>CM020620.1:8224007-8809061 GCA_009829735.1 Pyropia yezoensis
GGGAGAGGATGGAGGTGGTGACGGTGGTGGTCTGGGAAGAGGACGGCGCGACGTCGGTGGTGATCGAGAGGGTTCAAAGGGGAAGTCGTCTTTGGTCTGTGTCTGTGGTTCCCTTCCGGTCTCCCCGGTGGCGCCGACACCCACGCACTATATACTCGCGTCGGGGCACCCGAGGTGCCCCAAAGCATGCGTTTCCCCGTCGCTCCACCGGTAGGCACAAAACGGCCCAAAAACAAAGCATGGCTCTCAGAACAAAGCATGGCGGGCGTGCGCACTAAAGGAGTGCAGCCCCAGTTTGCCCCAAACGAAGGGGTCCGGCGTGCGGCGCCTAGGGCGCCGCTCCAGCCGGCTCCAGACGCCAGTCGGCCCGAAGGTCCGAGAGGCGTGTAAGCACGATTCGATCGAGTCGGCCGAATCGGCCAGCCGGCTAGCCAGTCACATCGCTGCAATGCTGCAGCGAGGACATTTTAACGGACTCGCCAGCTGTGGCTGATGTGGCTCGTCATGGGTGCTGACGGTGGCGCCTTTCGACAGGCCATGATGGGCTGTCGATGGCTGCTGTCGTGCGGCCGGCAGACACCGTGAGACAGCGGCTGACTCATCTTGCGTCTGGAAGGTACACCGCGTCATGCCCCACAATACAAGGAGTTGATCCATGTTGCCAGGAGTTGATTCGGCAGGATCTGTGAGGAGAGGTCCCAGATATTATCCCTTAAGTATTAGGCATGGGATTAGGGGAAAATCCTTACACCTCCCCCCCTTAGGACGTGCGTCGAAGGAAGGCGTCGAGAACCTCAGGTGCGTTGTCAAGGTCTTGCGTGGTTAGCCAGGTGTTCTCACTGACATCGCAGCCTTTCCACTTGACCAGGTACTGCAGTCGTCCACGGCGTTTTTCGTGACCGAATAATGGAGTCCACTTCGTACTCAACCGATCCGTCCGGAAATGCGACCGGAGCTGGAGCGGGAGGAAGTTGACCATACGGATCAGCGTTGTACGGCTTGAGTAGACTGGCGTGAAAGGCGTTGTGCACCTTTCGATTAAGGACTGCTTGAGGCAGATCCAGACGGAACGTAACATCATTGATGTTTCCAGTGACTCGGTATGGTCCCGAAAACTTGGGCATCAACTTGCGAGCGCCCTGGAAGGCGTCCGGCATAAGGTCCTTGGTGCTCAGGAGCACGAGGTCGTCGACAGCGATCGTACATGGTCGGCGTCGACGGTTAGCGTACGCCGAGCGCGTCTCATTGGCCTTCTTGATAGCGGTAATGGCAGTCTCCTGAGCTTTTTGCAGACTGCTTAGCCAATCTGAGACTGCTGGTAGTTTCGATTCCTTGCTCTCGACGATGTCGACAGGTACTGTCCTTGGTTCAAAGCCGTAGTTCAGGAAGAATGGGAGTACGTCGTGACCGCATTGGGTGACCGGTTGTAAGCTACTTCTGCAGCAACAAGGAAGAGGTCCCAATCACCCTGATGATGGTTCACGAAGTTTCGCAGGACTTCTTCAATCTTCTTGTTCATGATCTCGGTTTGTCCGTCCGTCTGGGGATGATAGGCTGAAGATGCCTTCATCTTGACCTTGAGAATTTCGGTGAGCGACTGCCAGAAGTTGGAGAAGAAGATACAGTCTCGGTCGCAGACGACGTCGGATGGCAGACCGTGATGACGGTAGACGTGATCATGGTAGAGTTGCGCTACGACTGGTGCAGTACAGTCGGGCTTCATTGGTGCTAGTCGAATCATCTTCGACAGTCTGTCCACAATGACGTAAATGCCATTGTGGCCCCTTTGGGTCAGTGGAAGAGGGGTGATAAAGTCCATGGAGACACTTGCCCATCGTTGGTTCGGTGGATCTAGTGGTTTGAGGTGACCCAGAGGTGAATGGGTGCCAGCTTTGTTCCGCTGGCACAAATCACATGATTGTACGTATCTTTGGATGTCCTTCCGCATTGTCTTCCAGTAGTATTTGGAAGCAATAGCGTTGGTGGTTTTCTTAACTCCCATATGTCCTTGGCTTGGGATGTCGTGGTAGTCATGGAGTAGTGTTTGGCGTAGAGTACCAACGGGATGCGCGTACGGTCACCTCGTTTCAACAACCTCATGTGAAGCCGGTAGGGAGATACCGGGTCTTTGACTAGGTCGGCAAACTCGGGATCCGCGTTGTACTCTTGGTCTAAGGTGGCAAGGTCTTGATCACTTTGGCTTATGGTCATGAGGTTGTTGATTTCAGTTTTCTTGGGTAGGCTTTCGATGGTCTTGGTTAGCACGCGACTAAGGAGATCTTGATTGGGAGCGTGCTTATCGGGGGCGTCTTGTGGTTGCCTTGAAAGAGCATCAGCTACGGGGTTGGAAGTGCCCTTGATGGGGATGATCTTGAAATCGAATTGCTCAACAGCTCTTGCCACTTGACTTGGCGGTCGTTGAGCTTCTCTTGGGTTTTCAAGTACTTAGGGACTCATGGTCGGTGTGCACCTCGAACGACCATCCATGGAGGTAGCAGCGCCAGTGTCGAATGGCTTGTACAACTGCGAGCAGTTCGCGCTCACGGATACTGTAGCGCTGTTCGTGGATGTTCAGCGTCAATGAGAAGTAGGCCACTGGGCGTCGTCCTTTTCCGTCATCTTGTTCAAGGACAGCGCCAACAGCATACCCACTGGCATCTGTGGAGACGAAGATTGGGTACCTCTTGTCGAATGGCCTCAGTACTGGTGCACTTGTCGTCAGGGTTTGTAGTTGCTCAAAAGCCTTCTGGGCGTCAGAGTTCCATTCGAAGTCGACGTTCCCAGTAAGCCTTGTGAGGGGTGCAGCCACGGATGCCATTCCCTTAATAAATCGACGATAGAAGTTGACCATGCCGAGGAAAGATTGCACATCTTTTTTTTGCTCTGTGGCGTTGCCCATGATCGAATGGCTTGGACCTTGTAGTCCTCCATAGAGAAGCCTTCGTTGGAAATGACATGGCCGAGGTAGTCCACAGGTGTTCGCGCAAATTGGCATTTGCTGAGTTTGGCGTAGAGCTTCTGCTCTCGCAGCTTGTCCAGGGCTTGCCTTTGGTGCTTTAGATGATCTTCGTAAGCTTCACTGCAGACCAGGATGTCGTCGAGGTAGACGCAGATAAACTCGTAGAGATAGGGTCGGAAGACGTCATTCATTAGGTTCATGAAGACCGCGGGGGCATTTGTTAGCCCAAAGGGTAGCACGGTAAATTCGTAGAACCCGTATTTTGTTCGGAACGCCGTCAGTGGGATAGTATCAGGGTCAAGCCGGATCTGGTGGTAACCTGATCGGAGGTCGATCTTCGTGAAGTACTTGGCCTTTCGCAGTTGGTCGAAGATGTCGTCAATTCTTGGTAAGGGATATGCGTTCTTGATAGTGGCTTTGTTCAATGCTCGATAATCGATGCACATTCGCCAGCCACCGTCCTTCTTTGCGGCAAAGAGTACAGAAGAGCCCCACGGTGAGGCACTTGGTTGGATGAACCCCTTTCGTATGAGGGTTGCAAGTTGTGTCTTGAGTTCATCGAGTTCCCATTCAGATAGGCGATAAATGCCACTGCGACGTGGTTGAGCGTCCTCCGTAAGCTTGACGCTAAACTTGTGACTGCGTTCAGGAGGAAGTCCATCGGGAAGCTCTTCCGGGAAGACGTCGGCGTACTCGTTGAGAATCTCTTGGACGTCATTCTTGTCTTCAGCTTCTCCCATTTTGATCGCATTGATGTCAAAGGTGCTGGAAGGATCTTCGGATTGCAGGTAAATGGCGAAGACAGGACCTTTTTAAATAAGGTTCTTGGCGAGGCGTTGCCTACTAATCAGGCCATGGGGTTTCTTGAGGGAGGCAGTGATGGAGATGTTCTTTTGGTTAAACTTGAAGGAGATCTTGTTCTTCTTGTTGAGGATTTTGGCGTCCTTGTTGTCACGCCATTTCTTTCCAAGGATGATGTCGTACGCACTTAGGTCGCATACAGCAAACCGAAGACGTTCTTGGTATGGGCCGATGTGAATCTCTAAGGGTTCAATGGTCTCTGCGAGGACGTGGGAGCGACCATCGGGCATGTTAGCCGCGAAGTCCGTTTCTTTCGTGGTCACATTCAGGGTATTCACGAGGCGCCTAGATACGACGTTAATGGGAGATCCGTCGTCAAACAGCACCTTAACAAGATGTCCATTGACAGAGGCAGTAGAAAGCAGAAGCCCGAGACGCGGGCCTTCAAATGGTGACGACATGTTTTCAGGAACCGAAGAAGCGTCTGGCACCGGTTTTGATGACGGTTGCTGCTTCAGTTCCGCTGGCCTTTTGGGCAGTCCTTGGCCATATGTCCTTTCTCACGGCAGCGGAGGCAGAGGCCTTCACGCATGCAGCGCTGACGCTCTTCAGGCGTGAGTTTCTCGACTTTGATGCTGGAGATTTCCATGGGAATGACACCCGTCGTGGATGGCCTCGCAGATGTGCCGCCGAGGTGCGTCGAGGCACCAGCCTTGGCAGCCTCCACGCGCAGAGCGTCAGTCATGACAGATTCAAGATCCGAGTAGGTCTTGAGACAAAGAGCCTGCCAGATGTCCCGCTTCAAGCCTCGGGTGTAGCGGTCAATCTTCTCGGCTTCCGTGATGTCAGGGATGTCCAAGAGGACGCTCAGAAACGTCCTGTTGAACGTTCCGACGTCTTTGATTTGGCGCCACGAGTGCAGCTTGTCTCGTGCCGCTTGTGTCTTGTTCAGTGGACTGAAGCGGCGAATTAGAGCAGAACGGAAGGATTCCCAGTTCGGGACAGCTGTAGTCTGACTGTAGATCTTCCACCAGTCGAACGCTTCGCCGTCGAGGAAGGTGCAAGCAATACTGCACGCATCGTCGGGGTCACTCAGTCGCACATAGAAATCCATATGCGAGCACCACGCTTCAACCGTCCCAGGTTTACCGGAGAAAGCCACGGGTTTGTTCGGCCTCGCGGATTTCATGCCACTAGTAGTGGCCCTGGCCTTGGCTTCGGACAGTTGCTGCTTAGCGTCGGCTAGTTCCATCTTATGAGCCTCGAGTTGTTCGCTCATTTGCGCGACAAACGCGGTAAGCTGGGTCCAGGCTTCCATGGTCGGTGCGTTCGAGCCCGAGCCCGGATTGGCCGGGTTGACACCCCCTGGGATCGGTACATCCATGGTGTTTTGGGTTCAAGTCCGAGGCAAACAAACTTACAACCCAGATTTCACAAGACTTGCTTGGGGAGGACCCCAAGGAAGATCTCGGAGATGTGGGATAGGAGTTTGTCTGCAGCAGTAGTGGTGTGGACGATTTGGATAAGTGCTGCGCTAGTTGCTGCAACGTTCCAAATGATGTACAGCACTACTTCGAGAAGCACAAGAACTTCGGTTGAAATCACACAAACGGATTATTCAGAAGCGTCCGTGCACAGGCCCGAGTCGGGTCGTGTCGGATTTCCAAGCGGGGGGATCAATGGGGGAAAATCGGGCTCCTAGGCCAGATCCAGGGGCGTGTCAACAGGTGTCAATCGGTGCGGCGCGCCAGCGTGCAGTGATGATACTTGCCACGTGTGTGCCGCTCGAAATGTTCCACCGACTCAAATTCGCGACCGCAGGGTTCGCAACGGGGAAGGGTGTCCGGGCGGTTAATTACGTATCGGTGGCGACGGGATCCGCGGTGATCACGCAGCACAGTGAGGCTGTTGCACCGCACACCGCACGGATTGCAAAGGAATTTCCGTTGCGCCCCACGGTGGCTCTTGGCAATTCGGCGTTTCTCACGCTGCTCAACCGCGCGCGCGGTGGTTGGCTTGATGTGACCAATCACCGGTGGCGGCGGGGCGGTGTAACGGCGCCCCGATTCTTGGGGGGGCAGTAACAGGCGACGGTTGACGCGGGCTGCCGTGTCCTTGGTGGCAGGGCCCTTGCCCTTGCCCGAGAGGGGGGGCTTGGGTGCGGCCCGGCCCGCCGAGGCGAGGCGGACTGGGACCGCCGGGGTAGGAATCGAGTGGGCGCCCGCCGGGGGGTTGTGTGCCCTCGGGCGGGCGTGTGCCTGCGGGCAGCCGCGTGCCGACGGGGGGCCGCGTGCCGACGGGGGGCCGCGTGCCGACGGACCGTGGGCCGTGAAGGCGCCACGGGTCGTCGGGGGTGCGCGGACCGTCGGGGGTGCGCGGATCGTCGAGGGTGTGCGCACCGGGGGGGTGCCACGGAACGTGGACCCGGTATCGCGCGCCGAGGCCGCCGAGGATGTCGGGCCGGCCGCCAGTGCTGAGGAAGAGTATTCCGAATCTGATGTGGATCTCACTGGGATTCAACAATCGGTTGACCAAAAGAAAAATTCCGTGAAAAAAAAACCACAAGGGTTGTGTCAGGAAATTGTTCGTTCGGTGTGATTCGTGGAACCCGCTACGTTCGTATTACAATGCCCGTGGCAAGCCGAACGTAGGGGGCAACACGACTGCACAATCGCAGGGAGAGCCAAATCAAAAACGGAATCGCAAGTCACCGCCAGGTAGAAAAGCCAAACTATCTGAAGCTACCACATGTGAGGAACCACCCACACTTGGGCAGCCCTCAACGTACTCGTGATGGTGTCAGCGACCCGTGCCAGCCAATAGGGCGACAGGGTGCGGGGAAGAGGATGGAGGTGGTGACGGTGGTGGGTCTGGGGAAGAGGACGGCGCGACGTCGGTGGTGATCGAGAGGGTTCAAAGGGTGAAGGTCGTCTTTGGTCTGTGTCTGTGGTTCCCTTCCGGTCTCCCCCGGTGGCGCCGACACCCACGCACTATATACTCGCGTCGGGGCACCCGAGGTGCCCCAAAGCATGCGTTTCCCCGTCGCTCCACCGGTAGGCACAAAACGGCCCAAAAACAAAGCATGGCTCTCAGAACAAAGCATGGGCGGGCGTGCGCACTAAAGGAGTGCAGCCCCAGTTTGCCCCAAACGAAGGGGTCCGGCGTGCGGCGCCTAGGGCGCCGCTCCAGCCGGCTCCAGACGCCAGTCGGCCCGAAGGTCCGAGAGGCGTGTAAGCACGATTCGATCGAGTCGGCCGAATCGGCCAGCCGGCTAGCCAGTCACATCGCTGCAATGCTGCAGCGAGGACATTTTAACGGACTCGCCAGCTGTGGCTGATGTGGCTCGTCATGGGTGCTGACGGTGGCGCCTTTCGACAGGCCATGATGGGCTGTCGATGGCTGCTGTCGTGCGGCCGGCAGACACCGTGAGACAGCGGCTGACTCATCTTGCGTCTGGAAGGTACACCGCGTCATGCCCCACAATACAAGGAGTTGATCCATGTTGCCAGGAGTTGATTCAGCAGGATCTGTGAGGAGAGGTCCCAGATATTATCCCTTAAGTATTAGGCATGGGATTAGGGGGGAAATCCTTACAACGTGCAAGGCGGTCTTGGGATGTGGCAACCAGGAGCATCCCTGCAGCCGGGAGAACACCATCCTCTTTGGGGCCTTTCCATGCCGGAAGGATGACTACGCCGCTCAAGCAACTATGGCGGACCTCTTCTCGGACGACATTGACGACCTGCGGACCAATGGCGTGACTGTCGGGGACCAGCTGAGGCCAGTCCACCTCATCATGATGGGCGACTACGCCTTCATGACGACGCACCTGGGGCACGCCGGAGCCACCTGTCGGATGCCTTGCCTGTATTGCACTGCGTGGGCGAGGCCAACGAAGGTGAACGCCGAGCACCTGGATACGTATGGCAACATGCAAGCTGGAAGCAAGGCTGGGGGCCGGCTTCGCACGATCGAGGACGCTGAGGCCATGGCCCTCGTGGACCAAGATGTGCCACTCGTGGGCATGGACGAGCCCCTGGGCATGACCGAGCACCTGTCGATTGAGCGGAAGCTCCTCCTGGTATTTGACGTTGCTGACATTGCCCCAATGCCGCTGCACGTGACCCAGGGTGGCACGGGCTACCTTCTCATTCTTGGCGTTGAAGCGGTTGTGTTCGATCAAGCTCCCTGAGAGGGCGGCTGAGTACGCCACGGCAATGGCTGGGGCCCTCCGGTCCGGCGTGGGTGTATGCCCGGCTCCGTACCACGGGGGATCATTCGCTGGGAAGCAGTGCCACAAGATTGCTGCCAACCTGGAGCTCTTGTGCGACCTGCTGGACACGTTTGTTCCCGAATCGCGCGCGCGTGCCTATCGCGATGCATAAACTCTCTGGGGCTCTATCATCCCTGTGATGAGCCGGGCTGAGATCATCCCGCCGGCTGAGCGAGCCTCTTTCCGTCGGCGAGTAGCTGCCTTTGTTGACGTCCTCATTGCGGACTTTGAGTGGTGCTGTGTCATCCCTAAGTTCCACATCCTCTGCTGTCACGCGCCCGACTTTCTGGACAGGCATGGATCCATCGGCCTCTGAAGTGAGCAAGGCTTGGAGGCGTGGCATGGGCATGACAACCAGAACAACGAGGCGCTGGTTGGAGCCATCTTCCTGGAGCGCTGTGTGCGATTGCTGCAGAAAGCGGCCGTGGGATGCGGCTTGGGCGACTCGTCGTTCAACCTCGGCAAGCGTCGGGCCGCAGCGGCGGCTGGAGCTCGCAAACCGACGAAGGAGTCGGACATGCGGACGACTAGTGCCAAGACAGCAGCCGGGACCAGCCCTGGGGAGTCGGCAGCCTGTCTTGAGAAGAGCGAGGACGATATGAACAAGTGGGCGACTAATATGGTGGCAGGGGCTGTGAACAAGATAGCTGCCCCCGTCTGCCATCGTCTGCGAAAGGACAAGGAAGCAGCAGCGGAGGAGGCCGAAGCAGAGGCCGACGATGCCTTGCTCGCTGCTGCAGAGGAAATGTGCCTTGCCATTTTGCTTGACGATTAAAGATACACTGGCTGTTCTTTCACATGACCTGTGTACTCTGGACATTTCTTTGTACATCTTCCATGCTCCTATGTCTTCGCCCAGGTTCCCCTGGGTGCCCCGTGTGCGACTTGCGCGCATGCCGAGGAGAAAGATACGACGACCAACCCATGAAAGAGACCTTCTGGGATGCGGGGAAATAACTGAGCTGCTCTTGTCCCTGTGCAACGATCATCTTCCGCCTTAGAGGACCTGCTCCCCCTTGGGCTGTCTTGTGTGACTTCGTCGTTGCTGTGGCGATGCCCGTGAGGCACTGTGCGCTTTTTCATTGAGAAGAATTGTGCTGATTCCATGTCGATTTTCCACGCAAGAGGCCCTCCAGAGCAGCCCCAGGCAGCTGTGCTCCATTTCTCATCAGACACGTCGATTGAACCCTGGAATAGTGTGACAATTTTCAGTATATGCCATATTTGCTCCTGACACAGCGCTCTGGGCCAATGGCTGATCCGGAATCGCTCTGAACTCTAGTGTCCGCCCTGGGCACGCCTTAACTGGGGGTGTCGGGGGGGTGGGGAGGAGGGACGTGACAAGGGACTCCACGATGGCCCGTTCCAGGTCTTGCGGCGGACAGTTGTCGACAGTGGACCCCTGTCGCCGATGACATTGACAGGTCTGGCTTGACATGGACAGGCAAGGGTCGTTGACGCTCGGGCCACGATCGGGTAAGATTTTTTTTGTCTCTACAAAGCAACGACGATCGTCATGTACAGCCACGCCCACACGCCCCCACTCCACTCGGGCTCGAATCCTGGTTTGGTTGCGTCGGACAAAAGGGGGCTACCTGTCGGAGCGATCGACGAACCCACCAGTCACACCCGCTCCGACGCCACTCTGACCGCCATGCAGGGACACCCATGATATTATTCAAGAGGTCCACACCGAGTTGAGTTCGGTACGTGAGGCATGGTACCACCGCCGGCTGCAGCTGCAAAAAGAAAAAACACCAAAAGAAGAAAACAAGCACGCCGAGCCGTCCCCAACCCCCCTCGGAGGGCTCGTGCACTCCGTGCCGGTTTTCGCTGCCACCGCCCACCGTGCCTGCGGGCATGGGATGCCGGGATCCCCTGCTCCCCCCCCCCACCCTCGGGCCGGCGGCTTTTCCCCCCCCCCCCCCACCCCCACCCGCCGGTCGCGGATGCTGGCCTTGCACAGAGGGCACCGGACGTTGGTGCGGAGCCACGGCACGACGCAGCCAGTGTGGAAGAGGTGCCCACACCCGAGCACCGTTACCGCCTCGCCGCTCGCGTACACGTCGAGGCAAATGGAGCACTCCATCCGCCCGCCGCCAACACTGACGAGGCCGCCCTCACCGTCGACGCCGCCGGCGGGTGCTCCCGGCGCAGACGCGCCGCCGCCCGCTCGACGGGCAGCGGCGACCGCCGCGGGCAGGACCACCCCATCCTCGTCAGCCACCGAGCCATCCGCCTCACCGTCGCCGCCGCCGCCACCACTGCCGCCGCCACGGTCGGGGGCGCCGGTGGTGGAGCCCTCGGCGGGCCCCGCCCCCTCCGCCCCCGCCGAGGCCAGCGCGTCGGCGTTGTCCCCCCGCGCGCCCGGCCTGGCACTGCCGTCGCCCTCCTCCTCGAGTTCCCCCCCCGTCCTCCCCGGCACGCGCGACGAGCGTGCTGCGGACGCAGCCTGCCGCCGCTGCCGCTGCTGTCGCAACAGCGCCTCAACCGTGACGGCAACGGCACCAAAGCCACTGCCGAGGACCCCCACGCCCAGACGCCCGATTTCCTCCTCTGTGGCGCCACGTCCCCCCCCACTGCCACCAACCCCCCCACGGCGTCGGAGGAAGAGCGGCCCGTCACGAACGAGGTCATACCCCTCGGGGGCGGCCGGCCGTCGCCGTGCCGACCGCGTGGCGGCCGCCACCTCACGTGTAAAGGCAGCGTTCATCAGTGACACAACGTCGGCATAGTCGCGCACCTCCCGCCCGGGGCCAGACACTGCTGCCGCCTCCGCCGACGCGTCCCCACCCCGCACAATCGCACGGCGGCGCGTAAGGTCGGCTGCCGCGGCCGCGGCGGCCGCCACACGGGCCGCCTCGTCGTGGGCGGCGAGCGCGCGTGCCTCCTCTGCAGCCTGCATCAACGCCGCGACAGTGGCATCGTCGGGTAGGTGAGCACCCCCGGCGCCCCCGGCGCCCACCGCGCCCAGCCGCAGAAAGCGGGAGGCCATCGATTGTTCAGACGAGACGGGCAGCGGCAGCCGCGCCATCGAGATGCCCGACCGCAACGTGTGGCCGCCATCATCAGCACGCGGTGGGGGGGCTGCGCGGGAGGGCATTGAGGGCATGCTGGGCGGGGGGGGGGTGAACGAGGTGGGAAGAAAGGCCAGCCGTCTGGCCAGCCGGGACCGCCGCCGCCGGGCAGACGGCTCCGCGCCGCTAAATGTGGAGCTGCCGCCAATGCTACTGCTGTTGCCACTGCCGCCGCCCGGGGGGGGGGTCCGCGCCGACGGCGGGGGGGGGCTCCCCCACAGGGCAGTCGGACTGCCGCTTCTCGGCCACGCCGAGCCGGCGCCGCCGCCAGCGGCGGTACCCATCCCCGCCTCGTCGTACAGGGACGGCGCCGACGCAGATGACAGCAGGCGGCCACGCGTCAAAGCCGACGGCGGCGGCGGCGTCGTTGCTGAGGTGCGGCCAAAAAACAGGCGCCGCAGCCGCGAACGGGTGGAGGTGGAGGTGGCGTGGCCCGCGGCGGTCGGCACGTCCAGTGGGGTGGGCAGCAGCGGCAGCGACATGGCGGCGGACTCGGTGACCGCCGGTAGCTCCGTAGCTCCCGCTGATTCTGACGGGGGGATGTGCGACGACGACGGCCGCCGCCGGCGAGGGGTGGTGGCCCCGCTGCCGCTGCAACTGCCGCTGCAACTGCAGTCGTTACTGCCGCCGTGCACCGCCGACGCACCCGCGTCCAGGGGCGCCGTCGCACCTGCAGCGGCCGACCCCGCGACGGGGGCAGCGTCGTCGGCGGCAGCGGCGGCACTCGCAGGGGCGATGGCGGAGGTGGTCGGTGCCGACTCCATGGCCGCCGCCTCGAAAGGCGCGGTAGGCCCCGCGGAGGTGTCGGCAGCGGCGGCCGGCGGCCCAGCCGGGGGGGGTGCCGCCTGCCAAGCCCCCGCCGCCGCTGCGGCCGCTGCCGCTGCCTCGGGCGGCCCCCGCGCCAGGGCACCCCCACCCCCGGCCCGGGCGGGCGCAGAGCCGCCACCCAACGTCCAGCTCCCGTCTGTATCGGCGGCAGCAGAGGCGGCGGCGGCGGCGGCGCCTTCGCTGCCGCCACCACCCGACGCGCCGCCTGACGACGTGTCGCCCGTTCCGGAGGCTGCGTCAGCGGAAAGCAGCGACAGTCCGTCCAGCGGCGGCTGTAGCGGTGGCGGCGGTGGTGGCGGTGGCGGCGGCGACGGCGGAGGCGCTGTCGTTGGCAGTGGAGGTGACGCCTGCCCCCACCCCCCCGTCGGGTCGTCCTCCCCCACCTCCCGCGGCGGCGGAGGGGACAACGGCTTAGTCGCTCCTGCCGCGGGCGCGCCGCCCACCGGCAGCAACGGCGGCGAAGCGAGGGAAGGGAGCGGAGGGGAGGGAGGAGGGCAGCCGCACGGAGGATGAACCCCGCCAGAGGCGGCGACAACGTCAGCGGCAGCAGCGGCGGGGTCGGCGGTGGCGGTGGCAGCGTCAGCGGTAACAGTGGCAGAGACCGCCCCAGCTGGCGTCCCCGCCGGCGGGGTGCCCCTCCGCGATGGCGTCTGGATCCCTGGCGGCATGGTGGCGGGGGCCACCGAGGGCGTAACGACGTGGGGATCAGCCACGCGATCCACTGCCATTCAGGGGAAGGCGGAAGGGGGAGGCGGATGGAACAAGGGGGGGTACGTGAGTGACTGCAAGGTCCGGATGGGGATAGGGAGCGAGGGGGCGTCGGGGAAGCGTGGGAGGGGCGCGCAGAGAGGGAGAGAACAAGGAGAGGGGTGGTGTTGAGACTGGGGGTTTGGTGGGGTGCAGCGTGCGGAGCGCGAGCAGCGCTTCGGCCCTAACCGCCCAGAGCCGGGTCGGCCAACGGGCCCGGCCGATTGGCAGGCCACGAGGAGGGGCGCCGGCAGGGGCGCGAGGCCCGCCCTCTGGTGGGAGTTCTGTAAGACGAAAGAGGCATGTCGTATGCACAGAATTCATGGGGCATCGGGGTCTGAACCAATGAATCGCCGCCCCCTCTACATCCAACGTTCTGTTTGGGTCGGGAAGCAAACAGGCAAGAGTTGAGCCGCCACGCGGCAGCGGCGGCGGCGGCGTCGGCGGCGACGGCTGCCGCGGGCCTCCTACAATACAGACAGCCAGCGGGGCGCCACTCGCACGCGCGGCGGGGCCACCACTGCGTGGTGCTTGAGGGTGAGGATAGGGGTGGGGAGGGAGGGGGTGGTGGCGACGGAAGCGGGAAGCGCTTCCCCCTGATCTAGCTCGAAGCCCGTTCCCGCCAACTGGAGGGGCCTTGCGGGGGGTCCAGGCGGGACTGTAGCCGCGGAGGGGTGACGCTGGCTGGTCAAGGGGGGTCACGCGGCGGTCACAACGCGCGTCGTCCCAGGAGAGCAGGTCGCGAGGGCGGGGGCGGTGCCACGCACTAGCCGAGATGCGGATGGTTACAGACATACATACATAGAGGCGGGTGATGTGAAGAAGTACAGTAGTCAAGGTTGTGCGCAGTGTGCAGCAAGCCAGCCTCACTTTCATTCAATGGGTGTCCATCTTTCGTCTTTGTCGGTCAGAACTTTCTCTTTTTCCTATTTGTTACGTAGATAACTACGAGAACTCTTGACGGCCGGAAATATATATAATAAGTAAGGTGGGCCCTCGTGTTGGGGGGGATGAACACGAAGTAGGCAGAGGGAGGGCGCCGCGCAGTGCCCCTTAAACCGACATCTCGGAAACCGTGCGTAATCGATGTTTTGGTGTTGTGCGGATCGTTGTGATCCCTCCCAGAGCATCATTCGTCCCCGTTTTCCCCCTCTTTTTCTACACAAGCTTGTGTAGCCGCGGCGGGGTCACCGTTGTGAGCCTCCCTCAGTGGGGGTGAAGCGCAACGGCCTGTGCTCCACGATGGTACCACTGCCACAAGTAGCGGTGACCCCGAAGAATATGCACAAGCGCTTCCATACGGTGGGAAGCCAGCGGCGCGCAAGAGTTTGCTGGAGTGTCTGCTCAAATCAACATGGATTGCGGGGGGCAGTGTGCTTCAGGCGCATCTTACCTACCCGCGGGGGCTACTGGGCTCACTTATGGGGTTTTGAGCAGTTCTCTGCCAGCTCATTGGATGCCTTTGTGGTTTCCGATACGCCACGCAACAATTACCATCCTTCCAGACAGGCCGCCCAACAAGAGATGCGGCGCGCCTTGTTGACGACTGCAACGCTTGCTGAATTTCGGATGTGCGAAGAGACCTCCGCAAGCTGTTCAACAAGAAAACGCACCGAATCGGGCGTTGCGCGCGACGTCGGGAATTAGGGCACTGCGCTGAGGGGTGACTTAAATACCTTGTATCTTCGTAACGTACACGCCGCTGTTGGCGGTGATGTCCGCCGACAGCAGTTCCACCACATCATGTCGTTCGTGGGCTATGGGCGGACGGCCTAGTGCGGAAAACGGTGCCCGCCGCGGACACATCTTCAGCAGTTTATGACCAGGAAGCCGGCCTTTCCTCACATAAGTTGGGTTCAGCACGATTGTATTGGCAGCGGGGGCGGCGGCAGTGGTGGTGGCGGTTGCGCACCCAGTATGACGGCTGGCATCGGGAGAGTTGCGAACTACACGGCTTCACACCCCCGCCTCCAGATTCATTGCCCTTTGACCCTCCCCTCGGAGTCTATCCAAGTCACTCTGAGCCTCAGTTGTGGACACCATCACCCAGTTGATCTGTCCCTACATCTATGTCTACTCCCGTCAATTGAATCCTTTCCCATCGCGGATGTCGCCGCCAGCGCAGCAAAGTGCGGGTTTTGCTGTCCACCTTCGTACTCTCTGCAACGCCATTGTCTTACGTCTATTCCCTCTTTAGGAGACCTCGGTTCAAATCGAGTACCATCCCGCTGAGAGTGACGTTCTTTTTTTCCATCTATCTAGATATCTAGATATGTGACCGCCGATGACAGTGCGGAGAACCAGCTGGAAATTCTTTTTTTTTCCAGCCTCAAAGGGATCTTCAATGGCAACACGATGGGATGCTGGCATGCCGCGTGGGTCAATATTGTCGTACATCTGGTCAGCCACTCAGTGGTCTTTTTGCTGACATGGTTGGTTGCAAGCAAGCCACCCTGCTGCCGCCTTTTCGATTGATGTTCTCGCCAACGGCATCCAGAAGAGCACGTTGTTGCACATCGAATCAGAGTAAAAGGTATACTACAGCAAAGGGGAAAAAAATAACCATCTAACAGTGGCCCTCCACGGACGTAACCCCACGACGCCCTACTCAGCGGGTAGTGTACAGCCCACGGCGCTTGAGGAAGTTCAGCGTCGCCCACGAGGCACCCACCACAAACAGTAGGATGGACAAGGAAACGGCGAGGAAGTACCAGTGACTGTTGGGGCTCTCGAAGGCGGCGATGGGGAGGTTCATCCCAAGCACCCCCGCAACCACCGAGCCAACGGTGAACGTGAGGGACACCACAGACAGTGCCGTTTCGATCATCAGCAACCGGTTGCGGAGGGTGTCGAGGTGAATGGCGGCCAGGTCCTCCGTGTCCTCCACGGCAGCCTCCAGCAGCTCCGCGCGGTTGGTCACGTCGTCCACCACCTGGAGGTAGGCCTCGAGCATGATTTCCACCTCGTCATGGTCGCCCGCCGCGCGGCCACCGCCACCGCCACCACCGCCGCCTCCGCCGCCGCCGCCACCGGCGTCACCGTCAATCCGGGTATCCCCGCCTTCACCCCCACGAATGCTGCCGCCCCCACCATCACCTCCCGTCCCGCTACCAACGCCGCCACTATCGCCCAGCCCACCCCTCCCCCTACTACCATCGCGTCCCTCCCTCCCAACCCCCCCGCCGGCGTCGCTCCCCCCCCCTCCACCACTGCGGGCACCCCCACCCCGCGGCCCCTCCCCATGGCCATGCTTCTCCGTCAAATACATGTTGGCCATGTCCTCGTCTTCGTCCAAGACCTCTTGGAGAACGTGTTGGAGCTTTTGAGAGCGTGCGTGGAAGTGGTTGAGTGCCTGCTTGTTCACCCGCAACGCCTCGAGGGCCGTCGTTGTCAGCCGCGTGGGCAACGTGTGCAGTCCAGTGCTGATGCGCGGCTCCAGCGCTTCCCAGTCTCGCTCCAGTACGTCCACAATGTGCGCGAGGACGCCCTCCAGAGCGCGTAGTTCAAAGGGGGCAGTGCCATTCCCGCCTCCGCCGCCGTCCGCACCCCTGCCGCCGCCGCTCCCGCCGCCGCCGCCGCCGCCGCCGCCGACCCCTTCCTCGCCCCGTCCTGGACCACCGTCCCCCCCCCCGCCACGATCGCCCATCCCTTTGACACCATTGGGCAGTCCGCCATTCCCGTCTCTCTCCACCCCCTCCTCCCCATTTCGCTTACCAGCCCCCCCCCCGTCACCCAGCGACATGAGACTCACCCCCCCGTCTGACAGAATGGACGCCCGGATAGCGGGTACCGCCGCCCGCACCGCCGCGTGCGTCGGGTTGAAAAGGAACATCTTGTTGTGAAGGATGAGGGCGCGCACCGCATCAAGACTCACCACCAGCGCGGAATGCCGGACCCACAGCGCCGGCTTGGCCGTAAAAGCCGGATCCACCTGCCGAATGTCCCGCGCCTGAAGGGCGTTGCGGAGGTAGTTACGAAGACCCTTGCGGCTGCTCTTGATGCCCACACGGGATGCAAAGGCACGCATCTCGGCGCTGGCCTCGTTCTCCGCTAGCATCCAGTCGCCAATCTGCTTGGGCGACGGCACCGCCTGCGGAAGGGTGCTGCGGGCCTCAGACAAAAGCTGGGAGCGGGTCATCTGCCTGCGACGCATGCGGCCGTGGAGGTCAATCTGAAGGCACTCGAGGGAGTTGGCGTAGCGCGTGCCATAGTTGCCCTCCCCGGGAAGGGACGCAAGGAAGGCCTCCGTGTCCATGTCCTCCAGCTCCTCCTCCCCGCCATGGCCGCTACCGCCACCGCAACCACCACCGCCGCCTCCGACGCCGCCACTCCCACCGCCGCCACCACCGCTGCCGCCCCCGACGCTGCCGCCCCCACCGACATGCCGCCCGTCGTCGTGGCTTGAGCGGGGCGCGGGGGAGGAGCCCATGAAGCTGTCGACACTGCCACGACCCACCCCGGTGGGCGCGCCTGCGGCCGCATCTGTGTAGCCAGCTGCGCCGGCAACGCCCCCCCCGCGGCCCGCAAAGCCACCGCCCTCGCCGTCGCCGCCGCCACCGCCGCCGCCGCCGCCACCGCCGCCGCCGCCGCCGCCACTGCCGCGCGCGTCCACCGCCGACTCGCCCAGCGACAGCGGCGGCAGCGCTGCACCGAGCGGCGGACTGGTGGGCGGCGATGCTGGCCGCATGCCGGTGGACCCCGACGGCTCCCGCCTGAGGCCCGCCGCCGCCTCCCGCTCCATCTCAAGGTACTGGGTAAAGGTGACCGCGTCGACGGCGGCGGCCAGGCGTCCCGCCGGGCCTGCCGACAAGGGTGCATCGCCGCTGCCGCCCGCCCCCGATCCCATCCCACCCCCACCGCCGACGCCGCCGTCGACCCCCCCGCCGCCGCCACCACCACCACCACCCCCCCCACCACCGCCGCCGCCACCGCCACCACCGCTGCCGCCCACCCCGGACAGTCCCCCCGCGGCCCACAGTGTGGAGAGGGGCACCAGCACGGGCGACGGTGCCGTAGAGAGGTCGCTGGCCGTCGATGTTGCCGAGGGGGTCTCCCGCGGAAACGCGGCGGAAAGAAGGGTCAAGTCCGACTCGGACGCGGCCTTGACCAGGGGGGATGCGGACACTGTCGGCCGCGCCATCAGCGCAGGCGAGGCAGGGGGTGGCAATGACGAACTGCCGCCGTCGCCATCGCCATCGCCACCACTGCCACCGCCACCGCCACCGCCACCGCCACCGCCACCGCAACTGCCACCGCCACCGCCACCGCCACCGCCACCGCCACCACCGTCCATGACGCGCCGCACCAGCCCGTCTGGGTAGGAAACCGAGACCGGCATGGCCGCCGCGTCAGACCGTCCAGCGGCCGTCGCCGGCGGCGGGGGCGCAGAGCCCGCCGCCCGCGGGGCGTCGGCCCATCGAGGCACCCGCGGGGGCGGCCCGCCGGGCGGGGCAGGAGGTCCGCCGACCGGCGACGGCGACGGCGCCGGCGGTGGCGGCGACGGCGGCGGTGACGGCGGCGATGACGGGGACGGCGGGGACGGCGGCGGGGGAGCCATTGGCTGGTGGCGCCGGCGCCGCTGGCAGGCGGCGGGGGCGGCGGTCGGGGCTCCCCCACCGGCCCGACACCGACGGTGGCGGGGGGGGTGGCGGCGGCGGGCAGCGGGCGCGGGGCCGCCTCATCGCCGCGCGGGGGCGGCCAGGCGGGGGGCGGGCGCGTCTGCTGCTGCCAGGGGTGCACTCCGGGGACGCTGCGACGAAACGGGGTGGGGGGGGGGCGGGGGGAAGGGGAGCGAGCAAAAGAGGCGGACACGGGGAGGCGGGGGGACGGGGCGGGCCAGGGAGCGGGGGCGAGCAGAGGCCGGCAAGCGAAGGCCGCGCGCGGCGACGCGACGCCCCGGCAAGCTGCCCAGGAGCACCCCGTGCCTGCCCGCGACCGCGCTCGCGGTGGTCGTCGTCCTCGTCGTGGGGGCCTGTGGTGCACAGCAGAGGGAACGCGCCGCGACACCTTCACCACGCGCTTCGAGGCCACGTGGATGAGAGGGCCAATGGACGCGTGGGAATTCCATCTTGTTTCCATCGTAATGCGGGCATCCTTCAGATGCCAAGGGGAATGGAAAGCACACTTCTTGCACTTGATGCCATATGTGGCGGCTCCCTCCATACAAGCAGTCGTCGGATGCACGGGTGCTCCCTTTCTCGGTGGCCTCGCTGCCGGTGGCCCCCCCCCCCCGCTCCCAAGCGCAACGCCGGGGGGGGAGGGTGCGTGGGACTCCCAGACCACCCCCCTCCCACGATGCCATTCCGCTCAGACGGGGCGGACGCGCACAGCCGATCCTCCGGCGCGGACGCCGCGGCGGGAAAAGGGGCGTCGCCGACGCGCCACCGCCGGCGCGGCTTTTTTTTTGGCGCGCGCCGGCTGGCGCCCGAGTTTGCCCGTCGCCCCCCAAGAACCCCACCCCGCTCCCCACGTGCTGCACACGACCCTCCCGGCTGTGCTCCGTACTTCAACTGCCTCGCACGCGTCCACCGCCACGGCAACGGCAACGGTGGTGGCTCTGGCAACGGCACGCCCACCTCCGACCCCCCCTCCTCCACCTCCATCTGCGCCGCGACTTAGTGCCACTGCGCCGGGGCTGCAGTCCGCGGCTGCCTCTCCCGCCGCGTCCGAGCCGCGCCACCCCCGCCTGCGCTGCTCTCCCCCCGCTCCTCCCACGACCATCTGGCGCCGTCGCCGTCTGGGGCTGCTGCGCGCTGCTGCTGCTGAGGGTGGCTGCTGGGCTTACATCCCCTCCCCCCCTCCTTGCCTTCCCCCCCCTGTCGCCCGCCATGGAGCGGACCGTTGTTAAGCGCAATGGCGTGCGGCAGCCTGTGCAGTTTGATAAGATCACTGCGCGGGTCAAGAAGCTGGCGTATGGCCTGGACCCGATTGTGGACGTGACAGAGGTGGCCCAGAAGGTGTGCACGGGCGTCTATGATGGCGTCAAGACCACTGAGCTGGACGACCTGGCCGCCGAGACGGCGGCGTACCTGTCCACCAAGCACCACGACTACTCGCGCTTGGCCGCCCGCATTGCTGTGTCCAATCTGCACAAGGAGACGACCAAGTCCTTCTCGTCCACCGTGGCGCAGCTAGCGGGGTACGTGAACCCCCAGACCCGGCAGCCGTCGGCCCTCATTTCGGACGAGGTGGCTGCGATTGTGGAGGAGAACGCCGCCAAGCTGGACGCGGCCATCATCTATGACCGCGACTTCAGCTATGACTACTTTGGGTTTAAGACCCTGGAGCGGTCCTACCTGCTCCGCATGGACGGCAAGATTGTGGAGCGGCCGCAGCACATGATCATGCGCGTGTCCATTGGTATCCACCTGCGTGACATGGAGGCGGTGCTGCAGACGTACGAGCTCATGTCCACCAAGTTCTTCACCCACGCGTCGCCAACGCTCTTCAACGCCGGCACCACCCGGCCGCAGCTGTCGTCTTGCTTCCTCCTCACCGTTACGGACGACTCGATTGAGGGCATTTACGACACCCTCAAGCGGTGTGCGGTCATCTCCAAGTCTGCGGGCGGCATTGGGCTTGCCATCTCGGACATCCGTGCTACCCGCTCGTACATCCGCGGCACCAACGGTACCAGCAATGGCATTGTGCCGATGCTCCGCGTCTTCAATGACACGGCGCGGTACGTGGACCAGGGCGGCGGCAAGCGCAAGGGCGCCTTTGCGTGCTACCTGGAGCCGTGGCATGCGGACGTCTTCGAGTTCCTGGACCTGCGCAAAAACACTGGTAAGGAGGAGGCGCGCGCGCGCGACCTCTTTTACGGCCTGTGGATCCCAGACTTGTTCATGCGGCGGGTAGAGGCGGATGGGGAGTGGTCCCTGTTTTGCCCCAACGAGGCGCCCGGCCTGACCGACTCGTGGGGTGAGAAGTTCGAGGCCCTGTACGAGAGCTACGAGGCGGAAGGCCGCGCCCGCTCGCGTGTCAGCGCGCGCAAGCTGTGGTTTGCCATCCTCGAGGCGCAGATGGAGACGGGCACCCCGTACATGCTGTACAAGGACGCGTGCAACCGGAAGAGCAACCAGCAGAACCTGGGCACCATCCGCAGCTCCAACCTGTGCACCGAGATTGTCGAGTACACGTCACCGGATGAGGTGGCGGTGTGCAACCTGGCGTCGATTGCGCTGAACAAGTTTGTGGTGGTGCCGTCGGCCGACGAGGGTGCGACGACCAAGTCGGCGCCGTTCTTTGACTTTGAACGCCTCCGCCAGGTGACCCGGCTGGTGACCAACAACCTCAACAAGATCATTGACCGCAACTACTACCCGCTGCCAGAGGCGCGCAACTCCAACATGAAGCACCGACCCATTGGGCTGGGCGTCCAGGGCTTGGCCGACGCCTTCATCCTCATGCGCATGCCGTTTGAGTCGGACGAGGCGCGGCAGCTCAACGTGGACATCTTTGAGACCATCTACTTTGCGGCGCTGGAGGCTTCAGCGGAGCTGGCGGCCGTGGAGGGCCCCTACTCCTCTTTCGAGGGCTCCCCTGTCAGCAAGGGTCAGCTCCAGTTTGACATGTGGGACGTCACCCCTTCGTCGGGCCGGTGGGACTGGGACACCCTGCGGGCGCGCATTGCTGAGGTTGGGGTGCGCAACTCGCTACTGGTGGCACCCATGCCGACGGCGTCGACGTCGCAGATCCTGGGCAACAACGAGTGCTTCGAGCCGTACACGTCCAACCTCTACACCCGGCGCGTGTTGGCCGGTGAGTTCACCATCGTCAACCAGCACCTGGTCAAGGACCTGCAGAGCCTGGGCCTTTGGAACGCGGACATGAAGAACGAAATCATTGCCGCCAACGGGTCGGTGCAGGGCATCGAGTCCATCCCGGCGCCCGTGCGCGCGCTGTACAAGACGGTGTGGGAGATTAGCCAGAAGCGGCTGGTGGACATGGCAGCCGACCGGGGGGCTTTCATCGATCAGTCCCAGAGCTTCAATGTGCACATGGCTGCGGCGGCGGTGAGCAAGCTGTCGTCCATGCACTTCCACGGGTGGAAGCGGGGACTCAAGGGCTCTTCTTACTACATCCGCACGCGGCCGGCGGCAGATGCGATCAAGTTCAGCCTTGACCACGCGGTGGCCGCGGCGGGCGCCAAGAAGCTGGAGAAGCAAAGGGAGGACGCGGCGGCTGAGGCGATTGCGTGCAGCATCGATAACCCCGAGTCGTGCTTGAGCTGCGGTAGCTAAGCTCCCTGGCGCTCGCCGTCGGCCGGTGGGGACGGGTGGTCCCTCCGACCGCCGCGGTGGTCGCCCCAGTCGCTCTTTTGTATTGGGTCTTATGTTTTTGCTTTGTTTATTTCTTTCTCCTGATGTGTCTGGAAACTTGTACATGATGATGGTATTTTCCAAGTCGATAGGGAGTGGTTGTGACGCAGGCGACGGTTCGCGGCGAGAGCCACCTTCCAGTTCTTTCCCATCTCCCGCTGCCGACCCGGCGGCGGCTGGTGCCGGCCCCGCCGCGGGCGCCACGCCGCACCGCCGCAGGCGCCGACATTGACAACGAGGTGCCTATGACGGCTTGTATCCTTGGGCTTTGACGTATTTGATTTGTGAGAGCTACGTTTGCCTCAACCTGTGACGATCAGGCCCACGTGACCCAAACTTTAGGCACAGTTTGCAGCAATCGCTGAACTAAACAGACTACGCGATCAGCTGAGCTGCTTCACGCTTGCGCACACGACGAAGCCGAATCCGTTCGCGGTGTGAAGCCTGCTCCCGCCCCTTCGATGCCGCGCGTCCCCAGTTGGGTCCCCCACCGGCCCTCCCCCCCGTCCCTTCTCCCCCACGCACCCTTTCCCCCCCCCGCTTCTCTTCTTCCAACTTCGTCTTCAACCCCAGCTCTGTCTGCGTCTCCTCTCTGTTCCGCTGGTTTGCCTGCTGGCTTCATCTCTCTCCCACCTGCCCCTCGTCCCTCGTTCGAGCGGGGCTTTCTGTCTCCCCCACTGCCTACTGCACAACCTTTCACCCCTCCAAACTTGCTAGGTTCTCGGCGTCTCAACCTGCTGACTCACCCCTCCGTCAGTGGCCGCGCCGCCCGCTGAGGCGCTGGCCATGAACCGCGGTGGCCCGTCGGGTGGGCGCAACCCCCGGGAGGTGTTTGACGGCAAGCAACTACGCAAAGCCGTCCAGCGGCGGACCGTCGACTTTAGTGCGTCGGCATCTCGCTGGCTTCTCTACCGCACCTGGCAAGATGGCAGCGCCGCCGATGCGCCTGCCATCCAACCGACGACCGAGTGCGCGCCCGAGCTGCTTCCCCCCACCGCCGCCCCCTTCCGTGCCAACCCCACCACCACCGTCTGCACCCGCTTTGTACACTCGTCCGTAAACAAGCCACGGGTGATGATCAACGCCGTCCGCTGGTCGCCAGACGGCAAGCGCCTCATCACGGGCACCAGTGGCGGCGAGTTCACGCTGTGGAACGGGCTCACGTTCAACTTTGAGACCATCCTCCAGGCGCACGATGCCGCCGTTCGGGCGCTGTTGTGGTCCCATAACCAGGACTGGCTGATCACTGCCGACAACTCGGGGGTGGTCAAGTACTGGCAGGAGAACATGAACAACCTCAAGGCGTTTTCCGCGCATGAGGAGAGCATCCGGGACCTGACTTTCTCACCAACGGACCTCAAGTTTGCGTCGTGCTCAGACGATGGGAGCGTCAAGGTGTGGGACTTTGAGCGGGTGACGGAGGAGCGCAAGATGGTGGGACACGGCTGGGATGTACGGTCCGTGGACTGGCACCCGTGGTTTCCCATCCTTGCGTCGGGGAGCAAAGACTCACTGGTCAAGATCTGGGACGCCAAGAGCGGCCGCGCCCTTACTACCCTGCATGGCCACAAGAATACGATTGTCAAGGTCAAGTGGAACCGCAACGGTAACTGGCTGCTGTCGGGCGCGCGGGACCAGCTGATCAAGGCGTTTGACATCCGGATGATGAAGGAGTTTGCCACCTTTCGCGGCCACCGCCGGGAGGTGACGTCCCTCGAGTGGCACCCCGAGGTGGAAGACGCGTTTGCGTCGGGCGCGTACGACGGTGGCCTCTACTATTGGTCCATGAAGAGCCCCGAGCCGCTGGCAAGCATCCCCCACGCGCACGCCTCGGCGGTGTGGGATATTGACTGGCACCCGGTAGGGCACATGCTCGTGTCGGGCTCCAACGACCAGACGACCAAGTTTTGGACCCGCAACCGCCCGGGCGACGCGCGCAACAACCTGGCCGCCGATGACGACGACGGCGGCGGTCGCCACGGGGGGGGGGGGGGCGTGGCGGCGGCGGCGGCGGCGGTGGCCACGACCGGAGTAAATCGCGCTTTGCTCCCTACTGACGCCCCCGCGGCGGCGCGGGTTGGGCGGTGGCCGCCCCGCGCCCGCCCTGGGGCCATTGCGACGCCCACACGCTGCAACAGGTGCGGTGGCAGGCAGGCAGAAAGGGGGAGCGTGCGGCCAGTCCCACCCGCCGCGTCCCAGCCAGCGACGCGGTCCGCGGGTGGCGGGGGTCCCTTCCCCCATCCTGTTTTGGGCCACGGTGGGCACGCACTGCGTTTGAGGGGACGGGTGGGGCACGGCAGAGGCGGCGGCGGAGGGGTCCCCACCGCGGTGGCGCGCGCGTGCGCGTCTCTCCGTCCGTGGCGAAACGATGCAGGGGGGGACGCGGTGGCGGGACCGCCTGCCGGTGGGTCGGATGGGGCCTGCCCCAACGCCAGTGCGCGCCCCTGTCGGGGTTGTCTGTGCGGGGACGCTCCTGATGGGCGCCCACCCGCACTCGGCTCTGTCTTCCCCGCCTGCTGCCCGAATCCTGCGCTACTGTTTGGTCGAGGCCCGGTCGGGCACATACCACGCGGCTGTCTGTTTGCACCAGCCACCCTCTCTTGGGAAGGTGGGGCCGGGCGAACCACAATGAAGGGACTGGATGAGATGGGGCTTGGCAGGGGGTTGCGACACTCGCGACGAGCCGCGTGCACGTAGGCCCAGGCGCTGGCGCTGTAGTAATCGCCGCCGCCTTTTGTGGTGGCTTTCGGCCGCGGCGGCCACCGCCAGACATGGCGTTCTTGGCGACCTTGTGGGACATGTTTCGTGGAGGCGGTTGGGTCATGGCGCGCCGCGGTCAATGTGTGGCCTTGGTGCCACTGGAGCTCCCACAGCGAGGGGCTGACTTCGTATCGCTCTTTTGATGTGTGGGTTCTACCTCTGGAGACAAGGAAAATAGTGTGAATAGAAGTACATGTGTGCGGACATCGCCCAGCTCCTTTTTACACCAGTGCAGACTCCCGCCCCACCTGCACCCCGCCCTCCCCCTCACAACCCTCTTGAGCGTCGGCAAAGCTTGGCATCATACTACTGCCCCCTGCGACACCTGGGCGATGAGGCCCATCAGCTCGCTGCCAGGGAACCGGCCAAGCACGCCAGCCGCCGCGGCAATCTCGTCAAACGTAGTCGTGGCAGCGGCGGCCGCGGTGGCGCCAGCGACGCCGCTGCCGCCAATGTCACCGCACCCCGTCCCTCCTCCCCACCCGCCCCCATCTCCCCCTCCCCCAGACGGCGGCGGCAGCGGGCAGCTTCCCCCAGCCTCGAGAAGGTCCGTCACGAGCAGCAGTGGCACCGGCTCGGCGCCGTGATCCCCTCGCTCCACCGGCGTCGAGTGGTCGCCGGTGAGCACCAGCGCCACCCGCCGGTGGGCGGTGGTTGGGGAAGGCGGGCATGCAGCGGGTGGGGGGGGGTCCGCCCCGTGGTGGTCGATGGGGGGGGGGGGCGGCCGCGGGGGCGGCCGCGGAGGCGGCGCGCGGCGCTGCTCGGCGGCCAGGCAGTCCAGCAGGGTGGCAACCATGGCGTCGACGCGCTCCAGGGTGTGCACCTTGAGGGCGGCGTCCTTGGCGTGGCCCGCGTCGTCTACCGCCTTGACGTGGAGGATGCCAAAGTCGTAGGCGTAGCCACCGCCTACACTATCGGCGGCGCCGCCGTTACCACCGCTGTCACCACCACTGACGCCGCCGCTGGGAGCGTCGTCGCCCCCACCAGACACACAGCCCGGGCCAGGGAGCCGCTTCCCGTCCCCCGCAGGCGTCCCGCCCCCCCCCCGCCCGCCACTTCCCCCCCCTGGTGCGCACACAGCAGCCGTGCTACGGCAACGGCCTTGGCGTTCAGGTTACTGCCCATGCCGCCCGTGGCCCCCGGCACGGCGACCAGCGGGAAGCCCAGCGAGGAGAGCACCCCCCCCACCACCGCCGTCGGGGCCACCGCAAACGCCCGTTCCCGCAACGCCGCGCCCCCGTCCTGGCCGCGTGACGGCCGCCGTGGCGGGGACGACGACGACGGCAACGACGTCGGCGGCGGCGGCAACGACGGCAACGACAGGGGCGACGGTCGCGACGGCAGCGACGGCGACGGCAGCGGCGGTGGCACCACCACCGCCCCTGCCGCACCGCGGAGGAGCAGGGCGTTGACGGGGGGGACGCCCGCCCGCACGCGGGCCGCGTTGAGGGGGTGGGCGGTGAGGCGCGCCGCGGCCACGGCGGACAGCTCCGCCATGACCGCGGCGGTGTGGTGGGCAGCGGCAACCGCAGCTGCTGTCGATGCAGCGTTGGCCTCGGCGACGGCGGCGGCGGCAGAAGAGGCGGGGGTGGTGGTGATGGATGTGGTAGTGGCGTCGGCGGTGGTGGTGGCGGCGGCAGCAGCAGCAGCAGCAGCAGCAGCAGCCGCATCAGCAGCGGCAGAAGCGGCGTTGACGACCGCGGCGGCCGGCGCCGCCACGCCCAGCGGCCGTCCGTCGACGAGCGGGTCCGTGTCGGTGACCGCATCCGACAGCCCCGGCCCGCGGAGGCGGACGGCCAGCCGGTGGCCGCCCGCGTGGACGACCGCCACCTGCACGTCGGGAAAGGAGGGGAGGGAGAGCCCCCCCAGCGCCCGCGTCAGCGCCCCCCCGTCGGCGGCGGCAAAGCCGCCGCCCGGCCGCCGGTGGCGGACCACCCCCGCGTCGTCCACACACGCGTAGACGCACTTGTAGGCAACGTCCCCCGGGGCGACGGGGAGGCCCGTGCCGGCCGCCTCGAACGCCCCCCGCCCCCGGTACGTTGCCGCCGGCGGCACGCCCAGCAGGGACAGGTGGGCGGTGTCGCTGCCGCACGCGAGGCCCGGGGCGACCGGGTCGACGAGGCCCACCGCCCCGCGGGCGGCGAGGCGGTCCAGGGTGGGCGTCGCCGCCGCGGTGAGGGGGGTGGCGCCGCCCAGGGCGCCGACCGCCGTGTCGCTCAGCCCGTCAATGATGATTAGCAGGACGGCGACGGGGGAAGGGGAGGAGGACGGAGGAGGGGGGGCGGACGGAGGGGGGGGGGGGGGGGAGGGCGGCATCCCTGGTTGCAGGCCGGGGGGGGGGGGGGGGGAAGCAGGAAGCCACACACCCGGCAGAGGGGAGGCGCGGGGGGGGGGCGTTGGTGGGAGAGGTCCGGCAGGCCATCCGAAAGGGGAAGTGGAGGTGGTGGCAGGGGGGGGGGGGGGGGGGGTCCTTGTGGAGTGGCCCGCGGATGCGGGCAGGACGGACGGCGCGGCCACCGCACCGCCGCGACGGGAGGCTGCCGCGGCGGGTGCGGAGCGAGGCGAGGCGGCCACCGCCAGCGACGGGTACGGAGCGAGCCGTGGCGGCCACTGCCAGCGGCGGCGGGCGGTGGTGGTGGCGGGCCGCCGCGGCCTCGAGGTCGCGACGAGGCCTCGTCAGCCCCCCCCCCCCCCTGAGTCATGGATCGAGGCACGCGCACCAAAATGGGGCTCTAGTGTCTATTCTACTTCGAGGATCAAATGATCCTTTTCGGATCAATTGATCCGGTTTTTCCATCCCTAATTCCGAGGAACGAGCTGGTTCTTTGCTCATTCTGATGACAGAATCGGACTCAGCGCAGGCTGGTTTGTCTTGGGGCAATCATACATTCCTAAACTTCAAGTACTTATGAACATGATCGTCACTTTCTTCTGAGCTTGCAGTTGGTAACTGCCCGCGAGCCCCCACTGAGGGCCGCCACCGGGCATGGGCTGGGCGCGTGGGTACACAGCCTGACTGCCCTGTGTCCATGCCCAAGGCGACTGGACCGCACTGGGATAAGAGTGCCCGACAGCAGGCACGTACTGCTCCCCTTTTTTTGCTCCGCGGATACCCACAAGTCCACCACAATGGGTGCCGCGTCTGCCATTGCTGCCCGCCTTTTTCTGACGTGCCGGCACACGGTCACAGGCGGCACCGCCGCCCACCCCCTTGCAACAGCCAGCGCTGCGCGTTTGCGGTTGCCCTGAGCCATTTGTAGCAATATGGTTGTCCGTATTGTGACCCTAATATTAGGGGGGCTACTTCTAACCCTTTACTTTCAATTTGGGAGTCCGTACTGGTCACGGTATCTATAAGTTACGTATGACCGGCGGGACTTGCATCTTGGGGGGGAGGGTAGTTAGTAGTGTCTCCGAGGGTTTATAACGAGGGGGCCGGCGGCGAATCCACCGCCGGCCAAGGCAGAACAACAAACCCCTCCCATTTGGGCTCCCATCTTGGTCCCGTGGCTTGCGCTCCAAGGACAGCAACCTTGGCCTCCCGGTGACGTTGGTGCCGATCCCCCTTGGTGAGTGTTCCCTGAGAGTGGACGTGCGACGGATTCCTATTGTGCTACATTGGTGGAGCAGCAGGGGACGGGTTTCCGTCACCCGTGTGGTGACGCCGTCTTCGGCCCTGGCACACGGATAGGGATCCGGTCCTTTTCTTGTACTCGTGGTGTTGCGACCTGATCAATTGTGTTGAGTTTTTACCTTTGACTGTGATCTACTGTTACTCTCCCCAATCTATCCCCTCGCTCTCTTATTCGTGGTGATTGTTACGTCGGTTGACTGATTGTGACTATGTCTACCCAAGAGACGGGGAACGTTCAAGATGACGGATCGGCGTCGACGCCGACTCCGGAGGTGACTACGGGAACCGGGATCGGGAACCCGATCGACAACATTGAGACGCCAATGCTTTCCGGTGCCGGATCGGCGTTTGGCACGGCTCGGACGGCAGGAGGCGGGGGCCCGCCTCAACTGTCATCGACCGATCTCACTCCGCCGCCTCCTTCACCAGGGGATTCCCTGATGGCATCATTGGCCCGCATCGAGGCCCGGTTTTCCGGACTCGACGCTCGTCAAGAGCGGACGGAGGACGCAATGGCAGTGTTGATGTCAACACGCCACACGACGGGACCCCGTCGTGGTCCTCCCACACCGGTACGGTTTGAACCGGCCGGACTACTTTCGGAGTCCACCGGGGTCGACCCCGGCGCAGCAACTCCCGGACAGCCCCCGGACACAATGGGGTATGGATCCGACTCGTCGGCAGAGTTGGAACGGAGTCACACGGAGCGATACGCTCGGAGCACCCGAAGCGAACTCCGCGGACACGACCCAGCGGATACTTACGCCGGTGGAGAGTCGGTTATTGGGGGAGGGGGTACCCTCTCACAGTATCCCCACGACGAAGGAGGCCAGGCAACTCGGGTTCCCGAGGTGCCGACGCCTGAAGTACCATCTTCAGTGGTGGAAGCTATGACCGCGCAGGTAACTGCGAGCCTACTGAAGCGGATGGAGTCCGATGAGTTTGCTCATCAACTGGCTAAGCGACTGGATATCCAGGACGCTGACACGAAGATCGTCAACGAGGTCTTCCGGTCGGTTCTTACTCCGGAACGTTATCGTTTGGAGGACCGCTCTACCACCGTATCGGAATCGATGCGTAATACGTCGCATCGGGCGATCCGCTCTATGCAGACCCTTATGAAGGGAGTCCCTATGTTCGGGGGGCCGAACGGACGCCCGTTGGCAGTCATCGGCTTCTTGACTAGCTTCAAGGCAGCCGCGGACAAGGCCCCCGTTAACGAGGGGCTGGCCCTGGAGATCCTCCCGTTCTTTGTTGATGAACGGGTGCGAGGCATCCTTCGCCAGGCATCCCCGATGCCGGGAATGAGGGTTGCGGCCACCCCCATGGATTACCGTGGGATTCTCAAGGAGCTGCTGAGCAGTTATCTCAGTGAGGACAAGTGCGAGGACCACTACCGGGCCCTGCGCACTGCCACCGCCCAGAGCTGGGAGGATGAGGAGATGTTCGGACGACGGATTCAAGAGCTCGACTACGAGCTGGGGAAGCTCCTCGGAGAAGGGGAGCTACGGGCCGTCCTGTTCGCAGGAGTACCTAACTACGTGCGGATATCCGCACGGGGCGCCAACACGGCACGGACGAACTTCAGTCGACTGATGCATATGTGCAAGTCCCTGGGGGACGCCTACCGGGTGCTTCACCCGGAGTGTGCTCTTGCCTCAAAGCCCAAGGGTGAGGGGAGCAAGCTCAATCTTACCCCGGTACCGAGGCAAGACAAGATGGAACGGAAGGCCGCACCGGTACTGGTGGCTACCGAGTACGCCCCCACGGGCGAGGAGGAACCACTGGTTGACCAGTAGGGCCACCTGCTGTTACCGGCTACGCCGGTGATTGATAAGCAAGGTACGGTAGCGTACATCGCTCCGGCGGGGACCCAGTTCGAGGTCAGCGAGGGCACGGGACGTCGCGTCCCGTACGTACGGACTACGGGGTACTCCCCGGTGACGGGTAACCCTCACCAACCCTTGCCAACATGGGCGGTGCGCACGGAGGCACCTCCGCAGATTGCGGGCCGACCCAACCGGTTGGGGGAGTCCATGTTCCGGTTGACCCAAGGACCCAAGGCCTACCAGGGAGCAGGCACTCGGGCGCCAGAGGGAGGCAACCGCAGCTACGGGGCTACCCCGATGCAAACTCAAGGGGGGACCGGCACGTCCGGATGTATGTTGTGTGGGGATCCCCAGCACTGGGTGTCTTCCTGCCCACTCATCCCCGAGGAGTCTCGGCGGGCAGCGGCGCAACGCAAGGCATCCACCGGGGGGTATCCCGCTAGAGCACCCGGACCCGCACCGGGTAGGCAGCCAGCTCCAGGTGGGGTACTGGCCGTCGAGGAGGCACATCCTCAGCCGGATGTCCCGGAGGACAGTACCCGGCCGAGCACGGGAAACGAGTAAGAGGAAGGACGACACGGGGTCGCTGGGGTAACCCTAGCAATCCACCCCGGACTGCCGCGGGGAAAGCCCCACGGAGAGCGCGGTTGAGCCGACGCCGCATCAACCCCCGGGCACACCTTCCGGCCCCGACGACACGGCGTCAGGGGATTGATGACCAACCTCCGAGGTTGGGAGGAGAGGACGGGAAGCCCCGTCACATGGAACCAGAGAAGGGCCCTGTTCAGGATGCCCGAGCTACACCGGATATCGGTGTAGGCCACGTACTGTTCACCTTGGAGAACTTCAAGGTATCAGCCACACTGGGGGTTGACCCCCAGTCGACCCGGTCGTATTACCCCGTACTGGATACAGGGGCTGGACCTAACTTGATCAGGAAGGATAACCTCCCGGACAAGTGGCTCCCGCGAGTCAGAGTTGCTCCGGGACCCACGATCAAGGATGCAAATGGGCGTCTCATTCGTACGACCGCAGCGATGTCGCTGCAGGTCACCATCGGAGAGCTTACAACGGTAGTTGACTTCCTGGTATGTGAGACGCTATCTGTGCCCTGCATACTGGGGTGCACCTTCATCAACGTTCACGTTGATGCAATCCGGCCGGGCCGGAGGACCGTCGAGCTGCAAGAGGCCGACGGGACGAAGAGAGGACAGACAGCTATCGTCAGGGACCTGACGCTACAAGGGAGCCACGTTAACGTGGCTGAGGTATACGCAAGCGTAGAACCGAAGACACTCCGGCTGGCCAAGCGGACCCGCTTTGAGCCGCTAGCGGAGACCGTCCTCCCGGTTAACTGTGACCTCGCAGGCATCTGCAGAGTCCAGTCCAACCTACGAACCTACAAGCGCCATGGGTTGACCATGGCCAATGGTATCGCAGACCTCCCAGCAGGGGGGTCATCACTGCTGGTGATGGCGAACTATCGCCGTAAGGCAGTCACCCTCCCGAAGGGAACTATCCTCGGAATTGCCGAGCTCTACGAAGGAGATATCCTTACCCCTGACAAGGAAGGTCAAGTGGAACCACTTGAGGTGCTGGCGGTCGCCGAGACCGCCGAGCGACAGCAACCCGATGACGGGAAGCCTAACTCATCGGCGGATCCGGCGGACATCGTCGGCGACCGGAACCACTGTATTTCACTGCATGTTTTCCTGTACTTCAACGCCTGTTTGAAATGCAGTAGATACAGGCAGATGCTTGCAACTCAGGCACCGAAAAAGGGCAGCAAGAATGGTGTGATGCACCATACACCACGTGTATTGCATCCCGTAACACACCTTAATGCAAGCTACATTGCAGTGTGAAACACATAGAGTTGAATAGGCCACTACAGTGCGTATCCGGCACAGTCCGGACGACGCCGGATGACGGCCCCTTTTATTCCGGTCCTTGTGGAATCGCTCATCCATTTTTGTTCACTTTAGTAGTTACTCAGCACCTTCTCAAAGCATTTGGACACATATTACAGAGGCGGGCCACCTGGAGCTGCCTGATCAGGTGAATAGACACAGGCACAGACACACACCAGAGACAGACACAGTCACAGCCACTTGCCGCATCGACGTCAATGCCTCGCCGCAGTGTCTGCGCCGCCCCAGACACCCGCCGTCCCTGACACATTGGGCAGACACACCGCTCAACGGATCCCGCCAGACACTCCGCACGCCTGCTGGTGCTCCCACGCGCGGCCGCCTGTACTCGCCGTCACCCGACGCACACAACTACGCCCGCGGCCTCCCGCCCACATGTCCTCCTGTACCACAGCAGGCGCATCCACCCGCCGACGCACCCACCTAAATCACCATAGCAGCTGCGTCCGGCTCATCCATCCACATGCACCACTCACGGCATACTCTGCGCATACCTGATGGGTACACAAAAAGACCAAGGGGAGGAGGGAGAGGGCGCCGGGGGGTGTGAAGTCGCGTGGAGGGGAGCCAGAAAGCCGGGGGCGGAAGGGAAGGGAAGAGCGGACACCAGCGCGGTAAGGATCACATTGAGAAGGAACTGCGAAAGGTATGTAGCGGGCAAAAAACTCGTGAATATCAAAAACATGCAGGTAATTGCAAGCCAACGCAACGTACATGCAGGGAAATGCAAGCCAATGTAGCGCATGACATGGAACTGTGCATGTATGGCACCCCCACGTGTATCGTCTTCCTACCGCCACCACCACGGCAACTGCCACCCTCCCACACGCCCTCTCGTACCACCGCGCGAGCAGCCCCCCGCGCACACACCCACGTACATCACCGGAGCAGCCCCGTCCAGCCGATCCACCCACATGCACCACCCATGACATCCTCCGCACATACCTGAGTGGTGGACAAGAAGTGTAAGCGGAAAAGGAAGAGCGTGGGTGCGGGGAAGCAGGAGAGGCGATGAAGGGAAGTGGGGGGGGTGCGGGGGGTGGAAAGGGAAGGGAGGACGCCAGCTCGACAAGAAAAAGATCCAGAAGAACCTGCGAAAGGTGCGTAGCGAGTAGAACACTGGTGAATATGCAAGATAGTGCAGATAACTGCAAGCCAATGCAGCGCAGTTGCAGGGAAATGCAAGCCAATGTAGCGCATGACATGGAACTGTGCATGTGTGGCACCCCCATGTGTATCGTCTTCCTACCGCCACCAGCACGGCAACTGCCACCCTCCCACACGCCCTCTCGTACCACCGCGCGAGCAGCCCCCCGCGCACACACCCACGTACATCACCGGAGCAGCCCCGTCCAGCCAATCCACCCACATGCACCACCCATGACATCCTCCGCACATACCTGAGTGGTGGACAAGAAGAGTAAGCGGAAAAGGAAGAGCGTGGGTGCGGGGAAGCGGGAGAGGAGATGGAGGGAAGCGGGGCGGGCGCGAGGGGTGGAGAGGGGGGGGGGTTGGGGCGGGGGCATGGGTGCGGCGAAGTGGGAGAGGAGATGGAAAGAAGGGGGGCGCGGGGGGTGGAGACGGGGGGGGGTGGGGGGGGAGCAGGAAAGGAATGGGACACGACACGGTGGGAGAAGGGGCAGTCCGGGAGAGCGCTTGCAGGGGATGGAGGAGAGTGCGAGCGGGGCGTGGAGGGGGGGGTGAGGTGGAGGCAAGGCGGTGGGTGGAGGGGGCAATGTGTGGCAAGCCCGGTTCTTGCTCCACACGCATCCGATGGCGTGGGGTCTCCGCCGCAGCGACGGTAGCCACCAGTCCATTCATTGGGCGCCAAGTGGTGGTGGCGGATTGCGCTGATTGGTCAAGCAAACAATCTTCATATGGACCAAGCCCGTGCAAGGATCTGCCCACTCTGTTCAGATTCTGTAAGAGTTCAACAAAAGATCCTGTACTTTCGCACACGGCAAGTTAAAATACTGACGAAAACGTACTTGAAGCATCCCCAATTTCGGAATGCTTGAGCATTCTAACGTAAGTCATCAAGAGAACATGCGGAAATGCAACGTTTTCAAAACATGTCATCACATCGACCAACCAGAACGCGATGGTTCCCCTATGCAAATTCACGATAGTGGTGTCGAATGAGACTTATCATGAACAATTAGGGTCTACTACCTTTCTCGAGAAGAAATCTGAAGTGAGACCGATTTGGTAGCTTGTCAGTCCTCTATGCCCCTGCGGGATATTTTTTTACGTCGCAGTAGCTTGCCCGGGAGCGGGGGATCACGCTGTCGAATGAGCCCAGCGTCTTCCTCCCGTCGTCATTCGTCCTCCCGAACAAGTTCCAAGAGCTGAATAGATGTATTAAGAGCTCTTCTGGGAGGGGGGCTCAACATGAGCAACTGGGAGGGCTGGGGGGGCGCGGGGGGGCGGGGAGGCAGAGAGCTTTCGGAGCTGCGATTGACTAGGATTTGAGCTGTCAGATGAGAATTCTGGGGAAGAGGGGTGGGGATTGCTCAGGACGTTGCAAGGAGAGGCGATTCGGTAAAATCTTCAATCATGGACACGCAGACGTACAGGCTCTTGCTCTTCGCTGACTGCACCAAGTCGACAGTCCTCTGACTTGGGCCCAGAAGGCAGCGTGCCCCTCCCCAAGGACGATTCTCGGGAGGTGCTTCGCGTGGTGATGTGGGAGGGGTGCGCGCCGGGAACTGGATCATCACTTGCGGAGAATCTTGGTGCGATTTAAGACAGGCTGAGTCGAGAATCAGCTCACTGGCGTCGGTAGATGCGCAAATGAGCATGTTCAGGAGGGGATGCCAAAAAGTAGCCTGCGTGAGTGGAGGCTCGGGTGAGGCTGTGTGGTCAATCAGATGTCCTGAAACGTCCGGACCGCGCGATCTGGTCGGGTCGGAAGAATTGGTAGACTCTTCAGCGATGTATTTTAAACGAAGACGACACTGGCGGCCGGGCGTGTAGGCGTGGAGAACGAAAGGTCGATGTTTCGTCGTCCGTGACTCGACCAGCTTGTCCGATGCGACTGTCGGAGTCGCGATGGCCAGTGTGTGAGGAGCGGTGATGCGCATGAGGGATCTGTGTTGCAGGGAAATACAAGAAGATACGGCGATACACAAGTCATGACATGTATTGCAGTGGTGCTCTTTTTTCATCAGTGGACGGTCTTCGCGTGATGTTGCAGTACGTTGCAGTGGAAAATTGTGAAATACAACGCCATGCAGTGTGTGTGATTGAGTTGCATGTGGTTCCGGTCGCCGACGATGCCGCCAAAGGACCAAGAAGCCTTGAAGGCACTGGCCGAGGCTGACCTCGACCACCTTCCCCCTTCGGTAGCTGAAGGGGTACGACGGATGCTAAGAAAGCACGACGTCATGTGGACCGGCGGGGCGCTGGGTACCATTGGGGCAACCCAACACCGTATAGACCTGGTACCAGGTGCCCGACCAGCGCGGTCGCAACCGCATCGTGCGGGACCTATGCAACGATAGATCGTTGATGGGGAAGTGAAGAGGATGAGTGAAGCTAAGGTGATCCGACCTTCGATGTCGGAGTGGGGTGCCCCAGTCGTGATCGTACCGAAGAAGGATCAGACCCCTCGGTTTTGCATCGACTATCGACGCCTCAACTTGGTTACCAAGAAGGACTCATACCCTTTACCAAGGATGGACGAGTGCATCGACTCACTGGGGGAAGCCACAGTGTTTACCACTATCGATTGCAATGCCGGGTACTGGCAGATCCCCGTTGCGGAGGGGGATATCCCCAAGACGGCGTTCGTCTGTCACAGTGGCGTGTACGAGTTCCTAAGGATGCCCTTCGGATTGTCCAACGCCCCCGCCACATTCCAGCGGGCCATCGACATTATACTGTCGGGAGTCAAGTGGCGTAACTGCCTGGTGTACCTGGACGACGTCATCGTCTTCTCGCGTAACATGGATGACCATGTGCAACATGTCGATGAAGTACTCACCCTCTTGCGGGACGCCGGGGTAACCCTGCGACTCAAGAAGTGCGCCTTCTTCCAACAGACCGTTGAGTATCTGGGTCACCAGATCACACCAGGTAAACTGGGAGTGCTCGAAGCTAATACCCGGGCACTCCGGGATGCCCGGCTCCCTAACACCCAGACATAGCTCAAGAGCTTCCTGGGAATGTGCAACGTATACCGACGGTTCGTCAAGGACTTCGCTCGGATAGCTAAACCGTGAACGGTTCTTACGAGCAGTACCTTGCCCAAGGTACTCCAACCCCCTTCGCCTAGCGAAGAGGAGGCATTCGAGTCGCTAAAGCGAGCCCTACTATCCCCACCCGTCCTGGCGTTACCGCACAGACGGGGTACCTTTGTCACCGATGTCGATGCGTGCGACACCCAAGTGGGATGCACCCTGTTACAGGGAGAGACGTTGATCGGTTCCGATAACGTTATCCCGGACCTACATCCGGTAGGGTACTTCAGCCGGACACTCAACCCGGCTGAACGTAACTATAGTGCCACCGAGCGTGAGTGCCTCGGGGTCATATGGGCAGTGCAATTGCTCCGTCCATACCTGGAGGGCTCCAGGTTCATCGTGAGGTCCGACCACGAACCCCTACGATGGCTCCTCAACCTTGGTGACAAGGATTCCGATAGCCATGGGAGGCTAGCCCGATGGAGGCTGAAGATGGCCGAGCACGACTACCGCACCGTGTATAAGGCTGGGTCAACCCACCACCTCGGAGACGCGCTGTCTCGACTCGACACCCCGAGCGGGGATACCCGCCCGGTGGATGAGGACATCCCGGTGGTACCGGTCTGCATCGTGGGTAACGCCACCCAAGGGATGGTTGACCATACCATGGCACACCGAGCATGCCCACTGACTCTCGCGGACTTCCGCGAGGCACAAGCCAATGACGACGACTGTAGACGCCATCGCGCAAACCTCCTGGCCGGTACGGCCGGCATCTTCTCCGAGAATGAAGACGGACTCATATACCGGCGGGCACCCGCCGATGGACGACATCAAGTCGTGGTTCCCGTGTCCTTACTGTGGCAAAAACCACTTGCACACACGGCACCCAAGTTGGGGCAGTGTGCAAGGGCTGCCTCCCGTGTCGGGGGAACCGGAAGAAGTGCAAGTCGCACACACTCTGTCCCTGTTGTGGGGCAAACCCCCCACGGACAAACAAGAGGATGGTGTGTGGTCCAACAGTTTCTTGGTCGGGACGGGGACGCAGGGCCAAGCCCCGCTGTCCCTCCCCTTATCCCCCCAGGGTCCACTCAGAATCTCGCCACTCAGAATCTCCCACCCCAGCACCTGCCCACCGGGCCACACGAAAATTCAAGACGATAAATGCAGAAAACCCTCAAATCCAAGTTGGATTTACTACTAAGCTAACTATCCCAAACTTAGGGAATATGAACCCAAATGCAGGGGGAGGAACGGATCAGGCTAGTGGCCTGCCGCCCCATGCATGGCACGTGTTGCCCCCCTACCTGGGGGTCAATACTGCCACACTCCCCTCTCCTCAGTTCCGACCGACCCGGTCGGCCCTGTAAGGGGGTGCGTAAACGCACGTCTCGGCGTAGGGGGCACGACTTGCTGTCCCCCATCGAGTACGTAACGCGGATGTGGAGGCGGTCACGTTGACCGCCCCTCTCCTCAAGCTTGCCCACTCGGCAGCTTGCTCTCCTCAGTTCACACTTCACCATCACCACCACCTCCCCTTCACCTTCCACTGGGCCGCCCCACGCTGGGGAGGCCACCCGTACACCCAAGATCCGAGGCCCCCTCAACTCGAGGCGGGTCTCGTGCCGCGATAGCCAGAGCGTCTCTCCCCAACTTGGGGAGAGCCATGGCGACCCCGGGAGTGGAGACGGACTCTCTAGATGAGCGTATGGAGGACACCACCTACGGTGCAGCACCCGCCGGGACTTCCGGCGGGGGCTCCGCGATCGCTCCGGGGGATGGGACTCCCGCGTCACCCGGCTTTGGGTTGACGGCGGGGTCTCCCCCGGAGGCGGGACAAGTTGTCCCGCGTGAGGCCTTGGGGCGGTGGTTTTACCCCGCTTGGCCTCTCTATGAGGAGGGGTTGACTGTTCTTCGCTGTGGCCGACTTGGCGCAGCGATGGGTCGGGTATGGGACCGCCTACGGGAGAAGTATCCCCGTAGGGTCGGGTTCCCTGCCGGCTTCAGGACGGACCAGTTTGCCTTCCTGGACGATGAGGAGGTTGAGGACGTTCAGCGTGCCAAGGCCATGGTGGACCACGGGGGAACTATCCCGGGTCCCGGCGACTTGCCGACCTTTACTTGGGACGCGGTGGCAACTCGCCCCCCGTACCTCCACGAGGCCGATCCGCACACTCATAACTTTGATGTGCGGATGGAGAAGGACTTCCGGCGAGGTCCCTACTTGGTGACCTCGGCTCAACTTGAGTTTCCTCAACAGTCTGCTGCCAGTAAGGAGCAGTACTATCCGAAGAAGCCCGAGTGGTGGCCTCAAGTTGAGGTCCCCTACGGGTTCCCGGCGTTGCTGCCACGGTTGCTTGACAACTTCGGCTCCGTCATGTTGACGGCTGGCCCTGATCACCTGGTGTGGGCCATGTTGGCCACCCAGTGGCTCCTCGAGGTCATGTCGACCTGGGTGTCTTGTGTTCAGCGGCGGGGGATGCTCTGGCATCTCCCCCTCCGGCTCATCCAAGGTTTGGAACAGCTCACCCCTCAGCTAGTTGCTGAGGGGTGCTCATCAGGACAACTCACTCTACTTGAGGAGATGCTCCGCCTCCACAAGTTCATCGAGTGGGAGAGCATTGAGCTCAAGTTGCGCCGCCCCACTCGTGGGCCCAAGGACGATGGCGCACTTCGCCAGTTCGTGTGGGTCGCTCGTGAACTTCACGACGGCCGTGTGGTCCTACGAGAGGGGTTGGGCATCGGGGACTACCCGTGTGCCCCGGGGGTGGATCGCCACACTGCGCCACCCCCGGACAAGCCCGTAGTTATGGCCGTGCCGTCCTATGATGACCACATGACTCAACCCACTGCGGGGGCCCCAAGTCGGGGTCCCAGTTACACCCGGGTACCGCCACCTCGGCGTGCCCCTCCGCTTCCTCCTGTCCCCTACCAGCCGCACGGGGACATCCCGATTAGCGTGGCCGTTGAGTCGTCCACCCCGGTGTCCCCCAACTTGGGGGCCACCCTCCTGACGGTATACCCCAAGTTGGTGTTACCGCCCACGCCTCTAACCTCAGAGATGATGATCACCACGTTGGTGCGCACCATTTCCTGGTTGGCCGCGTCGACCGCAACCCTTCAAAGTTCCGAGACTCCTCAACTTGAGGAGCGCGTTCGTACTGCAGTGGCGACCGCGAGTTGCGAGTCGGTGGCGGAGTTTATGACAGCCGAGTTGGCTCGCATTGGGGCTATTATGCCCCAGCCAGCCCCACTTGGGCGTGGCAAACGTCGCGCGAGCCGGGCATACTCGCCTCCTCGCCGTCGTCGCCGACACTCGCGGCGCTCTCCCTCCGTGTCGGAAGACGAGTTGTCTTACTCCGTTTCGGAGTCCTCTACTACGTCGGAGACGGAGTCTGTCCAGCGTCTGCGTCGCAAACTTGCGCGCAAGACCAGGCAGAAGAGTAGCCACGGTCGGCGCCACTTGCGCGACCGTGAAGGGCGCGACGGTTCCGACTTGGAGCCGCCGCCCCTTCCAACGAGTGGAGACCGTTATCGGCGTGGGTCTCGCCGCTCGCCTCCACGTGAGGGCGAGGGCCGTGGAGTGGGAGAGTCTAGCATGCGTGCCTAGTTGGCAGCTGCCTTTGTTGTGAGAGTGTGAGGGTTAGGGCTGTAGTTAAAAGCCACTCTGCGTACCACTTCGACTTGAAGCACTCTCTTGGCACTGTTGCTCGGCCCTCCCTCACGTTGATGGAGGGCTGTTAGGGTCTATCTCATTCCGGGCACAGTACGCCCGGACCTTCTCAGCGGGAAGGTCCTCCACATACTCCCACGTATCATCCTTGGCTTTGTAGCCAAACCAACGCACCCTCAACATGAGGCGGTTAGTATCCTCATCCCATCCGTGGTCGATGAACTTATCGAACACGTACTCCTGCGGGCCCTGTTTGGCCGCAGGCAGTGAGGGGAGGCGCCACGCTTCCAAAGCACGCGCCCAAGCTGGGTCGCCTGCAGGCGGTGGTGCAACTTTGACCACGTCCTGTCCGTTCACTGTGCGGACCCCATCGTCACTTTCGATGGTGAAGCGCCGCCCATCAGTACGAAGGACCTGGTACGGCCCCTTCGTCTGGAATACCAACTTACCCCCAGTTGGGGTGTGTGAGTGTACCAGCACCCAGTCACCCTGCTCGGGGACATGCTTGGCGTTGCGCACCTTTTTGTCAAAGGTACGCTTGTAGCGCTTTTGTGCTTTGTCCATCTCAGCCCTGACTTTAGGGATGAGGTTTTAAAGCCTAGCAGCGAACTCCGCCTTACTCTCAGTAGAAGTAGGCGTACTGCCACCCTCCTCCCTAGTTGGGAGCGGCCGCCGCACGGCAATAGACCGCACGCGACGGGGGGTCACAAAAGCGAGGGGTACTTCCCCTGTAGATGAGTGAACCTTCGAATTGTAGGCAGTAGTAAGGATAGAAATGTATTAGTCCCACGTCTTCACGTGCTCACTCACATAGTGGCGCAGCTGCCTAACAATAGTTTTGTTGAAGCGCTCCTTAACGAGGGCCCTTGAACGGGGCCCTCCCCTATACGGTTTTTGGCGTATAGGGGGTACACCGGGTTTCAACTCGATCCGGTGTTGGGTGGCTCTCATGAGTCCCAACTGACCATCCCACAACTTGTGATATTGGTCCAAGAGGCGTTCAACTTGAACCCTCAACCTGGGTGGAACACCCTCCATGTTCACATGGGGACGAGGAGAGGCGGCCGACTTGGCTTGGTGCTTCTCCTTTCCGGACTTCGGGTTGCTACTCGCGCCCGCGTTGAGGGTGACCGCTACTGCCGGTCCCTCATGTTGGTCGATATAGCCGAACTTGGCTCCCGATCAAAGAAACTTTCTTTGAGGGTGGCGGGGGTAGCAACTTGCTACGACCTCTGTCACAGGCTCGAGCCCATCACCGACGAGTGAAGGTCCGCCGTCCTCCACCCGCCTAGTTGGCGACGGCTCTATGCCGAGGCTGAATCCAACCCGAGTGGATCTCGCGGGGACAGTCCTCTCACCTTGGGACGTTCCCTTTGAGTGTACCACCCGGTGGCCGAAGTGCGAACGACCGGTCCGAGGAAGACCCTCAGGGTGAACACCCGACTGGGTCGGGGTGGCATACCGCCCGCGCCGATACCCACGGCCCTGCTGGCTGGAGTGCCTCTAGCACCTCCGCGACCCCAGGTACACCCTGTGTCTGGCAAGTATTCAAAGGCGCCGGAGTAAAGTCGTCACTGGAGAGTTTCCCGAACGTCGGGAGGTCCGATCCAGCCGTGTTGGCTAACGATCCACACGACACAGTCCAAGACCACCGTTCCTCTGAGACAGAGGGCCCCCTACACCCGGGTGCACCCGGAGGTAAAGTTTACCTCTGTCCCCTGCTGCTCCACCAAATGTGGCAAAAACCACATGCACACACGGCACCCAAGTTGGGGCGGTGTGCAAGGGCTGCCTCCCGTGTCGGGGGAACCGGAAGAAGTGCAAGTCGCACACACTCTGTCCCTGTTGTGGGGCAAACCCCCCACGGACAAACAAGAGGATGGTGTGTGGTCCAACAGTTTCTTGGTCGGGACGGGGACGCAGGGCCAAGCCCCGCTGTCCCTCCCCTTATCCCCCCAGGGTCCACTCAGAATCTCGCCACTCAGAATCTCCCACCCCAGCACCTGCCCACCGGGCCACACGAAAATTCAAGACGATAAATGCAGAAAACCCTCAAATCCAAGTTGGATTTACTACTAAGCTAACTATCCCAAACTTAGGGAATATGGACCCAAATGCAGAGGGAGGAACGGATCAGGCTAGTGGCCTGCCGCCCCTTGCATGGCACGTGTTGCCCCCCTACCTGGGGGTCAATACTGCCACACTTACGGCAAGCCGTCATGGAACGAGAACACGAGAACCCTACAGCCGGACACCCGGGGGGTTCACGTATGCTCGCAGAAATGCGAAGGTTCTTCTACTGGCCAGCAATGGCCGTCGACGTGGTCGACCACGTAAGGGGATGCCACCCCTGTGCACGTAACCGCATGAGTCTACATAGGCAGGCGTCTGCCATGCAACTGTTCCCACCTGATGGGCCCAACGAGAAGGTCGCTATCGACATACTCGGGCCACTTCCGGTAACGGAAGAAGGGAACAGGTACATCCTAGTCATGTCAGACCGATTCACTAAGCTGTCACGAGCGGCAGCCATCCCGAATGATACGGCATATACCATCATGAACGCAGTGGTTGACCACTGGATCAGTGCATACGGAGTCATGAAGCAACTCCTCTCCGACAACGGAGCAAACCTGACGTCTGCATTCTGCACTAGGGTCATGGGCATGTTCGGCATCGAACCACGTCGGGCATCCGACTACCACCCGCAAACCAACGGGCAAGTGGAGCGGTTCAACCGCACCATCGTCAAGATGCTCCAATGCTATGTGGCGGAACACACGAAGACGTGGGACAGGCTTCTGTCCGTCTTGACCCTGGCATACAATGCCAGGACCCACCGGAGTACCACCATTGCCCCCCTGGAATGGGTCATGCCGATGGGCGTCGGTAACCTGACGCTGCCACCGGGCAGATGCACTCGGTATGATATACAGAAGGGCCGACCGGCCGAACGGATCCACTTAGCTTGGTTGGCCAAGCTATTGTGGATGATACCCAAGCTCAAGGGTGTCCTTGACCGTACACAACTTCGATACAAGAAGAACTTTGACGCCCTGTTACGGGTACGCAACGCAACCCTGGTAACAGGTGACTGGGTCTACATCAGACACCAGAAGTTCCGAGGGAACAAGCGTATGCAACCGGTCAAGGGACCGTACCAGATCTTACACAGAGATGATCACTCTGTCATCCTGCACTCCGATACAGAGATACAACGCATCAACCTCAATGATGTGTCACCTGCTCCGAAGCCGGAACAGCCTCAGCCGGTACCGGCTGGGTTGCTACATGAAGCTCTTACGACCCACCGGTCAGATGACCCGGTGGGACCGGATGGGATTCCATACCAAGCAGAGAGCGTGGTCGAACACACCGACCCGGACCTACCAGGACCCTGGTACGTCAAGGTGATGTGGGTCAGATACGACTCACCCACCTGGGATCAGGCGGCGAATATACCCCGCCAACTCCTCATGCCTTACATGAGGCGACGACGCCTACTGTAACAACCCAACCGACACCGACTTCGGCTGTTGGGGGGTGAGGCTTATACCTACTAAGTAGGGTGTCACATGGACTCGGCAAGACTTAGGTTCACTAAGTTGGAGCGGACTTAGGCAAACTAAGTAAGCTACTGACTTTTACAAGTTTACTTGAAGGAGATGACTAACTCCGATAATTTCAAAGTAGCCTGAGGCTTACGCCAATGTAAACCTTCATCCATGGGCCAAGTGACGGACCAAGAAGGTTGACCTTCATGAGTATTAACCAACCAGGATGGGTTGGGGGAGGCGGAAAAGAACCGAGGCAAGCCACGACTAAGTCAAACGGGGTACTCCCCAATGGCAGGCATTTGTATCATGCAAACGCCCCAGCGGGGGATGAGTTCATACTCACTACTACCCGGCCACCATAAGGGTTACCGGGGCCCTCTCCCTCACAAACAATAGCACTCCTCAGTGTGTAGACCCACTGCCCGAGGGAGGCCACTCACGCGTAGGCGCGTATACCTCCATGCTCCACCGGTCGGCAATCTCACGACGGTCAATCACCCGAGTTACCTCGGTGCATAGCTGAACGAGGGTGCTGCGGCCAGCCTCCACGTCCTCCAGAGCTGTCTGGAGGCGGTCAAGCACGCCACCGAAGCAACGCGCTGACCCAACCAGCGCAGCACCTGTGGGGATATCCCCCAAGCTAACAGTGAGACCCTCCCGCATTGCGCGGGCAACAAGGGCGTCAACGCCCTCATACCAGAAACGGGGACCCCCGTCACGCATGACAGGGGCGGGAGGTGACACTGGCGCAGCCAGAGGAGCCACAGGAGCCGACATGGCTACTACCGGAGCCGGTGGCACCTGATACGAGGCCCGGTAGGACCCTACTGAAGGGGCCCCACCGTAAACCCGGCGGGGCTCGGCCCGACGACGGGATACCTCACGCTCCCCACCCGCAGAGCCCCACTCTCGGGGACGACGGCCAACCGCCGCCGGTATCGGGTTACCGAACCAAGGGGCAAGGACCTGAAGAGGGTCATGGATAACCATGGGAATACCCAGGTCAGCAACAGCCTCGGTGGACGCCCACCCATGGCAAATGGGCTCACCCGGCTGAGTACGCAGGATACGCAACGAGTGACGAGGCAAGGGGGAAGCCCCAGCCTGCGGGTCCCGGTACGGGGGAAGGGCCAACACCCCAGCCCAGTTCACGGCATCGTGAACAGCCAGCAGGGCCTCGAACTCCCGGGCCAACCCGGTCTTGGCAGCCATCATGTCCACGCCCAACTGCGCGATGCGCCGACGGACACCCGTCGAAAGATGAAACAGGCGCCCCTGCCGGCGGACGGACAGCAAGAAGGAGGAAGCCTGCCCGAGGGTAACCTCAAGGGTGAAGGTACCCTGCAACGGGTGAACCGGCCGGGAGGCCAACACACTCCCGAAGTATCGGAGGCAGGAGCCGGTGTCAAACCGGAAAGCAGGGGCGGGTTCCCACCCCTCCTGCCACAGAGGCGGGCGCACGGCAGTGTACACCGGCGCGCGACCGTTACCGGTCTGCAACGCACACGTTATATCGGTGCGGAACGCATCCGCCATGACACCATGGTTGCGTCGCCAGCTCGACGCTGACTTCAACCCCGCCATAGGCGGGTACGGAGCCGTCAACGTCAGGTACGGGGATACCCCCGGGAAGTACTCGAACCCGGGATACCGGCCGGTATCACCCACCGTCTCCCCAAACGCAACCGGCTCCGCCGCCGCCGCAATCCCCCGAGCACTAGCCGGGTAGTCAACCTCCCGCGGCAACGCGGGGGCAATCAAGTCACATATCCCGAAGGCGGAGTTGAGGTAGACCTCACCCCGCCCAATTCGGGTGCGCCAGAGCTGCGCATGCCGGTCGTCCGGCTGGCTCAGGATCCAATGATGCTCCACTCGGACCGCGTTCGGCTGGTTGACCAGCCGCACCAACTCTCGCTCCCAACTCGGGTCCACCTTGACGCGCCGGGAGGTCTCTCCAGCGAGACGCGGCTGGTGGAAGTCCACCCGCATCCGCCCAGCGGACTCCATCGACTCTTGCACAGTCATGCCTCGAACCCGAGCCACCAAATCGGACATCGACATGGCGGGTCGACCCGCCGCCACGGCGACGCCGCCACCCAACGGGGCAACCCGGGCAGGACCAGGAAGAATCGGGGGCGCCGGGGGATGCCCCACCGGCAGATGGGCCGGTGCCAGAGGTGCACGGGGCCGAGGAGGAAGAAGAAGGGCGGGCGCCCGCCCGGAGTAGCTCCCGGAGTCCACTGCCATCGGGGTAGACATTTCCTGACCACCTAGCGTCCGCGGCACCGCGAGCAGAGCATCGCCGCCACCCGGGCCCGACGTGGGCACCACGGGGGCTGCAGGGGTAGACCCGTTACCCGCCGACGCGGACACACCAACTGGGCGGGCACCCGCACCGTCTTGACCCGCCGGCTCGGCTGGGGTGCGGCTACGACCATCCGCCACGCCGACGACGCCGTCTTGAGGTAGAGTCGCGCCGGCACCGGCGACAGGAGCCATCCGGGCCGCCGGAGGAGTAGGGGTAGAGGCAGCCGCTACACGCGGTTGCCCGCCACCCGACGGAGCCGTCGTGCCGCTGCACACGGACGACAAACCGCCCGGCGCACCTTCCGGGGCCACGCGGACGGTTACCCGGTCGCCCTCGTCTTCGGACGAGCTCGCCAAGAAGCACTCGGCAGCGGTGGCAGAGACGGGAACGTCGTCCACCATCGCCTCTTCCTCCTCCTCAAGCAGGAGGTCGTCCTCGCCCCCGGGTACCTGGGGGTCCGACATGGTGAAACCGGGGTAGCACGGGCGCCCCGTGTAGAAAAGCCGAGGCCGGCTCGACCCGGTACAAGGAACGCTTGCGCGGACGAGCCAGGGAAGCGCGGGCACCCGCGCTTATAACCACACAGCTCAGCACGAGCGATACGGCAGCGCGGGACGACCCACGCCAGCCGAGCTACGAGGGCGCTCCACCCAGGCACCTGGGCCGGAGCCACGCCCCCCCCACACGGGGTAATCAAGGGGGGTCACCCCCAACCGCCCCCCACTCAATCGTCCACACGAGAGGGGCCCCCCTACCACCAGACGCCTGGTGGCGGATCCGCTTGCACCACCCCTCGGAAAGGGGGGTCGTGAACAGACACCCGCATCGGGAATTTAACGGTCCGGAAAACGGATCGTGTGTGTATCACACAAAGGGGGGCACCCCCCTCAGACAACCTCGAAAAGGGGTGTCTGTCGCGACAGGGCGCAAAGCCCCACCCGACTGGTAAACGGTCACGCGACCCACTTAAATTCGGAACCCCGAATGCAACTCGACCCGAGGACGGGCCGAATCTAAGTGGGGGATATGTAGCAATATGGTTGTCCGTATTGTGACCCTAATATTAGGGGGGCTACTTCTAACCCTTAACTTTCAATTCGGGAGTCCGTACTGGTCACGGTATCTATAAGTTACGTATGACCGGCGGGACTTGCATCTTGGGGGGGAGGGTAGTTAGTAGTGTCTCCGAGGGTTTATAACGAGGGGGCCGGCGGCGAATCCACCGCCGGCCAAGGCAGAACAACAAACCCCTCCCATTTGGGCTCCCATCTTGGTCCCGTGGCTTGCGCTCCAAGGACAGCAACCTTGGCCTCCCGGTGACGTTGGTGCCGATCCCCCTTGGTGAGTGTTCCCTGAGAGTGGACGTGCGACGGATTCCTATTGTGCTACACCATTGTCGTCGCGCACCCACTGTCGAACACCCGCCATACATCTCTCAACGCATCGCTCCGCTACCGTAACGGTGCCTCTCTTCCCCCTTGCCGCTCCCATTCTCGCTCCACATCTCCGTCCCCGCCCCCAGCCATAATATCTGTTACCTTACCCCGCCGTGCCCCCCCCCCCTGCCTCGGTCATCTTCGGTACGTTGTGGAGACTGCGTTGCGCTCGTGGCTTGCCAAGTGGCGCGGCCTGACGCCCGCTTAGTCGTCGGTGCTGCGGTTCACGCACGTGCCAAGATGATCAAGAGCTTTGCTGAGTGCTCTCGCCTTTATGGTAGCTGTGCAAGCTCAAAGATGGTCCTTGGACGTGTGACTGTGGTCACCCGTGAAAGAAGTAACGGCCGCCTTGCGTCCTTTGTGACGGCGGTCTGGCAATTGCCGGGAGGGACCGTAGTCAAGCGCCTGGGTCTACGGAATGTGCTGGCGGGTGAGCCTCCTGTGGGGTTTGCCCCGTCACCCGCGGGTAGCCTCCCTGTACCGGTGGCTGCGACTGCAAGCCTGGATCGCTCTGCAACTTCCCCAGCAGCGCAAGAGTCAGCAACCGGTGAGGCTGCGCGGCCACCCTCGAGTCTATGCCAGCGGGCGCCATGCGGCGGCGATTCGGGGGGGCGAGGGAGGCGCGGGGGGGTGGCGGTTCAGGGGCGGGCCAACGAATTGGCCGCGACAGGATGAACCCGTGCGGGGGGGGGGGGGCGGCCGGGAAAAGGGGGGTGACGGTTGCCAGCCTCCCTGAGGGCGGTGTAGTGTTCATGGGGGCGACATTGAGCGTCAGGGGTGGGCGGAGGCAAGCAGGATCGCGAGACAGCCTCTTGTGCCCGGCGTGCGCCTGCTCGCCAGCCACAGTACGATCCGGTGTCACTCGTGTGCGAATCCATTAAATCGCAGTGAAGCGCCCCATGGTGACATCGAAGTCGGGCGAAGCGCCGTTTTCCTATGTAGATGTGCCGGAATCAACGATTCTGTGACCGGATCAAATGATCCTTACCGAGGATTAATTGATCCTCGCGGAGAAGTAGAATAGACACTAGCGTCTAGTCTACTTCGACGGAGGATCATATGATCCCCCCAAAATGACCAATTGATCCTCTCACGGAATCGTCGATTCCAGCATCCGCTGATACGAAATCGTAAGAGTGCAGTACGGAGACTGTGCTGAGTCCGAATCTGCTGTCAAAAAGCTCAGCAGACAACCCAGTCGTCGAGAAAACGTGGCCAAAAAACGAGGATCATATGATCCGAATCGGATCATGTAATCCCCTAAGTAGAATAGACACTAGAGGGGTGCGGGCCGCCCCCCCCCGCAGAGGCACACCCCAGCCGTACGCCTCCCCCGTGTCCATGGCCCCCCCCCCCGCCCCCACGCCTAGTTAAGGTGTGCAGCCTGGGTTTCTTTACACCAGCCTTTTCAAAGAAACGTGCAGTCCTGTGAGTGACTGAGAAGAAAATTGGGGGTTTTTCATTACCCCAATTTTCACCCCCCGCCACAGAGGCCGGGAGGGACGGTCGGGCGCAGCCTCGGTGACGCGGCCACCCGGATCAATTGCATGAGTGTGTCCCCGCCATGGAATCTACCGAACCTCTTGCACGACATTTCCACCCGTCCCCCCCCTCCCGTCGCCTTGTCGCCTCCCCCTTGAACCCCCCCCCCGCCGGGGTCTGAAGGTGACAGTTCTTCCCCCATCAATAACTCCATTCCTGTCGCTATTACCCCGGGCATCCTCAGACACCTCTGAGATGCCCCGGGGAAACATCTGCAGGTGTACTATAAGGGTCGAAAAGCCGCCGAGATGCAGAGGACCGTACATTCGCCCCAGGTGGTAGAGTCACAGTCAGGGGGGGACCGCACCTCCCCCGAGACGTGCAAAGACGCCCCCTGCGCCGGGCCCACCCCTGTTTGACCTCGCCAACCCCGGGTATGGCGGAAAGTGAGCCTTTAGGGGGTGCGCCGGGCGAGCGCGGTGGCCTTTGGGCGCTGTGCAAGGGGCTGAGGGGGGGTGGGTGGCACTTCACCAAGGTGTATTGCTGTTCTCCCAATTTTGGCCGATCCGGACAAGAACAACACTGCATGAACAACTGTGTGAGCCAATCGCGTGCTGGCAGGTGAGGGCGAGCCAATCCCGTGCTCTAGGGGCCCGATCGTCCAGAGCAGATGATTGGCTGCAGCCACAGTGGGCCTCTTACCAATCGCTGATTGGTCGAAACACTGTTGTTCTCTCGGCCGAGATCGCCGAAGATTCCCCCCATATCGGCTCGTTCCTCTCCGGAACAGTTGTCCAGCTTGTCTTGGTGTCTGTTCCACTCAGGTTCTCCCCGCCATGTGCTCGGAGTCCCGGGAAAGTCGCAGATCTTACTGTTTGCACAACAATGGAGGCTGATTCGGAGCTCTCATTGGTCAGAGAGGCATCCTGTGAGGCATGTCATTGGTCAGTGGACTGTTGTTCTTGTTCTTGTCCGGATCGGCCAAAATTGGGAGAACTGCAATAGTATTTCGCTTCGGCAGCCGTTCTTTGAGGAACGGTTGACTCTCCACTACGCATTCTTTTCTAATCTTTTCTGGTCTCACCTGCCCCACACGGCCGCGACAACGGGTGCAGGTGAACACGTGTACATTCTTCAACTTCCTGTGGCCCAAAGGAAGAAAAAGACCTGACACCTCGCTCTTGAGCCAATGCGGTGACAGAACTGCCTCTCGTAGCGATCAAATTGATCTTCGTCGGCCAATGAGGAGACGAGGGAGCCCGTGAAACCCAGGCTGCACAAGAAATGTCCTCTTAATTAGGCGTGCCCCACTGAGCTTGGCGGCGACGGCTTTGGTGTCCCGTCCCCCCCGTCGTCGGGGCGGCACACATACGCCCCGAGTGTGTGGGTGGGGGGCGCCGCCGCCGCCGTTGAGCGGGGCTGACCTTCGCGGCCCACGGCCGTACGGCGGGGGCGCGGGCGTGCCGCCGCCGCCGCGGCCCGCGGTGGGGGGGCGGGCGGCGAGTGCCCTCTGCCGTGGCGGTTGTCGCGGCCCCCCGACCCCGCACCCTCCCCCCCGGCAGCGTGGGTGGGGGGTGTCTGCGGGCCAGCCGGCCGGCCGCGCGGCCGACGCCGCGGCGTGCGGCGGCGGACCACCCGGCGCCAGGGCGGCTGCTGCGGGCGTGTGCGGAAAAGGGGGGGGCGGGGGGGGGGGGGGGAAGGAGGGGGCGGGAAGAGGGGGCTTCCCCGTGTCCCCGGCGCCACCCAACCCACACTCCTCCGGGGCCCGCACCGCACCGCACCGTCATCACTCCTCTCCCAGCCGGCGGGTGGGTGGTGGCGGGGGCACCCGGGGGGGGCGCAACCGGCGCCCCCACCGCGGTCCGGCCGGTCCGCAGGGCGGGTGGGACGGGCACGCCCTCTTGGGCTGCCCCGCCCCCTCGAGCGCGGGGCGTTCCAGCGGGGGCGGCGGCGGCGGCGGTGGTCGCGCCGCTGCCGCCCGTCTCGCCGGACCGTACAAGGCGGGGCGTGACGCGGCACTGGGATGGCACCCAATTCCCCCCATGCCCCCCGCCCCCAATGGCGTCACCCTTTTGGTCTTCGCCGCGTCCCCATCCCCAACAGCGACGGGCGGCCCAACGCGAGTGCTTCCGACGGGGGGCGCCTCGGCTCTTGAGGCGGAGAGTCCAGTGGTCTGCAACGGCGGTGGTGGCAGCGGTTTGCGGCAGCGGCGACGACGGGGACAGGCGGCGGTGGGGGCGGCGGGCGGGGGGGGAGGCGGCGGCGCGATACGCTGATGACTGATATTTTCAGTGGCGGGCAAGCCGATGGAGTGGTCGTGCGCGAGTGCCCGTGCAGTCGCGCACCCTTTGGGGCAATTTCCCGCTCGACTGGCGCGACGATCTGGTGCCGGCAGCTCAGCCGAGTGAGCAGGCGGAGGTCGCGTCAAGCGCTGTGTGGCACAATCCTCCCCCATTGAGTGAGAGCTGTCGACCTCGTGCGGCACGGACACTTGTGCACTGCCTGCTGAAGTGCTACTTAGTGTCTATGTAGATACAGATGCGAGGCACGTCGGACAATCGGGGGGGGGGGGCGACGTTTCTCGTCCGACGCCCGCCGTTTCCAACCTCATCAAGGCGCCCCTTTCGGACAGCGACACGTACTTGAAGAATTGGCCCAGCCCCCCCCCGCCGTAGCGACCACCGAGCGCGGGGGGGGGTGGACTCGCCGCGCAAAGACCGCCCGCGCGTGCCCGTCAGATGGCGCGTCCGAACTGGGCCGCCCACTCGTCCCGCAAAGGCCGGGTGCGCCCGCGCTGGCGGTGTTTAGCATGACGGTCACCACGACCATCTCCCGACTGCCCCCCATCCCCCGGTGGTGGCTGGATGGCGCGCTCGCGCGCGAGCGCGCGCGTGCCTCACCCCCCGGCCCCCGCTCCGCCCGCTGGCCCCCCCCCCCCACCCTCCCCTCCCACGACTCTACGCGGGCGGCCACCTGCCCGCGACGACCTCCACCGACGCTCGGCCGCGCCTATGAAATGGAACCGAAGGGGGGGAGCATCAGGCCGCTGTACGGCGACCCCTACTCCCTGTTTGCCACGGGCGCGTACGAGGCGGCGGCGGTGGTGGCAGCGGCCCCCGCCCCCGACCCCCCCCCCGCACCCCCTTGAGGCGCGGAGTGTGCCAGAGGGTGGCAGCCCCGCTCGGCCATCCGGGCACAGCGCTCCCTTCCTTCTTGCCCTGTGGCCGGCACGGTGCGTTCAGGGTGATCTTCGTGTGGGCAGGCAGCCCCTTGCTGCGCTAAGGTTTGTTCTCGGGCCGGAGCGGTACATTTAAGATGGGGAGAGGGTCGCTCCCGACACGACTGCGTGCGTTGCTCGACGACGACGGAGGGAGCCTGGGAGGACGCTGTCTGCAGCACGGCTGGGCCACGTGCGGCGACCAGGCGGCGGCTCGCCCCGATCAGGGTTCTGACTCTCCAAATTCGTCTGCCAGGAGTCTCCCGGGTGTACTGTGTCGTGGTTGACGCCGTTCTTCTTTCGTGTACACGGGATGGGTGGCAGAGTCCGCCGACGCCCACGCGCGGAGGGCACGCCGGTGCGACGCAGCCGATGCGGGTCTTTATGGGCGACGATGTCAGGCCCCGATAGCTGTACTGATGTCGGCGATGGCGCTCCCCCCACGTCTCGGGGGCCCACCAGGGCTTCCTCTGGCGCCCCCCCGCTCCCCGTCGCTCACGGGGGGCCTCCCCAGCCGGTTGCGCCTGCGCGTGTCGCGTTCAGCCCGTCGGGAGGCCGGGGTGCCCCCCGGTCGGGCGGGCCAACTGCCCCGGGCGCGCAGCCAGGACGCGCTACGGCCCGCTCTTCTGGTGTTGACCCACCCTCTGGAGCCACCGCCCCCGGTAGGTCATGGACTTTTAAGCCGGCAGCCGAGCGGCCTGAGGGCCGCCCATCAGTGGCCGGGGGGGCGACTGGTGGGGTTGCCCCTCGCCGTGAGGCCGCTCCGCCGCGGCGAGCGGCTCACGCCGAGAAAGACTTTGTGACCCCCCCCGTGGTCCATGTGCATGGTGGCCTAATGGAGGACGTCACAGGCGAGCGGTCGGCTGGCTTCCTCCAGTGGGTTGACGGCGCTGAGACAATTACAGCGCGCGACCTGGTGAGCCGCCTATTCGTGAACCTGCCCGAGGCGGCGGCTCGCTTCATTCGGTTGGGATCTCTGTACTCGACGGCCGCCCGCACGGCGCCCTTGGCCACAGCCGGGAGCCGCACAGGTGGAGGCGACAACGGCGCCAGTGGAGGTGAGGCGGAGGGGGGGGGGGGGCGCTGGAGGCGCTGGGGGGACGGGCTGAGTGGCGACGGCGGTAGCGGCGCCGCGAACCACCACTTCCCGCCGGATGATGACCGCACGCCTGCGCAGCGCATGTAGCGCGGGAGCTTCCCGCCGGCGGTGTCTGTGGTTGGGCAGCGGCGGCGTGAGGCGGTGCTGCAGCGTGTAGCATCCCCGGCCCTGGCTTGGCGCCGACCCGGGATAGCAACCAGGGGACACCAGGTGCCAGGACACTCCCGCCACGTGGGGATGGTTGGCAGCCGTGGCCCATGCCCGGCACTGGGATGCGGTGGACGACGCTACCCACACGTGAGAAAGGGACTTCTGATAGGTTTTTGCATATTTGTGAGGGACTTCATTTGAGAGAATTTGTGTGTGAGATTAGTGAGGGAGAGTAGAATTAGAAGTGATAGTGGCCCCCAACATGACGAGGTTACTCTCGGGTCAGGGCCACTCGGGGATAAGGGGGGGGCTACCTGGCCAACGTGCCGAGGCTCCCCCAGATGCACGTCAAGAGGAACAGCGAGGCGCCCTGGGACCGCGCCCTCAGGGAAAAAGATAACTGCGCGTCTGCTTTCCTCTTCCCCGTGTCCACTACCGTGCGTAGCTGTCGGCCCTGCCGACAGCCACGTGAGGCAACAGGCATACCATCCTCGTAGTTCCCCTTTCGGTGTTACCTGTCCCTTTTCCCCCGAGAGATACTGACACGAGTCCGAGTGGATCGAGTATTATACCACACAGCGCCAGGCGACGGGCTCCAACAAGGCCATTGGAAAACGCAACGCCGCCATCACGGACGCGCAGAGGCGTGGCGTCACCCACGAGCTGCTGCTGGGCACGCGGACGGCGGGTCAGTTCTTCCTTAAGTCTATTGTCAATGCACTGTTTATCATGACGCTTGCGCTGGAGGCTCGCGGTGCCACCGCCCGCGGGCTCGTCTGGAGCGACCTGGCGCTGCGCAATTTTGAGCCATGTTTTCGGCTGGGGATGAGGCGCTCGACGTGCTCTGTGCGTACATTTTCGCCATCAAGACAACAGAGGGGGCCGCGCACTGCATTGGCTGCTTTCCGCATGTGGACCCCAGGCTGTGTCCTTTTGGCGCCGTCGCCGACGCGGCGGTGGGGTTGTGCCTTGCGCCGGGGCAGGACCCGACCGTGCCCCGCGTCAACCTCGTGCCCGTCCTGCGTCCAAACGACGAGGAGCTGGAGGCGGCGGGCGTGCGGCCCGAGCACTACCGCGAGGCTGGCATGGAGTTTGGCTTTCGACTGTGGTACCGGCTGCTGATGTACCCGTCGCCGCAGGGGGGGCTGTTCAAGGAGATGTTATACAAGTACCACAACGACAACATGAGCAAGGTGATGATGGCAATTGGGGTGCCCGACTGGGCGGCCAAGACACACATCTGCCGCCGGGCGGCCGCGCATCCGGGGATCCAAGGGATCCCCCAACCCTCGCGCCGGGGCACTGCCCAGGCGCGATACGGTGGCATACGGTGCCACCGGTGCCAAGGCACGCACACGTGGAGCTCTCACTGGGTGGCCACACGGCTATCCGCATGGCCCCCAACCGGTGGGTCCGGCCGGGATCCTTCGGCTCACCCGGGAATGGCGTGACCCGGGACCGGCACCGGTATCTCCCCGGGATACCAGATTTAGGTGGGCGTAAGCCCAATCCAAATGTATGGGTTTTATCCCCAATAGGGGGCTACTTTGTTAGTGAATTTCTGCATTGTTGAGGAATTTGTTGTTGTATTTGCTTGGGGGCCAGTGCCCCGTTGGCTGGGATAATCGGTGGGAGGAGGGCGGAGAGACTCCTGCTGGCACCGCTGGCCTGGAATATGATTGGCCCGCACGTGGCCCAGGGTGTAGGGTCGCTGGGTGCGGGGTGAGGGGGGTATATGTGCGTGCGGGGGGTGCTCGTTGCCATCCCCCTTCGTAAAGGCAGACGTGTGTGTGCGTGAATACTGCTCCTCTAGTGCGTGCTCGTCACGTCTTCGACAGCCAGGCGGTTGGGGGCTCCGTATCTCACCGGTCTCCATGTGTTTTTCCAAGGTAAGGTTCTCTGTTTTATCTGGGTGTAAGACGCCTATACCTTAAAACCACTACAGCGCAGATGGGCACGGAGGCGGGGGCGTAGGAGTCGGACAACAAGCGCCAGGGGATGACGAGACAGGGTATAGCGCCCGGAGCGTACGATGCGCCCATTCCCAATATGTGGTTGACGCTTGTGCTCTGGGGCCGGCCCCTGACGTGCACGTCCCCGTCCACGCCGCTTCTCAGCATGGAGGTGCCGCACGCGCTGCGCTCCGGGCTCTTTCTGTTCCTGGAGCGCGAGGAGGAGGCGTACGAGGCGGGCAAGGCCGCCGACCCGTCTCAGGTCGACGCCGAATTGATGGATTTTTTCCACTTGCTCCTCACCATGCGGTCGGTGCTTTTTCAGACCTGAGCGGCGCGCCTGGCCACAGGTGGCATCCCCTCGGACGCGTACGTCCTCAAGCATCCGCTCCTCGCTGCCCCTGAGTTTGCGAGCTACGCGTACGCCGGGCGGACGACACTCACTCAAGCCGCGGACCGCGCCAGCACGGCGGCCACTCAGGTGCTGCCTCACCTGGCGCACACCGCCGAAGCGGCCGTGGAGGCGGCCGCTACCAACACGATGGCGCAGCTGTCGGTGGTGCCGCGGCTCATCTCCCAGCAGATGGACGCGGGCACCGTTGCGGTCAAGGCCAACACCGTGTTCATTGCCGCCGCCGTCACGAACCACACTGAAGCGGGGATGGCGACCATCAACATACACACCATCCAGGAGGTGGCGTCGCTGCGCGCGGAGGAGGCACGGCTGACGGCAATCGTCGTCTTCCTTGCGCATGGGAAATTTTTTCCCGCAGGTGGCGTGTGCCTCCGGGGGCCGCACGGAGATCCCAAGTGTGCCCGCTGGTGGGGTACTGCGGGCGCTGCCTGCGCAGGCCCTGCCGCGGCCGTGCGACCTGGATCGACGGCGATCACCCGCACGGCCAAGGCGGCTGCCAATGCCGTGCCAGTTGCGATGCCTAAGGATAGGAACAATGTACGGCAGCTGCAGGTGCAGAATAAGCGCAACGGCGTCCGCCTCCACGACGACAAAGGCCAATGCGTGCCGCTGCTGCCGATGGAGAAGAACCTCTCCTGGAAGGAGGCGCTGGAAGAGTAGGCCGTGGGCCTATGTGGGCAGGCGTCCATCCAGGAGGTGAAGCAGCGACTTGGGTCGCGCTTGCGTCTGCTCGTCCCGGACTAGGCGGCAAGGACGAGCATTGGCAAGCTCTACTCCAGCCGCCTGGCTTTTCACGGCGCGCTCCACAAGGAGTACGCGCGCAGCCACACGGAAGGGTTCGCCGGCACGCTGTCCCTCATCAAACGCACAGTCAAGGAAATTCGCTGCGCCAAAGCGGCGTACAAGGCCATGGAAGTAGCGCACCCGGCGTAGCAAGGTGTGTTGCCAGAGCGGGAAAGATAGAAGTAGGTAGGCATTCTGACGATGGTCCCGCCACCGCAAAAAGACCCTCCGCTCGCCTCCAATACCACCCCTTCACCCGCACCCTCCGGCCGCCACCCTGTCCGTCGCGGCCAGCAGCGCGGCGCCGGTTACGACGACGGACGGGTTACCACTCGTCTCAACAGCAACAGCCGCGACCCCGCCGCCGCTCGTGGCCATGGAGGTAGCCGTAGTGGGATCGGCGGCGGCGCGGAGGACCGCAGGGGGGGTGACGGGTGGGGAGCACCTCCGCCGCCAAACACCCCCCCCACACGAACCCCGACAATGTCCTCGCACCTTCGTAGCCAGCAGGAGGCCCACCGCGGCGTACCACCTTGCGGCCGCCGCTCGAGCCCTGGCGCATAGGCGCCACCCTGTGCCGCCCTGATGACCCGCGGGCGGCCGCACCGGCGGCCACGTCGGACGTGGGGGAGCCCGCCGGGGGTGGTCGCACCCCCCCGCCATGCGCCTCCTTCCCGCAGGCGCCGCTTGCGCCCACCCCGCCGCGGCCCGCCGCCGACAACCCGATCGTCTTGCCCGACCCGCCGCCTGACGCCGCCATGCCCACGGCCGCCGCCGCCGACCGGTGGCCACCGACCGTCGTCTCCGCGACTGGCCTGTCGCCCACCTCACTCTTGCCGTGGCGGTCGGCGGCAGCGGTCCTGGCGGTAGGGGCGGCAGTGGGGACGGCGGCGGCGGCGGCAGCGGCCGCGGCGGCAGCGTGGGAAGTCACTCGAGGGGAGGCGCCCAGCCTGTGCCGTGGCGACGGCCACCGCCGCTCTTGCGGCCCCTTCCACGCGAGGTGCCACGGCCACCACGGCGGGGAGCGGTGCCGCGGACCCGTCGGCCGCCTCCCCCCCGCCCGCCACCGACCCTCCCACCGCCGTCGAGGTCACCGCTCCCCCTATCCCCGCCGCCATCACCGCCGTCGCCAGGTTTGTAGTGGTTTTACGTATTAGGCGTCTAGCACCCAGAACACACAGAAAGCTTACCCAGAGATTGCACGGGGAGACGAGTGAGATGCGGAGTTCCCAACCGCCTGGCTATGTTGCGCCGTAAAACCCGCCCACCAAGACAGCAGTATTCACGCACACGCAAGTCTACCTTTACGAAGGGGGATGGCAACGAGCACCCCCTGCACGCACATATAACCCCCTCACCCCGCACCCAGCGATCCCGCACCCCGGGCCACGTGCGGGCCAATCATATCCCAAGCCAGCGGTGCCAGCAGTAATCTCCCCGCTCCTTCCCCACGGGTCATCCCAGCCAGTGGGGCAGTGCGCATAAAGCGCGTACAACAACAGATCCCTCGACAATGCGAACCTCAACAACAAAGTAGCCCCCCTGTTGGTGGTAAGACCCATACAATTGGATCGGGCTTACGCCCGTCCAAATCCGGTATCCCGTGGAGATACCGGTGTCGGTCTCGGGTCACCCCATTCTCGGAAGAGCCCAAGGATCCCGGCGAGACCCACCAACCGGGGAGCCGCGCGGATAGCCGCGTGGCCAACCAGTGAGGGCTCCACGTGTACTTGCATTGGCACCGGTGGCACCGTATGCCACCGTCTCGCCTGGGCCGTGCCCCGGCGCGAGTGCTGGGGAACCCCGGGATCCCCACATGCGAGGATTCCCACAAGCTTCAACACCGCCAGCGCCGACAACACGTGCGCCACCACTGGGTGCGGCCTACCAGCCCACTGCTGGCTACCGCCGGCCGCCGCCGCCGCCGGAGGGGGGATGGTGTATGGCCTCTGCGAGAGCAAAAATGGTATCGGCGGCCGCGGTGAGACGGGCGCCGGTTGGGGCGGCGCCGGCGGCGGCAAGGGCGCCCCCACCGACGGCAGCGGCGGCGCCTTACTGGTAGGAGACGTCCTGGCGTGTTTGCGGCAGGAGCACGGCTGTAGCATTGGTGGTGTGTGGTGCTGTGGTGGTCGCCAGGGGGGAGGGCGGAAGAGGGCACTACCCGCGCTGTTGGAAACGGCGTTTCCGATGAGGCGTGCCCCTCATGCCGAGGCGAGATGCGGTTGGCGCTGCCACCGGGCGGGTGTCGAGCCGACCAGCGCCGCGGTGAGACCTGCAGGGCGACAGCGGCGACAGCAGCCGCGGCGGGCCGGCAGCGGCGGCACGAGAGGTGGGGCGGCGCGGCCCCCGCCGTCGCATCGCCGCGGTGTTGACCTGCCGCCCTGCTGTGCGTTTCCCATTCTGGACACACCCGACCCCTCCCCCCCCCCGCTTCCCCGGACGGAAGCCTCTTCTCCTCCCTCCCGCCCCTTCCAGACGCGGCGGCGGCTGCCGGCAGTGGCCCCGCGCCGCCGGCCGAGGCCGCAGCCGCACCACCACCAATCGCTGCCGCCTTCGCCGCCACAGCGCCTCCACCCGCCGCCATGGTCATGGTGTCTGGCGCCGCAGTGATGGTGCCAGCGGGCATCGGGGGGGTGTGGCGCCGTAGGGTACGGGGGGCGGAAAGGGAGTGGCACGGCCCCCGAAGCCGAGCACTACCCCTTCCGCACCCACATGACTGTTACGGCTACCCCCACAACCAGGCGCCGAAAGCTCGTTCACCGCAGTCGGCGCGTGCGCGCAACGGCAGTCGCGGTGCCGCCGTCTTTCGCCACCACCATTGCCGCCGTGCACCACTCCACCTTTGGCGTGCGGGATGCACGTGTGGGCCTGGCGGTGGCGGGGAAGCGGGCAGGGAAGGGTTACATCCCTCCGCCACACGACACCGCACCGCTGCAGCCAGCACCTCCCACGTGGACGATGCCCGCCGCCTACCCGTCTCCACCAGCCGGCGCGACGCCGGGTGCCACCCTCGCCGCACAGCTGGTGGTCGCAGCCGCCATCACTGAGGCGCGGCCGCAACATGCCCCCAAGACGGCGACGTGCGGGCTGCACCAGTGGCTATGACGGCCGTGGCGGGACTCGCAGGGCGGGATGGCACTGCCCAGCCAGGAAGCACTTCCCCGCCGCTAGAACCACGGGCCGCCGCCGCCAGCCCGTGCGCGTCGGCCGCCTCGCCGCCTAGGCCACCCCCGCGGCCGCCGCCGGCGTGGCCGCTAACATTCCTCCACCGCAGCCACCGCAGCAGCCGCAGCTGCCACTGCCTCCCCACCCACCACCATCGTCGCTGAGTCGTCCCGGTCAGCTTGAGCACCGCGGCCCCTCCGTGGCCGGGGCGGCGGGCAGTGGCCATGACTATGGCAGTGGCGCCAGGGTCGACGGCGACGAGAGGGAAGAGGTAGATGGGGAGAGGACGTGTGCGCGCGCGGGTCGACGGTCGTGCGGTATGCATCAGGGGGGGTGGCGGCCGCTCCGGCGGGTGCTGGTGGACGGTTAGAACGGTGGGGGGGGCGCTGCCCGCAGCTCGTCTCGCAGCCGGCCAGTTTCCTGGACGGATCCGCCACAGAAGACCCTCCCGGTGAGGGCGCCGTGCAGCACAGGGGCGCTGGGGCGGGGGCAGCGGGGGAGTGGGAGAGAGTTGGGGGAGCGCGACGAGCACAACCACCTGTGGAGGCCGTTGCGCGCCCGCATTGTCTGGTTGTCGCACCGCTCGACGCCCATGCTCCGCCCGGATTGCGGCGGCCACGGCAGACGCGCGCGCTGCCGACACGGCGCGGCGGTCGCTCGCACGCTGGGGCGGGGGCGGGGGCGGGGGCGGGGGCGGCGATCCGCTCCAGCCGCTCCTGCCCGCCTCAAGGCGGGGGCCGGGCGGGGGCGAGGGCGGGGGCGGCTAACCCTCGTGGCCCACTACCTCCTGAGCGCGGGTACCAACCCCTCCCAACAAGGGGCAGGGACGGCACCACCACGCCGCCCCCTACCCCCTCGGGGGGCGCAGACTACCGGCAGGCAACTCCGGCCCGCAGTGCTGCCCACTGCGGCGGCGGTCGTAGTGGCCAGGACAAACACGCCCTCAGCAGGGGGGGTAAAGGGGATGGCCACGGCGGGGGGGGGGGTGGGGCGCGCCGCCGCCGCGCGCACTAGTACGATCGTCACCACCCCCCTGCCGGCGCTGCGGCGGCGGGCCGACGGCCTCGACGCCGCGGCAGCGGGGGTGGCGGCAGAGTGGTGGCGGCGGCGGTTGCCGCAGAACGCGGGGGGGGGGGGGGGTGGCGGCAGAGCGAAGAGGGGCGCGGGCGGCGGCAGTGTGGAATAGGTGTTGATCAATAAAGAGGAAATGGGACCGACCGACCGCAAGAGCGGAAAGCAACAGCTATTACCGTTAAGGCAAAGAAGACAATCCTTTATCGCCCGGACGTTCGATGGAAAGCAAGCCGGCCCGACGGGGACGGCGTTCCGCCACGTCAAGATAAGGGCGAAACATCATGCCGGTCGAGCGATCGAGCGGAGGCCGAAAGGCCGATCGCTACGAGCATGGCAAACAATACGAAAGATCCCTCCAAAGCAAGGACAGACAAACAATACAAAACAAATGTAGCCCCCCAAAGGGCGAGCCACAAGTGATCCCAAACCAACGACGTTGGGGCCACCAGTCAGGGGGGCTACAAGCCCGTAAAGACCGGAATTCGGTATGAACGGCAGATGTGCTACAGGCAGAAAAGGGGGGGAGGGGGGTGGCGGCATAGCGGAGGGGGGGGGGGGTGTGGCGGCTGAGGGAATGTTGGGGGGGGGCGTGACGGCAGAGGCAGAGGGAGGGGGGGGGGGGTGGCGGCATAGGGAAGGGGGGGGGGGGTGGGTGTGGCAGGATGGAGGGCGGGGGTGGCCGTCCAGACGGATGGGGGGTGGCTGCAGTAGAGCGGCACGCCCTCAGTAGGGGTTGCAGTGCGGATGGCGTCGGCGAAGTGGGACAAGGGAGGCGCTGCCGCCGCGCGCGCCGGCGCGATGGTCACCTTCCCGCCACGGGCGCTGCGGCATAGGGAGGTGGGTGGCGCCGCCGCCGCGCGCGCCCCCGCCGGCGCTGCGGCGGCGGGCTGGCGGCCTCGCCGCCGCGGCAGCCGCTGTGGCGGTAGATGGGGCGCGGGAGGGGTTGCAGCATAACGCGGGGGGGGGGGGGGGGTGGCTGCAGAGCGAAAGGGGGCGCGGGAGTCGGCAGAAAATAGTTGGAAGGGGGTGGGGGCAGAGCGAAAGGGGGGGGGGGTGGCGGCTGAAGGAAGGAGGAGGGGCGTGGCGGCAGAGGAAAGGGGGGGGGGGGTAGCGGTAGGAGGATGGAGGGCGAGGGTGGCTGTTCACAGGGATAGGGGGGGGTTGTGGCAGAGGTGGCGGCGGCGGTGGCGGTGGGGTGCTGTCTTCCCTTGAGGCCCGTTCGCAGACCGCGTTCGCAGGAGGCGCACCCCGCAAATCGACGTTCCTATTGGCTGGCGGCTCGCGGCGGGGCCCCGCGGTGCGGCGCAGCACCTCAACATACGCGGCGATGCCGCGTACGTTGACGGGCTGCGCCGCGCTGCGTCGCATGAGAGTTGGAGCGAGTGAGCAATATTTGTCCTGTTGAAATTCTTGCGGCGTCACTCGGTTAGTTCTCGATCAGTCGTCATTTTTTTTTTTCTTCGCATCGCGCGACGTCGCGGTCAGCTCTTTCCAGCCCAATAAGCACTTAGCGCCTCCTGCCAAGAGCCACATCGGTTCCTTCGCCTGTGCCCAGCCACATCCTTCCGTCTTCCGACCACTATGGCGTCGCGTATTAACGTCGAGACCCTGCGCATGTTTCTGAGCGAACGAGGACTTCCCACTGATGGCTTCAAGCCCGCCCTGGTGGAGCGTTGCCGAGCGAATGGCGTGGCCGTACGGGCCCACAGCGACCACGCGGCCCCAGCCGGCGCGGGGGCCTCGGTGACGGCTGCCGCATCGCAGGACGAGGCGCCGCCCCTGTCCGACCCAACAAGCAGCGGGCCCGTGCTGGCCACATCATTGGCTGCTCCTGTCGAGGTGTCTGTCAGCGGCGTGGCCACCGCTGACTGCCCCGACCGCATCGTCGGCTGATGCCGCGGCAGGCGGGCAACTGACGTTGCCGACAACGGCGCTTCCGGCTGTGCCTCTGACGCCGGCCACGATTGGCAGTCCGAGCGGGGTCAACGCAAGTGCGGGTCACCGAGTGGAGACGACGCCACGGGCCCCGCAATTCACGAAGCATGAGAAGGCACGCTTAGTGCATATTTTGTGTGCTCCGGAAGACGCTGCCGGCGTCCTCACGTCGCGCGGAGTGATGAAACGCCAGCAGCAAGACGCGCGGACCTCTCGTGGGTCTGTTTGGGTGGTCGTCGTGGCGCCTATGTTTAACGGCCCCTCAACTCTTTATGTGCCTGCAGAGTGTGCCGATGGGGGCATCGACCGAAATGCTCATCCCCATGAGCGCACGGGTGAGACCTTGAAGTCTAGCTGGTCTGATGTAAGTTTCAGCTTTCGCCTCTTCCTTTACACTGCTGGTATCTCTTATGGCTGACCGAGGAGTGCCGCGTGCTGCGACCGCGCCTGACCGATCTGCGGTTCTACTTGCGCTTAGTTCTCTATCATCATTTTGCTCACTGTTCATGAATGATTGCTCAGCTCGGGTCATGCTTCTGGCCGGTGTACAAGAAGTTCTCCAGCTCAGGTCAAAATGAAGAGACTCTGTGGTGGAGCTTTTCCAAAGGGGACAGTCTACTGGACTATTGTTTCCATCTTTTCAAGAAAAATGATGTCGTCCTGACACTGGTGAGCCCAGATATCGGCCAAGCTGGGGTTGAAGGTGACCAACGAACGGCTGCAGGTCAAGCAACGCGCACAATGGCATCCAACCGTGGGAAGCGGAGGCGCTTGGAAGATGAGAGCGCGATGGCCTCTCTGGCCACCCATTCAGCTGCCCTGGCGCAAGCTGTTGCCAAGCAAACAAGCTTTGGCGAGCTGGCTAGGCTGTCAGAGACTTTGAAGAACCTGCGTCAGGCCAACGCTGACCCGCGCTTCATTTCAGCCGTTGAACAGAGGCTGGAGCGGATTTTGTTTCCTCCGACTGTGCCAGCGGCGCCTGCTGCTTCGGCTGGTGAAGATGACAGCTATGCGGGATTGTCGCGGGCCACAACTGAGGGTGAGTGTGTGAGTGGTAGTGAGGTAAAAGATGACGAGTCAGACACGTTTCTGTACGCATTTCCGTCTCCTTCGTGTGGACACCTTATGGGATAGGAAACATGAATTTACGCATGCACAAGCCGTCTGCCTCACAACATTGGCCGCACACCCGGGCGCAGCAACCCCAGGTCCTCCACTCGATGGGTCATCCTCGCCCTCAAATCAGAGCGCTCACGATCCCGGCGGCGGCCGCGCTGGTCCGGACACACCATGTCAGTCGGAGCAAACTGCACGTCACCCCCAGATAGGTCGTTCCCCCCTGGTCCAACAACGCAGTTCCGTGCAGACATGTCGTCACGACAAAAGTTGTGTAAGCGGAAACATGAACGATCAAGGCTCGGCCTCTTCGAAAACGGTACGCGCAAGGGGCGCCAAAAGACACCCCAACGCCAATAGAGCATACCGAAAGCTTGCTCGATGTGGATGCGGCTGGAAGACTGATAAAAGTTGTACCCGTCTTTCCAGCGGTCACCTCGCCCACCGCCAGGCCACGGGACTGCCAAGACCTCGCTGGCGGCGTATGCCTCATGGGCGACGATGCAGTGACCATCCGCAATCAACGACGCAGTCAGCTCGTTGGCAGGATCCATCAGGATCTGCCCAAGCCGCGTGCAGGCAAAAGCCGTCGAGTCATGCGTCGCCCCTGGGCTCATGCAACTCATCCAACGAAACTTGTAGTCTGCGTGGCATATGGCTTGAGCGTTAAAGGAGTAGAAAACCTTTCGGGAGTAGTAGTCAGCAACGCACTGGACGTCTGACTGCCAAGGTTGCTCCTGTCGGATTGCCACACCGTCTTAAGCCCAAATGAGGTTCCCAAACGGCGACCCGCGACGGTGCTGGAATCCACCTGCGTAATCCAGGCGTCTCTCTCGGCTGCTCAGCTTGAAGTCAAAATCCAGCGCTGGGGTGGCATTAATGGCGTCAACCACCTCCCATACTGATCGGTAGAGCGTGGCGGGGTGAACACCAAAAACAGCACAGATGTCCACATAGCTGCCACCGCCCAGGTACCTCAGCGTGATCGCCGTGCGACACAGCGGTGATAGTCCCCGGCGCGGGAGTCGAGCACGCAAAAAAGCTACCAAGTTCTGGACGGCGTCTGCAGGCATTCGCATCGCGCGGGCGAAGTTGGCACCGTACCGGGCCTGCACTGTGGCAAAAACCACTTGCACACAAGACACCCAAGTTGGGGCGGTGTACAAGGGCTGCCTCCCGTGTCGGGGGAACCGGAAGAAGTGCAAGTCGCACACACTCTGTCCCTGTTGTGGGGCAAACCCCCCACGGACAAACAAGAGGATGGTGTGTGGTCCAACAGTTTCTTGGTCGGGACGGGGACGCAGGGCCAAGCCCCGCTGTCCCTCCCCTTATCCCCCCAGGGTCCCCTCAGAATCTCGCCACTCAGAATCTCCCACCCCAGCACCTGCCCACCGGGCCACACGAAAATTCAAGACGATAAATGCAGAAAACCCTCAAATCCAAGTTGGATTTACTACCAAGCTAACTATCCCAAACTTAGGGAATATGGACCCAAATGCAGAGGGAGGAACGGATCAGGCTAGTGGCCTGCCGCCCCTTGCATGGCACGTGTTGCCCCCCTACCTGGGGGTCAATACTGCCACACTCCCCTCTCCTCAGTTCTGACCGACCCGGTCGGCCCTGTAAGGGGGTGCGTAAACGCACGTCTCGGCGTTGGGGGCGCGACTTGCTGTCCCCCCTTGAGTACGTAACGCGGATGTGGAGGCGGTCACGTTGACCGCCCCTCTCCTCGAGCTTGCCCACTCGGCAGCTTTCTCTCCCCGGTTCACACTTCACCATGACCACCACCTCCCCTTCACCTTCCACGGGGCCGCCCCACGCTGGGGAGGCCACCCCTCTACCCACGATCCGAGTCCCCCTCAACTCGAGGCGGGTCTCGTGCCGCTGTAGCCAGGGCGTCTTTCCCCAACTTGGGGAGAGCCATGGCGACCCCGGGAGTGGAGACGGACTCTCTCGACGAGCGTATGGAGGACACCTCCTACGGTGCAGCGCCCGCCGGGACTTCCGGTGGGGGCTCCGCGATCGCTCCGGGGGATGGGACTCCCGCGTCACCCGGCTTTGGGTTGACGGCGGGATCTCCCCCGGAGGCGGGACAAGTTGTCCCGCGTGAGGCCTTGAGGCGGTGGTTTTACCCCGCTTGGCCTCTCTATGAGGAGGGGTTGACTGTTCTTCGCTGTGGCCGACTTGGCGCAGCGCTGGGCCGGGTATGGAACCGCCTACGGGAGAAGTATCATCGTAGGGTCGGGTTCCCTGCCGGCTTCAGGACGTACGAGTTTGCCTTCCTGGACGACGAGGAGGTCGAAGACGTACAGCGTGCCAAGGCCATGGTGGACCGCGGGGGAACTATCCCGGGTCCCGGCGACTTGCCGACCTTTACGTGGGACGCTGTGGCAACTCGCCCCCCGTACCTTCACGAGGCCGATCCGCACACTCATCACTTTGATGTGCGGATGGAGAAGGACTTCTGGCGATGTCCCTACTTGGTGACCTCGGCTCAACTTGAGTTTCCTCAGCAGTCTGCTGCCAGTAAGGAGCAGTACTATCCGAAGAAGCCCGAGTGGTGGCCTCAAGTAGAGGTCCCCTACGGGTTCCCGGCGTTGCTGCCACGGTTGCTTGACCACTTCGGCTCTGTCATGTTGACGGCTGGCCCTGATCACCTGGTGTGGGCCATGTTGGCCACCCAGTGGCTCCTCGAGGTCATGTCGACCTGGGTGTCTTGTGTTCAGCGGCGGGGGATGCTCTGGCATCTCCCCCTCCGGCTTATACAAGGTTTGGAACAGCTCACCCCTCAGCTAGTTGCTGAGGGGTGCTCATCAGGACAACTCACTCTGCTTGAGGCGATACTCCGCCTCCACAAGTTCATCGAGTGGGAGAGCATTGAGCTCAAGTTGCGCCGCCCCACTCGTGGGCCCAAGGACGATGGCGCACTTCGCCAGTTCGTGTGGGTCGCTCGTGAACTTCACGACGGCCGTGTGGTCCTACGAGAGGGGTTGGGCATCGGGGACTACCCGTATGCCCCGGGAGTGGATCGCCACACTGCGCCACCCCCGGACAAGGCCATAGTTATGGCCGTGCCCTCATATGATGACCATATGACTCAACCCACTGCGGGGGCCCCAAGTCGGGGTCGCAGTTACACCCGGGTCCCGCCACCTCGGCGTGCCCCTCCGCTTCCTCCTGTCCCCTACCAGCCGCACGGGGACATCCCGATTAGCGTGGCCGTTGAGTCGTCCACCCCGGTGTCCCCCAACTTGGGGGCCACCCTCCTGACGGTATACCCCAAGTTGGTGTTACCGCCCACGCCTCTAACCTCAGAGATGATGATCACCACGTTGGTGCGCACCATTTCCTGGTTGGCCGCGTCGACCGCAACCCTTCAAAGTTCCGAGACTCCTCAACTTGAGGAGCGCGTTCGTACTGCAGTGGCGACCGCGAGTTGCGAGTCGGTGGCGGAGTTTATGACAGCCGAGTTGGCTCGCATTGGGGCTATTATGCCCCAGCCAGCCCCACTTGGGCGTGGCAAACGTCGCGCGAGCCGGGCATACTCGCCTCCTCGCCGTCGTCACCGACACTCGCGGCGCTCTCCCTCCGTGTCGGAAGACGAGTTGTCTCACTCCGTCTCGGAGTCCTCGACTCCGTCAGAATCGGAGTCGGTCCGGCGTCTGCGTCGCCAACTTGCGCGCAAGACTAAACAGAAGGGCAGCCGCGGTCGTCGCCACTTGCGCGACCGTGAGGAGCGCGGCAGTTCCGACTTGAAGCCGCCGGCCTTGCCGACTGGTGGGGAGCGTTATCGCCGTGCGTCTCGCCGCTCGCCTCCACGTGAGGGCGAGGGCCGTGGGGTTGGAGAGTCTAGCATGCATGCCTAGTTGGCAGCTGCCTTGGTTGTGAGAGTGTGAGGGCTAGGGCTGTAGTTAAAAGCCACTGTGCGTTCCACTTCGACTTGAAGCACTGTCTTGGCATTGTTACTCGGCCTTCCCTCACGTTGAGGGAGGGCTGTTAAAGTCTATCTCATTCCGGGCACAGTAAGCCCGGACCTTCTCAGCGGGAAGGTCCTCCACATACTCCCACGCATCATCCTTGGCTTTGTAGCCAAACCAACGGACCCTCAACATGAGGCGGTCAGTGTCCTCATCCCAGCCGTGGTCGATGAACTTATCGAACACGTACTCCTGCGGGCCCTGTTTGGCCGCAGGCAGCGAGGGGAGGCGCCATGCTTCCAACGCACGCGCCCAAGCTGGGTCGCCTGCAGGCGGTGGTGCAACTTTGACCACGTCCTGTCCGTTCACTGTGTGGACCCCATCGTCACTTTCGATGGTGAAGCGCCGCCCATCAGTACGAAGGACCTGGTACGGCCCCTTTGTCTGGAATACCAACTTACCCCCAGTTGGGGTGTGTGAGTGTACCAGCACCCAGTCACCCTGCTCGGGGACATGCTTAGCATTGCGCACCTTTTTGTCAAAGGTACGCTTGTAGCGCTTTTGTGCTTTGTCCATCTCAGCCCTGACTTTAGGGATGAGGTTTTAAAGCCTAGCAGCGAACTCCGCCTTACTCTCAGTAGAAGTAGGCGTACTGCCACCCTCCTCCCTAGTTGGGAGCGGCCGCCGCACGGCAATAGACCGCACGCGACGGGGGGTCACAAAAGCGAGGGGTACTTCCCCGGTAGATGAGTGAACCTGCGAATTGTAGGCAGTGGTAAGAATAGAAATGTATTGGTCCCACGTTTTCACATGCTCACTCACATAGTGGCGCAGCTGCCGAGCAATAGTTTTGTTGAAGCGCTCCACCTGCCCGTTAGTTTGTGGGTGGTAGGGGGTGGCATAGTTTGCCTTAACCCCCAACATATCCAGCACTCCCTGAAACAGTACAGACGCAAATTGCGGTCCATTGTCCGATAGTGTACTATCCGGGATGCCATACGCGGCAACCCAGTGATCTAGGAAGGCTGACACGACCGACATGGCCGTGATCTCTGCCAGTGGGATCGCTCACATAAGTTTCGTGAAGCGGTCACAGATGACCAGGAGGTACTGGTTGCCCTCCTCGGTCACTGGCAGTGGCCCAAGGATGTCCATCGCCAACGCGGCAAAGGGCTCCTTGGCCGGGAACAATAGCATAGCCATAGTAGGCCGCCGTTCCATCAGACGGTTCTGTGCACAACTTGTGCAGGCAGCCACCCAACTGTAGATGTCCACCACCATGGACGGCCAGTAGTACCTGGTCCTCAGGGTCTGGTACAGTTTACTAGACCCCAGGTGTCCACCTGTGGGAGCGTTATGCTCCCTCTCAAGGATACTGTCCTTGAGGGATGCGGGGACGACAAGTTGTTCGGTCCCCTGGAATACCCCCCTCCTCATGAGGAGGCCATCGTCTCCCAGAAAGAACCGCGTCTCCGCCACTGTATCCAGTGTATCCCTCTGCGACTTGCAGAAGGGATCCTCGGCCTGGGCCTTCACCACCTCGTCAAGGGACAGGGGCAAGTACTTCTTGTTCCCTGGCGCCTCGGGGTTCAACACCTGACCCGAGCGCGTGACTACCCCCCCGATGGGGATGTCCTCATCGACTGGGTTGGTGTCCAGCCCCTCGGTAGGTACCCGAGAAAGGCCGTCGGCAAGGGCATGTTGCCTGCCAGGTCGGTCCTCAATATCAAAGTTGAAGGGTGCCAGTCGCACCCTCCACCGATTGACACGAGTGTTCGTACAGTCCGTCATAAAGATGAACTGCAACGCGCGGTGGTCACAGCGGATGAGGAACTTCTCACACTCTAGGTAGTGACGAAGTGACGTCACCGCCCACACCACTGCGAGTCCTTCCAACTCGGTGACTCCGTAGTTCTTCTCGGCCGAGTTCAGCCCCTTTCTGAAGTATCCCACCGGCAAGTCCTCCTTGTCCGGCTGCTGCTGAAGCAATACACAACCAAGTTGGTCGTAGCTAGCGTCCACATCCAGGATGTAGTGGCCTCCCAATCTGGGAATAGCCAGGATAGGGGGCTTCAGCAGAAGGTCCCGAAGAGTCTCAAAGGATTCCTGCTCCACCCGAATTGGGGGAGGCAGGTTCTTCGGAAGGGTTGAGCTCACTAACTCATTAAACGGCTTCGCCACCTTGGCGAAGCCCTTGGTGAAACGTCGGTACACGTTACACATCCCGAGGAAGCTCCTCATCTGGGTCTGGGTCCGGGGATACTGAGCCTTACGGATGGCCCTCAAGTTCTTCTCGTTGACACTGAGACGCCCTGGACGGACAACATGTCCCAAGTATTCCACCTCTTGAGTGAAGAGGTGGCACTTACTCGCCTTCAGTGACACACCGGCGTCAGCAAGTAGCTTGAACACCTGGCCAAGATGGCCAATGTGTTCCTCCGGACTTCGGGAGAACACAATGATATCGTCTAGGTACACGAGACAGATCTGCCACCGTACTCCGGCCAGAATCATGTCCATAGCGCGCTGGAAAGTTGCCGGCGCGTTACACAGACCAAACGGTAGACGCTTGCACTGGTAGTTACCACAGTGACAGGTAAAGGTAGTTTTATGCCTGTCCTCCGGGGCAATGGGAATTTGCCAGTACCCCGCGTTACAGTCCAGGGTCGAGAACACGTTCGCCTCCCCCAGAGAGTCCAGACAGTCGTCCATCCTAGGTAGGGGATAACTGTCCTTCACCGTGCTCTCGTTGAGCTTACGGTAGTCGATACAGAACCGGGGGGTCCCATCAACTTTGGGGACGATAACCACCGGACTCGCCCACTCGGCGTTACTGGCCTCGATCACATCGAGGGCCTCCATGCGAGCAACTTGCTCCTTAACGAGGGCCCTTGAACGGGGTCCTCCCCTATACGGTTGTTGGCGTATAGGGGGTGCACCGGGCTTCAACTCGATCCGGTGTTGGGTAGCTCTCATGAGTCCCAATTGACCATCCCACAACTTGTGATATTGGTCCAAGAGGCGTTCAACTTGAACCCTCAACCTGGGTGGAACACCCTCCATGTTCACATGGGGCCGAGGAGAGGCGGCCGACTTGGCTTGACGCTTCTCCTTTCCGGACTTCGGGTCGCTACTTGCGCCCGTGTCGAGGGTGACCGCTACTACCGGTCCCTCGTGTTGGTCGATATAGCCGAACTTGGCTCCCGACTTGAAGTACTTGGGCGACGAGCTCAGGTTCATCACCTGGATCCTCCACGGGACTCCGGCTTTGGAGTCCATCGTGCCAAGGGCAACATGCACTTGGTGCTTGCGAGCAAGACGGGCGCAAGGGTGCACCAACCCGTTCCCCGTATAATCAGTTACAACATCAACGTGCGCCACCGAGTTGGGGGGCAACGTGACTTTACGGGCTAAACGCAGGGTAGCAGTAAACCCTTCCCTCACAGAACAAACAGGCTTCGACTGTGAGACTGTCACAGGAGCCACAGACTTTCCCTTACCAAGGATGGGGATAGTCTCCCCATTCATCAACTTGACCCAGTACTCAGGGCCACAAATCAAAGGCACTTGTGTGACGACATAAGGGGTACCCAGAAGCAGGGGTACCGATATATTCTCAACTATACCATAGGTCACGTCGACCTCATGGGTCCCCAACCTAGTTGGTAGGGTCACGGCACCAACGATGGGAAGTACCCCGCCATTGATATCGATCAGATGGTCAGCTTTAGACCTCCAGCGTTGGAGCTTCATCTCCTTTGGTAATAGCGAATTGCGTATCAAGGAGGCTCCTGACCCGGTATCAAGTACGATACGGGCACAACAGGCGCGGCCGGGGGCAAGTTGCACCCGTCCAGCCACATGGAAGTTCTCACCCGTCAGCACCGCGATGACCCGACGTGGGTTTACGTTCTTGGGGAGTCCTACCCGAGGTGGGCGGACTCCCTTAGGTCGCCGCAGTATCCGGCACGGTTGATTCGTCCTCTTGACCCACTTGGCTGAGGCTGCCGTTGTGAGCTTCGGACGACCAGCTCCAACGGTCATTCGTTTCCCGCCGACTTGGCGTCCGAATCTGAGGACGAAGGGGAAGACGACGAGTCCGAGGACGACGTGTCCGCCCCCTTCGCCGAGGGTGTGGCGACCGCCACCACCGGTCGAGACCCACCCTCGCGGCGTGAACGTACTTCGTTCGTAGCCGACTTCTTACTCGCATTCCTAACAAGTTGTTGGATGCGTTTACTCAACTTGGGGCAATCATATGCCCAGTGTCCATCGGAGTTGCAGTTCCAACACCGATTGTCAGTTCCCGGAGGGGTCTTCCCAACTGGGGAAGACGAAGAGATACCCTGGGAATTTCCCACGGCAGCTACCACCCTCTCCTTGCGGATTCGGCGTGCCTCTCTCAACTCTCTGGCCTGGCGCGCCTCCTCCCGTTCCTTGGCCAACTCGGACTGACGCTCCTGGCGTTGTTCCTCCCGCAACTTGCGGTAGGCCTCGCCTCTGCGGTAGGCGAACCTAGCCAACTCGGCCAGGGTCGCCCGGGCAGTGTTATGCTCCCGGGTCTCCATCCGGACTGCCCAATGGAGCCCCTCCACAAACCGACTCTTCACCACAGCTTGTGGATGAAGAAACCCACAAAGACTGTTGAGCTTACGGACTCGCTCCGCAAAGGACAACTCGTCCTCCGCCTCTTCCTGATGGGCTTGCGTAAACTCCTCGACTTGAGAAGCCAGCGCCGCTTCATCAACCATGGCTCTCAACAACCAGTTGACGAGCTCCAAATAGGACGTCACCTCACCAGCGCCTCCACTTGAGGAGCTGGGCATGACGGACATAAGTTCTGTCCGCAGGTCTCCCTTCGTAAACTCCTGTAGCATGTAGAAAGCCATGCCTTCACTTATGGCATTGTCGTCACAGGCTTTTGTGAAACGACGTAGGAACTCAAAGACACGGAGGGGGGGAGTCCCATCCCACTCCGCTTTGTGCCCAAAAGAGTGGAGTGCATTCTTCTTGGCACGGCCCATGGCTCGGGCCTGGTCAGGACCATACGCCACCGACTTGTTGTGGAGGGCGTAGGTCTCACAGTCAAAGATCCTCTGGTAGACCGGGTTGGCTACCTGGATCTTGGGCGGCACCTCACGTTGAGGGAACAGCCGCTGTGGCACTGGGGTAAGTTCACCCTCAGTGCCTGTAGTCCGGCGCGGCGCGCTTGGTGTAGCCGCCGGCGTTTCCGGGGGGAACTCCCCCATGAAGGGCGTACGCCCCACAGAGTATGGTGTGGCTCCCTCGTTGGGAGTCACAGGTGTCGCCCCCTGTTCGGGGCGACCAGAGGTAGGCGTGAGGAGGGATTCCCCCGGCGCCTGCGGGCTCGAAAGCCCCGATCCGGTCTGGACATGAAGGCCATCTGGCAAACTCGCCACAATCTGATTCAGAATTGTATTCGTCATCGTGACCACCAGGTCCGGCAAAGTCTGCCGCAACACATTGGTCGCCTCCCGACTGACAGTTTCCGCGAGGAGTGGATTGACGACTCCAGTTGAGTCTCGGTCCGCCTCCGGGAGTCCACCTGAGGGGTAACCACGTTCCTCAGGGGTCTCAACCGGGGGCATGGGCGCGAGCCCATCGCCGACCAACGGGGGTCCGCCGTCCTCCGAAAGCCTAGTTGGCGACGGCTCCAAGCCAAAGTTGGCTCCAACCCGAATGGAACCCGCGGGGACAGTCCTCACCCTTTGGGACGTTCCCGCTGAGTGTACCACACGGTGGCCAGACTTCGGCCCACCCACATCAGAAGTATCACCCGAGTGAACTCCCGACTGAGTCGGGGTGGCCTGTTGCCCGCCCGCACTTCCAGTCCTGCTGGCTTGAGGGACCTCTAGTCCCTCTGCGACCCCAGGTAAACCCACCTGTGTCTCACCAGTATTCAAAGGCACTGAAGTACGTGCGTCACCCGTGTACTCCCCGGACGACGGGGGGTCCGAACTAGCCATGTTGGCTGACGATCCGTATGACACGGTCCAAGTCCACCGTTCCTCTGAGACAGAGGGCCCCCTACACCCGGGTGCACCCGGAGGTAAAGTTTACCTCTGTCCCCTGCTGCTCCACCAAATGTGGCAAAAACCACTTGCACACACGACACCCAAGTTGGGGCGGTGTACAAGGGCTGCCTCCCGTGTCGGGGGAACCGGAAGAAGTGCAAGTCGCACACACTCTGTCCCTGTTGTGGGGCAAACCCCCCACTGACAAACAAGAGGATGGTGTGTGGTCCAACAGTTTCTTGGTCGGGACGGGGACGCAGGGCCAAGCCCCGCTGTCCCTCCCCTTATCCCCCCAGGGTCCCCTCAGAATCTCGCCACTCAGAATCTCCCACCCCAGCACCTGCCCACCGGGCCACACGAAAATTCAAGACGATAAATGCAGAAAACCCTCAAATCCAAGTTGGATTTACTACTAAGCTAACTATCCCAAACTTAGGGAATATGGACCCAAATGCAGAGGGAGGAACGGATCAGGCTAGTGGCCTGCCGCCCCTTGCATGGCACGTGTTGCCCCCCTACCTGGGGGTCAATACTGCCACATGCACATCCTCGACAGTAACAGGGATGTTTACTTGAGGGGAAGGAGAAGCAAGCACCCCACGTCTACCGTACATGGCGGCAGCGGCAGAGATGACATGCGCCGCAGCGGCAGTCTGCCAGACAGGGGGGTACATGGCGGCTTGTCTGCCGCGAAGCAGACGAGCAGACTTCGTCGTAGAACGGCAGTGCTTCTAAGTGACACCCTATTTCGACGCTAAGTATTCCAACATCAGTATATTCTTGTATCTTTGGCGTCATAGCTGCTTCTCGTGCGCCGCTGCGCGCGCCTTGTGCTTTCGAAGCTTCGGGCCCTGGGGATGCACGGTTCGGCTTTTCTGCGAAGCGCTTCTGCGAACGGGCCTCAGGCCTGTTCGCAGACCGCGTTCGCAGGTCACACGCAGCGCGTCCCCGGGGCCCGGGGTTGCGAAAGGATGAGCGCAGGCACAACCGCACGACAAGGAACTACACAGCCGAGGAAGATGAATGTAATAAATGCGTGTCGACTTAGCCTCGACCTCGGTGGGCCATTTACAAACACTACTACCCGATGACGATGGCAGTGGTCTCCTCCGCGACAGACGCGCGGCCATGTACCCCCCGGCTTGGCAGACTGCCGCTACAGCGCACGCCATCACTGTAGCGGCCACCATGTATGGGAGGCGCGGGATGTTTGCTTCTCCTCCCCCTGATGTAAACATCCCTATCACTGTTGAGGTTGTGCAGGCCCGCTACGGTGCCAACTTCGCCCGCGCAATGCGGATGCCGGCAGACGCTGTCGAGAGCTTGGTGGCTGTTTTGCGCCCCCGCCACGCCCAGTTAAGGCCTGCTTTACGGGTCGGATGCTTTATACAGCTTTCAACTTATGTGGCGCCCGCACAGTGGCTGAGACTTGATTCGCGACCATATATCTTGGCCAATCTGTCGCCAATTGTCGCCACGCCCAGGGCACACTCTGGAGCGCGGTTGCCGACAGACCACACCAAGGGTTTTTGATTTGTCGTCGAATTGATCTTCAGTGCACGCGGTGGCGCCTTCCGCCGCCTGCCCTCGCCGTCCCCACCGGTGGTGCACCACCCCTCACCTGTCCCATCCTTTTATACCGACCTTGTGCCCCTCCATGAAGCCATCCCAGCAGTACAGCGCAAGCAACTGTGTGAACTGCTTCCCTTCCCTTCCGCGGAGCTACCCGTTCTATCCAATGGCGGATGCCGGCGCGATAGGTGCGGACCTCACCAAGGAGCAGGCTGCGCACGGTGCAATGTGCGTTATGGGCAGAAGCTTCTCACGTGGGAGCCTGGACCAATGCGCGAATTGTACTACCACTTTTTGAGTGACTGCACAGTGACTGACGTATTAGCAGTTTTCCGAATTTTGTCCCATGTGGACAAGAGAAAGAGCAAGTGTACAAGAGCAAGGGCCAATCGCATGCTCGCAGCTGAGGGCTGACCAATGGCGTGCTGCAACACGTCTGTCGGAAGAACCTGATGATTGGCTATGGCTACAACTGCTCTCGCAACGAACGCTGGTTGGTCAAAACACTCTTGTTTTTTCATCGGATCTCGCCGGTTGGCCCTTTATCTCAGGTCATCTCTGTCAAGAACAGTCCGAAGCGCTCAGCCGGTGCTTGTTCTGCCCTCGAAGTGGTCAGAAATCCCGAGAGAACCCCCGATCACACTGTTCGTACAACAACGGACCCTCATGTAGAGCAGTCACTGGCCAGAGAGTCAGCATCTGAGTCATATCATTGGTCAAACACAGTTTGCTCTTGCTCTTGTCCACATGGGACAAAATTGGGAGAACTGCAATACCCTTTCCGCTCTGGTGTCGCGTATCTTTCTTTTTTTTTGTCCCCCCTCCCCCCCCCCCTAGTGATGATGCTATAAACGATGTTTTTCCCAACAGGAGCTTGGCCTTTGGCTGCTGTCGCTGCCTCAAACGGTTTTTAAAGCCGGGTGCCGCCTTGGCGGCCTGGCGCTCGACGGCCGGTGCAGGAACATCTCCGGCGGTGCTGGCGGTCGCGCGGCTGCCCGAGTCGAAAAGCAAACAGGCGGCCGGAGTGACGGAGTCCGGCGTCCCCGCCGGCGTGTGCGAGCCGTGCTACACTCGGCACAGGCGCGCGTACGGCGCCAGCCCTGCGGCTCCAGGAGGGTCTTCGGGAGCTGTTGGAGAGCTTCCCATCCCCCAGGGCCTCGCGCTGGACGCGAGCGCGGTGGCCGCGCTGCGCGCCAGAGTGCGTGACGCTGAGCAGCAAGCCACAGGCGTCGGGCGAGAGCTTCAAAACGCGCTCCGCCAGCTGCGAGACGCCGCGACCGAACAATGTGCGCCCGAGGCGAACGGCACGACCGCACCCAACATCTCCCAACTACTACCGCCAAGTATAAAGGACTTCCGCGATGCACTTATTGGTGGCAAGTACGCCGAGGATCCGGGCAAGATCTTCTTTATGGAAATTGCAGCGGCTATCCTGCTGGATCTAACTCCATCCGAGATTGTCACCAAGCACTCCAACGGCGAGCCGTGCAAGTACGTCAAAGTCGCCGTTCCGCGCAAGGAAGATGTGCAGCCACGGCAGTCCAAGAGACGTCGTGCGGACGTTGAAGGCCTTCTCGGAGTGGGCGTGACTCAGCGCCCCTATGCCGCTGGGTCAGAGCAGACGGCGAGCGCTCCCGCCAGCGCCAGGGGGGGTGCACGAACCGGTGCGTGCCCTGCCGCTGTGCCAGTCGAGGCACGGGTTGGTTTGATTGCCTCCGCGGGCGTCAAGGCGACGCAGTTCAACAAGCTGCGGCTGGGCTTTGGCGGCTCGCGGAGCCCGATGGCGAGCATCCCAGACTTGCGCGCAGCCCGCATGCGCCTGGCGGCCGCGGAGGCGAAGAAGGTCGCCGTGACCAGCACCGGAGCGCACCTATCCTCAGTGAGACTGGCCATCCAAGAGGCGGTGGATGCCTTGGCGGCCTCCGGCCTCTTCATCGACCGGCTCCTCCGCGGCCCAGACGGAAAGGAGTACGCCCAGACGGACGCGTACACCCCGCCGGCCGCAGCGGACGAGGAGCTGTGGGCTGCCAGCCCGCCCGTCCACGTCAAGGACATCCACGTCTCCATTGGTGTGGACAAGGGCGGGTCGCCGAGCTCGGTTAAGATTGTTGCTGGAATTATCAACCAGAGTCGTCCAAATTGGATTTCAAATGCGATTTTGGTGGCCGTGTGCCCTGCGGCGAAGGACAAGCATGCGCAGCTCACGGCCATGCTGGCGGAGCACCTTCTGCAGCTGCGGCAGCTGGTGCGTCAAGGTATTGTCGTGGCGGGCACGCGGCGGGCAGTCCGTCTTTTCGCCTCTGGCGACTACGAGGCGTTATGCGCCATCCACGGCCACAAGGGGCCGAATGCCAGTATGCCGTGCTTGTGGTGTTACAGCACGAGGGCACCGCGTGCCGCCCAGGCGGCTCTGGACGCCCAGTTCGGCACGCTGCAGGATCTTCAAGGGGTGCGGTTGCTGCGTACGGCCGCACACTTGCGCGCAATGCACGCCACGCACTCGAGCGGCAGCGACGGGGCGCTCGTCCTTGCCGTGCACCGGTCGATTGCGCAGCGGCCGCTGATTGGTATTGATCCGCGTCAAGTGGTTCCAATTCCATTGCACATCCTCTTGGGAGTTACGATTCGACTTCTGCGATTGGCGACTGAAATCGTCATCCTCTGTAAGTCGCCGGCGATCGGGCGAGTTTATGCGGACGAATTGGCGGTCGAACTACGATTGGCTGTTCGTGTCGAGCCGACGCCCTACCACGGCGGCGTCTTCATCGGGCGTGACTGCCACGCCATCGCCGAGAAGAGCGACGTGGTCTGTGCGACGCTTGCGCCGCTCGTCCCCAAAAAGGACTCAGACGCGTATACAAAAGCGTGGGAGCTGTGGCGGGGCGTGCGGTCGACTTTGAGCCGCGCGGCCGTTATCAGCCGGGAGGAGTCCGTGCGGTTTCGTGCGGACACGAGGGAGTTTGTAACCCTCCTGTGTCGCTCGTTCCCCTGGGTGCGCGTGTCTCCAAAGCTGCATGCGCTGTGGTGCCACGCACCAGACTTTCTCGACCGTTTTGGCAGTATTGGCCTGTACGGCGAGCAGGGCATTGAGGCCTGGCACGGGCACATGAACCAGCATGCGGACGAGTACCCGGCCGCGACCGAGCTGGAGTCCGCGTCAATGTATCTTCGGGCGATGGCGCTCGCTCGGGACGCGAGTGACTCCCATAGATCGCCGCATACGCGGCGGTCATCTGCGGCACCGGGGGCGAGGCGAGCTACCAAGCCGGGGGACGGACGACTCAAGGAGAACAAAGTCGCCGTACCCCTGTGCGACTCGACTGAGGAGCAGGCGGTCAAGGAGGGCGAGAAGTGGGCTGGCTCTCAGTTCGAAGAGGCCGATCGAATTGCGTCTTCGTTTCTCGGCCGCATTGCTGGTTCCATGTAGGAAACGTACAAACCTTCTTGCTTTCTCGAACCATTGGCTCAAAAAGCCCACCACAGCATGTCACCAGAGCTGTCCTGGCCGGGGTAGTCCCCTACACGTGGACATACTTTTCATATACATGAGCTTCTTGCATCTGAAGATAGAAACTTACTGACAGAGAGACGTGCAGCCACTCACACAAGAGAATTGCAGGGCGATATCCAACCAGAGCGGACCTGAGACCTCGAAACCCGTAAGGCAAGGATCGGCCTCTGTTAACTAGACGTGCCGCCTCCTGGGAGGAGGCGGAAAGTGTTTGCCGGAAGGGCAACAACGGACGCCGGCGTCGAGCGGTGTGGACATACAAAAAATGACCTCTGATCGAGAACAAGTTGCGTGACACCCGAAGAATTTCACTGGCTCAAATATTGCTCCCTCGCATTAAGTCTTTCGGGGAGCGATGCGGCGCAGCCTCTCAACGTACGTGGCGGCGCCGCGTATGTTGCGTGCCGCGCTGCACCGCGGGGCCCCGCCGCGTGCCGCCAGCCAATGGGAGTGTCGCATCCCGGGCTGCAGCATCTGCGAACGCGGTCTGCGAACAGGCCTGAGGGGGCCGACGCTCGTGCCGCCGTCGCTGCGCTAGGCGTCGATTGGCCGTCATCGCCGCGTTGGACGTCCATTGGCCGCCGACGCCGCGCTGAGCGTCCATTGGCCGGTGCAGGGCGGCCGATTTCGGCGCGGCTGTGGGTCGTGACGGCGGGCACGTTTGCACCGCTGTTCCCCGGCAGGGAAGAGAGCGCGCGGCGTGGGCGGCAGCAGCGGCGGCCAGGGGGCAGAGGTCGCGGCGGCTGGGGGGGCAGCGACCTCGGGGGGCGGGGGGGGGGGGGTAGCTCCTTCGGCCGAGGGGGCGGCGGCAGCGGCGACCGGGGGAGCGGCAGCGGTGGCGCCCTGTCCCCCAAGCTCTGTCCCCCAACCACTGGTGGAAGTCTCCCGGCGGCCGCGGCGGCGGCTTGCCGCGGCCATACGAATGGCAGCGTGGCCGACGCCCTGGGGGCGGCGTCGAGCGTGGTGGCACTCTTGGGCCTGGGCGCCATCCTCCGCACTGCTCTGCGGCGGCGTCCACGCGGCCGTGTCGGGCGCGGGGGGGGGAGCGACGCCCGCCGGGCCGCCGCACTCACCCTTCCCGCCGTCGCGGCGCGGGTGGCCGCCGACGGGGCCACCCCTTCGCGGCGACCTCGGTTGCGTCTGCAGCGGCAGCGGCAGCAGAAGAGGCGCGGGGCGCGGGGGCGGCGACCGCGGTGCGCGGGGGAGACCCGTGGGGCGGCGGCGCCCACGACCAAGGCCGATGGCGGGGGCGGCGACGGCGGCGTGGGAGGGTGCGTGGCACCGGTCGGTCCGCCGCCGGCGGTGGTGGTGGCCGCCGTCGCCATCGCCGCCGCCGGCGCAGAGATAGCCGCCGCCGACGTGGCCGCCGCGGCGGCCAGCCACCCCGCAGCCGCCTCGTCCGGGCGGTGGTGGCCAGCGTCGCCGGCTTAATCGCCGCCGTCCTGGCGGTGGTGGGCGTGGAGGTGTTGCACCACGGCCGCACCTCTGCCGCCGGCGAAGCTGCCGCTGTGGGGGAGGGGGCGGGAGAGGTGGGGGGGGTAGGGGGGGGGGGCGGAGGGGGCGGAAGGGGTGAGAAGGGGGGGGAGGGAAGGTGAGGGGTGGGAGGGGGATGAGGAGGGGGAAGGGGGGATAGAAGCAGCACCGCCCGCCGACCATCTCAGAAGAAATGTATCCCAAAGAAAGAGCAACGCCCGAAAAACTTTATCTCCCAAAGAAGGAAGCAGCATACCGCCCTCGAGGCGAGGAAAGACGAAGAAGCGTCGCGCCGCGCTCCCATCGTCATGGCGGGGGCGCGCGACCGAGGGGAAGGGGAGGAGGGAGGCGGGGAGGCGGGAAGAGGAGGATGACGACGCCCGCCTCTCCGCGCGCCCATCGTGCCACGGGCCGCGCGCGCGCGCGCGGGCGACGGTCTCTGTCCCGCCGGGCCCCTGAGGCCTCGGGCCCGGGCCCCAGGCCACGATCGATGCGGGCAAGCGGCTCTGGGGGGGGGGAGGCGATCGTGAGGGGGGGGGGGGGCGTAGCAGGCACGCCGCCCGCGCACGGACGCGGCGTCCGACATCCCGGGGGACTTGTCGGAACGATCGGCATTTCCACCAGTGTAGCCGCGTCCGACGCCCTTCCGACGATCGACGTGCACCAGTAGCTTTGTAGTGTCATCAAGTTTTTACAATTGGGTATTTGTAATATTCACCTGGTAGTTCAAATGTTGGGTGGATGTCGTTCAAATCTTGAGTGGAAGCCCGCAATGCTGTACTTTATAGGTCCACTCTTCGAGAGGCTTCTCAGAGGGAAAGGAAGCCTCAAGTAGCATACGGCCTTTCAAACCTCGTCGGACCTAAAACTGGTTCGCCTCCTGCCTGCCGTCCCAGCGTATGACCGTCGACTCTGCTGACGCCATCCGCTTGCGCGTGGAGTGTGCTGCCGCGTCCTGCACTCCTGTGACGGTCGTGGCACCCTTGGATGTGTATGCACCACCGAGAGGCACTTTCATCCTCGTCCTCCTGGTGAGACAACACCCTCTGTATGTCCCAGTCTTGATACTGCCACCGACCTCTGCTATCGGCTTGACCTTGCGCCTTCCCGTCACCCTCTGTACAACCAACGCTGGCTTGCGCAGTACCTTGCGTGCACCACCCCCTCTACAGACTTCTCTCTGCCTGCTGCGGGACTGCTCGTTCTGTGGCGCGCTACGTGGCTGCTGCTGCTCTGGGCCGCGCTACGGGCTGCGCTCCCTCACAATGGGACGCAACTTTTACGATGTGCTTGGCGTCCCCAAGGACGCCGACGAGGCCACCCTTCGCAAAGCGTACCGGAAGCTCGCCCTCAAGTACCACCCTGACAAGAACCCTGACAACAAGACTGCAGAGGAGAAGTTTAAGGAGGTGAGTCACGCCTACGAGGCCCTATCTGACCCAAAGAAGAAGGAGCTGTACGACCAGTATGGGGAGGAAGGCCTGGCGGCATCGGAGAGTGGTGCCCCGCCGCCTGGGGCCGGTGGCGGCGGCTTTCCTGGCATGCATTCGCGATTCTCGTCGTCGGCCTACAACTTCACCGACCCGCGGACGCTGTTTGAGGAGATGCTTGGCGGGGGCTTTGGTGGTGCCAGCTTCTCCAACAACGGCTTTGGCGGCGGGTATGACCAAAGGGGCTTTCATGAACAGCACGTGCGTAAGGCGCCTGACCAAGAGGTGCCTTTACTGCTTACGCTCGAGGAGCTGTACCATGGGTGCGTCAAGAAGCGGAAAATCTCTCAGCCGGGGAGCGGTGGGAGCACGAAGATGCTGGACATTCCCGTCAAGCCCGGCTATCGTGCGGGTATGAAGATTCGGGTGAATGGCTACGCTGGCGGTCACGCAGGACAGCAACCTGGCGACCTCATCTTTGTCGTTCAAGAAAAGGAGCACCCACGCTTCACCCGCGAAGGCAACAACCTGGTGCTGAGGAAACAGATACCGCTGGTGGACGCCCTTGCTGGCTCGGTGCAGACTGTGGAGCTGATTAGCGGTCGCCAGATCCGGGTATCTGTGCCCGAGATCCTGTCGCCGGGCAAGGAGAAGGTTATCCACGACGGCGGTATGCCTATCTTTAAGAACACAACGGGCGCCAAGGGCGACCTCATCATCCGGTTTGACATTTTGTTCCCGACGTTCCTGAGCCAGGAGAAGCGCAGCAAGTTGCGAGAGCTGCTATCGTAGACGGAGCCCACTTGTATCTTTTTCTGGAATATCATTCTGTTTTGCATCCCCTCCATGTGTGAGTGCGTGTGTGGCAGTACGCACGCGTGCCACTCCCGCGGCGATGAGCTGCTGTTAGAGTTGACGGCGACGGAGTGTCGCCTGATGCGCCGCGGCGCTTACGTGATGATGGCATGCCGCAGGCGCGCGCTGTGTTGGTTGGCGCGGGTAGCTGCAGGGCTGGTGTGACTGGTGCGGGTAGCTGCAGGGCTGGCGTGTCTGGCGCGGGTAGCGACAGGGCTGGTGTGGCTGGGTATCGTCACGGCGGGTCTGGCTGCTCGTTGCCACGTCTTGTGACCTGCCAGCTGAGTTCTGACAGTTGGTGTCAGCGCGTAGCGGATGTGGTTGCAGTGGGGCCTGTATCTCCAAGCGAAGGAGAGGGGCGTCACTCCTGTGCAGCCGGTAGTTGTGTCCGTGATGGCGGTGGGCGTGCTCCACAGTCGTCCCTGGCTCTACGCTGCCTGACCTGTCGCGGGCGGTGGGACATGCTTCATTGTCGTCCGTGGTTTGTGGTTGTACGCTGCCGTAATCGTCCCTGGCGAGGGTCGGCGGCTGTGCCCAATGTGGGGGTGCCAACGGCTGAGGGCCAACATGGCCGCGTGCCTTTCACCGGAGCGGATGCGGGGGTGTGCGCACGCGCGTCGCGTTCCTGGCGAGTTTCGGTTGGGTCTAGTTTTAGTCGTGCTGCGCTGCACACGTTGAGGGTATTCCTCAAGTAGATCATACGCAAGCCCGCGTTTCGATTGCGCTTGTACGCAACGCGGACAAGTCACACGAGAGCAGTCTAACGAGGCCATGGAGAGTTGCATCCTATACCGGTGGTCCCCTAGCAGAATCCAGCACCGACGGTCCAGCATAGGTGGCGGGCCCGGGCGCCGTCTTGGGGCGCGCCACGTATACCCGGTCGCGCAGCGAAAAGGCAGCCTTGTAGCTGCTCACCAGCGTAAAGTCATCGTCGGCCTCTTCGGAGTCCGAGTCCCAATCGTCTTCGTCGGCACTGTCGCCCTCCGCATCGAGCGTGGAGCCGGGAACGGCCACCAGCGGTCGGGCGGGGCGGGGGAGACCGTCGGCTCCCACCGGCATGGCCGTGGCAATGGCCTTCGCGTCGTCAACCGCGGGCGACGAGGCCACACTAGCGGCGGCGACGGCGGCGTCGGTCACACCCGCCTCGACACCGTCTTGGCCGGCGGCCAGGTCGGTCACGTCGACCAACACACCCACCGACCCGTCGGGGAGGCGTACCTCAAACGCTGCCTCCACCCGGTGGGTGCACAGAGTGGCGCCGAGTGCGCCCGCAGACGCGGCCGCCGCGACCAGGTAGTAGGCATTGTAGGCAGACCGCGGCACGCCGTCGGCGGTGAGGCCCGCGACCGCGGTCGCCGCCTGCCGTCGCCCCTCAAAGTTAAGCACCGCAATGCCGCCTGCCGAAATGGCCTCCCCCACCCCCATCATCAGCCCCGCCGCGACGCCAAACACCGCGCTCCCATTCGCAGGGGAAAACACTTCCCGGGACAGCACCGCCAGGTTGCCGGCGGTGGCTGAAAAGGCCACGTAGAGGGTGACCAGGGCGGCGAAAAAGGCGCCAAAGCCGCCCGGCCCGGCGCTGCCACCCAGAACGGCCATGGCGAGGAACGAGACCGTTTGCACAACCATCAGCAGCACCAGGCTGTTTTTCGCGCCAGACCACAGCCACCGGCTGCCGGGCACCACCAGGATGTCCACAGCAATGCCCCCAGCCAGGCGGGCGGCAATGCCCACCCCGTTCATGACAGCAAACTTGAGCGGCAGGCCCGCCACGGCGGCCGCCTCGGGGCTATCAAAGAAGACGCCTGTGGTGGAGAAGAACCAAGGCAGACACGCGCCAAAGCCCAGTTGGCCGACCAGGCAGATGTACATGTAGAGCCAAAACTGGTGGAGCGTCACAAGTGATGACCACGGCAGCGCCGTGCCGTTGACGCCTCCCCCATCGGTCGGTGCCGCAGGGGGGGCGACGGTGGCGGCGGTCGGTTCCACGTCAGAGCCGCCGCCGCCGCCGCCCATGCGCCGTACGGCGGGGAGGGCGCCCCCATTCGACGACGCGGCCGCCACCGTCGGCCCCGACGACCCGTTGGTGGAGTGGTCACTGCCACCCTCTTTCGCAACAGGCCGCTTTGGCGGGGGTGGTCGGCCACTGCGGGAGGTCCCCGTCGGCAGGGGTGGATGCCCCCCCGCTCGCCGCCGCCGTGGTTGATGGCCGCTGCCGCTGCCGCCACCGTTCGAGGAGGAGACGCTACCATAGCCCCCCCCCGCTTGCACCGTCGCCGTCGCCATCGCCGCCGTCGCCGCAGGGCCCGCCCCCGCCTCCGACAGCAGCGCCGTGGCTGGGTCGGCAGCGGATGCCACCCCCTCCCCCCCCCCCGCATCTGGCCCGTCCACCTCTGGCGGGAAGGAAAGCCACGGCGTAAGGGCCAAGCACGGCACCGCCCACAGCGCGGCGGTGGCGTAGACGGCACCCACCGCGCCGAGATGACGGACGAGTGATGCAAAGACGGCGGCAAAGACCATCCCCCCCCCCCCAAACGCGGTCATCCCCACCCCCGTGGCGAGCCCCGTACGGCGGCGGGGCGCCCACGCGGCGAGCAGCTCCACCGCGAGGAGGTAGTAGACGCCCAGCGCCACCCCCTGCGCCGCCACCGCCAGCGTCATGGCGGCGGCCCAGCGGCGCGATGCGGCATCCGCCGCGAATGCCAGGCACCCAAAGCAGGCAGCCGAGCACAGCGACAGCCGCCGCGCCAGCCGGGACCGCCCGCCGCCCCCGCCGGGGGTGGCCGACAGCACGAGGCCCGCGGCGAGCATCGCGGGCGCAGACACCAGGCTCATCAGGCCCAGTGAGGAGGACCACACGCCCGCCAGGGGGTGCGCGTCCCCGCCGCTGCCGCTGCCGCCGCCGCTGTCGCCACGCAGCGCGTCCATGGCGGGAGAAAAGATGGAAAGGGAGTACGTGGAGCCGGCAATGAGCATCAGCAGGCAGGCGCCGACCAGGTTGACCACCTGCGCGTGGGAGCCCGCGGGCGCGCGCCGGTGGCTGCCGCCCGCCATGCCAGGTGTTGGGGCTGGGGACCGCCGCAGGGGTGTGGAGGGTGGGGCGTGGAGGGTGTGTGGGGGGGTTGGCGGGTGAGAAGTGCAAGCGCACCGCCGCGCGTGCGCACGGTCCAGCGGGAAAGGCCCCCACAGCGGCGGCTCGCACGCCAACGCACCCGCACCGCGGGGGCGGCCAGCCGCTCGCCTGGTTGTCCACACGCGTCAGCGCGCAGCGCGGCACCGCCCGCCGCCGCCGCCGCAGCCGGGGAAACCACAGAGGTGCTCGCCACGCGCGTCGGCGAGCAGCTCTCCAACGTGGGTGCGCCGCGAGGGAAAGTGGGGGGATGGGCGCCCCCAGACACGTATGTATGGGTTTAGACGCAGGGCACGTGGGAGAGGTGGGGGGGGACGTGTTGTGGCGGGCACGGCTGGGTGGGGCAGCGCCGCTACCGCGCAGCTGGGTGAGTGCGGCCGCCTAGCGTTCCCGCGCGTGTGGAAGCTGTGTCTGTGTGCTTTTTCCTTGTCTCGTCCGTGGGCCGGACGGCGGAGGCGCGACCGGCGGTGGCGGGCCGGGCCGCGGACGTGATCCCCCCATGGAGGAGGAGGATTGAGGTTGGTGGGTGCCCCACGAGGCGGGATCGCTACTAAGCCACAAATCTCGAGACAGCCCACCATGGTACTCTCCACGGGGGGCGACTTGTGACGGCCGACGGCAGACCAGCCGCACATACCGGACACGTGGAGGGTGTCGGCCGGATCATTGGGCCCGATGGCCCGCGGGCCGAGCGTCACGAAGCGCTTGCCGAGGCGCCGCAGACACGTCGAGGTAGCCCGCCTGTTCTCATGAAGGTCGACCAGAGTCCAAGTCGGTAAGTCCTGGAAACAACCAGACACAGTGTCATGAGCGCGTTCATGCGCGAAGGGCGCCTACGAGGAGTCCCTGCGGTGTCCCTGAGATGCCCCGTGAGACGTAATAAAATGCAAAGCCAGTCTGAGGGTACGAACAGAGCCCAGGACACATTTGATTGACAGAGAGAAACAAGACCGCACAGCAGTTGGACTTGGATGCTGCAACATGAACGTGGCCCCCAGACGCGCCGCCCGCGGCCACGCTTGATGCTCTTGGTGCTCCGTGACGTCACGGAGGCGTGGCAGCGACGGGCGGCGGCGGCGGCGGCGGCGGCGGCGGCGGCGGCGGCGGCAGCGGCGGCGGCGGCGGCCTCGGCGACGGCGGCCTCGGCGGCAGTGGCGGCGACGCACAACGCCCACTAGGCCTCTAAATTCAGGAGGGGAGGCATCAATCGTGGCCACGGGCAGCGCGTCGTGGCCAATGTCCCCGCCGTCCTCAGCCGCGCCCCATCGTCGTCACAAGCCATCGCACCCGGGCTGCCACCCCACAGCCGGCACATAATGGGCGGCAAGGACCGACGTTGCTCTGTCGGCCACGACGGCGGCGCGACCGCACTGGCGGAATGAATCGCAATTCAGGGGGGGGGGGGGGGGAGGAGGAGCGGTGAGAGGAAAGACGGGCAAGCACCTGGTGGGACGGCAGCACCCGCGGTGTATGCTTTCTTTTGCAGAGATAGAGGACGGCGCCCCACCACCAACCATCGCGTCCACGTCTTGACTTCCTAGGCGCGGCTGCTCGAGCCGTGCTTTTTCCTCCCCTTGCCCTTGTCCTTTCGCGGCCGCCCCTCCTCCTCCGCCCGCTCCACCTTGTCCCGTGCCATCTTGCGTTCGTGTCGCCTGTAGAGCACCTTGAGGTCCTCCTTGGCGGCACCCTCAGGGAAGTTGGTCATGTCATAGTAGTGGGGCGCCAGCTCCACGAGCCAAGGCCCCCGCACCTCTGTGACGGTACGAATAAAGTTGCGCTTGGTCAGCACAAACTCGTTGTACATGACCCAGTCTGGTGACCGCGTGAGGCCGCAGCCCGGGTGGAGCGCCACCAGCTGGTGATCCTTGACGGTCAGGTAGCCGCCGCCGCTGCCAGCCTTCCCCGCCTGGCGGTGGGCAACCTGCATGAAGAAGCCCGACAGCAGCGCCTTGAGCACGCGGTCGTCGTACTCAGCTTCGCGCAGGGTCGAATCGTCAACGCCGGCAGGCTTGTCCGACAGCTTGCTCAGCACCCGCGCCAACTGCGCGCGCACCGATGTGGCCGACTGCAGCGCCCGGGGGTTCACATAGTTATCCCAACACCACCTGTCCCGGGCATTGTCCTTGGACGACAACGCAGAGTAGGCGTTGAAGGTGCGGAGGAGCGTCAAGTGGTCCCCGGCCGTGTGCTCAAAGCGCCGGCGCGCCGCGTCGGCCCGTGCGCGGTCCGCCTTGGGGCGCAAAAAGACATTGGCAGTCGACGAGAGCATGGCCGCGATCGTCAGCAGAGCGCCGCTGACCCCCAATTCCACTGACGCGAGGAGGGCCGCAGAAAGTTCGGGGGGGAGCGGCAGCTCTGCCATGGACGCACCGAGTTTCGTCAAGTCGCCCTCGTCAGAGAGAGCGTGGAGATAGTTGAGCAGCTCCAGGGCGCGCATGAGCGTCTCAGGCGCCGGTGGGTCCATGAAGTCAAAATGGACCAGGTCGTTCACGTTCAGCTTCTTCAGCTGCAGAACAACGTTGCCCAGGTTGGAGCGCAGGATTTCAGGGTACGTGGCCTCCTTGAGCTCCGACGCAAAAGCGCTCTCTGTATACAGCCGATAACAGGTGCCGGGCCGGGTTCGCCCGGCGCGACCGGCCCGCTGCTTGGCACTTGCGCGGGAGATGGGGCTCACCAGCAGGCTCTCCACCCGCGCCCGCGGATTGTACACCTTTTGCTTAGAAAAGCCTGTGTCGACGACGTACACCACGCCGTCAATGGTGAGGGATGTCTCCGCCACGTTGGTAGCACAAATGATTTTGCGACCGACCGGGCCGTCTGGGAGCCGTGACCGCGGCGGGTCGTCAAATACCTTGGCCTGCTCCCGAGGCGGGAGAGACGCGTAGAGCGGCAGTACGGCAACGGGAAAGTTACATGCAGGAGGGGGCAGATACCTAATGTCGTCGCGGATGCGGCGGCACGCCTCGTCAATCTCCTCCTCGCCCGTCAGGAAGACCAGCACATCCCCAGGAGGCTGGTCCGCCACGATCTTGACCACCTGCTCCACCGCCGCGTCCACGTAATTGTCCACGGGCCGTGGGGTGTAGCGGATGGACACGGGAAAAACGCGGCCAGGCACTTTCATCAGCGGTGCGCCTGTAAAGTACTCCTGGAACTTTCCCGCGTCCAGCGTCGCCGACATGACGATGAGCTTGAGGTCCGTCCGCCGCCGCAGCACGTCCTTGAGGAGCCCCATAAGCACGTCGGTGGAAAGCGTCCGCTCGTGGGCCTCGTCCAGGATGATGGCGTCATAGGAGTTGAGCGTCGGGTCCGACATGGCCTCCCGCAGCAGCATGCCGTCAGTGAGGTACTTGAGGACGGTCTTGGCCCCGCAACAGTCATCGAACCGGACTGCATAGCCAACTTCCATTCCCAGCTGCACGTCCATCTCCACCGCCACCCGCTTGGCCACGCTAGTAGCCGCCACCCGCCGCGGCTGCGTGCACGCGACACGGAAGCCCGCGTCGACCAAGAACTGGGGCACCTGCGTCGTCTTGCCCGAACCCGTCTCGCCCACCAGCACCAGCACCTGGTGGTCGTCGAGGTGCGCCAGCAGTTCCGTGCGCGCCTCGTGAACGGGCAGCTTGCGGCGGGTCTCCAGGATGCCCCAGTAGCGAGAAGACAGCTTAACGCCCGTCAGCGCGTTGAAGCCGTTGCCCTTGTCATTGTCGAGCACCCCGGCACCCGATAGGATGCCATCGGCGGCTGTGCCCGCGCCCGAGCCGCCGCCCCCGAGCGCCGCGGGGGAGTGGGTCAGGTAGGGGTTGGCGCGCGCGGCTGCCGCGTCCGCCGCGGCCCGCACGCCATCCTTGTCCATGGCGGCCGCGGTGGGCGCAGCGGCTGGGGTAGGCACGTCCAGCCGTCGCCGCTTGGAACTGCTCCCCATGTCCGACAGGGTGTGGGCGCTGCCTGGGAGAGAGAGCTGCGGTGCCAGGCCCCCCCTTCCACGCTCCAGACCCTCACTTCCCCCCCCCCTCGGAGGAAAACGACAGGCGAGGAACGTCTACCACAGTCAGGCCCCCTCCCTCGTCAGGAATATCAGCCCTGTCAAAATGTGACGCAGCGCAGAGAAACAGGGGTTTTGGATGATGCTCAGCAGTAACGACGAGGAAATTTTCCCGCGGCGTCGCCTTCGGTAGAGACGAACGGGGACGAACGGGGACGAACGGGGGCAGCATGGACGACCGGCCGCACTCGGCAGTGGGCCCAGGTCCAAGGTAAGGGAAGCTCTCATCGAGTGCGCCCCCCCAGTACGCCGACGGCGTCCGCCGACGCACGGCACCCTCGACGCGATTCCCGGGGGAAAGTGGCCCCCCTATGTTATTCTTCACATCAGCTGTTCCTATCAAGGTGAAAGGCGACTAGATTTTCCGTGTTAATTATGACTGACCGGGCATCGTCATGCCGACCGGCGCTCCAATTAGGCAGGGGAGCGCGCTGCCCTCCCCAATACCGAGCCCCTCTGGATGAGTCCATCACACTAGCCGCGATCCGGACATTCATTTCTGATTGGCCTCAGCTGTTGCCTGCTGGTCCCGGGCCCACGCGGGCAGTTCATGGGCCTTTTCTGTCCGACCACGCCCCGCGCCTTCGCCCACGCCCCGCGCCTTCGCCCACGCCCCGCGCCTTCGCCCACGCCCCGCGCCTTCGCCCACGCCCCGCGCCTTCGCCCACGCCCCCTCCACCCCCGTCCAGTCCCTATCTGAACCCACCGCAGTGCCTTTTGCCCCCCGCCCCGGCCCCCTCCTGGGTGTGGGCACGCCACCTTCCTCTTGCCGTGGCGCCTGACCCCGCCGCGGCGGCGGCCATGCGTCGGCGTCGCTCCGTCGCGGGCGACCCGCCTTACCCGCCACTGCCAGCCGCCTCGGGGAGTTGTATGGCTCCACGGCGGCTGCTGACGGGCTCGCCTGCCCGGGATGGACGCGCGGGCCCACACTCAGCGGCTGACACCGACGAGCCCGCCGTCGGGGCCACGGCGGCTGGCTCCGGGGTGGGGTCATGCCCGGGGGGGGGTGCCGCTGTCCCCGCCACCGCCTCCACCTCTGCCCCAGCCGCCGCCCCCGCGGCTGCCCCCGTCGGCCGAAAGCCGCGGTCGCCCGTGGCGTCGTCGGCGGCCGCGGCGTGCGTGACGCCTCTTGCGTCTGGCGCCCGCACACCTTCGGCAGGCGGGCAGTCCCCCTCCTCCTCGCCGACGGCCACCACGCCACGCGGCGGCCGGGAAGCTGTCTGCCCTGCAGACGAGGCGGCCATGGCGTCACGGCTGCCGTGGATAGCCTCTGACAGCCGTCTCGCCCGGGTGGCGGCGGTGACTGCGGCGGTGGCTACGGAGGTGGCGTCGGCGGTAGGTGTCGCCGCCCACGCAACGGCTTGGGCTGCGACCGCCCCCCCGCTCTTCCTCATTGACGCCCTCTCGGCAGTACAGCCTGGCCGGCTGGCCGCATGGGCGGCATCCCGGCTGGTGCGCCTCGGCGCGGGCGCCGGCTTGGCCGCGGCGCTGGCGTTCGGCGCGTCCCGCGCGCAGCGCGCGTCGACCGAGGCGGCGCCGCAGGCGCTGCTGGCGCTATTTACCGAACGCCAAGCGGTGGCGCACAACCTCAAGGACCTCTCTTCCCTCCCCGTCGACACGCTCCACGTCTATGCCGACGCGGCATGCGTGCAGGCAGACGATTTTGGGGCCGCCCAGCGGGCACTGACGCTGCAGCTGGGCGACGTGCCCGCCCGTGTGCGTGACGCGCTGGTCGCCAAGGCTCTTGTGCCGGGCGTGTCGGTGACCAAGAGCGAGCAGAACACTGCGTTTGGCATCGAGGCGGCGGGGTCGGCTTCAACATACATGGCGTTTTATGCGACGCGCTACCAGCCGGCGGGCCTTGGCCTGGCCGCCTCGTACGCCACGTGCGTAGTAGTCAGTGGGGTGGACCTGCGAGTGGGGGAGGAGGTGGTTGAGTGGCAGACGGCGGAGCGGGCGGTGCAGGTGGGCACCCGCCCGTGCAACTGCCTCATCGGCGGCTGGGGGTGCGCCGCGTGCCCCGAGATGGCCAAGGAAGTTACCCGCCGACCGGTCCTCGCGCGCCACGCATTGTCGCTCGACCACCAGATGCAGCTGCATCGATGGATGGTCAAGCAAGCGGTGGACCGGGCGCGGTTGGTGGGGCCCCGGGAGCCGGCCGCGTCGGCGCTGCGGGATCCGGCCGAGTTTTTGGCGGGCAACCTCGGATGGCTTGGCCCAAGTCGCGGCACCTACCTTGGTAACCCCGCCGTGCGAGGCACCGTGCAGAGTGAAGAGGGTGGAGAGGTGTTGCCAGAAGAGTGACGAAGCTGTCTACAGTTGGACGTCCCTGCTCCCCTCTTGTCCTCATCGCCTGTGCTGCGCTGTGAGGCCATAGACATCAGTGTGGACTTGAGCTCGGCAGGGAATAATTAGGAGAGTATTCCACACCGCGCGCGGTGCGGGGGGTCGAGCATAGGCAGGTGAAACGTGTGGGCAGATGAGACCACAGCAGAAAGCCAGCAACTGGGCACTGCGTTGCTGCAATGGGCGGCCCACAGACCCAATGTCAAAGGACGAATCAGAAAGTAGAAGACAGAGGCAACTGGGTATATGTACTGATCTGTACAACCAAAAAAAAAAAGCCCCGAGAGAGACAAAGCAAAGCAAAGAAAGAAATGCCTGGTACCATACACAAGAGCCCGCGCCGGGTCACCATCACCGTCAGCCACAACATATGGATACGACAGAGCTCCTCAGCACGCGCCGGGCACCGGCAGAGACACGTATCCCCATGCTCCGCTCTATTTAGTTGCCACCGCCATACGCCTTGACACCCTCCGCCGACTTCGCCGTCGCGGCAGGCGCCTGGGGCATGTTCAGCCCACCTCCCCTGGCGCCGTCCGCGCCAACTGCCCCGGGCACGGTCTCGGCCTTGCCCTTGGCCGCCTCCACCGCCTGGTTGCCCGCCGACGCGGTGTTCTCAAACACCTGCTTGGCCGTCTCGGGCGCCTGCTGCACGGCCTGCTCGGAAAAGATGCCCGCCGACGCCACGCCGGGGGCAGTCGCCATGAGCGCCGCCGCCAAGATAGCCGCCGCCGCCGCGCGCGTCGGCGTCAAAGACGCCGTCGGGGGGGTGCGCGAAACCGCCGCCCGGGGGGCGGCGCGGGTCGACAGGGCCGCGCCCGAGAAGGGGGTGGCAAACGCCATTGTCAGTGGGAGGAGTGGGGGTAAGGGGGGTGGTTGTAGGACACGAAAGATACGAAAAAGTGCGGTGGGGTGGAGAAGGAGAAGGGATGCGAAGAATACGGTTGGTAGCAATCGGGTGGTGCGCTGCCGCCGTGGATGCGATGGAGATCGCACCCTGGCGCTCTTGTACTGCCTCGGACAGCTGGACACCGCCGAAACCGCACGGACACCCGCCCCGCAGCTCGAAGGATTGCCGCGGGGGCATCGCGCCAGCGCAGTGCCAGCAGGAGGGGGCTACCGAGGCGCCACCTGGTGGACCCGAGATCTCATAGCGTGCGTACAAAGTGTCAGGCTGCAAAAGGAGCGACGCGATTGCATGGTGCCTGAGGAATCGCTGTCTGAGCCAATGAATCGCTCTCATGGGCGGCCCTCCGGTGCGCTTCTCTGGAGAGTAAGTCGAACTATTTGGCCGGTTTGCATCCACCAGCTCCAACGTGGGCGAGAGGTCCGCCACGGGGACATCTCGACTGCCATTGACCTTCCGTGGCGCTCCAGTGGGCCCCCAGTCTGGTCTCCAGGGGCTTCCGCCACCATGACGAAGCATCGGTCTGCATGGACTTGCCCTCCTCCACGTGTCGTTTGGCAAGCTCGTTATAGTGTGGGGAAACAGCGCCTCTCCATGTGGAACAGTGATGGTCCGCTTCTCCCTGATCCAACCCTCCAACCCGCCTCCATCGCTCAACGGACCATCCTCTTTCACCAAATATCCCCGCTGGCTCGGCTGTCCCCCCCCCCCGCTAGGCCATGGCGGCCATGTGCTGCCTCCCCCACGCCGTTTAGCTCCCCCTCCACCACTGCTCGCCGGCTCGCTGCGCGCTCCCGCGACGCCCGCCGGACGCCGACCCCAACCGCTGCAGCCACCACTGCCAATAGGCCTACCGCCCCCCCGGCAACGGCCAACACCACACGTCCACTGACCACCCCCTGCCGCGCACCGACCACGTTATCGCCGTTCGCTGGTGTGCCCCCCGCCACCGCAGCCGCGTTTGCAGTCTCCCCGTATGTATCGTCCCCCGTATGGTGGTCGAGCTCCTCGCCGACTGCTGAGACGGGGGAGGCGTCGCTGTCAACCGGGTAGACTTTGCGCACTCGCACCCCGAGGAGCGTGGCACCGAGGGCGCTCACCTCGGGTGTTGCATTGACCGCGCTGGCGACGATTGCCGCCAAGCCTTCCAAGCCCGCAGCGGCCAGCCTTAGAGCAGCGACCCCGTCCGCGTCCTCCTGTCCGCCACCGTCGGCGCCGTCGCCAGCGCCGTCAGAGCTCTCATCCTCCCATGAAACGGCCACTAAAACGCGAATGTCAACCGCCGCGGGCTGTGACTGCACGCCCCCCGGGTGGCCAACCGCCCATCCCCCACGAGCGCCAGCGAGCAAGGTGCCCCCAGGCACGGCCTCCACCACCGCCGCAGCCGCTACGTCGCCCAGCCACCGCCATGCAGGCGCCTCGTCAATTCCGACGCGGAGCTCTACCGTAAGCAGTCCGTCGCCTGCAGCCACTGTGCCATCGGCGGACACTGCAGCCAATGCTGCAGCCGCTGCAGACGAGTCAAGCGGCACCCCCGCCCGGTAGCGACGCGTGTCACTTGCCAGCAGCGGCGGCGGCGTCACCCGCACTACCGGCGCGGAGGCGGCGGCCAGGACCGTCCCTATCGCCTTTGGCGATAAGCCCGGTCGCGCAGCGACGACGCGGGCAGCAAGCGCGGCGGCACCGGCAGGTGCCATACCGGGCAGAGCCACGGCGACAGCGTAAGCGGCAGAGGTGGCGGTCGTGCCCGTGGCACCGCGATAGGCAGACGTAATGTTGGCGCCGGGCGCGCGAAGATGGGGTGGAGAGCACCCAGGGGGGGGAAGAGGGGACTCGTCCACTGCGTTAGTCGGGGCCACTACCAGGATTGGGGGGACACGAGGGGCGGTCGTTGCCGCTACGACTGCACGCACGACCACTCCAGCGGCCGCCGTCCGTGTTGAAGCCGCTGGCGTGCACGCCGTCGTTGGCGCTGGCGCGAACAGGGCCATCCCTGGTGTTCCACCTCCCCCTTCCCACAGCTCGCGCAGCCGCACCGCCAGCGACGCAAAGCAGGCGTGTGGAACGTCTGGTGGGAGGACAACCACCCCACCGCCCCCCCCGCCTGCCGACTTTGCCACTGCCGCGCGACGGCCGGCCTCGGCGGCAACCCAGGCCAGCCCCTCGTCCATGTTGGCACAGACCACCGCCGCCGGGCGCGCGCCCTCACACTTGGCCACCGCCACTACCGCGAGGGGCATACCCGGCGCGAGGCCCACGGCCGTACCCGCGACAAGCCCCGCGGCAAGAGTGCCGTGCGGAATGCAATCGTCGCCGCCGCCGCCGTTCCCCATCCCCGCCCCACCGGTCGCATCGTAAATTGTCAAGGCAGTGGTCGCGAACACCTCGTGTGAAGCGTCCACCCCCACCGACAACACGTACACGGTCGGCAGCGGTCGCGCGTTGGGCGCGGGCGATGGCGTAGAGGACCCATACTTGGACGCTGCCGGCGGCGGTACCAGCGGCGGCAGCAGAGTGTTACCGTCAAGGGGCAGGCTGGCCTGGTTGACCCGGTCCACATGCCAGAGGGTAGTGGGGGGAAATGCAGCGACAGCAAAGGCAGGGGAGGCTGCCGAGGCGACGGCAGCTATCACCGCCGCAGCCGCTGCCACTGTCGTGAGTAGTGGGGCGTGCCGCTGCCGCCGAGGGGGCGAAGTCCGAGGCGGACGCATGGGGACGGGGAAAGGATGGTCACAGAGTCCTGGCTTTGCAAGAAGAGAGGGGGTTCGATGCAAACATGGCATGGAAGGCCGCACGACGGTGGGGGTGGAAGAAAAGTAGGGCGGCGTCGATGTAAAAAGAAGGCAGGCGGTCGACACGCACAGTACAGCCGTCCGCGACAAGCGAGGACGGCTCACTTCACTCCAAATCCGAGTCCGTAACCGCACCTTGCCGTCCACCTATGGACGATGAGCCTGGAAGGCGCATGGGCAGTGGCGGATCCAGCACCATTAGGTAACCAACGCCGGGATGGCCCCCTCATGGCGACGTACACCCCCCACGCGGGTGCGAGCCATCAGCGAGCAACCGCCGACACCGCAAGTGGCTGCGAAAGCGGGGGGGCGCCGTCATGAAGGTCTGCAGAGCTCGTCTCTTGGCGGATGGAAAAAAGGGAGGATGAGCGGCGGTGGTTGCGGACGGGAGAGGTCTTGGGAGAGAGGAGAGCGGGAGAGCTCGTCACGATATCGCACCACGTAGCCCCTTCCGGCCGGTTACGGCGAGCGAGAGAGGCCGTCGTACAATTAGATGCGGATGGGAGCGCAAGGTCATGAAATTATAAGAGGAATTTCACAAAAATGAAACGAAAGGCAACAAGCCTGCACTCGAATTTCAAAGTCAGCACAGTGACCGCCACCGAGCTCTGCCCTCGGGCCGATGGGGCATCAAAGGGGCTACAGTACCACCACATGCGCCACCGACGCCGTCACTGCCGACGCGCCCTTCCTTTCCGCGGAGCCTACAGAAACCCACATCCCCCCCCGCTGACGTTCCACCTCGGTGCATGCCGGACGAGAAGACCCCTCTCCTCTCCCCTCCCCCTCCCACCATGGACCTCCCCGCCCCCGCCAGCTCGCGGCGACCCGCCACCCTTCGCAAGCCCAGCCCTCTACCGCTGCTGGTGGTGGTGGTTACCATTGCTTTTGTCGTGGCGGGCTACCACCACCTGTCGACCCGCGTATCATCTGCGGCGGCTCCGGTCGTACCAGTGTCGGACGCGGTGGCCGCGGCCGATGGCCGGACGGCCGCGGCCGCGCCGTCGGCGGGGCAGGTGGCAGCCGCGGCGGCCGCGGCGGGGGCCGTGACCGATGCTGCTGCCGCTGCAGCCGACCCGCCTGTCGCGCACGAGCCCGGTGCCCCCCCCCCCGCGGCGGTCCCCCCTCCCGATGCGGCTGTGGTTGGGGAGGCCCCCCCGGCGCCCCCCCCCTCCACCACCGACGCGACCGCCGCGGCAGCCGCCGCGGATGCCGTCCCACCGCCCGGCGGGGACCCTGCCAGCATTGTGCGTTCGCTGGTCGCGTCGCACCCCGTCCTCATTTTTTCCAAGAGCTACTGCCCGTACAGCACACGAGCCAAGGAGGCGCTGGCTGCGGCCGTGCCGGCGGGCGCGCCACCCCCAACGGTGGTGGAGCTGGACCTGCGAGAGGATGGGGTGGCGCTGCAGGCGGCGCTGGAAGCCGCGACGGGGCGGTCCACAGTGCCGAATGTGTTTCTGGGAGGGCACCCCGTGGGGGGGAGCGATGAGGTCGCTGCCCTCGCCGCCGAGGGGAAGCTCGATTCGCTTGTGCGGGAGGCGCCGGCGCAACTGGTGGCCAAGACTGCCTAGAGGCTCAAGGCGAGCCAGTGGAGGGAGGCAGGGAGAGGAGGGGGGGTCGGAGTGGAGGGGGATGGACAGGGCTGCCTGCGAGTGCCGCGTGTACAGCTCGCTCAACATGCCAGTGGAGACTGGTGCGGCAACGTTCTACTTTTTTTGCTCTTCTTGTTTGAGCACCGAACCGCGAGGTATGTCGCGCGCACCTTGGATGCTGTAGCGCAGGGGCGCTTGGGGGAAAGGTAGGGACGCGATGGCCGCTGGGTACGGACGAGCAAGCAGAGGGGCTCGACGGCACCACGGAAGGAAGCGGCCAACGCCCGTGGGTGTCGTGGCGGCGAGGCGGCACCCTAGCGGCCACCGCCGCCCCTCAGTGAGCACGTGTCGGGGGAAGAAGCTGGCGGCCAGGCAGATGGGGACGATGCCGCCCGCGAGGAGCCTCTGGGGGGCACGTCGGCTCGCTGCCGACACCATGGAACGGGGGCAACTTCCGCCCACCAAAGGCACCAAGATGAACGGGTGGGGGGTCACCCCAACTGAAAAATATCTCTCGACCTTGAAAATCTCAACGGTCACGTCTGGCCCGGTGGTTGTGGGAGCTCGACTGGCGGCGCACCGCCGTGATGCGAGGACCACCACGGTTGATCCCCTCGCTTGCGGTCTGCTTGCAGCATGCAGCTCCACGCCCAGCTCGGCCGATCGGCTTGGCCTGCGACGACCACCCTCTTGCAGCGCACAACGGTTCCGCCGGCTGCGGCAGCCATCTGCATCGCCCCCGTCCACCCCCCCCCCCCCGCCCCACTTCACTCCCTTCTACTCAGCCTTATCCCCGCTCACCCTGTCCACCTTTCCCTTTGCGCTCCCCCCCTCTGTGTCAATCCCCGTCGGTGTCACCATGGCCTTCGCGGTGGGGTTTCACCCCGGTGCCCCCCTGCTGCTTGGCGGCCGCCGCCCCGCGGGCGTTGCTGTTTCTGCGGCTGGCCATCACCTGACGGGCCCGCGGGCCCCCCTTCGCACCGGCCGGATGCCCGCCCATCCCCCAGCCGTGCGGATGACCGCCGCGCCTGGCAGCGGCGGCGGTGGCGGCGGCGGTGGCGACGGCAGTGGTGACGGCGGCAGCGGCGATGATGTAGACGCGAGGGGCGCGCGCAAACCCCGCGGCGACCCCGATTGGCTGGACATGGCCAAGCAGGTGGGGGGGGGCGGCGGGGACGGCCGTGGTGCCATGCGCGGGCGCTCCTTTTGGCCCTTTGGCGGGGGCAAGGCGGCCGCCAAGGCGGAGGAGGACGATGAGGACTCGCGGTCAGCGCCCAAGTGGGTTGTCCCCGACGGGTATGGGGAGGAAGCGCTGGGGGGTGGGGCGCCAGAGGAGTCCTCCGCGTGGCAGACCTGGTCTGGCGCGCTGGATCGGGAGGCGGACGCGCCGCCGCCGCCGCCGCGGGACGGCAAGGCGGAAGTGGATTTTTGGCGGTCATCGGCCAAGGAGGTGGTGCCGACCGCCGAAGGTGCACCGGCAGCCGGCGGGGACCCCTCTGGGTCGTCGTCGTCGTCGTCGTCGTCGTCGTCGTCGCCACCACCATCACCACCACCACGACCCTCTTCGTCTACCGACGATAGCACGGGCGTCACCTCGACGCGCAGCGGCCTTGCGGATGCAACCCCCCCCGACGACCCCGCGGGCCTGTGGGGTATGGCGCGGGCCGTGACAGGGGAGGTGGCGGACCTGCAGGAGCGCCTGCAGGATGAGGTTACGTCGTACGACCTGGGCTCCAACGCCACCGCGTATCGGGACTTTGCGCGGGGGGTTTTCGAGGCCAACCGGGGGGAGGACGCGCCGCCGGCACCGCCGCCGCCCGCGGCGAGCGCACGGGACTGGGCCGGCAGCGGGGGAGGCGACGCTGCCCCCCCCCCGCCTGACATCAGCGGGGCGGGCAGCTTTGCCGACGTGATTTACACCGACGCGTCAGGGCGGGTGCTGTCAGCCGCAGAGGTGGAGGAGGCCTTCTCCACGGGCGCAGTCTTTGTGGATGATGATGGCAACGAGGTGCCTCCCGAGGACCTCCTTTCAGGGTCCTCGCCGGCGTTTGGGGGGGGGGATGGCGGGGCGCCCGCCCAATGGGACGCACCGTCACCGCCAGGCGGGGGTGCAACCCCCCCGACGGCGTCCGCGGCCTTTGAGTCCAAGGGCCTCCCTCCCCCCGCTCCCCCCTCGCTTCCCCGCCGACCGCCTTCCACGTCAACGTACGGAGGGGGTTGGGACGGCGCTGAGGAGGCCCTGCGGGAGCTTCAAGAGGAGGGCGTGCCGCTGCGCGATCCGGCATCAGAGACTGCGTTTTGGCGGGCGGCGGTCAAAGACATTGCGCTGCCAGAGCCGGTGCCCGAGGGCTCGTCGCTATCCTCCGGCGGCGTCGCTGCCAGTGACGACCCGGCCCCGCCGGCGCCCCATTCGGTAGCGCCATCGTCACCGCTGGGGGGGCCGTCGTCTGGCGTGCCTGGCTGGGCGGACTTCGCGTCCAGCCTGGACGACGCCGCAGCCGCCGCCTCTGCGGAGGAACCGACGTCGTCGTCCACTGTGGAATCCGTCTCAGCGGAGCAGATGGAGATGTTTGAGGCCGCCGCACGGGTTCGTGGTGGCGGGGGGGCAGCGGCACTAGACAATGACGCCGATGCCATGGAGACGGACGCGGATGTCGACGTGCCGACGTTTGAGGTGAGCCTCGACAATGAAGCCTTCTCCGCACTCACGTCGGGGGTACCGTTTGACGAAGGCGCGTCGGCGGTAGCGTTTGACGAAGGCACGTCTGCGGCTCCTGCCTCCCCCCCCCCACCGCCCGCTGAGGCGGTGACCCCTCCCCCTCCCGTCGGGGAGGAAGTGACATCTGCGTGGAGCAGCTGGTCGTCGGCCTCGTCCCGCTGGGAAGAGTCTGTCGGCGCGGCTCCCCCGCGGGATGCCAAGGCGGAGGTGGACCAGTGGCGGTCGGCGGCGCGAGACCTGACCGACGCCCCCCCCGCTGACGGCGGGGACGCGTCGTGGGGGTCGTCCACGTCGTTTGGCGGTGGTGGCGTCGCGGCAGACTGGGGCGTCGGCCTCGACTCGGAGGCCACGTCGGAGCGCGCCCGGTGGGGCGCGTGGGGCTCCTCCTCCCCGCTGGGCTCGGGGGACGCGACGGGCGGCTTTGGCACCACCTCCTGGGCTCGGCCTGGGGAGGTGCGGGGGCGGAAACGGGACAAGGGGGCGGGGGCGCCCAAGGCCGCCGACGCGCCCAGCTCTGCCGCCACCTGGCTGGACGCCGCCCGTGACCTGACCGCGGGGGGGGGCGCTGCCGCGGCCGCATCAGGGGGTACCGCCCCCCCCGAGTCTGCTGGCGCCGACACCGGGCCAGCAGGGGGCGGGTTTGTGTTTGACCCGACTGCCGTGGCGGGCCGCGCACCCGACGGCAAGGGCGCGGACATTGATCAGTGGCGGGGGGCGGCGCAGGACGTGGCCGTGCCGCCCACGGAGGAGAAGCAAGAGGGGGAGGGGCGGGGCGGGGACTCCTCTGTGTGAGGTGACGAGGCCGGGGGGGGGGCGGCGCGGGGGCTGTGACGCCGCCGGTGCCGCGAACGTCGGGGAGGCATGCGACGGCGCTCCGGCCGCGGACGCATGGCCCGTTATCTGCCGCGTGACGACGACGGCTGCGGCACCCGCCGTAATGGCGCCTGCACAGAGTGTGGTGGTGGTGAGGCCGCCACAGGCGGCGACGGCGATGCCCGTGAGGGCGAGTGGAAGATGGCGAGCGGCCCAGGGAAGAGGATCTGTGGAGCTGTAGGGGAGGGGGAAAGAGGAGGATCGTCAGCTTTGACTTTTTCCCGCTCACGGCCCGGAATCCGAGCGCAGCCTGATGCGCATCAGGATCACGAAAGTGAGCTGCTAATTAACGGTCTTGATGCGGGTTCACCTGATGCGGCCTGGGATACAGTCTTTCTCCATTGCTGTGACATCCTTTCTTGGGCACGGTGTCTAGTAACCAATGCAGGTCGACCGACCTCTACGGTGCGATCAACGCATGTGTCAGCATTCGATCGTTGTCACTGACCAATCAGAGGGCGGAATCAAGTTACAATCCTTGGGCTTACGGTCGCCACAAAGGGTGCCCAACAATGGAGAAAGACTGTACGGCATCACGGGATGCGGGCTTGATCGATGGTTGTTAACCAATGAAAAAGCAGTTTTTTAATGACACAACCTCACCCAGTGACCATGGTGTGACGGCCCCGTCGGGGCAGTCGGACCCCATCTGGGCACGCCCAGTTAAGAGTACCTGTTTGCGGACGTCTGGCTTGCTACCCCATGAAGCAGCGTGAAGCACAGCAGCTCAGGACACAAAAAAACGCGCATAAAACCGGATAACTCATAGCGCTTTTTATGGTATAGGGGTCCTCTGTTTCTCTTGCGCCAGTCTGTCTCCAGGTACCCGTTGGTGCCTGTCTGACGCGTCTCTCTGCGCTTTTTCTCGGTGTTGTGGAGAGTTTTCACCCAATGAGATACATCCGTTCTGACCCAGATGTCCGCCCTTAACTGGGCGTGTGGGCTTGGGCCGTGCAAGCCCAGCTGAGGAGCGGGCCTGGTTGGCACCGGCGCGCCCTGGCACGCTGCTTACAGCCCCATACCGAATCGCGGATGGCGATCCGCCACCGGGACAGCCACAGCTATATTCACTTCGGAAAGTATCTAGATACTCGCCTGAGCCTAAATTGGAGCAGCGTACAGTTTCATTGGTTGCCACTGATTGTCATGGCAGGTTGTGGGCATGCATTTCGTTCACCGGCCGGCACCCTGGTATGCACCGGTAGACTTGGATACTACACAGAACGCAGTCGAGACAGCTGCCACCAGCAGAGAAGAGCCAAAAAAACCAGACAGTCGCGCAAAAAACGAGATTCAAGCAAAGAACGCAAAGCCAGCGTCAGTACTGCGCACAGCTGCTACATGTGGCAAACACACGACTGTACACAGACGCGGCGAAAGCACACATACACACGACGCACGGCGGAGGGAGGCGGCGGAGCATACAGGCATCGCTCGACGAAGGAGGAGGGCGCGATGACGGTGAGCGTCACAACGACGACGACCCGGGGGCGGGCGCCCCGGCAGAGGCGTGTGCGCGGGCACCCCGCCCCGAAGAAGCGTGCAAGGCTCGCAGGTGGCAGGGGTGTGGCACAGGTGGCACAGGTGGCACAGGAGGCACAGGCCCCTGTACGCTACTGGAGAGGGCGGAAGGGGCAGGAGCGGCCCCAGTCCTGGGCGTTTTTGGGTGCAGCGAGGCCAGGTCGCCGATACGACGCGTGGGTGCACCCTAGATTTTGCGGGGCACAGCTGCCTGCCACATGCTTTTTGCTGATCGGGGGTGGGACTGTCGGGGGTTGTGGCGGGTGTGATCCGGGGGGCGGGCGGAGAGCAGACAGCAGGCCAACCGGGGAGTATGTAGGGGTCCCCCCGCTGCAGCGGCGGGAAGATAAAAGCGTGCGTTCGTGTGCTAGCGGGGGGGTACGCGGTCAGCAAAGAGTGTGTGACACACCTACGTTGCTGACCGCGTGCCCCGTGACGTACACAGCGTTGGGTTCCACAGCTCGCTACGGTATGGGTGGGACCGCGCAGGTGTCCACTAGTGATACTTTCGGGGAGGGCCTGCCATCACCGACCTTCCCGCGAGATCGTGACGCATGGCTTCAAAAATGGCCACGTGTGCGTGTCCATCTACATATCCACGCAAAAAATATACACTAAGATCTACGCAAAATAGCGAAGGTAATACGTGCTTTACTGCGAAGAGTTCTATTGGACGAACGAAATCGAATGTGCGCCAATATGCCACGTGTAGAGGTCGATTCGGGCTAAAACGGTTGGTCCGATGACTATCTGAGTGACCTAACGGGCCTCCTTTGGTCACTCGGATAGTCATCGGACTGTCGGAGGACTATCCGGAAGCCTACGTGGCATGGATGACTTGTTGTAAGTAAGACGAACTACATTTGCCACAAACGACCGTTTTGGACCGTTTTGGTCGTCCAGACGTTGCTGGAGACCGCTAACGGTGCCACGTTTAGTCATCAGCGCCACGTGTCACTTACGTGGCACGACTCTGAGAGCATGTCTATCGGTGAGCCAAAAAGCCATTATTTAGCTCAGAGCATGTCTATCGGTGCGCCAAAAAACTATATCCCTGAGCCAAAAAGCTATCCTCTGAGCTATATTCTGCAGGATGGCTCAGAGGATAGCTTTATGGCTAAGCCAATCAGATGCGTGGATCGGGGACGCACCCCGCCGCGAGCCCAGTCATTCCACCTGGTGTTGGGTCGGCCGTTGGAGTTGTTGTCGCGACTTCTTCGACGGAACAGCAGAGCGGCCAGCGCCTGGCTGCCCGCCCTTGCGGCACCCACTCTTTTTCATCCCCCCAGAAGAGCTGCGTACCCCCTCGCTTGTCATTCCAGCCCATCCACCCTCTATCCCCTACCCTCCTCACTTTTTTCCACCGCCATGGCATCAGAGAGTCGCAGACAGCCACCGGGCTCCTCCCAACTGGTCTGTTCCACTCCACCGGGCAGCTCCACCCCTCCTGACGGCCCCACCCCTCCTGGCGGCCCCACCGCGCGGAGCGACTCCACCCCGCAAGGCGGCTCGAGCCAGCCGGCCGGCTCAAGCGGCCTGTCCTGCTCAACCAGGACCACCCATCGCGGCCTAAACATCACCCCGGCCGAAGACCTGGCGTTGGCGCGCTCTTGGGTCAGCGTGTCGGAGTCAACCGCGGACATGGATCGGGACTTGTTTTGGACCCGGGTGAGAGCCGTGTTCGTCCAGCAGCCTGAAGCGATGGGGGCTCGGACGACCGCCAGTCTGCGGTCTCGCTTTTCCACGCTGCAGAGGCAAGTCCAGAAGTACAACGCCGCCGAGAGCTTGCGCCGCGGCCAGGCAGACGCGACCAACGGCCTGCTCCTCCCTGTCGCTCAGCAGGTCCGCAACGAGCTCATCCATAGCCGCACCTGTCGCAAGACAAGCTGGGGTACTTGGGAAGGGGTGCTCCACGGTGACCATGTAGACCGCGGATGGGGATCGGGGGAGGGGAGGAAGGTAGCGGGGATGATGGTGCAGAAGACCGGCACGGTGTGGCGCAGCCCGGTCCGGGATGCGAGCGGCCTCTGGCGTGCAGCGGTGCTCGTCCTGTCTCCACACTTTGGACTTCAGAAGAACTTGTCGCGGAAAAGTTAAAAATAGCTCCACACCGATAGACATGCGCTCTGCTGGAGCAAAAAAAAATAGCTTTTTGGATATAGCTTTTTGGCTCACCGATAGACATGCTCTGAGCGAATATGCGCCGTTAGTCACGTTGGTGGGGATGCCCTTACATGCCAGAACTCCCTACTGTCCGACAGCCGTGCGCGATGTGGTTGACGGGCCGCCCCGGCCGTCTGCGGCGGCTGACGGACGACGAGTTCCTGTGCGAAAAAGAAAAACTCAGTGTTTTTTGGGATAAAAGGCCTTACTTTTTCAAAGCACAAAACATTACACACAAGAGAGAGCCCGTCGTGATTTGCCAGCACCTCGTTGCTACACGTGACCGCTCCGGGGGTCTCCCGTCACTGCGGGCGGGGATGGGGGCCCACTCCTCCTGCGCCAGCCCACTGGTGGACGTGCGCCCCTGTCGAGGATCGTATACGGGCCCACCCACACTGCAGGAGCGCCAACAGAGCGCACCGTCGCTGAGCCGGTTTTGCGTACGGGTTTGGCGGCGGGTGCGCGCGGCGACCGCCGCAAGTACACACTTCCACCACCACCCATCAAGCAGAGGACAACCAGCGTCGTCCGCTACTTGCCGTCTTTGTGTGTTGCCGCTCTCCTCGACGATACATACCTTGGCTCCTTTTCCCTGCCCCCGTCCACGGTCGGCTCCCCCCATTCCACCCCCATCGTCGTGGGACGCGGCCGTGCCCCCCCCCCCGCGGACGCGCGCGCCATGGAGGCCTCAGGCACGCCGCCGCTGCCCACGCCTTCTGCTGCGGTTCCGGACGCGGTATCCACGGCCGCGACGGAAGGCTCCCCTTCGTCATTTGACGAACCCCCCCCGCCCCCCTCCCTCCCCGAGCTGCCCCTCCCGGCCAAGGGCGCCCCCGCCGCCCCCACCCCCACCGCCCACCTGTCCGACCCGCCCGAGGCCCGGTCACCGACGGTGCTCGCGGCGGCCATCCAGCGGGTCGATTCGCTGACCGTCGAGGCCGTCGCCGCCCTCTCCTCTGCCGTCCAGTCGGTCCACTCCCCCGACGTGTCGTCTGAGTCCCTGGGGGAGGCCCTCCCCGCCGCCCCCCTGCGGCCGCGCCCCCGACGAGGCGGCGGGGGCGGCGCCTGGCCGTCCCGCCCGCCCGTACCCGGTCGGCTGCCCGTTGTGGGGGAGGAGGACGAGCAGCAGGCCGGCCAAGAGGTCCCCGCGGCGGGCTCCACCGCCGCCGACGGCGGCGCTGGCAGTGGCGGCGCCGGGGAGCCCTCCCCCGTGGCGTCGTCGCCGCCGCCGCCTCCCCCACGGGCACCGCCATTAGCGGCGGCAGCGGCGGCTGGGGGGGGATCGCCGGGCCACCGGGAGGGGGACCCGGCGTCTGTCGACGAGGAGCTGGTGGCAGCGCTTGCGGGGATGAAGGCGTCGCCGCTCGCCGCCCGCACCGCCGACGCGCTCGTCCACGCGGTGCGGCGGGTGGACTCGATGACGCCCGCCACGGCCGAGGAGGTGGAGGCCGCCCTGGGGCCACGGCCCGCCGCGCCCAGAGGGGCCCTCGCCGGAGACGCGGCGACGGCCGGCGCGGGTGGTGGCGGCCCCGGCAGCAGCGTCGGTAGCCGCGACGGCGGCGGCAGCAGCAACGCCGTTGTCGGTGGCAGCGCTGGTGGGGGTGGATGCGGCGGCGGCGGCGGCGGTGGGGGTGGCGTCGGCGTTGGCGGCCGGCTGCCGCCCAAGCCCCCCTCTGCCGGCCGCCCCGGCCACCGCCGTGGGGACACGCTCGTGCGCGCCATCGCGGCGGCCGACGACGTGACGCTCCGGGCGGCGGCGGCAGTGGCCAACGCGGTCGTGCGGGTGGACACGGAGGAGGAGGGGCTTGCCGTTGGCGATACCGCCGTCGCTGACCCGCCGGCGGAGGGGGCGGCTTCGCGGTAGGCAGCGCGTCGCGGGGAGGGGGGGGGGGAGGGGGGGGGGGGAGGGAGGGGGGAAGGAGAGGGAGGGGTCGTGTCGTTTGCCCGGTAGGGGCTGTCCCTGGTGAGGGTAGATGTAGGAAAGGGTGGTTGTTGGTGCCCAAGCGTCGCCGGCGGTAGGGGTGCTGCCCATAGAGTCCACCGTGCGACGGGGCGTGGCCGTTTGCTGCCAGCGTCCGTGGGCGGCGGCAGCGGCGAGGGGTGGGGGGGTGAGAGGGGGGGAGGCTGGTGTGGCCCCCGTTTCTTTCGTGAGGTCTGCGGTCGTTGCGTGCCGTTAGAATGCGGGGGAGGGGGGGCGGGTGTATGGGCGCCCGGTGTGGTGGCCGACCGCCGGGCTATTGAGTTCGTATTTTTTTTTTCGGTTCGCCGCCTGGTGTCTTTGGTATTCTTCTTGTTGCTCCCTGAGGATGGCCCGCCACGGTCGGTGGCGTGGCGGGGGGAGTGGAGGGGGTTAGGGAGGGAGCGGTTACGAATTTACTGAACCATCTTCTCGCTGGGGGGGCTCGCGTAGGCCGGGCCCGCCCCTCTTTCTTGTCCCCATCCTAGCTCTGGCGCCGCCGGTGGTCGACAGCGTCGTCGGTGCTCGCTGTGATGCCGGGCCAGCGTGTTTAGTGCTGGTGGGAGTGGCGGTGGCGGCGGCGGCGGCTGTGGCGGCGGCAACGGCGGCTGTGGCGGCGGCGGCGGCGGCGGCTGTGGCGGCGGCGGCGGCGGCGGCGGCAACGGCGGCGGCAACGGCGGCGGTGGCGGCGGCGGCGGCGGCGGCGGCGGCGGCGGCGGCGGCGGCGGCGGCGGCGGCGGCGGCGGCGGCGGCGGCGGCGGTGGTCGCGTTTTCTCCCCCTCGGCGGTGCCCGCGCGGCGGTGGCAACCCACCAGGGACCGGCCAGGCGCCGTCGCTGCCGTCGCCCGCGCGTGTGGTGTTGTGGCGCGCCGGGGGGGTGGGGACGGACAGCGCTGCGACGGGCTGCCCAAAACGGTGGCCGCGGCAGTGACGGGGAGCGCCGCGGCGACGGCGGCGGTGACGGCAGCAGCAGCAGCTGCAGGGGGGAAAAGGACGGCAGCCGAGAAAAAAACGGCTGAAAAGATCAGCCCAGAGAACGGGCAGGGTCAGGGCGGGGCAAAGAAAGAGAACCTCGATGCGAGCGAAAGAAAGAGAAAAAAACACCCCCAGCACCAAGCGCACAAGACAACTAGGCACACAAAGAAACACGGCCAGGCCGCACAAAAAAAGGCGCCCGCCGCGCCCGCGGCATCAATCCACCGATTGCTCCTGCCCCCGCGGGCAGAGGCGCAGGGCGGCCGCCCCAAACACCACCACCCGCGGCGGGTGCGCGGCCACCACAACCACCAGCGCCCGGTCGCCGTCAGCGTCGACGAGCGCGCCGGCGGCACGCGCCTCTGCCGCCGCCGCCGCCATGGCGCCCGCGCCCGGGTGATCGGGAGCCGGCGCGTGGGCCGCTGCCGGCAGGGCGCTCAGCCCACCCGACAGGGGGTCCACGAGGACCACCACGTCGGCCAGGGGCAGCCCCGCAGCCTCCACGCGGGCGCCCACCTCGGCCGGCCACCGCCACCCCCGGGGGGGGCCGTCGACAACCACGGCGGGGCAGCCGCCGGTGGGGAGGCCGACCAACGGGGCGGCCACCGCGGCGGCCGCCTCGGCCGGCGACAACGCCGCACCGGGCGCGAGGGCGGCGGCCAGCCCGCCGGCGGCGGGCAGCCCCTCCCCCGCCGCCAGCCGCCGCCACGCCGCGCACGCGGCCTTGTGCCCCCCCCCCTGCGCCTTCCAGTCTGCCCTGGCGCACGCCGGCCCGCAGTACACGGCGGCCTTGCACCCCCCACAGCGGAGGAGGGACGGGCCGCCAAGCGCCGGCGGGCCGTTGCGGGACGCCACGCCCGGCGGGCCGACCCACACGCGTGGCACGTGGGGGGCCACCGGGGGCACCCCGGCTGGACACCCCGCCAGGCAGTGCGGCGGCGCGCACAGACGCCGTCAAAGGCGTCTGGGGGGACGGCTGAGCCCCGCAGCGCGAGGAGGAGCGTCAGCGCGGTGCGCCCCGCCGGCGGGAGCTCCCCGTTGGGGCCCCCCTGCCCCCGCGGCGGGGGCGTCGGCAAGACGCCCGCGCCAATCGACCGGAGGAGCACCGCCCGCATGGCCTGTGCCTTGCGGCCGTCCCCCTCTTGCGAGCCGCCGTTATGGTCAGGGCCCCACCCCCAGGTGGCGGCCATAAAGCCGAGCAGCAGCGTCGACGCGGGGGGGTGATACACGTCCTCCCCGCGCGGCTCTGAGCACGCATAGGTAAAGAGCGTTTGGCACACCAGTGGGCCGCGAATCACCTTGCCCGGCACCAGCGCAAAGACGGCCAGCAGGCCGAGAATATCCTCCCCAACATTGTCGTGCCGCCCGTCCCGCGCCTGCTCTGTGGAGAGGAGGAGGTCAATGAGGGCGGTGGGGAGCGCGTCGCCTGCCTGCCGCAAACGGTTGCGATCGACGCCCGCCACGGTGCGGAGGAGCCGCCGCAGGCGGTGGGGCGTTTTGCGCTCACCCATCTCAGCTGGGTCGAGCGCCTGAATGCCCGTGACAACCTCGCCGACCAGGTCGGGCACCGCGTCGAGCGCCGCCCACATGTCCAGCATCGTCCACGCCTGGAGGGGCACCATGTGGGACACCTCCGGGTGGGCGAGCGCAAAGTCCTGCTTGGGCCGCCAGCGGAGCATCAGCAGCGGCGCGCGGACTATCGCCGGGCAGCGCGCCATCACCCGCATGGCGCCGTCAAAGCCCGCCAGCGTGTGCGGCACGCAACGCGGGGTCAGCTGCCGGTGCACCTAGTGGCACCGGGGCGACGCGCACGCCTCGAGGATGCCAATCGTCTGGGCAAGCAGCGTGGTCGCCAGCACCGCCAGCGTCAGCCCACAGCGGACGGGCTTCCCGTCGGGCACGTGGGTGGAAAAAAGCACCCCGAGGCGCCCAGCCATCTCCTCGTCGAAGCACGAGCAGTGGTTGAGGGCCGAGGCGAAGAGGGTGAGCAGCGTCCGGCCGCGCTCCCCCGAATCCGCCGGCGCATGGTGCGTCGCCGCGTACGCCGACGACTCGGAAAGGACCTTATCAAAGTGGGTGAACAGGACGTCCAGGGCGCCCTCGCCGATCGCATCGTGCCACTGGGAGGGCGGGAAGGGGTCAGGGATGCCGGCGCGGTAGGCACGAGACGCGACCGCCTCAAGCCGAGCAGTCCGCGACCGGCGGGCAGACCGTGGGGGGGGGGGACATAATCAAGGCAACGCGGAGCAAGAGGAGGGGAGCCCGAGAAGGAGAGAAGAGCGCAAAGGACTGGCCAACGGAGGGGAAGAAAAAAGAGTGCGTGCCATGGTGGCGTCTTCAATAGCACGCGCACTGAGTTGCGTGCAGGCGGCGGAGACGACGGATCAGGCGGGATCACGCGGGATCACGCGCGCGGTACGTACCGTCGTTCCGGACGGCACACCTAGATACATAGAGATCTACTTGAATATAGAAAGTCGTCACAAAATCACAACTTGTTGACAAAAACCCTCTAATTGTACGTGTGACGACTCGTGTGCTGTACGTAGCCAATGGACAAATTGTGCTGCACACTTTCAGGAAGTCGATCGCTGTCTCAGCGTGAACTACGGAATGGGCGCGCCGTGATCCCGCGCTTCTCGCCCGCACGCTGCGCCACCCGCACGCGACTCGGCCTCTCACTCTCCTACCCTCTCCCCCTTCCCGCCCCCACACCCGCCACTGCCACCTCCCGCCACCCCTCTCCTCTTCCCAATGCTCAAAGTTTTCTCCGCCGCCCGGCGGGTGCTCGACGCGTCGGCCGCGGCCGGCGCGCCGCCGCCGCCGTCGGTCGGCCGCGCGGCGCAGCTGGCCGCCGACACGGCCGCACTGTACCGCCTGCTGCCAAAGGCTGCCCCCGCGGGGTGCGTTCATTCCTGTTTCTCTTTTTGCGTGGCGCAGTGTGGTGGGGTGGGGGTGAGGGTTGGGGGTGGGGTTGGGGGTGGGGTAGGGGCTGGCATGGTGGGGCGGCGGTGGTCTGCTGCACTAGGGGGCGGGGCACCTGCCCGATGGGTTTCTGGCTTTTCGGATTGTGGCGGCGAGCGGTAGGGAGAAGCGGTGGGAGAGGGGCCGTCGTGTGCCTCCTTGGCCCACCCGCCGACGGTGGCCTGTCTAACGCCATGAGCTGGGTGGTGTGTGCTGGTGCGGGCAGTGGCTTGTGACGGCGGCTTGGAACGCGTCGACGGCGATGGCGGTGGCGGTGGCGGTGGCGGTGACGGCGGCGGCGGCCGCGGCGGTGGCGGTGGGGGTCATGTGGGGCGTGCTGGCCGTGCGGTTTCTTGAATGTGTGGCGGTGTGTGTTGCAGGGGAGGCCGCGACGATGGTGGCGCTGGTTCTGGCGCTGTCGGTGGTGGCAACGCCGGCGGTGGCGACGTGCCGCCGCCGCGGGCCGTCGACGGACCGCAGCGTGCGACGCACCGGCACGGCGTGGCGCCCAAGGCGGGGGTACACGCAGAAGCGGAGGGGGGGGAGGTGCCTTTTGAACAGAAGGTACGTTACAGTGAGGGGAGGGGGGGCGCGGCGCAGGGGGGCGTGGGGTACGTATGCCGCCTGGCGGTGGGCCTCCTGCGTGGGTGGGCGACTGCCTGTCGCCGTCCGCTGTGCCTGCCTGCTGTTGGGGAGCGTGTTTGTATCTTGCTTTGTGTCTCGTTTAGTGTCTAGGCCCCTGATTGCGGTGGCGCTCAAGTGTCTGACGTGGGTTTGCCTGAGCGGGCTGGCCGAGGTTGTTGTCCCCTCACCCCCGCCTCCTCCCCCCCACCTTTACTCCACGCCGCCCTCATCCCCATTCCATCGCGGCGCGCACCATTGCTCCTACCCACCCACCACCTCCCCTCGCTCCCCCAGGCTGCGGCCGTCCGCGCGTACCTGCTGGCGCAGGCCATCCACCTCCTCACCGCTGTCGATGAGGCGTCCGCCGCCTCTGCCGCCTTTCCCCACCCGCAGCCGCTGCCGCTGCCGCGGCGGCCGCCGCCCGCCGTCGCTGCCGCCGCCCCCATTGACGAGGCCCACGCGGCGGTGGCGGAGGAGGACGAGGCCGAGGCCGAGGCCGCCGCCCGCGTGCGCGCTGTCCTGGGCTGGTCCCTTGTCAAGCGCCGCAGCACCGTTGGCGGTGGCGGTGGCGGTGGTGGGAGTGGGGGCTGCAGGGGGTGCTGGGACGGCGGCATGGGCGTCGTGGCGGCGGGTCGCGTGCCCGCGGGGACGATGGTTGCCTGGTACCCAGGCGTGGCGTATGGCCCGGGAGATGTGAGCGGTACGTGCGTGTGGAGAAGGTGGGGGGGGGGGGCGGGGGGGAGGGGAGGGGTGGGTGGCGCTGCCAGAGGGATGCGGTGGGGGGGCGCCTGGCAGTGGCGAAGGAGCCTGAAAAGGGAGGGGGGGCGGGAGGGGGTGGCGCCTGAATGATGGAGACCGCCGCCTGTCGCGGCGAGCTGTGCAGCTGTCCATGGTCACTGACCACCCCACGTGGGCAAAGGGCGTTGAGGGATGGTCCGCTGCTTGGGTACACCCCCCTCCCACCCCCCTTGCCCCACGCCTCTCCAATCCCCCCGCCCCGGCAGCCATGCCTGACTACCCGAACATTTCCGCGGCCAACTCGTACCTCTTCACCCGCTACGACTCGACCATCCTCGACGCCAAGCCCGCCAATGCGCCCACCCTGCTGCGGCCCGTCGAGGAGGGCGAGGACGGGGACCCCCCCGATGTCGGTGTACCCACCCCCACCCCGCCCAGGGACGACGGCGGCGGCGGCATCGGCGGCGGGGGCGACGACGGCGGTGCGGCGGCCCCCCCCTCCCTCCCCCCCCCAGAGACGGTCACGTGGGAGCGGCTCAACCCGCTGGCGGTCGGGCACGTCATCAACCACCCCCCGGCCGGCACGCCCCCCAACGTGGCGTCCTTCCTCGTCGACGTCCCCACCGGTCGCCTGCCCCCCGCTGTAGCGCAGCTGCTGCCGGTCGTCACCCACCCGCCACCGCCGTCCATGGTCGCCCGCCGGCTGCGAGCGGCGGTCGCGGCGGCGGCGGTGCGACGGGTGCCGGGCCTGGAGGCGCTGCTTGCGGGCGGTGCCGCCCGCGCGTCGTGGGCGGGCGACGCTGCGGGGAGGGCGGTCGCCCCGGCGGTGGCGATCGTGGCGTTGCGGCCGCTGGAGGACGGGGAGGAGCTCTGGATGGACTACCGCTACAGGGGGGGGGAGGGACGCCCCGCGTGGTACGCAGACGTGGAGAAAGGGGGGGGGAGGGGGCGTTGGGCGCAGGGGGAATAGCGCGGGCGGGCAGCCGATGGTATGAAGTGTCTGGGCAGCGCGCGGCGCCAGCGGTGTCCATTAAAAAGATCGCCAACAGAATGGAAAGCAATCAAGGGAGGGGGGTGACGTGAGAGACCCCCCTGTCCTTGCGGAGGCCGCCGGGCCCACCGTCCATGCACCGGGGCGTCCACGCCAAGTAGCTGGCGCCCGCCGGTGCCACACGCCTCTCGCGGGGGGCGTCACTCAAACTCGACAAGCACGTCGTCAAAGGACACTGCGTCCCCCGCCGCGCACCGCAACGCCTGTACCATAGCGAATGACAACCGGTGCGCAACGCCAGGCGAGCACGAGGAGCGAAACGCAAAAAGAAAAGAACGACGAGTGCGAAGCAAAGCAATGGGGAGCAGGAAGAAATGGTTAGTGCAGAGCGACAGCGCAAGGGCTGACCAGCAAGGGAGCGCCGGTTGACGAGTAGGGCAGGGCAGCCCGACCGCCTGCCTGCCCGGCCGCCCAAATGTGCAACAGCAACGGCTTCTGAGGTCGCAACGGCGGTGGCGCGACCGTATGAACCATCAACCCCCTCAAAGCCCTCAACATCACCTCGCCAACCACCCAAAATCTTCCCGGGCAACCGTTTGCTCCCCAGCTTTGGTGGTCACGTACCTTGATGCGCCCCGCAAAAGGTGCCTTGAGCCCGTTCATCATCTTCATCGCCTCGAGGACGAGCACCTCGTCGCCCTCGGCCACCTCATCCCCCACAGCCACCGCCACGCTCAGGACAACCCCGGGCATAGGCGCCGGCAAAACCCGGCCGCGGGCCCCCCCACCCAGGGCGGCGGCCGCGCGCTCAGCGCCTCGTGCGCAGACTTCTTCCAGGTCCACCGCAGACGGGCAGCGGACGCGCAACGAGAGGGTGCCGCCGCCTAGCGACAGAGACACGGCTCCAACGTCTTCGTATGGCCGAGCGCCAAGGCGTTGCAGTGTTACTGCTTCCCCGTTGACGGTGGTGGTCACAAGGGAGACGGCACCGGTCCCCAGCGACCGCTCCCCCACCGGTCCGACGGTGATGAAAGCACCAGAGGCACCGCTGGTCAGGTCGGAGGTCATGGCCACGGAGGCATTGTCGCTAAACGAAGCTGGCTGCAGCACGCCAGGGGTGGCACCTCCGCCATCACCACCGACGCGGCGCAAAACCACCTCCCGGGGCCCAGCGGTGGCACCCTCCCCAGGCGGTCCGTCCGCCTCGACCCGCACCGCTACCGACATGGAAGCCGGGTGGCTGCCAAAATAGCGGGCGGCGGCCACGGCCACGGCGGCGGAGACCTCGGCGCCGCTCAGCGGGGTGCCCGGAAAACCGTTGGGGTACTCTTCTCCAATAAGGGTGGTGGTCATATCCCCCGCAAGCACCTTGGGGTGTCGCGTCAACGCACGGAGGAAAGGACTGTTGGTGGTCACGCCGCCAATGACGTACGCGTCCAGGGCGTCGCCAAGCTTGGCCATCGCCGCCGCGCGCGTCGGCGCGTGAACAACCACCTTGGCCAGCAACGGGTCATAATGAACGCCCACAAGCGAGCCGTCGGTCACCCCGCTGTCGACTAGAACGCCAGCGTTGTCGAAGCCCAGCGCGGACAGATGGGGTGGCGGCCACAGCCCCGAGTCGCCGTCGGCGCTTACACCCGAGCGATCTGCAGTGATGACGTCGGCGGGGGGTGTCGCCGCCTTGCGGGTGGCCTTGCCAACGGCCGGTAGCCGCGGCTCCTGATAGGAGCCGATGACCCCCGTGGCCGGCACAAACTGACGACGCGGGTCCTCGGCGTACACACGGGCCTCGAGCGCCACCCCCGACATTCGCACGTCATCTTGTGTCAAGGATAGGCGCTCTCCCCCGGCGATGCGCAACATCTCCATGGGTAGGTCTAGCCCAACCACAGCGCCGGTGACAAGATGCTCCACTTGCAGACGAGTATTCATCTCCAGAAAGAAAAAGCTGCGGTCCACCCCCGACACCAAGCACTCGACGGTACCAACCGACGTGTAGTCCACCGCCCGCGCCAGGGCAACCGCTTGCGCGCCCATCTCGGCACGCATGCCAGAGTCGACAATGCTGCAAGGCGCTTCCTCAATGACCTTTTGGTTCCGCCGCTGTAGACTGCATTCACGCTCGCCGAGGTGAATGACTCCACCGTGGCCGTCAGCGAGAACCTGCACTTCCACATGCCGCGGGTGCTCAACGAATTTCTCCACCAATAGTCGCCCGTCGCCGACGCTAGCCACCGCCTCGGCCTCGCACACGCCGTAGGCCTCCTCGACGTCCCGCCGGTCCCATGCGACGCGCATGCCCTTGCCACCGCCACCCGCGGACGCTTTGACCATGACCGGGTAGCCGATGGACTCCGCCACGTCGACCGCCGCAGCAACCCCATCGACGACACCCACATAGCCGGGAATAACGTTGACGCCCGCGGCCGTCGCGATGGCCTTGGACTGCACCTTGTCGCCCATAGCGCGGACAGCCGCGGCAGGGGGCCCCACCCATGTAAGCCCCGCAGCCGTGACGGCGTCGGCAAAGTCTGCGTTCTCCGAGAAGAACCCATACCCAGGCGCAACAGCATCAGCACTGGTGGTCCGAGCAGCCGCTAGAAGAGCATCCGCGTTGAGGTAGGAGGAGGCCGCGGCGGCAGGGCCAATGTGGACTGCCTCGTCAGCTAGGACCGTGTGGGGGGCGTACCTGTCAGGCGTGGAAAAGACAGCGACGGTGCGAAGAGAGAGAGCGCGGGCGGCGCGAATGAGACGAACTGCGATTTCCCCGCGGTTGGCGATAAGAACCTTCGTGATGGGTTTCATCGTACGCCTAAGGAGGGCGGTCAACAAAGAGCCGCTGACCTGCAGCGCTCGCTGCGCCGCCAGTCGGTTGTCGCCTGTCGCCGCCACTCGTGCCGTGCCAAACAGCAATAGCAATCGCGTGGATGATATATCACTCAACCGCGTGTACGTTCACCACAGACGCGCCATGAAGAGCGCCGGAGGGGTGGCCAAGCTTTGTATGGGCCACCTGACATGCGGGAGGGCGCACGTAGCATGCGGCAGTCAGTCCAGGCGTCGTGGCTCACGCGACACTTGAGCTCTCTTCTTTCCCTGTGGAAGCTGGAAAAACAATATAGCATGTATGTAATTCGGGAATTAGGTCAAACACGGAGAGCGACAGGCCGCTGGTCAGCCCTCAATGGAAGAGGACGCAGCCGTCTAGCGCTTTAGTGCACAGTGAGCAAGCTGGTTCGCCACCGCGGTGACCAACCTGCGGCAACACCCACGGCTGACTACCATCGTCATGGACACGTTGTCCACGGTGGGCGACTGTCCGAGGTGACCATAGCACCCCCGTGATAAGCGACACATGTCAACGGGAAGCGTTCTACGACGCCCAGCAGCTCAATCCAGACGGTTGATGGCGTGAACAGGGAGTAGGAGCGTGGCGCGTTATCTCTTTTACGGCTGTCAACTGAGCACATAGCTGCACCTGACTAAGCACTCGGCGAGCAATGCCCCTTTCATCGCCAGCCGACGCGAGGCAATCCGAAACTGTACGAATTCTCTTCTTCTGATTGCAGACCAAAAAGATAAAAGCAACGAGGCCACACGTGCGAGCACACGAGGCATCCCCCTCTCTCACGCAGCTGTTCCCCCGATCATCCCCGACATTGTCCAGACGCGGGTGCCAGCCGAGTCGCCCCACTGTCCACACCGCTCAGGCCGTCCACGTGTACATACGAAGCATGGAGGCCGTCCGGGGAAGCGAAAAAGGACGCGGGCCTCCGTCCGCCAGGGAAGCAAATAGCGTATCCAGCGACGCGGTGCTGGCACTGAAAGGTAGACCCGGTGGATAGGCCCCGCTAGCATCAGAGGCCGTAGCGGGAACAGGCACTGTCTCTTGCTTGGCGTCGACCACTGCGCCGCCGGTAGAGCGCAAGTTGGCACCCACCTCCGCCTCGGTGGGGGCCTGGTCGACCGACAAGGCCAGCTGCTCAAGCAATTCAGGTGGCAGTAAGGCATCGTCTTCGTACTGGTAAGCGCCCGTCGAGACAAGTGCAGTGGCTTCGGGTTGATTTGGGAGCAGCGGAGTAGCCGTGTTGGATTCAGTCGGTGCCGGCGTAGTGGCGGCAGAGGAGGGAGGGGCCGCCGACGGACGGAGCGGTGGCGGAGAAGGCACCAGTGGTGCACAAGAGCGCTGCGGAGCCGCACTGTCTTGCGACATTGCGGAGGCAACAACCACGGGCGCCAGCGGCGGGCACGCCACCCCAACCAGTTGCGGGCCATTGGCACTGTCGAGAGGAAGCGCACGACAGTCCGCAGTAGCAGGCGGCGTCACGCTTGAGGCAGGCGACAGCGACGGTGGCGCAGTGCGCGATACCCGGGGTGGAGGGGCCGTAACGACTGTGACCGCCGGTGGATTCGCTGATAGAAGCGTTCCGCGATGGACACCAGCCACCGGCATCAAATCCTTCTCGCGAGCAAGAGTGGAAGGCATTCCGTTCACCTGCGACGGCAGGTCCACTTTGACCATCTCGCCAGAAGATGAGGGACCAGAAGAGTTTCCTCCAAATAGACCCGCTGTCACTGCCGAGCCCCCTTGCGCCTGCACCGTTTGCCGCAGCATGCCCACCATCGCCCGTAGCTGAGCATTCTCCCGTCGCAGCTCCGCGTTGGCAGAGACCACCCCTTCAACACGAGCCCCCACAGCAGACACGGCCGTCTCTAGCGCAGCCACCTCTCCTACGACGTCCGCCACAACAGTGCGGGCAACCGCACGGGAGCGGGCTGCCGATGCCCGGTTCCGCAGCTTTCTCTTGTGGAGCATCAACTGCCGTTCCTCAGTGCTCATGCGGCGGCTGGCGGCGGCAGTAGTGCCGGCCAAATCCTGGCTGGCAATGGCAGGCGCCCAGCGGGCGGCTTCGGCAGCGGCCTCTGACTTGCGCGGACGCTTGCGCGTAATCTTTCGCTTGGGCATGGGGGCGGCACATCTGGCACCACCAGCAGCAGCACCGCCGACGGCCGTGTTAGCGGTGGAGGTGGACGTGGCTCCTCCACGACCACCTGCCGGTGCCACATCACACGGTGGAGAGTCTTGACCACCAATGGCCGGCACACGAAATACGTCAGACATGACAGACGCAGGGGTAACAGGAGACGCCGCGGCCACCGCAGGACGAGGCGCAAGGAGCGGTGTAGGACAAACACTTTCCGGGGTAGGCTGACCACCAGTCACACAACCGCCAGCACCAAAGGCCACTGCCATGGAAAGGTCAACACCGTCAGCACAGCCACCATTGCTGCTCGGAACGTCCCAGATGTCCGCCCTGTCCTCAGGAGAGCTGCTGGGCAAAGCACCCCCCCCGCTGGCGCGTCCGCCAGCATGCGCCAGGGCGTTCACATTCTTGACCACCGCCGCCCGTCGCGCCGTTGGTTCGCTTGAAGCAGCAGCTCCCGAGTTCGCTCCCCCTACCCCAGGAAAAGAAGTGAAGTCACAGAACATCCTTGGCCGCTGCTACTCCCCCAGCTTGTGCACCGTTGGTGCGTCCACAAAAAGGCCGCTTGCAGAAAAAACAGTCCCAGCCGCGCTCACGCACTACGCGACAGATGCGGAAAGAGGCAACGCCGGCGCGGGGGCAGCCTGCCGGTAGATGACGGCGTCCAGCCGCCCGAAGATGTGCCGGCACAGCCACCGCGCGCAGGGGAATCACCACGGCCAGCCAGAAATCGAGCAAAACGGGGAGGCACGAGGGGCAGAAAGCAGGAAAGAAAAGGGGGGAAGGGTCTCAAGGACCGTAGGGGTAGTGGCCGCCCTAGGGGTGGCTGGCCGCCCTAGGGGTGGTTGCGGCCGTAGGGGTGGTGGCGGCCGCAGGCACGCGGCAACACGTATCCGCCCACACGCCTCACCGACCCACGGAGTGCGTCGCAGCGCCAACCCGCGTGCGCGCTGGTATTTGAACCGGCGCAGGGGAAGCAACCAGCTTCTGGTGTCAGTTGCTGTGCGCCAGGTGCGCGCGGGTAGAGCGGGTGCGCGCGCAGAGCGAACGCGCCTGACTGGCTCCAGTTTCTCACCTGAACACCCCCCCCCCACGCCGCGGGACACAGCGCAAGTATTTTTGCAAGCCCATGAAACGCGGCACGAGATACGAGACCAGCGAGGACCAACGAGATGAGAGTTTAAGCTGCCATCATGGCCCCTGGAATGTATCATCCACTCATCGCTAAGCTTGCGCAGAGGAGCGTAGCGAGATTCCCATGCCAGCACCCCGGCCGACCGGCCGACCGCGTTTGCGTGCAGGCAGACGCAGCATCGCGGGCGGCAAAACCCAGAAAGCGGGCGGCAGGTAGCTTCATGATCACGCAGACCATCAGTGCACAGTCGCGCGGCTGGCTCACAATGGCAACGACTGTCTCCGCCGCCCATGCCATCGTCCGTGTTCTCTGTGCTCACGACACGGCCGTGCGCGCGGGATTTGCCCTGGAGGCCATAAACTCCAGCTCGACGCCCGCCACTGCCGCCGCAGGGGCGCGTACCGCCCGGGGGGGCCCAAGGGACAGGCGACTGGCGGTTGCCTGTGTGTGCGCCAGCCTTTGTCTGGGGGGGAGGGGGCACAGGGCGAGGCGGCCGCAGCGCTGGGGCCGTGCAGGCACAGCGTGGCCACGGGGTCCGAGCTGCCGGGGGTGGTCAGCGAGGCGGTTGTCTCCTCGTGGGGACAGCGGCTTCGCGGGGGGAGGCGAAGTTGTCGCCCCGGATTGGGCCTCCAGGTCTCCTACTATGATGGAACAGGACACCTCACGCCAGGCTGGAAAGGCGACAGCCGGCTGTTCGGCTGGCTCGGGCTGAGGACTCGGGGGGGCCAAGCCAGGGCGTCCGCCAGCGGCGCGTGGCCTACGGGCACCAGCCAGTCCGGCCGGCACGTGGCTTGGGCGCAGAGCCGCTGGCGACTGGTGCCCCACGCAGTGGAATGCGTATCTCGCTGGCGCCCATCCGAGCGATTGATTGTGAGCAGGAGAGGAGAGCCTTGCAGTGAGATTTTCTCACAGGAGGTGATTGGCTACACCCCAGCCAGTCCTCTCAAGCCACTCGCGTGACACGGCCGCCACGTGGCCAGCTTGGCGCAACGTGAAGCACGGAACAATTCTGCACGTACAAAACTGAATGTCCTGTACGTACATCATGTAAGATACATATCCGATACGCAGATATGTAAGGACCGGCCGTGCTGTCGAGGGCGTGGAGCCGGGCTGTGTCCTCAACTTCGAAACAAGTCGGGTGATGGCGCCATGGCGTCGCGGCCGCGGACGCCCGACCTCATCACCCATGACGCATGGCGCCGTCTCATTGGGTGCCTGGTCGATCCTGCAGTCCAGAGTACGCTTGGCCCCGCAAGGGTATTTCATAGGGTAGAGATACGCATCGGGGAGAATTTTGACGCCGGTCGACCACTTCGGCTAGGAAGGTACTATATCCCAGTACTGGAGGGGAATCTTCGCCGGGGTTCAGGTCGGTCATAGCGTCACCTGCACCGCCGTCCACCTTGTCAGCAGCTTCTGGCCCCTCCACCGAGCACAACGACCGGCCAGCAACGCGCCCCATACCGCTCCAGTAGCTCGCCGGCGACTCGTGCGACGGTGGCGACGCAAGCAGGCCAATCAGACTTCGGGAACGGGGGGGGGAGCGGGACCACCGCGGGGGAGCTGACCAGATGGGAGGACCGGAGTCAGCAGCGAATGCCTACCACCGCGGCAGTGGTCAGTGGTGCCTGGTTGAGGAGATCGCCACTCACTGCCTCTCGGGTTGAAAGTCGCTGTGCCCGCTGGGGGGGGGAGCGGGACCACCGCGAGGGAGCTGACCAGATGGGAGGACCGGAGTCAGCAGCGAATGCCTACCACCGCGGCAGTGGTGTCTGGTTGAGGAGATCGCCACTCACTGCCTCTCAGGTTGAATGTCGCTGTGCCCGCTGTTCTAACACCCTGGTGTGTAACGTCTTCTCTGTTCCACTCACTACACGCACCACCCCTGCGAGGGTGACATACCGGTGATAGGATGGGACGTCGAAGAGACATCAAAACAAGTAAATCCACAAAAGCGGGCGTGAGCAGGCAAGACTGTACAAGTTTCGGGACGAAGCAGAGCGCCGCAACTGCCGCCACCCCGGCAATCGCCTATGCCAAGACGACAGTTCACCACCAACACCTAGCACCGACCGCCGCTGATAACGTTCGACCGAGAACACCACAAGCGCCAAAAGCTCGGCTCAGGCGAACAAAGACATTCAGCAGGGCGAGCCGTCACGCATTATCTTCTGACATGTCACCAGCACTGAAGTCATCGTCGTCGTCATCGTCGTCACTGTCCTCGTCCTCCTCTTGCTCCTCTTGACCTGCATCGGCATCATCTCCCGCAGCGTCCGAGCCATCATCCGCACCAGACTGAGGCGCCTTCCCATCCGCCTCTTGCCCTCTCACGGGCTCGTTGTCGACGACCGCGGAATCGGCCTCGGCAGCTGGCGCGCCCACCTCGCCGCTGGGTTCGGCCGTCTTGTCCTGCTTCGCCCCAGCCGTATCCGCGTCCTCCTCATTGCTCCCATCGCCTAGGACGCGACGGCCGACCGCAGGCTTCCCTGTTGGCTTCTTTTCGCCGGCCACAGCGGCGCTGTCCTGCGCGTAGGCCCGCTCCTCCTCCTCCTCCAGCAGCTTGTCCAGCATGTCCGCCGGGGCCGGATCAGTGTAAGAGACGGGGGCACCCCGCCGCCGCCGGCCGCCCGACACAATGTTGCCACTATCGAGGCCGCCGAGTAGGTCCCGCCGTTCCACCTCCCGCTTGGCGGCAGCCAGCTCAGCCCGGCCCGCTTTCAGTGGGTCGTCCCCCATGCCCGCCTTGTCCGCCAGCATCTGACGCAGGCGGGTGGCCTTGGCTTCCACATCGCGCAGGCGGGCGACAGACAACACCGCTGACCGCCGGGAGAGGCCCACCGCAGCGACAATGTCGAGCAAGCGAGAGAGCTCGTCGTCGCCGCCGCCGCCACCGCCGCCGCCAGTGCTCGTCCGTCGCCGCTTTTTGGCGGGCGCCGCTCTTTGGCCGGAGCCGCTGTCGGGGCGCTTGCGGTCAGCAACCGCGGCGCTGCCGTCTCCGTCCGAGGGGTCAGACGACGCAGGGCTATCGGCAGCCGCCTCGCCGACTGCGCCCTCCACGTCTGATGCGGCCGCATCGTCACCCGCAGAGGGGGAGGGCTCACGTTTGTTCGACAGAGTCGCCGCTCCCTCTTCGTTCGTATCCTCGTTCATGATAGCCACTGCCGACCCGCTGCTGCCCTTGGACGCAGCTGTCGGCGCGCTGCCTCCTTCAACATCCGCATCATCACCACCATCACCACCATCACCACCTCCACCACCACCACCACTTGCGTCCGCACTCTTCTTATCCGTCGCCAAATACGCCTCCACCGCCTCTCGCACGGCGCGGCGCAGGGGTTTGTCGCCCATGGCCCCCACGTCTGGCAGCTGCTCCCGCACCTGAGCGACCAGTGTCTTGACCGTCACGGCGGAGAGGTCCGCGCTGGCCAGCAGCCGTGTCACCGCCGCGGACACGGTTGTGGTCGCCATTGCCGCCGCCGAAGGCACCGCGGCTCGGGGAGAGCACAGTGAGGGATGGGCGGGAGCGGGACGTGGAAAAATCCAAGGGGCAATGCTGGATCAAAGGTGAGCCAAAGGGAGGTGGGGAGTGGGGGGGGGAGTGACTGGAGTGCGTCTTGGACAGACGGGAAAGGGAGGTGCAGCCTTCGCCGGGAGGCTTTGGCTGACGCACGATACGGACACGCGGTTGCGCGCGCTCTCCGACCGTGAGAAAGCGCACACTCCGTCCCGACCAACGCACGCCTGACAGTCCTGAACCAACTGGACACACCTCAGCATTCTGTAAGCAAGAAGACTGTAAGCACGAGTTCTATAGAGTACCTCGCGGCACAAACCTGTGGCCGCGCGCACGGTGCCTCCCGAGCACACTGCAGCTGACCTGCGCTCTTTCGTCGTCTGCTTGTTCTTCCTCTGTGTACCCCCTTTCCAACTGCCCTGTCGTCGACTACCTGCCTGTTGTTTCCCACCGTTCGCTCTTCCTCACCACACAACACCCTCCCTATCGCGTCTCGTCCCCGCTTCTCTTTCCAGCCCTCTCCCCCCTCCTCCCCCGCCCTTTCCCTCCTCCCCGCTCTCAGCCACCATGAGTGAGCGCAAGGTCCTCAACAAGTACTACCCCCCCGACTTTGACCCGTCCAAGCTCGAGCGCCTCAAACGGCCCCGCGACGCGGAGGAGCCTATTCGGTTCATGCTACCGCTGACCATCCGCTGCGACGGGTGCGGCGAGTATATGTACGCGGGCCGCAAGTTCAACGCACGAAAGGTGACGGCGCCCGCCGACCTCTCCTACCTCGGCCTCCGGGTGTTCCGCTTCCTCTTCAAATGCACCGCCTGCGCGGCGACCGTGTCGGTGCGCACCGACCCGGCGGCGGCCGACTATGTGGTCGAGTCGGGGGCGACCCGCAACTTCCAGCCGTGGAAGGAGGAGGCGGCCGAGGCAGCGGCCGATGCGGCGGCTGCCGCGGCGGCGGCCGACGCTGACGCCATGACCGCCCTCGAGGCCAAGACCGCCGGCGCGGCGGCGCTGATGGAGCAGCTCGACGCCATTGATGCGCTGCGGGAGCGCCGGGAGCGCCAGGCCGAGGCGGGTGTCCCGGGCCGCCTCCTCGCCGCCGCCGTTTCGCGGGGGGGGGGCGTGGCGGCGGCGGCCGCCGCCGTCGGGGAAGGCGGGGGGGCGTCGGCTGCTGGCGCCGCGGGCGGCGCCGCGGGGGGAGTGGACCTACTCGCCGCCGAGGCGGCCGAGGCGGCTGCGGAGGCGGCTGACGCGGCCACTGCGGCAGCCGCGTTCCGCGCCCACCGCGAGCGGCGGGCGGCGGGGGGAGGGAGCGGGGGCGCGGCCACCGCGGCCGCCGCCCCCACGGTCGCTGCTACGGCCGGTGTGCCCGCCCGCGCCGCCGCTGGCATTGCAGGGGGAGGCGCCGCGGCGCGGCCGCCTGGGCGGCCGCCCCTGCCGCCCCGACCGTTGTGGGGGGGCGCCGCCACGGGGGCCCCTGCCGGTGGGGGCGGCGGCGGCGGCGGCGGCGGCGGCGCCACCGGGGGTGGGGTTCTCGGCCTGTCGGCGGCGGCGCTGCGGGCGGCGGCGGGCCGCGGCAAGCGGCAAGCCGCAGCCGCGGCGTCCACGGCGGCGCCCGCTGCGGTGGCGGCGGCTGCCGACTTGGTGGGTGCCGCTGCCGCTACCGCGGCCGCCACCGACGGCGGGCGGCCAGCCAAGGCCGCCCGGCTGGCTGAGGCGCCGGCGGCGACGGCTAAAGGGTCAACAGCGGCGGGGGGGATGGGGGGGGCAGCCGCGACGGGGGGGACGGGGGGCGCTGAGGGTGCGGCGGGGGAGGCTGAGGGAGCAGCGGGGGGGACGGGCGGGGCTGGGGGTGCGGCGACCGCGGGGGGCCCTCGCGGCGCGCCGCCTGGGGAGGGGTCCCCCGGGACGGCCGCGGCGCCCGTCGGGGCGCTCGGCGCGCTCGCCGGCTATGGCAGCGACGCGTCCTCAGACTCTTCTGACGACGAGTAGGGGCGACGCGGGGGGATGACCGGCCGTGGGAGGCCCGGCGGGGTCTCCCCCCGCAACGAGAGACGGGAGTGGAAACAGGAAACAACGGCGCCACCGACACATCACACGCCGAGCCTCGGGGCGTTGCCCGCGGCCGCCGCCGCGCCCACAGCCCGTGCGGCGCCGTCCTCTCCGCTCCTGCCCCCCCCCTTTACCGACGCGTAGGTCGCAGACAAATGGCGATGGCAAGGAGAACAGGGTTCCGAAGAGAAAAAAAAAAAGAAGAAAAAAAGAAACCACAGCTGACCAGCAGTCGTCCTCGCCCCCTCCCGCGCTGCCCCCCCCCCTCCCCCGCTCTCCACCCCATAACCCTCTCTCCCCTTGCCGCACTCGGCAACGGCGCGACGGCAGGGGCGTGCGCTACTCATGGCGAGTCCCGCGCGCCGGCCGGCCGGCCGCCCGCGCGACGGGTCAGTTGCGCCGCGACGACCGCGCGTTGCCCCGCCGCCGGCGCACCCGCTCCGCGTCGGGCCGCGGCGCCGCGGAGGGCATGGCGTCCCGGAGGTCCCGGCGGGGCTCGCCGCCGCCACCACCACCCCCCCCCCCCCCCCCCCCCCCCCCCCCCCCCCCCCCCCCCCCCCCGCCGCCGCCGCCGCCGCCGCCAATGCGGTCACCCAGGCCGCCATTGGCGCCGCCGCGCCCCCCCCCCCCCGTCGACGGCGCCGGCCGGTCCCGCTCCCGCTCCCGCTCCCCGCGGTCGCGGTCGCCGCCGCGGTCGCCGCGGTCCCGGTCGCCGCGGTCGCCGCGGTCCCGGTCACGCCCGTCGCGGCCGCCGCCGCCACCGCCGCCGCCGCCGCCACGGTCGCGGTCGCGGCCGCGGCCGCCGCCGCCGCCCATGCCACTGGGCGGGGGGCCGCCCTTGCCGCCGCCCGCGCCGCCGCCGCCAGGTGCGCCTGGCAGCGGCGGCGGCAGTGGCGGCGCGCCCGACGGGGGGCGGCCGCCCATCCTGCCGCCGCCCCCGCCGGGCCCGCCACCGCTGGGCCCACCGCCGCCGGGGCCACCACCCCCGCCGCCGCCGGGCGGACCACCCCCCCCACCCGGTCCCCCCCCTCCGCCGCCGCCGCCCCCATTGCCGCCACCGCCACGGTCCCGTGGCGGCCGATCGCGGTCGCGGTCAGCGTCGCGGTGGTCCCCCCCCGGCCCCCTTCCTCCTCCCCCCCCAACCCCCCCCGGCCGGTCGCGGTGGTCCCCCCGCTCCCGCTCCCGCGGCGACCGCGCACGGTCGGGCGGGCGGTCACGGGCGCCCCGCGATATGGCGGGTGCCACGCCACCGCCGCCAATAGGCAGGCCCCCCGGCGGGCCCGCCGGTAGGAACGCCCCCGCCGCTACCGCCGCGCCCGGCGGGCGGGGCGGGTAGGGGCCGTCACCGCCACCACCGCCGCCGTCACCGTCGCCGCCACCACCGCGGCCACGCTTGCGCGCCGGTGCGTAGTCATCACCGCCGCCACCACCACCGCCGCCGCCACCGCCACCGCCACCGGAACGGCCGGGCGGGGGCGGAGGGTGTGGTGGCGTGCCACGGCCAGCAGCGACGCTGCCACTGCTGCCCCCACCGCCGCCGCCGCCACCGCCGCCACCACCACCCCCCAGCGACGGCGACGCCGGGTAGACGCGGCTGCCCGGCGACGCGGCGCCAGGCGGCGGCGGCAGCGGCGGCGTCGGCGGCGGGCGGTCCCCGTCTCGCTCCTCCCGAGGGCGCTTGCGGCGGCCACCACCACCTCCTTCAGACGGCGGACCGCCACCCCCCCCGCCGGGACCGCTGCCGCCGCCGCCGCCGCCGCCGCCCGCCCCCCGTGGCGGCAGCGGTGGTGGCGGTGTCGGCGGCCGCCGCGGTGAGGCGCCAATGTTCGCGCCGCCTGGCACGACCGGGACGGGGGCAGGGAGGTTGCCGCCGCCGCGGCCGCCCACCCCGTCTGGTCCGCCGGTGAGGCGCAGCACGTCCGAGCCCCCGTCGACGCGGCCACCACGGCCCCCGCCGCCTGCTGACGGCGCCAGCGTCACAGCCATCGGGACCGCCGTCGGCGGCGCCGGCGGCGCGGGCGCCGATGGCGGCGGCGTGGCGGCGCCGCCCCCCGCGTCGCCCCGCCCACGCAGGCTGCCGCTGCTACCCCACTCGCCGCCGCGGCGGCCCAGCGAGCGCCGGTCGCCGCGGTCCCGGTCGCCCCGCTCACGCTCCCGCTCCCGCGGCGCCGCGTCGGCAGGCGGGGCGCTGCGGTCGCGGTCGCGAAAGGGTGTGTCGCCGCGATCGCTGCCGCCACCGCTGCCGCCGCCACCACCACCACCACCACCGGCGCGGTCCCGCTCCCGTTCGCGAGGGGAGCGGTCAGGCCGGTCGCCGCGGCTGCCGCCGCCACCGCCGCTGCGGTCGCGGTTGCTGAGCGGCGGCAGCACGCGGCCGTCGCGGCCCGTGCCGCCGCCGCGGCCGGGATCACCCCGGGGGAAGGGGCCCCCGCCGGTGGGACCAACGCCACCGCCGCCGCCGCCGCCGCCACCACCACCACCACCACCACCACCACCACCACCACCACCGCCGTTACCGCGGCCGGACATAGAGCTGCCATCCCCATAACCCTTTGGCGGCGCAGACGCGGCCGCCACCGACGCTGCAGCGGCCTGCACCGCGTCGGCAATAAGCTTGGTTGGCTGCTTGCCCGCAGCCCCATCGGCGGGGCGCTCCAGCCGCCGTTCCCGCCCATCGCGCTCACCCCCACCACCCCGGCTCGACCCGCCGCCGCCGCCCCCGCTCCCGCCGCCGCCCACAGGAGGCAGGGAGCTCCGGCCGTCGCGCGGCGCCCCCGATCCGCCCCCGCCGGCAGCGAGGGTGCCCTCCCGTCCCACCGAGCGGCCGTCTGGGTCGCCCTTGGAACCACGGCGCGCAACGTCCGGCGCGTCGGCCTTGGCGCCCCCCACCTTGCGGCCGCTGCCAGGTACGTCGGCGCCCCCGCGGCTGGGCGTGGACCCCCGTTCACCAACCGGCGCCAACCGCCCGCTGCCGTTGCCACCATCGGTAGTGGCGGCGGAAGTGGCCGGAGCCTTGGCAGCGCCCTTGCCGCCACCGACCACCGGGACGGCCGCCCCGCCAGCCACGCTCCCCCCTGCAGCGGTCGCCGCCGTAGTTGCGGACATTGAATGAGAAGCACCGCCCGCCGCCCCCGCCGCCGCCGCGGTGCTCACCACCTTAACGGGAATGGGCGGAGCGCACCCAAACTCGACCGGCCCGATGAGCGCGCCAACCGCAGCCTGCCGCTTGAGGTGCGCCTCGTACGACAAGGTCATCAGCTTGATATCAGCGAGCGACGCGGCCGCCGCGGCCTTCCGCGCCACCTCCACCGCGGCGGCCAGCGTGTCGCCGTCGGCGCGTCGGCGGGGAAAGACGTCCACAATGACCGACAGCACTTTGAAGGCGTTGCGGAGGACCATGTAGTCTGCTCCGGCGGTCGAGATCGCACCGACAAAAGAATAGACGAGGCGGGCGTGGACGGCCGCGAGCCACGACGCGTAGGCTGCGTGTGGCACAGGCGGGGGGGGGGTTGCGGCGATGGACGGTGTCCCGCCAGTGGCGCCCGCCGCTGGGGGCGGCTCTGTGCCACTACTGGCTGCGGCGGCAGCCGGCTCGGCCTTCGCCCCGGCCGGCGTCGCGGGCGAGGCCTCGGTCCCTGCCGGCGTCGCCGGCGAGGCCTTGGTCCCCGCCTGCGTCGCGGGCGAGGCCTTGGTCCCTGCCGACATCCCGGAAGAGGCCGTGGTCCCCGCCAGCGTCTCGGTAGAGGCCTTGGTCACCGCCGGCGTCCCTGGCGACGCCTTGCTCGCTGCCGGCGTCCCAGGGGACGCCTTGTTCGTGCCGGTCACGCCGTCGGGGGTCCTCGCCGTGGCTGCTGCCGCGGAAGCGGCGGCGTGCCCCGCCGACCACGCCGCTCGTGGCGCACACTCGGCCGTGTATACCCCTCGGTCGGCGCGCCAGCGCTCAAACATCCGGAGGAGGTCACCCAGGAAGCGGCCGAGGCGGCTCGCCTCAGCCTCGGTGCACGAAAAGAGGGTCGGCGCGAGGCACTCGCCAAGCACCCGCACCAGGGCAACCACGTCCATGCCCGGCACGTCGAGGACAATGGAAGCGTCGACAAACGCCGCCGCCTCCCGCGCGTCGGCGTGGGAGACGAGCGCCCGTGGGAGGAGGCACGTGGACAGCAGGGCACTCATGGAGCGGCTGGGCGCCGCCACTCCTACCAGCAGGTGGCCACGGCGCTCCGCCAGCCGGCCGCGGACGGCTTCCACGCGGGCGAGCCGGGCCGTCAGCTCGGCGTCCACCTCCCGCAGCGCTTCGCGCGACACGCCCGCCACCCCGACAACCGCTGCTGCCACAACGGCGCGGTCCGCACGGTCGCCGCCACGGTCCCATCCGCGGTCGCCGCGGTCGCCACGGTCCCACTCCCGGTCGCGGTCGCGGTCACGCTCCCGCTCGCCGGCGGCGGCGCGCGCCGCGCGCGTCGCGGCGTCGAGGCGGTCCCTGGCGGCGCGGACTTCTGCGGCGTAGAGGGCTCGCGGAACGGCCAGGTCGCCAGGGCGGAGCGCCCAAAACGTGGCGTACAGCTCAGGGTGGAGAGCGTCCCAGGTGGTGGCGGGCAGCATGGCCCGCACGCCGTCGAGCGACAGCACCGGCTCGGGGATACCGCCCTCCCCACTGCCAGCGACCGTGCTCGTGACCGGCACCGGCCCGACCGCGGGCGCCCGGGAGCTGCCGCCGCGGCCGCCCGAAAGCCACGCAGACGGTCGCGGGGGCTTGCCCGCGTCGCCGCCGCCACCCCCGCCAACCCCGTCGGTGCCCTTTCCGCTGCCCCCACCCCGCACGACCCACTCTGGGGAAGGGGCGCGGGACACGACCGCTGAAGAGCACGCCGATGAGTCGCGCCGCCCACGGCGGCGGCGACTGCCAGCCGCTCCCTCCTCGTCGCTTGCGTCGGGCCGCAGCGGCGTACCAGGCCCACCAGCACGTTCGCTCCCGCCCTCACCACCGCTGCCACCATCGTTGGTACGGTCGTCAGTGACGGTGGCGGCATCATTGGCCACCCCATTGGCCTTCGCGGGGCCACCCACAGCCCCCACGGGCGTCAACCCAGGACGGATCTCGCCCTCGCTGTCCGCTGCAATTTCCCCGTCACTAGCCGCCCCGCCGTCCGCCGCGGCGTTCGCCGGCGTTGCCACACCGACGCTGTCAATCTCGCCGTCCTCCACCGACTCAGCGACGTCTACGTCCATGGCCGCCGTGCCCGCTGCGGCAACACCATCAGCGCTGGCCGTCGCTTCACCTGCTGCCGGCGACGGTTCTACGTCCATGGCGTTGGCTGTACCTCGCTCGCCCCCACTCGCCGCTACCGCTTTAGCCGGCGGCGACGACGGCAGCTCCAGTGTCATGTAGTCGATTGACTGGCGGTGCAGCGTGAACGCCGCGTCCGCCGGGACGTGCCACTCCTTCACCAGTCGGTGAACAGGCACGGCAGCAAGGCGCGCAACGAGCACGGGCTGAGAACTCGTAAAGTCAGCGTACTGCTGGAGAACTTCCTGGCAGCGGTCAACGAGGCCGCTGACCACTTTGAGTGGCGTGTGGTGGCCGACGTCACCGACACCACCATCGCCACCGCTGCCATCACCGCCCCCGGAGCTGCCTCCCGCTCCAGCGGTGCCATCGGCGACGGCGCCAAAGCGCACCCTCACCCCGTACACCAGTTCGGAGCGCGTCTGCGCAACCGCCACCGGCAGGCCCACCGCAAGGTCCGACTCCACGAGCGCGCGGCGAAGGATATCTGCAGCGCGGGAGCCGGTCGGGCTTCCTCGCCGCTCGCCATAGAGCCCAAAGACGCCTTCGGCCGACACAGCCGTCACCATCGCCGCAGTGGGCGTTGCCCCTCCCGCGCCCCCTGCAGAGGCGCCCATGCCGCCAGCCCCGCCATCACGCCCGCGATCGCCGCCGCGCCCTCCGCGGTCGCGGTCTGACGTCGGGGCCTTGACGTTGGACGCTACGACGGGAATGTCGGCAACGACCCCCCGCAGGGCGGGCCCCGCCACCTGAAGCGCCAAGTGGCGGTCTGTCGGCTCCGTAATCACCTCCCCACCGCCCATACGACCTATCATCTCGCGCAATAGCAGGAGCAGCAGAGCGTCACCGGCGTGAAGGCCATTGAAGATGAGGTGAAGTACCGGTTGAACATCCACAACGTTCGAGTAACGCCGGAGAAGAACTGATGTGAACGTGCAGAGCCCCATGTACCACATCGACACATTCACCCCATCGGGCTTTAACCGTTGGCGTCCCCCGCGGGCCAGCGCGTCCACACAAGAGCACGCAAGGACGTCAAAGCCGAGGCAGTCGAGGTAGCGGAGTGCGTCGACGAGCGGACTGACCATGTTGCCATACCGCTCGATGCGCGCCAGTAGCGACGCAAATGCGCCAAGCGCGACGCCGCGGGTGGCAGTCGCAAGCCGGCGGCCGTACTCGCGGACATTCTCCTTGGTGACACGCTTGAGAATCTGTCGAACGTCGTTGACGGCCTCGGCGGCGGCCAGCGACAGCAGAGGATAGGAGCGGATGGCCCCTTTGGAGTTGCGGCCGTCAGCGCTGCTTCCCCGCTCCACCAGTGCTTCCACCTGGCGATAAATGGCGTAGCGGGTGGCTGGCGGCCACATGCTGAGCGTCTCCCACAGCAGCGCGTCAAGGGCGTAGCCGGTGCGCACAACGCAGGCGGCGGGGAGAACAACGTCGGCGAGCAGGGCGGTCATGCCCGCCAACTCCGCCGACGCCAGCTCTGAGGCGTCCCGGCCACTGGTTGAGCCCCCGGCGCCCCCCTCGGAACGGCCCCGCGCAGCAAAGCGGCATAAACGGGCGGTGCGGAAGAGAAAGCGAGGCGACCGCCACGCGTGGGCGCCAAGCAGCTCCAGCAACGCCCAAACCGCGGCGCTCGCCGGGTCCCCCCCCGCCGTCGCCTCCGTGCCGTCCCCGCCGCCATGGCCAAGGCAATGGGGAGCAGCCTGGGTCGCGGAGGGGATGGATCCGCCGGCGGCGGGGCAGGAGGCAAAGAAGCGGGTCACCCTCGCCGGCGACGCCGCCAGCACCAGCAGCTCACCCGCCGCGGCAGCCCGGTCGCTCTCGACCGCCAGGGCCGGCCAGATGGCCCCCAGCTGCGCGTCGAGCACCGCACTGAGGGCAGCGGGGTCTGTCGCCCCGCCGGCTGGGGCAGCGGCCGCCTCAGCTGCCAGTAATGCCACGCTGCGTGTGTCCAGCGGTCCCTTCGCGGCCGCGGAGCGCGGCCGCCCCCCACCAGCGTCGTCCTCGGCGTCACGAGGGCGGCTCGGGTCAGCCCCACCCCCCCCGGCGCCGCCTGGCGGCCGCGATGGGGGATGGCCCCGGCCCTCCCCCGGCCCCATCCCCGCAGCTTCCTCAGCAACGCCCAGCAGCCCCCCCAGGGCCGTCTCTGCAGCACTAATCAGCGCTGCTGCCACCGCAGGGTCGGCGGCCACGTCCACCCCCGCCCCCTCCCCTCCCGGCTCGACCTCGACCCGCCGAAGGGCGTCGACTGCGGCGGGCCACGCGCCGAGCCGCACCAGTGCAGCGATGAGAGCCACCTTTTGACGCCCCCCTGCCGCGCTCGTCCAGGGGCCGGCTGTCATGGCCGGCTCCCCAACCGCCGACTGGTCCTTGGCATTGGCCGCCGCAACCGCCGCCTGGTCTGGCGTCCAGTCGGAGCCACCACCGCCGCCACCGCCGCCCAGCGCGCTCGCGCCACCCAAGGCGCCAAAGCCCAGCGAAGACGCCCGGTCCGCCACGGCAGCGGCATAGGCAGCCGCGGCGGCGCCCAGCGCGCCTGGCGCTTCGGGAGAGAGGTGCGGCCACAGTGCGGCCAAGGGGAGGGCGCCGGCTGTAACCAACACGGCGGCGGTCAAGAGCACCAGCGCAGGGGGGGGGGAGGGAAGAGCGCCACCACCGCCGCCGTCGGGGTTTTCCAGCAGCCGCAAGCGGTGGCCCACTTGCTGCGCAAGCACGTCTGGCGGGAGAAGCGCGAGAACGTCCAACAGCGGGCGGGGTATGACAATGCTCGCAGAACTACAGTCTACACCACCACCACCGCCGCCCTTCCCTGTGGCTGCGGCGGCGGCGGACGCCACAGCGGAAGCGACGGCCGCCTCGGCCACCGCCAGCGTCAGGTCCAACACCCGGTGCGGGTGGAGCGCGTACGTGCCAATCAGGCGGGTGACGATGGATGGCAGCGACTCGCACGCCCCTGGCGAGCCGTCTACGGCGGTAGCATTGGCCACAACGCCCCCTAGGGGTGCGCCCCCCCCCCCCCTGCCCCCACGCCCGCCCACCACACCAGCGCAACGAGGAGCTTGGCGTAGCCCTCTGGGGCTTGCTGCACCAGCCGCGCGTGGCGCTGGCTGTACCGCGCGCGCGTCCGGTATCGCCGGTAGGTCTGTTTCCCCGACTCGGCCAGCCCCCCAAACGCCGCCGCGCCGGCGGCGTCGGCAGACGCCACCGCCTCCACTGCCTCTGCCTCCAACGCCGCTGCCGCAGTGGCAGCGGGGACGGTGGCGGTGGACGCCAAGCCCATAGCGACAGCTGCAAACGTGGCCAACGGGGTGGCGCCGGCGGCGGGGGCCGCAGCACCTGCCGCCGCACCCGTGGGGGAAGCGGCAGCGGCAGCGGCGGCGGCGGCGGTGGTGGCGCGGGCTGAGGAGGCGGCGGTGGCGGCGGCGGCGGCGGCGGCGGCGGTGGGAGAAGCGGCGGCAGCGCCGCCGCCGCCGCCGCCGCCGCCGCGTAACGCGTCGACACCCAGGAGCCACAGCTCCGCCGCCAGCAACGGGGTGGTCGTGGCAGTGCCGGAGAGGGCGCCCGCGAGGTCTGCCGCCGGCAGCGGCAGCGGGCCCGCGGCAGCCAACACCCGCCGGAGAGCGGCGCCGTCGGGGGACGGCGCCGCCGCCGCCGCCGAGCGATCGGCGGCGGCCACAGCGGTGGCGGCGGCGGGGGCAGTGGCGTCAGCGGTGGCGGCTGCCGGATCCAAGGGGGAGGGGGAAGGGGGGGGGGCGTCCACCTCCATGGTGCGCCCGTCCGATGCTTGAGGGACGGCGGGGGCAGTGTCCACCTCCATCGTGCGCCCGCCCGCGGTAGATTGGGCAGGGAGGGGGGGAGGGATGAGACGATACGAGACGGGAGGGCGGCAAGAGGTGACGGGGGGGGGGGGGGGGTGGGGGGGGGTGAGGGGACCGTCGCCCCCGCGCGGGCGGCGGGCGCGGCCGGTGTAGCGACCGAAGGTAACGGCTCGCTGCGGGGCGGCCGGGACTGCACGGGCGTGTGAGCGGGGCAAAGGACGCGGCGGGGCGCGACACACGAGCGAGGCGGGGGGGGGTGGGTTGAGCGGGGCGGCTTCCGCCGGTCACAATTCCACGCTAAACGAGCAGAACTTGATTACATGGCACATGCATTATGCTGGTTTTGTAGCCCCCCAGTGATCAAACCTTCTGACCCGGCAGTCTGTGCGGAGCGCTGCGTCGCCACGCACGGATCACTCCGCTTCCCTTTCCCGCGCTCGCCCGCCGTGACCGAGCCCGCTGGGGTCCCCCCCCACCCGTCGTGTGCCGGCGCCGCCGTACGGCGTGCTGCCGCCACCGTCGCGCCCCCCCCTCCCTTCCCCCTCACACCTCCACCACGCCTTCCCCCCTCCCCGTCTTTCCCACATCCCTCTCTGCCTTCACACCCAGGATGGCATCGCCGTCCGACCTTGCTCACACACTTCCCGTCGTGGAAAGGGCGGCGGTCGCAGGGGCGCCGCCGCCGCCGCCGTCATCCCCGCCGCTGCCGCCGCCGCAGCCGCCGTCCCCGAAGCCAGGGGAGACTTGCACGGCTGCGGGAGCCCCCGGCGCCGCGTGCGCCGTAGCGAATGACAACGGCGGCCGCCAAGCGGGGGGTGCCGCCGCGGCCGACCACTGCCGAGCGGGGGACGGTAGCCCCGGCGCAGATACGGCGGTCGCTCCCAGACGAGCAACCGCCGCCGCCTTGACGACCGGTACGGCCCCCTCAGTTGACATCGTCGACTTTCCACGCCCCGACAGGGACGCCACGCAGCTGCTCGATGCGGCCACAGCCCCTCTTCCCGGCGGCGCCGCTGCTCCATCCCCCAATGGACCGGCCTCCCCTGCAGCCGACAGCGCCGCGCCACCTGCGGCGCCCCATGCGGCGCCCCGTGCGGCGCCCCGTGCGGCCGACAAAGCAGCAGAACCCGCGTCCAATGGGGCCTCACCCTCTGCGACGGATAGACCTGCCGACGTTGCGGCAATCGGGGCTGCTACTGGAGGCGTAACTATCTCCAGCGCTCCTCTGCTGTCCAAGGAGAACCCGTCTTCCACCAATGCTAGCGCCTCTTTGCTTTCCGACGGGGACGCTCCCCTGCCCCTCGACCCTGCGGCCCCTCCGGCTGACCCCCCTCCCCCCCTTCCGCCCCTGCCAGTTATCCCGTACGGCCGTCCCGCGGCCGGCACCATCAAGCTCTCTTCGTGGAACATCAACGGCTTCAAGGCGCGTGCCAAAGAGGTTCTCGCGTACGTGGCCCGCGAACGCCCTGACGTGCTGCTGCTGCAGGAGACCAAGCTCCAGCGCCCCCACGCGCCGTCCCGCCACTTTTACCTCCCCGCCTACCACCGGGCGTGGTCTTTTTCGACGGCCAAGGCGGGCTACTCGGGGGTGGCCATCTTTTCTCTCGTTGCCCCGCTGTCTGTCACCCGCGGCTTTGCCGCCACCGCCGGCGGCCGGACCGACGCGGACCACCCCGCCCACGGGCGGCTACTGACGGCTGAGTTTGCCGACGTGTACGTGGTCAACACGTACGTGCCCAACGCGGGGGAGGGGCTGGTGGCCCTTCCCTACCGTACGGGCGTGTGGGACGCCGACCTGGCGGCCCACCTCCACGCGCTGGCGGCGCGGGGCAAGCCCGTCTTGTGGGGGGGGGACCTCAACGTGGCTGCCGCGCAGGTGGACGTGGCGGGCGGGATTGACGGCCGCAAGGCGGCGGGCAGTCCGGGGTTGACCGACGCGGAGCGGAGCAACTTTGGAGCGCTCCTCGGATGCACCTGCGTGGCAGACGCGCTGGATGGGGACGCGCAGGGGCGGGGAGCCCCTGGGGGGGTCCGTGTCTCCGCTGCGGCGACGGCGGCGACAAGTGAAGGCGACCCACTGGCACCGTCTGGGGCGGGAGGAGGGACGCCCGCTGCACCCGCTGCAGCAACTGCCACGTCCAACGGTGGGGATGTGGGAGCAGGTATGACTGGGGGTGGTGGTGACGCGGCCGGTGCCGGCGCTGACACGGCTTCCCCTGCCGAGAACGTACGAGACGTGCCAGCCGATGCACAGCCTATGCCCCCAAGCCCCTCTGTTGCCGCGGCTGCCTATGCCGATAAGCCACCCGACAAAGCAGCCATGGAAGCGTCGGCAGACAACACCCCCCCTCCCCGACTACCCGCCAAGCGCCGCCGCCCTGCGGTCACCGGCAATGCGGTCGTTGCAGACCCCCCTCCCCCCACTGCCCCCCATCGCCACTGCCTGGTCGACACCCTCCGCCACCTGTATGGGCCCGTGCCGGCGGTCTACTCATTTTGGTCGATGCGCACGGCGGGGCGCGAGGTCAACCGTGGGTGGCGGATTGACTACTGGGTGGCCAGCGGGACCTTGCTGTCCCGCCTGGAAGCGGCGTTTGTGCGGGCCGAAGTGGGCACGTCTGACCACTGCCCAGTGGGGGTGGTCTTGCGGGGAGTGAGACTCTAGGGCAGAGTTGGGAGAGATGGCTCGAGAGGAATGCCAAGTGTATGGCACCATGCCAGGTCCGGGGTCCTTTGTGGAACTTGTAGATGTGGAACCAGACGCTCGACCTTGGGCTCGGCTTCCTATCGGCTTGCCGTTGGGCTTTGCTGTGCACTTGCCTCTTCTCTGTGGGCGAATTCCCGCACGTGATGACGAAAGCCAGTGACTAAAGAAAAAAATGTGCCTTTTTCTACCGCCACCTAGGCGCGGCGCAAGGGAAAAGGAGGTCCCGGGGCTCATACAGGCGAGCACGCTCCGCGCACACGCGACACCATGAACGAAAGCTCAGACCGCGTACCAGCCGCAGCTCCCTTCCCAACAACGCGACCGGCGCACGCTTCCCCAGAGGCACACACATCACAGCACAAGCCGTGCAATGCAACACGCAAGACGAGAAGACGGCAGACCATAACAAAGCCGACGCACAGTCCGGCAGCCAGCAGCATAGCCGCCGCTGATGCCAGACCCAAACGACATGCGAAGCTCAAGACATGAGCCGGCCCAATGCCCAAGCAGAGCGAGACATGCCCTCATGCAACGCGGGCCACAGCCAACGACCATCCAAGCGGCAGCCTCCAGCACGAGCAAAGAGCAGCCCACGTGTGTCAAAAGACACGCACCTGACAGGAGGCTTGGCACCCCACGCCGGCCAACCCCAGAAAAGCCAAACAGCGACGCCGCCCGTCGCGACGACGCCCATTGCTTACCCATACCGCTTACATGCTAGCCCCGCTCTCAGAAGCCAGGCTCGGCGCCTTTTCCACCTTTTCCGGCTCCTCAGCCTTGGCCGTCGACACGCTCACGTGAGCAACCGCCTGGCGCGGGGCACCCCCTGGCAGAGGGTCCAGCGAAAAGTTCCCGCCGTCAGAGTCGTAGTTTGGGTCATGGGTATCCACAGCCGCGGGGCCGTCGGCCGTCATGATGCCGCCCCAGGTGCCCTTCCCGCCAGCACCACCCTTCTTCGGCAGCCCACGCAGGCCAGATCCTGCATAAGGGGAAGGAAGACAGAAATGATGACCAGTAATAGATGTTCAGTATCCAACCGTGTACCGTGTACGCAACCAAGCATACAAAAAAGAGCGGCGTAGACCAGACACCACGGCGTGCTGTAGCACAAAACGAATGCAAGGCAAAACTGCATACGGACCGACAACGAAACGCACCAGGAACATGGCGGTCAAACGCGCGAGTGCGGGGAGACTTGGGACCGCTGAGCGCGGGGCTCTTAGGGCTGCGCATGCTGTGATGATGAGGGGGGGGCACTCGCGTCCAGTGGGTGCGTGCGATGGGTCACCCAGCGATAGCCACACAGGGAGCTCAACTCAAACAGAACGCGCTCACGGCACACCCGCCTCCGAGACGTCGACGACGGTAGGCTGTGTGCGTGGGGGAGGGAGGGGCAACCGTGACAACGACTGGGCGAGCGACACGGCGTCACGAGCAGCGCGCGGCTGCGAGCTCTTGAACAGCCCGCGCACAGACGCGCTCTGCACGCCTGGACACAGGGCAGTTTGGAGACAGAGCGGACCAACAAGGAGACAGGCAAATGGGCGCACAGAGCCTTTATACAGAGCTCTGTCGGCGACTGTGCCTGTCCAGGCACCCCCAGTGATCCCCCCCCACATGAGGTCAAAGAGGGGGCGCCTTGGGCCAGTGTTCCAGCCGCCCTCTCCTCCAACGCTGGCCTGCACGAGGACCACGACTCCTGGCTGGCTGTTGCCCGCGGCCAAGGCAGGATCATCATGATGGGCACATCTGCGCGAACACCAATGAAAATCGTTGGCCGCTACAGCTGTGGGTCGCTCGCAAGAGCAGCGCATGTCGCGTACAGAGACACGTGATAGCGAGATACGAGATGTTGAGCACAATACAATCTTCAATCAAATACTGTAGTCACACTGGAGCGCTTCGCAAGAATTCCGGGCGCTGTCGGTAAACCTACGATTGGGACAAGTAAAAGACAAGTGCACGCGCATTGCACTCTGCTGACACTTCAGTATTGAGTCTTGATTGACACATTGCTGTCTCACGTGCAAATCCGCTGATCGTCCTGTTGCTTTGCACCGACGCTCGGTCGGTATCCGAAGCTCGAGGGCGGGGCTGTGACGCTTCTTTCTGTTGAATGGTGTCACCCCCCACTGCGAAGCATCCCTCCACGTTGCCTCTTTCTCTCGCGTAGTTGCTGTTGATTAGGCCCCCACCGAGGTAGGATATACTCGTTTGAACTTGCAGACTGCAAGTTCGCTCGCGCGAGGCCCGCAGCCTGCGGATTCGTCTCTATCAGCCTGCAAGTTCGTCACACTGGGAAATTGACGCGTCTGGGGGGCGCAGCTACGGCCGACGATAGACCGCTACGGCCATGGGAGAGGCCGGAAGTGGCGAGAGACCACGGGGGATGACTCAGGCATGCAGGGGGATGGTGTCTACTGCAGCACGGAGGTAGCGGGCCAGCCAAAGGGGCTGGGGCAGGCGCCAAAAAATGGGACGCGGGCGAGCGTACCCTGGCCGCCACGCGCCAGGCTGCGGCCTGCCGCCGGCCGCTGCAACCGGGGCGGCGGCCGCTACCGGCGGTGGGGCGGCCGCTACCGGTGGGGGGGCGGCCGCTGCGGACGGGGGGGGGGGCGCTACCGGGGGGGGGCGGCTACCACCGGCGGTGGGGCGGCCGCTACCAGTGGGGGGGCGGCCGCGGCTGGCGACACGGCGGCCGCTGCCGGTGGGGAGCGGCCGCGACCGGTGGTGGGGCGGCCGCTACCGGTGGGGGGCGGCCGCGACCGGCGGGGGGGCGGCCGCTACCAGTGGGCGGGCCGCTGCTACCGGCTCGCGGGCGGCCGCTGTGGACGGGGGGCGGCCACAACCGGTGAAGGGGCGGGTACCACCGGCGGGGGGGGGCCGCTACCGGTGGGGGGTGGCGGCGACCGGCGGTGGGGCGGCCGCTTCTGGTGGGGGGGCGGCCGGGGCCGGCGAGGGGGCGGCCGCTACCGGTGGGGAGCGGCCGCGACCGGTGGTGAGGCGGCCGCTACCAGTGAGGGGGCGGCTGCTACCGGTTGGCGGGCGGCCGCTGCGGACGGGGGGGCGGCCGCAACCGGTAGGCGGGCGGCTACCACCGGCGGGGTGGGGGCCGGTACCGGTGGGGGGCGGCGGCGACCGGCGGTGGGGCGGCCGCTACTGGTGGGGGGGCGGCCGCGGCCGGCGAGGGGGCGGCCGCTACCGGGGGGGGGCGGCCTTGGCCGGCGAGGGGGCGGCCGGTACCCGCGGGGGGGCGGCCGCTAGCGGCGAGGGGGCGGCCGCTACCGGTGGGGGGCGGTCGTGATCGGCGGTGCGGCGGCCGCTACCGGTGGGGGGGCGGCTGCTACGGGCTGGCGGGTGGCCGCTGCGGACGGGAGGGCGGCTGCTACTGGTGGGGGGCGGCATCATCCGGTGGGGGGGCGGCTACCACCGGCGGGGGGGGGGCCGCTACCGGTGGGGAACGGCCGCGGCCGGCGAGGGGGCGGTTGCTACCTGTGGCGGGCGACCGCTTCAGGTTGGGGGCCGGCTGCTGGCGGCGGGGTGCTCCCGGCAGGGGGCCGGCTGCGTCCTGTGGGGGGCGGCCGCTACCGTTGGGTGCGCGGCTGCTACCGGTGGGGGGCGGCCGCGGCCGGCAGGGGGGCTTCCGCTACCGGGAGGGCGCGGCTGCTGTGGCCGGGGGGGCGGGTTCTACCGGTGAGGGGCGGCTGTTGCCGGCGGGGGGGCGGCTGCTTCAGGAGGGGGGCGGCTGCTGCCGCCGGGGGGGCGGCTGCTACCGGTAGGGGGCGGCCGCTACCGGCGGGGCGGCGGCCGCTTCCCGTGGGGGGCCGCCGCGGCCGGCGGGGGGGCGGCTGCTAATTGTGGGGGGCGGCCGCTACCGTTGGGGGGGCGGCTCCTTCCGGTAGGGTGCGGCCATTACCGGCGTTGGGGCGGATGGTACCGGTGTGGAGCGGCCGCGGCCGGCGGGGGGGCGGCCGCTCCCTGTGTAGGGCGGCTGGTATCGGCAGGGGGGCGGCCGCTACCAGTGTAGCGCGGCTGCTACCGGCGGGGGGGCGGCGGATACCGGCGAGGGGGCGGCCGCGGCCAGCGGAGGGGCGGCCGCTGCCGGTGGGGAGCGGCCGCGACTGGCGGGGGGGCGGCGGCAACCTGTGGAGGGGCGGCTGCTACAGCCTGGCGGGTGGCCGCTGCTGATGGAGGCGCGTCTGCTGCAGGTGTGGGGCTGCTGTGACTTGCGAAGGGGCAGCTGCTGAGGCACCAGCCACCCCCCCGCCGGAAGCGGCCGCCCCACACCGGTAGTGGCCGCCCCCCCAGCGGTAGCACCCGCCCCCCGACCGGTAGCAGCCGCCCCCCCGCCGGTTCCAGCCGCCCCCCACTGCCAGCAGCCGCCCCCCCGCCCGCTACTAGCCGCCCCTTAATGGCACCAGCCCCCCTCCCGGCCACTGCAGCCGCCCTCCCGCCGGTGGCAGCCGCACCCTCGCCGGTAGCGGCCGCCGCCCACCCGTAGCGGCGTGCCCCATCGCCGGACGCCGCCGCTCCCCACCGGTAGCGGCCCCGCCCCCGCCGGTCGCGGCCACCCCCCACCGGTAGCGGCCCCCCCCCCGTCCGCAACAGCCCCCCCCCCCCCCGCACCCGCGCCCCCCCCCCCCGCGGCGCCCCCCCCCCCGCCGCCCGCCCCCCCCCCCCACCGGTAGCGGCCCCCCCCCCGCCGGTGGTAGCCGCCCCCCTACCGGTTGCGGCCGCCCCCCCGTCCGCAGCGGCCGCCCGCCAGCCGGTAGCAGCCGCCCCGCCACTGGTAGCGGCCGCTCCACCGCCGGTCGCGGCCGCCCCCCACCGGCAGCGGCCGCCCCCTCGCCAGCCGCGGCCGCCGCCTCAACAGTAGCGGCCGCCCCACCGCCGGTCGCGGCCGCCCCCCGCCGGTACCGGCCCCCCCCCCGCCGGTGGTAGCCGCCCCCCCACCGGTTGCGGCCGCCCCCCCGTCCGCAGCGGCCGCCCGCCAGCCGGTAGCAGCCGCCCCGCCACTGGTAGCGGCCGCCCCACCGCCGGTCGCGGCCGCCTCCCTGTAAGGATTTCCCCCCTAATCCCATGCCTAATACTTAAGGGATAATATCTGGGACCTCTCCTTACAGATCCTGCCGAATCAACTCCTGGCAACATGGATCAACTCCTTGTATTCTGGGGCATGACGCGGTGTACCTTCCAGACGCAAGATGAGTCAGCCGCTGTCTCACGGTGTCTGCCGGCCGCACGACAGCAGCCATCGACAGCCCATCATGGCCTGTCGAAAGGCGCCACCGTCAGCACCCATGACGAGCCACATCTGCCACAGCTGGCGAGTCCGTTAAAATGTCCTCGCTGCAGCATTGCAGCGATGTGACTGGCTAGCCGGCTGGCCGATTCGGCCGACTCGATCGAATCGTGCTTACACGCCTCTCGGACCTTCGGGCCGACTGGCGTCTGGAGCCGGCTGGAGCGGCGCCCTAGGCGCCGCACGCCGGACCCCTTCGTTTGGGGCAAACTGGGGCTGCACTCCTTTAGTGCGCACGCCCGCCCATGCTTTGTTCTGAGAGCCATGCTTTGTTTTTGGGCCGTTTTGTGCCTACCGGTGGAGCGACGGAGAAACGCATGCTTTGGGGCACCTCGGGTGCCCCGAAGCGAGTATATAGTGCGTGAGTGTCGGCGCCACCGGGGGAGACCGGAAGGGCAACCACAGACACAGACCAAAGACGACCTTCACCCTTTGAACCCTCTCGATCACCACCGACGTCGCGCCGTCCTCTTCCCCAGACCCACCACCGTCACCACCTCCATCCTCTTCCCCGCACCCTGTCGCCCTATTGGCTGGCACGGGTCGCTGACACCATCACGAGTACGTTGAGGGCTGCCCAAGTGTGGGTGGTTCCTCACATGTGGTAGCTTCAGATAGTTTGGCTTTTCTACCTGGCGGTGACTTGCGATTCCGTTTTTGATTTGGCTCTCCCTGCGATTGTGCAGTCGTGTTGCCCCCTACGTTCGGCTTGCCACGGGCATTGTAATACGAACGTAGCGGGTTCCACGAATCACACCGAACGAACAATTTCCTGACACAACCCTTGTGGTTTTTTTTTCACGGAATTTTTCTTTTGGTCAACCGATTGTTGAATCCCAGTGAGATCCACATCAGATTCGGAATACTCTTCCTCAGCACTGGCGGCCGGCCCGACATCCTCGGCGGCCTCGGCGCGCGATACCGGGTCCACGTCCCGTGGCACCCCCCCGGTACGCACACCCTCGACGATCCGCGCACGCCCGACGATCCGCGCACCCCCGACGGTCCGCGCACCCCCGACGACCCGTGGCGCCTTCACGGCCCACGGTCCGTCGGCACGCGGCCCCCCGTCGGCACGCGGCCCCCCGTCGGCACGCGGCTCCCCGCAGGCACACGCCCGCCCGAAAGCACACAACCCCCCGGCGGGCGCCCACTCGATTCCTACCCCGGCGGTCCCAGTCCGCCTCGCCTCGGCGGGCCGGGCCGCACCCAAGCCCCCCCTCTCGGGCAAGGGCAAGGGCCCTGCCACCAAGGACACGGCAGCCCGCGTCAACCGTCGCCTGTTACTGCCCCCCCAAGAATCGGGGCGCCGTTACACCGCCCCGCCGCCACCGGTGATTGGTCACATCAAGCCAACCACCGCGCGCGCGGTTGAGCAGCGTGAGCAACGCCGAATTGCCAAGAGCCACCGTGGGGCGCAACGGAAACTCCTTTGCAATCCGTGCGGTGTGCGGTGCAACAGCCTCACTGTGCTGCGTGATCACCGCGGATCCCGTCGCCACCGATACGTAATTAACCGCCCGGACACCCTTCCCCTTTGCGAACCCTGCGGTCGCTAATTTGAGTCGGTGGAACATTTCGAGCGGCACACACGTGGCAAGGATCATCACCGCACGCTGGCGCGCCGCACCGATTGACACCTGTTGACACGCCCCTGGATCTGGCCTAGGAGCCCGATTTTCCCCCATTGATCCCCCCGCTTGAAAATCCGACACGACCCGACTCGGGCCTGTGCACGGACGCTTCTGAATAATCCGTTTGTGTGATTTCAACCGAATTTCTTGTGCTTCTCGAAGTAGTGCTGTACATCATTTGGAACGTTGCAGCAACTAGCGCAGCACTTATCCAAATCGTGTACACCACTACTGCTGCAGACAAACTCCTATCCCACATCTCCGAGATCTTCCTTGGGGTCCTCCCCAAGCAAGTCTTGTGAAATCTGGGTTGTAAGTTTGTTTGCCTCGGACTTGAACCCAAGACACCATGGATGCACCAATCCCAGGGGGTGTCAACCCGGCCAATCCGGGCTCGGGCTCGAACGCACCGACCATGGAAGCCTGGACCCAGCTTACAGCGTTTGTCGCGCAAATGAGCGAACAACTCGAGGCTCATAAGATGGAACTAGCCGACGCTAAGCAGCAACTGTCCGAAGCCAAGGCCAGGGTCACTACTAGTGGCATGAAATCCGCGAGGCCGAACAAACCCGTGGCTTTCTCCGGTAAATCTGGGACGGTTGAAGCGTGGTGCTCGCATATGGATTTCTATGTGCGACTGAGTGACCCCGACGATGCGTGCAGTATTGCTTGCACCTTCCTCGACGGCGAAGCGTTCGACTGGTGGAAGATCTACAGTCAGACTACAGCTGTCCCGAACTGGGAATCCTTCCGTTCTGCTCTAATTCGCCGCTTCAGTCCACTGAACAAGACACAAGCGGCACGAGACAAGCTGCACTCGTGGCGCCAAATCAAAGACGTCGGAACGTTCAACAGGACGTTTCTGAGCGTCCTCTTGGACATCCCTGACATCACGGAAGCCGAGAAGATTGACCGCTACACCCGAGGCTTGAAGCGGGACATCTGGCAGGCTCTTTGTCTCAAGACCTACTCGGATCTTGAATCTGTCATGACTGACGCTCTGCGCGTGGAGGCTGCCAAGGCTGGTGCCTCGACGCACCTCGGCGGCACATCTGCGAGGCCATCCACGACGGGTGTCATTCCCATGGAAATCTCCAGCATCAAAGTCGAGAAACTCACGCCTGAAGAGCGTCAGCGCTGCATGCGTGAAGGCCTCTGCCTCCGCTGCCGTGAGAAAGGACATATGGCCAAGGACTGCCCAAAAGGCCAGCGGAACTGAAGCAGCAACCGTCATCAAAACCGGTGCCAGACGCTTCTTCGGTTCCTGAAAACATGTCGTCACCATTTGAAGGCCCGCGTCTCGGGCTTCTGCTTTCTACTGCCTCTGTCAATGGACATCTTGTTAAGGTGCTGTTTGACGACGGATCTCCCATTAACGTCGTATCAAGGCGCCTCGTGAATACCCTGAATGTGACCACGAAAGAAACGGACTTCGCGGCTAACATGCCCGATGGTCGCTCCCACGTCCTCGCAGAGACCATTGAACCCTTAGAGATTCACATCGGCCCATACCAAGAACGTCTTCGGTTTGCTGTATGCGACCTAAGTGCGTACGACATCATCCTCGGAAAGAAATGGCGTGACGACAAGGACGCCAAAATCAACAACAAGAAGAACAAGATCTCCTTCAAGTTCAACCAAAAGAACATCTCCATCACTGCCTCCCTCAAGAAACCCCATGGCCTGATTAGTAGGCAACGCCTCGCCAAGGACCTTATTCAAAAAGTTCCTGTCTTCGCCATTTACCTGCAATCCGAAGATCCTTCCAGCACCTTTGACATCAATGCGATCAAAATGGGAGAAGCTGAAGACAAGAATGACGTCCAAGAGATTCTCAACGAGTACGCCGACGTCTTCCCGGAAGAGCTTCCCGATGGACTTCCTCCTGAACGCAGTCACAAGTTTAGCGTCAAGCTTACGGAGGACGCTCAACCACGTCGCAGTGGCATTCATCGCCTATCTGAATGGGAACTCGATGAACTCAAGATACAACTTGCAACCCTCATACGAAAGGGGTTCATCCAACCAAGTGCCTCACCGTGGGGCTCTTCTGTACTCTTTGCCGCAAAGAAGGACGGTGGCTGGCGAATGTGCATCGATTATCGAGCATTGAACAAAGCCACTATCAAGAACGCATACCCCTTACCAAGAATTGACGACATCTTCGACCAACTGCGAAAGGCCAAGTACTTCACGAAGATCGACCTCCGATCAGGTTACCACCAGATCCGGCTTGACCCTGATACTATCCCACTGACGGCGTTCCGAACAAAATACGGGTTCTACGAATTTACCGTGCTACCCTTTGGGCTAACAAATGCCCCCGCGGTCTTCATGAACCTAATGAATGACGTCTTCCGACCCTATCTCTACGAGTTTATCTGCGTCTACCTCGACGACATCCTGGTCTACAGTGAAGCTTACGAAGATCATCTAAAGCACCTAAGGCAAGCCCTGGACAAGCTGCGAGAGCATAAGCTCTACGCCAAACTCAGCAAATGCCAATTTGCGCGAACAACTGTGGACTACCTCGGCCATGTCATTTCCAACGAAGGCTTCTCTATGGAGGACTACAAGGTCCAAGCCATTCGATCATGGGCAACGCCACAGAGCAAAAAAGATGTGCAATCTTTCCTCGGCATGGTCAACTTCTATCGTCGATTTATCAAGGGAATGGCACCCGTGGCTGCACCCCTCACAAGGCTTACTGGAAACGTCGACTTCGAATGGAACTCTGACGCCCAGAAGGCTTTTGAGCAACTACAAACCCTGACGACAAGTGCACCAGTACTGAGGCCATTCGACAAGAGGTACCCAATCTTCGTCTCCACAGATGCCAGTGGGTATGCTGTTGGCGCTGTCCTTGAACAAGATGACGGAAAAGGACGACGCCCAGTGGCCTACTTCTCATTGACGCTGAACATCCACGAACAGCGCTACAGTATCCGTGAGCGCGAACTGCTCGCAGTTGTACAAGCCATTCGACACTGGCGCTGCTACCTCCATGGAAGGTCGTTCGAGGTGCACACCGACCATGAGTCCCTAAGGTACTTGAAAACCCAAGAGAAGCTCAACGACCGCCAAGTCAAGTGGCTAGAGCTGTTGGAGCAATTCGATTTCAAGATCATCCCCATCAAGGGCACTTCCAACCCCGTAGCTGATGCTCTTTCAAGGCAACCACAAGACGCCCCCGATAAGCACGCTCCCAATCAAGATCTCCTTAGTCGCGTGCTATCCAAGACCATCGAAAGCCTACCCAAGAAAACTGAAATCAACAACCTCATGACCATAAGCCGAAGTGATCAAGACCTTGCCTCCCTAGACCAAGAGTACAACGCGGATCCCGAGTTTGCCGACCTAGTCAAAGACCCGGTATCTCCCTACCGGCTTCACATGAGGTTGTTGAAACGAGGTGACCGTACGTGCATCCCCGTTGGTACTCTACGCCAAAGACTACTCCATGACTACCACGACATCCCAAGCCAAGGACACATGGGAGTTAAGAAAACCACCAACGCTATTGCTTCCAAATACTACTGGAAGACAATGCGGAAGGACATCCAAAGATACGTACAATCATGTGATTTGTGCCAGCGGAACAAAGCTGGCACCCATTCACCTCTGGGTCACCTCAAACCACGAGATCCACCGAACCAACGATGGGCAAGTGTCTCCATGGACTTTATCACCCCTCTTCCACTGACCCAAAGGGGCCACAATGGCATTTACGTCATTGTGGACAGACTGTCGAAGATGATTCGACTAGCACCAATGAAGCCCGACTGTACTGCACCAGTCGTAGCGCAACTCTACCATGATCACGTCTACCGTCATCACGGTCTACCATCCGACGTCGTCTGCGACCGAGACCGTATCTTCTTCTCCAACTTCTGGCAGTCGCTCACCGAAATTCTCAAGGTCAAGATCAAGGCATCTTCAGCCTATCATCCCCAGACGGACGGACAAACCGAGATCATGAACAAGAAGATTGAAGAAATCCTGCGAAACTTCGTGAACCATCATCAGGGTGATTGGGACCTCTTCCTTGTTGCTGCAGAAGTAGCTTACAACCGGTCACCCAATGCGGTCACGACGTACTCCCCATTCTTCCTGAACTACGGCTTTGAACCAAGGACAGTACCTGTCGACATCGTCGAGAGCAAGGAATCGAAACTAGCAGCAGTCTCAGATTGGCTAAGCAGTCTGCAAAAAGCTCAGGAGACTGCCATTACCGCTATCAAGAAGGCCAATGAGACGCGCTCGGCGTACGCTAACCGTCGACGCCGACCATGTACGATCGCTGTCGACGACCTCGTGCTCCTGAGCACCAAGAACCTTATGCCGGACGCCTTCCAGGGCGCTCGCAAGTTGATGCCCAAGTTTTCGGGACCATACCGAGTCACTGAAAACATCAATGATGTTACGTTCCGTCTGGATCTGCCTCAAGCAGTCCTTGATCGAAAGGTGCACAACGCCTTTCACGCCAGTCTACTCAAGCCGTACAACGCTGATCCGTATGGTCGACTTCCTCCCGCTCCAGCTCCGGTAGCATTTCCGGACGGATCGGTTGAGTACGAAGTGGACTCCATTATTCGGTCACGAAAACGCCGTGGACGACTGCAGTACCTGGTCAAGTGGAAAGGCTGCGATGTCAGTGAGAACACCTGGCTAACCACGCAAGACCTCGACAACGCACCTGAGGTTCTCGACGCCTTCCTTCGACGCACGTCCTAAGGGGGGGAGGTGTAAGGATTTCCCCCCTAATCCCATGCCTAATACTTAAGGGATAATATCTGGGACCTCTCCTTACAGATCCTGCCGAATCAACTCCTGGCAACATGGATCAACTCCTTGTATTGTGGGGCATGATGCGGTGTACCTTCCAGACGCAAGATGAGTCAGCCGCTGTCTCACGGTGTCTGCCGGCCGCACGACAGCAGCCATCGACAGCCCATCATGGCCTGTCGAAAGGCGCCACCGTCAGCACCCATGACGAGCCACATCTGCCACAGCTGGCGAGTCCGTTAAAATGTCCTCGCTGCAGCATTGCAGCGATGTGACTGGCTAGCCGGCTGGCCGATTCGGCCGACTCGATCGAATCGTGCTTACACGCCTCTCGGACCTTCGGGCCGACTGGCGTCTGGAGCCGGCTGGAGCGGCGCCCTAGGCGCCGCACGCCGGACCCCTTCGTTTGGGGCAAACTGGGGCTGCACTCCTTTAGTGCGCACGCCCGCCCATGCTTTGTTCTGAGAGCCATGCTTTGTTTTTGGGCCGTTTTGTGCCTACCGGTGGAGCGACGGAGAAACGCATGCTTTGGGGCACCTCGGGTGCCCCGAAGCGAGTATATAGTGCGTGAGTGTCGGCGCCACCGGGGGAGACCGGAAGGGCAACCACAGACACAGACCAAAGACGACCTTCACCCTTTGAACCCTCTCGATCACCACCGACGTCGCGCCGTCCTCTTCCCCAGACCCACCACCGTCACCACCTCCATCCTCTTCCCCGCACCCTGTCGCCCTATTGGCTGGCACGGGTCGCTGACACCATCACGAGTACGTTGAGGGCTGCCCAAGTGTGGGTGGTTCCTCACACTCCCACCGGTAGCGGCTGCCCACTCGCCGGCCGCGGCCGCCCCCCCACCAGTAGTGGCCGCCCCATCGCCGGTCGCGGCCGCCCCCCACCGGTACCGGCCCCCCCCCCGCCGGTGGTAGCCGCCCCCCCACCGGTTGTGGCCGCCCCCCCGTCCGCAGCGGCCGCCCGCCAGCCGGTAGCAGCCGCCCCGCCACTTGGAGCGGCCTCCCCACCGCCCGTCGCGGCCGCCCCCCACCGGTGGCGGCCGCCCCCTCGCCGGCCGCGGCCACCCCCCCACCAGTAGCGGCCGCCCCACCGCCGAACGCCGCCGCCCCCCACCCGAAGCGTCCCCCCCCCCGCCGGTGGTAGCCACCCCACCACCGGTTGCGGCCGCTCCCCCGTCCGCAGCGGCCCCCGGCCAGCCGGTAGCAGCCGCCCCACCGCCGGTCGCGGCCGCCCCCCACCGGTAGCGGCTGCCCACTCGCCGGCCGCGGCCATCCCCCCACCAGTAGTGGCCGCCCCACCGCCGGTCGCGGCCGCCCCCCACCGGTACCGGCCCCCCCCCCGCCGGTGGTAGCCGCCCCCCCACCGGTTGCAGCAGCCCCCCCGTCCGCTGCGGCCGCCCACCAGCCGGTAGCAGCTGTGGCAGTATTGACCCCCAAGTAGGGGGGCAACACGTGCCATGCAAGGGGCGGCAGGCCACTAGCCTGATCCGTTCCTCCCCCTGCATTCGGGTCCGTATTCCCTAAGTTTGGGATAGTTAGCTTAGTAGTAAATCCAACTTGGATTTGAGGGTTTTCTGCATTTATCGTCTTGAATTTTCCTGTGGCCCAGTGGGCAGGTGCTGGGGTGGGAGATTCTGAGTGGCGAGATTCTGAGGGGACCCTGGGGGGATAAGGGGAGGGACAGCGGGGCTTGGCCCTGCGTCCCCGTCCCGACCAAGAAACTGTTGGACCACACACCATCCTCTTGTTTGTCAGGGGGGGGTTTGCCCCACAACAGGGACAGAGTGTGTGCGACTTGCACTTCTTCCGGTTCCCCCGACACGGGAGGCAGCCCTTGTACACCGCCCCAACTTGGGTGCCGTGTGTGTAAGTGGTTTTTGCCACATTTGGTGGAGCAGCAGGGGACAGAGGTAAACTTTACCTTCGGGTGCACCCGGGTGTAGGGGGCCCTCTGTCTCAGAGGAACGGTGGACTTGGACCGTGCCATATGGATCGTCAGCCAACATGGCTAGTTCGGACCCCCCGTCGTCCGGGGAGTACACGGGTGACGCACGTACTTCAGTGCCTTTGAATACTGGTAAGACACAGGTGGGTTTACCTGGGGTCGCAGAGGGACTAGAGGTCCCTGAAGCCAGCAGGACTGGAAGTGCGGGGGGGCAACAGGCCACCCCGACTCAGTCGGGAGTTCGCTCGGGTGACACTTCTGATGTGGGTGGGCCGAAGTCTGGCCACCGTGTGGTACACTCAACGGGAACGTCCCAAGGGGTGAGGACTGTCCCCGCGGGCTCCACTCGGGTTGGAGCCAACTTTGGCTTGGAGCCGTCGCCAACTAGGCTTTCGGGGGACGGCGGACCTCCGTTGCTCGGCGATGGGCTCGCGCCCATGCCCCCGGTTGAGACCCCTGAGGAACGTGGTTACCCCTCAGGTGGACTCCCGGAGGCGGACCGAGACTCAACTGGAGTCGTCAATCCACTCCTCGCGGAAACTGTCCGTCGGGAGGCGACCGATGTGTTGCGGCAGACTTTGCCGGACCTGGTGGTCACGATGACGAATACTATTCTGAATCAGATTGTGGCGAGTTTGCCAGATGGCCTTAATGTCCAGACCGGATCGGGGCTTTCGAGCCCGCAGGCGCAGGGGGAATCCCTCCTCACGCCTATCTCGGGTCGCCCCGAACAGGGGGCGACACCTGTGACTCCCAACGAGGGAGCCACACCATACTCGGTGGGGCGTACGCCCTTCATGGGGGAGTTTCCCCCGGAAACGCCGGCGGCTACACCAAGCGCGCCGCGCCAGACTATGGGCACTTAGGGTCAACTTACTCCAGTGCCACAGCCGCTGTTCCCTCAACGTGAGGTGCCGCCCAAGATCCAGGTAGCCAACCCGGTCTACCAGAGGATCTTTGATTGTGAGACCTACGCCCTCCACAACAAGTCGGTGGCGTATGGTCCTGACCAGGCCCGAGCCATGGGCCGTGCCCAGAAGAATGCACTTCACTCTTTTGGGCACAAAGCGGAGTGGGATGGAACTCCCCCCCTCCGTGTCTTTGAGTTCCCACGTCGTTTCACAAAAGCCTGTGACGACAATGCCATAAGTGAAGGCATGGCTTTTTACATGCTACAGGAGTTTACAAAGGGAGACCTGCGGACAGAACTTATGTCCGTCATGCCCAGCTCCTCAAGTGGAGGCGCTGGGGAGGTGACGTCCTATTTGGAGCTCGTCAACTGGTTGTTGAGGGCCATGGTTGATGAAGCGGCGTTGGCTTCTCAAGTCGGGGAGTTTACGCGAGCCCATCAAGAAGAGGCGGAGGACGAGTTGTCCTTTGCGGAGCGAGTCCGTAAGCTCAACAATCTTTGTGGGTTTCTTCATCCACAAGCTGTGGTGAAGAGTCGGTTTGTGGAGGGACTCCATTGGTCAGTCCGGATGGAGACCCGGGAGCATAACAATGCCCGGGCGACCCTGGCCGAGTTGGCTAGGTTCGCCTACCGCAGAGGCGAGGCCTACCGCAAGTTGCGGGAGGAACAACGCCAGGAGCGTCAAGCCGAGTTGGCCAAGGAACGGGAGGAGGCGCGCCAGGCCAGAGAGTTGACAGAGGCACGCCGAATCCGCAAGGAGAGGGTGGTAGCTGCCGTGGGAACTTCCCAGGGTATCTCTTCGTCTTCCCCAGTTGGGAAGACCCCTCCGGGAACTGATAATCGGTGTTGGAACTGCAACTCCGATGGACACTGGGCATATGATTGCCCCAAGTTGAGTAAACGCATCCAACAACTTGTTAGGAATGCGAGTAAGAAGTCGGCTACGAACGAAGTACGTTCACGCCGCGAGGGTGGGTCTCGACCGGTGGTGGCGGTCGCCACACCCTTGGCGGAGGGGGCGGACACGTCGTCCTCGGACTCGTCGTCTTCCCCTTCGTCCTCAGATTCGGACGCCAAGTCGGCGGGAAACTAATGACCGTTGGAGCTGGCCGTCCGAAGCTCACAACGGCAGCCTCAGCCAAGTGGGTCAAGAGGACGAACCAACCGTGCCGGAGACTGCGGCGACCTAAGGGAGTCCGCCCACCTCGGGTAGGACTCCCCAAGAACGTAAACCGACGTCGGGTCATCGCGGTGCTGACGGGTGAGAATTTCCGGGTGGCTGGACGGGTGCAACTTGCCCCCGGCCGTGCCTGCTGTGCCCGTATCTTAGTTGATACCGGGTCAGGAGCCTCCTTGATACGCAAGTCGCTACTGCCAAAGGAGATGAAGCTCCAACGCTGGAGGTCTAAAGCTGACCATCTGATCGATATCAATGGTGGGGTACTTCCCATCGTTAGTGCCGTGACCCTACCAACTAGGTTGGGGACCCATGAGGTCGACGTGACCTATGGAGTAGTTGAGAATGTATCGGTACCCCTGCTTCTGGGTACCCCTTATGTTGTTACACAAGTGCCTTTGATTTGTGGCCCTGAGTATTGGGTCAAGTTGATGAATGGGGAAACCATCCCCATCCTTGGTAAGGGAAAGTCTGTGGCTCCTGTGACAGTTTCACAGTCGAAGCCTGTTTGCTCTGTGAGGGAAGGGTTTACTGCTACCCTGCGTCTAGCCCGTAAAGTCACGTTGCCCCCCCACTCGGTGGCGCACGTTGACGTTGTAACTGATTTTACGGGGAACGGGTTGGTGCACCCTTACCCCCGTCTTGCTCGCAAGCACCAAGTGCATGTTGCCCTTGGCACGATGGACTCCAAAGCCGGAGTCCCGTGGAAGATCCAGGTGATGAACCTGAGCTCGTCGCCCAAGTACTTCAAGTCGGGAGCCAAGTTCGGCTATATCGACCAACACGAGGGACCGGTAGTAGCGGTCACCCTCAACGCGGGCGCAAGTAGCAACCCGAAGTCCGGAAAGGAGAACCATCAAGCCAAGTCGGCCGCCTCTCCTCGGCCCCATGTGAACATGGAGGGTGTCCCACCCAGGTTGAGGGTTCAAGTTGAACGCCTCTTGGACCAATATCACAAGTTGTGGGATGGTCAATTGGGACTCATGAGAGCCACCCAACACCGGATCGAGTTGAAGCCCGGTGCACCCCCTATACGCCAACAACCGTATAGGGGAGGACCCCGTTCAAGGGCCCTCGTTAAGGAGCAAGTTGCTCGCATGGAGGCCCTCGATGTGATCGAGGCCAGTAACGCCGAGTGGGCGAGTCCGGTGGTTATCATCCCCAAAGTTGATGGGACCCCCCGGTTCTGTATCGACTACCGTAAGCTCAACGAGAGCACGGTTAAGGACAGTTATCCCCTACCTAGGATGAACGACTGTCTGGACTCCCTGGGGGAGGCGAACGTGTTCTCTACCCTGGACTGTAACGCGGGGTACTGGCAAATTCCCATTGCCCCGGAGGACAGGCATAAAACTACCTTTACCTGTCACTGTGGGACCTACCAGTGCAAGTGTCTACCTTTTGGCCTGTGTAACGCGCCGGCAACTTTCCAGCGCGCTATGGACATGATTCTGGCCGGAGTACGGTGGCAGATCTGTCTTGTGTACCTAGACGATATCATTGTGTTCTCCCGAAGTCCGGAGGAACACATTGGCCATCTTGGCCAGGTGTTCAAGCTACTTGCTGACGCCGGTGTGTCACTGAAGGCGAGTAAGTGCCACCTCTTCACTCAAGAGGTGGAATACTTGGGACATGTTGTCCGTTCGGGGCGTCTCAGTGTCAACGAGAAAAACTTGAGGGCCATCCGTAAGGCTCAGTACCCCCGGACCCAGACCCAGATGAGGAGCTTCCTCGGGATGTGTAACGTGTACCGACGTTTCACCAAGGGCTTCGCCAAGGTGGCGAAACCGTTGAATGAGTTAGTGAGCTCAACGCTACCGAAGAACCTGCCTCCCCCAAGTCGGGTGGAGCAGGAATCCTTTGAGACTCTTCGGGATCTTCTGCTGAAGCCCCCTATCCTGGCTACTCCTAGGTTGGGAGGCCACTACATCCTGGATGTGGACGCTAGCTACGACCAACTTGGTTGTGTGTTGCTTCAGCAGCAGCCGGACAAGGAGTACTTGCCGGTGGGATACTTCAGCAAGGGGCTGAACTCGGCCGAGAAGAACTACGGAGTCACCGAGTTGGAAGGACTCGCAGTGGTGTGGGCGGTGACGTCACTTCGTCACTACCTGGAGGGTGAGAAGCTCCTCATCCGCTGTGACCACCGCGCGTTGCAGTTCATCTTCAAGACGGACTGTACGAACACTCGTCTCAACCGGTGGAGGGTGCGACTGGCACCCTTCAACTTTGATATTGAGTACCCACCTGGCAGGCAACACGCCCTTGCCGACGGCCTCTCTCGGGTACCTACCGAGGGGCTGGACACTAACCCAGTCGATGAGGACATCCCCATCGTGGGGGTAGTCACGCGCTCGGGTCAGGCGTTGAACCCCGAGGCGCCAGGGAACAAGAAGTACTTGCCCCTGTCCCTGGACGAGGTGGTGAAGGCCCAGGCCAAGGATCCCTTCTGCAAGTCGCAGAGGAATACACTGGATATAGTGGCGGAGACGCGGTTCTTTCGGGGAGACGATGGCCTCCTCATGAGGAGGGGGGTATTCCAGGGGACCGAACAACTTGTCGTCCCCGCATCCCTCAAGGACAGTATCCTTGAGAGGGAGCATAACGCTCCCACAGGTGGACACCTGGGGTCTAGTAAACTGTAGCAGACCCTGAGGACCAGGTACTACTGGCCGTTCCTGGTGGTGGACATCTACAGTTGGGTGGCTGCCTGCACAAGTTGTGCAAAAAACCGTCTGATGGGACGGCGGCCTACTACGGCTATGCTATTGTTCCCGGCCAAGGAGCCCTTTGCCGCGTTGGCGATGGACATCCTTGGGCCACTGCCAGTGACCGAGGAGGGCAACCAGTACCTCCTGGTTATCTGTGACCGCTGTGGCAAAAACCACAAGCACACACGGCACCCAAGTTGGGGCGGTGTGCTAGGGCTGCCTCCCGTGTCGGGGGAACCGGAAGAAGTGCAAGCCGCACAAACTCTGTCCCTGTTGTGGGGCAAACCCCCCTCCTCATAGAGAGGCCAAGCGGGGTAAAACCACCGCCCCAAGGCCTCACGCGGGACAACTTGTCCCGCCTCCGGGGGAGACCCCGCCGTCAACCAAAAGCCGGGTGACGCGGGAGTCCCGTCCCCCGGAGCGATCGCGGAGCCCCCGCAGGAAGTCCCGGCGGGTGCTGCCCCGTAGGAGGTGTCCTCCATGCGCTCGTCAAGAGAGTCCGTCTCCACTCCCGGAGTCGCCATGGCCCTCCCCAAGTTGGGGAGAGACGCTCTGGCTATCGCAGCACGAGACCCGCCTCGAGTTGAGGGGGACTCGGATCGTGGGTATACGGGTGGCCTCCCCAGCGTGGGGCGGCCCAGTGGAAGGTGAAGGGGTGGTGGTGGTGATGGTGAAGTGTGAACTGAGGAGAGCAAGCTGCCGAGTGGGCAAGCTTGAGGAGAGGGGCGGTCAACGTGACCGCCTCCACATCCGTGTTACGTACTCGATGGAGGACAGCAAGTCGCGCCCCCAACGCCGAGACGTGCGTTTACGCACCCCCTCACAGGGCCGACCGGGTCGGTCGGAACTGAGGAGAGGGGAGTGTGGCAGTATTGACCCCCAGGTAGGGGGGCAACACGTGCCATGCAAGGGGCGGCAGGCCACTAGCCTGATCCGTTCCTCTGAGACAGAGGGCCCCCTACGCCCGGGTGCACCCGGAGGTAAAGTTTACCTCTGTCCCCTGCTGCTCCACCAAATGTGGCATAAACCACAAGCACACACGGCACCCAAGTTGGGGCGGTGTGCTAGGGCTGCCTTCCGTGTCGGGGGAACCGGAAGAAGTGCAAGTCGCACACACTCTGTCCCTGTTGTGGGGCAAACCCCCCTCCTCATAGAGAGGCCAAGCGGGGTAAAACCACCGCCCCAAGGCCTCACGCGGGACAACTTGTCCCGCCTCCGGGGGAGACCCCGCCGTCAACCCAAAGCCGGGTGACGCGGGAGTCCCGTCCCCTGCTGCTCCAGCAAATGTGGCAAAAACCACAAGCACACACGGCACCCAAGTTGGGGCGGTGTGCTAGGGCTGCCTCCCGTGTCGGGGGAACCGGAAGAAGTGCAAGTCGCACACACTCTGTCCCTGTTGTGGGGCAAACCCCCCACGGACAAACAAGAGGATGGTGTGTGGTCCAACAGTTTCTTGGTCGGGACGGGGACGCAGGGCCAAGCCCCGCTGTCCCTCCCCTTATCCCCCCAGGGTCCACTCAGAATCTCGCCACTCAGAATCTCCCACCCCAGCACCTGCCCACCGGGCCACACGAAAATTCAAGACGATAAATGCAGAAAACCCTCAAATCCAAGTTGTATTTACTACTAAGCTAACTATCCCAAACTTAGGGAATATGGACCCAAATGCAGGGGGAGGAACGGATCAGGCTAGTGGCCTGCCGCCCCTTGCATGGCACGTGTTGCCCCCCTACCTGGGGGTCAATACTGCCACAACCGCTTCACGAAACTTACGCGAGCGATCCCACTGGCAGAGATCACGGCCATGTCGGTCGTGTCAGCCTTCCTAGATCACTGGGTTGCCGCGTATGGCATTCCGGATAGTACACTATCGGACAATGGACCGCAATTTGCGTCTGTACTGTTTCAGGGAGTGCTGGATATGTTGGGGGTGCGGGCAAACTATGCCACCCCCTACCACCCACAAACTAATGGGCAGGTGGAGCGCTTCAACAAAACTATTGTTAGGCAGCTGCGCCACTATGTGAGTGAGCACGTGAAAACGTGGGACCAATACATTTCTATTCTTACCACTGCCTACAATTCGCAGGTTCACTCATCTACCGGGGAAGTACCCCTCGCTTTCGTGACCCCCCGTCGCGTGCGGTCTATTGCCGTGCGGCGGCCGCTCCCAACTAGGGAGGATGGCGGCAGGACGCCTACTCCTACTGAGAGTAAGGCGGAGTTCGCTGCTAGGCTTGAAAACCTCATCCCTAAAGTCAGGGCTGAGATGGACAAAGCACAAAAGCGCTACAAGCGTACCTTTGACAAAAAGGTGCGCAACGCCAAGCATGTCCCCGAGCAGGGTGACTGGGTATTGGTCCACTCACACATCCCAACTGGGGGTAAGTTGGTATTCCAGATGAAGGGGCCGCACCAGGTCCTTCGTACTGATGGGCGGCGCTTCACCATCGAAAGTGACGATGGGGTCCGCACAGTGAACGGACAGGACGTGGTCAAAGTTGCACCACCGCCTGGAGGCGACCCAGCTTGGGCGCGTGCGTTGGAAGCGTGGCGCCTCCGCTTACTGCCTGCGGCCAAACAGGGCCCGCAGGAGTACGTGTTCGATAAGTTCATCGACCACGGCTGGGATGAGGACACAGACCGCCTCATGTTGAGGGTGCGTTGATTCGGCTACAAAGCCAAGGATGATACGTGGGAATATGTGGAGGACCTTCCCGCTGAGAAGGTCCGGGCGTACTGTGCCCGGAATGTGATAGACCCTAACAGCCCTCCCTCAACGTGAGGGAAGGCCGAGCAACAGTGCCAAGAGAGTGCTTCAAGTCGAAGTGGTACGCAGAGTGGCTTTTAACTACAGCCCTAACCATCACACTCTCACAACAAAGGCAGCTGCCAACTAGGCATGCATGCTAGACTCTCCAACCCCACGGCCCTCGCCCTCACGTGGAGGCGAGCGGCGAGACCCACGCCGATAACGCTCCCCACCAGTCGGAGGGGCCGGCGGCTCCAAGTCGGACCCGTCGCGCCCCTCACGGTCGCGCAAGTGGCGACGACCGCGGCTGCTCTTCTGCTTAGTCTTGCGCGCAAGTTGGCGACGCAGACGCCGGACCGACTCCGACTCTGACGGAGTCGAGGACTCCGAGACGGAGTAAGACAACTCGTCTTCCGACACGGAGGGAGAGCGCCGCGAGCGTCGGCGACGACGGCGACGAGGCGAGTATGCCCGGCTCGCACGACGTTTGCCACGCCCAAGTGGGGCTGGATGGGGCATAATAGCCCCAATGCGAGCCAACTCGGCCGTCATAAACTCCGCCACCGACTCGCAACTCGCGGTCGCCACTGCAGTACGAACGCGCTCCTCAAGTTGAGGAGTCTCGGAACTTTGGAGGGTTGCGGTCGACGCGGCCAACCAGGAAATGGTGCGCACCAACGTGGTGATCATCATCTCTGAGGTTAGAGGCGTGGGCGGTAACACCAACTTGGGGTATACCGTCAGGAGGGTGGCCCCCAAGTTGGGGGACACCGGGGTGGACGACTCAACGGCCACGCTAACCAGGATGTCCCCGTGCGGCTGGTAGGGGACCGGAGGAAGCGGAGGGGCACGCCGAGGTGGCGGGACCCGGGTGTAACTGCGACCCCGACTTGGGGCCCCCGCAGTAGGTTGAGTCATATGGTCATCATGTCAGGGCACGGCCATAACTATGGCCTTGTCCGGGGGTGGCGCAGTGTGGCGATCCACCCCCGGGGCATACGGGTAGTCCCCGATGCCCAACCCCTCTCGTAGGACCACACGGCCGTCATGAAGTTCACGAGCGACCCACACGAACTGGCGAAGTGCGCCATCGTCCTTGGGCCCACGAGTGGGGCGGCGCAACTTGTGCTCGATGCTCTCCCACTCGATAAACTTGTGGAGGCGGAGCATCTCCTCAAGTAGAGTGAGTTGTCCTGATGAGCACCCCTCAGCAACTAGCTGAGGGGTGAGCTGTTCCAAACCTTGGATAAGCCGGAGGGGGAGATGCCAGAGCATCCCCCGCCGCTGAACACAAGACAACCAGGTCGACATGACCTCGAGGAGCCACTGGGTGGCCAACATGGCCCACACCAGGTGATCAGGGCCAGCTGTCAACATGACGGAACCGATGTGGTCAAGCAACCGTGGCAGCAACGCCGGGAACCCATAGGGGACCTCAACTTGAGGCCACCACTCGGGCTTCTTCGGATAGTACGGCTCCTCACTGGCAGCAGACTGTTGAGGAAACTCAAGTTGAGCCGAGGTCACCAAGTAGGGACCTCGCCGGAAGTCCTTCTTCATCCGCACATCAAAGTGATGAGTGTGCGGATCGGCCTCGTGAAGGTACGCTGGGCGAGTTGCCACCGCGTCCCAAGTAAAGGTCGGCGAGTCGCCGGGACCCGGGATAGTTCCCCCGCGGTCCACCATGGCCTTGGCACGCTGAACGTCCTCAACCTCCTCGTCGTCCAGGAAGGCAAACTGGTCCGTCCTGAAGCCGACAGGGAACCCGACCCTACGGGGACACTTCTCCCGTAGGCGGTCCCATACCCGACCCATCGCTGCGCCAAGTCAGCCACAGCGAAGAACGGTCAACACCTCCTCATATAGAGGCCAAGCGGGGTAAAACCACCGCCCCAAGGCCTCACGCGGGACAACTTGTCCCGCCTCCGGGGGAGATCCCGCCGTCAACCAAAAGCCGGGTGACGCGGGAGTCCCATCCCCCGGAGCGATCGCGGAGCCCCCGCAGGAAGTCCCGGCGGGCGCTGCACCGTAGGAGGTCTCCTCCATACGTTCGTCGAGAGAGTCCGTCTCCACCCCCGGGGTCGCCATGGCTCTTCCCAAGTTGGGGAGAGACGCCCTGGCTACAGCGGCACGAGACCCGCCTCGAGTTGGGGGGGACTCGGATCGTGGGTATACGGGTGGCCTCCCCAGCGTGGGGCGGCCCAGTGGAAGGTGAAGGGGAGGTGGTGGTGATGGTGAAGTGCGAACCGGGGAGAGCAAGCTGCCGAGTGGGCAATCTTGAGGAGAGGGGCGGTCAACGTGACCGCCTCCACATCCGCGTTACGTACTCAAGGAGGGACAGCAAGTCGCGCCCCCAATGCCGAGACGTGCGTTTACGCACCCCCTCACAGGGCCGACCGGGTCGGTCGGAACTGAGGAGAGGGGAGTGTGGCAGTATTGACCCCCAGGTAGGGGGGCAACACGTGCCATGCAAGCGGCGGCAGGCCACTAGCCTGATCCGTTCCTCTCCCTGCATTTGGGTCCATATTCCCTAAGTTTGGGATAGTTAGCTTAGTAGTAAATACAACTTGGATTTGAGGGTTTTCTGCATTTATCGTCTTGAATTTTCGTGTGGCCCGGTGGGCAGGTGCTGGGGTGGGAGATTCTGAGTGGCGAGATTCTGAGTGGACCCTGGGGGGATAAGGGGAGGGACAGCGGGGCTTGGCCCTGCGTCCCCGTCCCGACCAAGAAACTGTTGGACCACACACCATCCTCTTGTTTGTCCGTGGGGGGTTTGCCCCACAACAGGGACAGAGTGTGTGCGACTTGCACTTCTTCCGGTTCCCCCGACACGGGAGGCAGCCCTAGCACACCGCCCCAACTTCGGTGCCGTGTGTGCATGTGGTTTTTGCCACAGTCTTGACCCGCCGTACCGGCCGGGGTGCCGCCACCACCATCCGCCACGCCGGCGACACCATCTTGAGGTAGAGCCACGCCGGCACGGGCGACAGAAGCCATCCGGGCCGCCGGAGGAGTAACGGTAGAAGCCACTGCTGCACGCGGTTGTCCGCCGCCCGACGGAGCCGTCGTGCCGCTACACACGGACTACAACCCGCCCGGCGCGCCGTCCGGGGCCACACGAACGGTCACCCGGTCGTCCTCGTCCTCCGACGAGCTCGCTAAGAAGCACTCGGCGGCGGTGGCAGAGACGGGAACGTCGTCCACCATCACCTCTTCCTCCTCCTCAAGCAGGAGGTCGTCCTCGCCCCCGGGTACCTGGGGGTCCGACATGGTGAAACCAGGGTAGCAGGGGCGCCCCGTCGGAAAAGCCGTCGACGGCTACGACCCGGTACGGTGGGACAACCGGGACGAGCCAGGGAAGCGCGGGCACCCGCGCTTATGACCACAAACGGCCACGAGAAGCGCCGCAGGCGCGCGGGTCGACCCGCGCTCCACGAGGCTACGAACGGGCTCCACCCAGGCACCTGGGCGGGCCGGGGCCACACCCCCGTACAGGGCAACCAAGAGGGGTTCACCCCGAAACCGCCCCCGCGAAAAGCGGGAGCGGCCGCCCCTATTCACTCGGTAACACGAGAGGGGCTCCCCTACCACCAGACACCTGGTGGCGGATTCGCTTGCACCACCCCTCGGAAAGGGGGGTCGTGAACAGAAACCCGCATCGGGAATTTAACGGTCCGGAAAACGGATCGTGTGTGTACCACACAAAGGGGGGCACCCCCCTCAGGCAACCTCGAAAAGGGGTGTCTGGCGCGACAGGGCGCAAAGCCCCACCCGACTGGTAAACGGTCACGCGACCCACTTACATTCGGTAACCCGAATGCAACTCGACCCGAGGACGGGCCGAATCTAAGGGGGGGATATGTAGCAATATGGTTGGCCGTATTGTGACCCTAATATTAGGGGGGGCTACTTCTAATCCTTGGCTTTCAATTTGAGAGTCTGTACTGGTCACGGTATCTATAAGTTACGTATGACCAGAGGGACTTGCATCTTGGGGTGGAGGGTAGTTAGTAGTGTCTCCGAGGGTTTATAACGTGGGGGCCGGCGGCGAATCCACCGCCGGCCAAGGCAGAACAACAAACCCCTTTCATTTGGGCTCCCATCTTGGTCCCGTGGCTTGCGCTCCAAGGACAGCAACCTTGGCCTCCCGGTGACGTTGGTGCCGATCCCCCTTGGTGAGTGTTCCCTGAGAGTGGACGTGCGACGGATTCCTATTGTGCTACAGCCATCCTGTTCGCAGGAGTACCCAACTACGTGCGGATATCCGCACGGGGAGCCAATACGGCCGGGACGAACTCCAGTCGACTGATGCATATGTGCAAGTCCCCAGGGGACGCCTACTGGGTGCTACACCCGGAATGCGCCTTGGCCCCGAAGCCCAAGGGTGAGGGGGGCAAGCCCAGTCTTACCCCGGTACCGAGGCAAGAGAAGGTGGAACGTAAGGCCGCACCAGTACTGGTGGCGACCGAACATACCCCTACCGGTGAGGATGAACCTCTAGTCGACCAACAGGGCCACCTGTTGCTACCGGCGACGCCGGTGACTGATGAGCATGGTACGGTAGCGTACATCGCCCCGGCTGGGACCCAGTTCCAGGTCAACGAGGGAGCAGGTCGGCGCGTCCCGTATGTGTGGACTACGAGGTATGCCCCGGTTACGGGTAACCCCCACCAGCCCCTGCCGACCTGGGCAGTACGTACGGAGGCACCTCCGCACATCGCAGGTAGAGCCAACCGGTTGGGGGAGTCCATGTTCCGGCTGGCACCGGGACCCAAGGCCTACCAAGGGGCGGGCACTCGGGCGCCCGAGGCAGGCAACCGGACCTATGGAGCCAACCCGACGCGGACGCCCGGGACGGCCGGCACGTCCGGATGTATGTTGTGCGGAGACCCCCAACACTGGGTGTCCGCATGCCCACTCATCCCGGAGGAGTCTCGACGGGCAGCGGCGCAACGCAAGGCATCCATGGGTGGGTATCCCGCCCGAGGCCCGGCACCGGGTAGGCAGCAAGCTCCAGGAGGAGTACTGGCAGTCGAGGAGGCACCCCCTCCCTCGGATGCCCCGGAGGACAGTACCCGGCCGAGCACGGGAAACGAGTAAGAGGAAGGACGACACGGGGTCCCTGGGGTAACCCTAGCAAGCTACCCCGGACTGCCGCGGGGAAGCCCCACGGAGAGCGCGGTTGAGCCGACGCCGCATCAACCCCCGGGTACACCTTCCGGCCCCGACGACACGGCGTCAGGGGATTGATGACCAACCTCCAAGGTTGGGAGGAGAGGACGGGAAGCCCCGTCACATGGAACCAGACAAGGGCCCTGTTCAGGATGCCCGAGCTACACCGGATATCGGTGTAGGCCACGTACTGTTCACCTGCGAGAACTTCAAGGTATCAGCCGCACTGGGGGTTGACCCCCAGTCGACCCGGTCGTATTACCCCGTACTGGATACAGGGGCTGGACATAACTTGATCCGGAAGGATACCCTCCCGGACAAGAGGCTCCCGCGAGTCAGAGTTGCTCGGGGACCCACGATCAAGGATGCGAATGGTTGTCTCATTCGTACGACCGCAGCGATGTCGCTGCAGGTCACCATCGGGGAGCTTACTTCGGAAGTTGACTTCCTGGCATGTGAGACGCTATCTGTGCCCTGCATACTGGGGTGCACCTTCATCAACGTTCACGTTGATGCAATCCGGCCGGGCCGGAGGACCGTCGAGCTGCAAGAGGCCGACGGGACGAAGAGAGGACAGACAGCTATCGTCAGGGACCTGACGTTACAAGGGAGCCACGTTAACGTGGCTGAGGTATACGCAAGCGTAGAGCCGAAGACACTCCGGCTGGCCAAGCGGACTCGCTTTGAGCCGCTATCGGAGACCGTCCTCCCGGTTAACTGTGACCTCGCAGGCATCTGCAGAGCCCAGTCCAACCTACGAACCTACAAGCGCCATGGGTTGACCATGGCCAATGGTATCGTAGACCTCCCAGCGGGGGGGTCATCACTGCTGGTGATGGCGAACTATCGCCGGAAGGCAGTCACCCTCCCGAAGGGAACTATCCTCGGGATTGCCGAGCTCTACGAAGGAGATATCCTTACCCCTGACAAGGAAGGTCAAGTGGAACCACTTGAGGTGCTGGCGGTCGCCGAGACCACCGAGCGACAGCAACCCGATGACGGGAAGCCTAACCCATCGGCGGCTCCGGCGGACATGCCGCAAAAGGACCAAGAAGCCTTGAAGGCACTGGCCGAGGCTGACCTCGACCACCTTCCCCCTTCGGGAGCTGAAGGGGTACGACGGATGCTAAGAAAGCACGACGTCATGTGGACCGGCGGGGCGCTGGGTACCATTGGGGCAACCCAACACCGTATTGACCTGGTACCAGGTGCTCGACCAGCGCGGTCGCAACCGCATCGTGCGGGACCTGTGCAACGAGAGATCGTTGATGGGGAAGTGAAGAGGATGAGTGAAGCTAAGGTGATCCGACCTTCGATGTCGGAGTGGGGTGCCCCAGTCGTGATCGTACCGAAGAAGGATCAAACCCCTCGGTTTTGCGTCGATTATCGACGCCTCAACTTGGTTACCAAGGAAGACTCATACCTTTTACCAAGGATGGACGAGTGTATTGACTCGCTGGGGGAAGCCACAGTGTTTACCACTATCGACTGCAATGCCGGGTACTGGCAGATCCCAGTGGCGGAAGAGGATATCCCCAAGACGGCGTTCGTCTGTCACAGTGGCGTGTACGAGTTCCTAAGGATGCCCTTCGGATTGTCCAACGCCCCCGCCACATTCCAACGGGCCATCGACATCACACTGTCGGGAGTCAAGTGGCGTAACTGCCTGGTGTACTTGGACGACGTCATCGTCTTCTCGCGTAACATGGATGACCATGTGCAACATGTTGACGAGGTACTCACCCTCTTGCGGAACGCCGGGGTAACCCTGCGCCTCAAGAAGTGCGCCTTCTTCCAGCAGACAGTCGAGTATCTGGGTCACCAGATCACACCAGGTAAACTGGGAGTGCTCGAAGCTAATACCCGGGCACTCCGGGATGCGCAATACCCAACCACCCAGACACAGCTGAAAAGCTTCCTGGGGATGTGCAACGTATACCGACGGTTCGTCAAGGACTTCGCTCGTATAGCCAAACCGTTAACGGTCCTGACGAGCAGTGCCTTGCCAAGGGTACTCCAACCTCCCTCGCCCAGCGAGGGAGAGGCCTTCGAGCTGCTCAAGCAAGCTCTGCTAGCCCCACCCGTGCTTGCGTTGCCGCATAGACGCGGGACCTTCGTCATCGACGTCGATGCCTGCGACACCCAAGTGGGATGCACCCTGCTACAGGGAGAGACCATCATCGGTACCGATAATGCTATCCCGGACCTACATCCGGTAGGGTACTTCAGCCGGACGCTCAACCCGGCTGAGCGTAACTATAGTGCCACCGAGCGCGAGTGCCTCGGAGTCATATGGGCAGTGCAACTGCTCCGGCCATACCTGGAAGGTTCCAGGTTCATCGTAAGGTCCGACCACGAACCTTTACGATGGCTTCTCAACCTTGGTGACAAGGATTCCGACAGTCACGGTCGGCTAGCCCGGTGGAGGCTGAAGATGGCCGAGCACGACTACCGGACCATGTATAAGGCCGGCTCCACCCATCATCTGGGGGACGTGCTGTCGCGACTCGATACCCCAAGCGGGGATACCCGACAGGTGGACGAAGACATCCCGGTGGTACCGGTGGGCATGGTGGGTAATGCTACCCAAGGTATGGTTGACCATACCATGGCACACCTTGCGTGCCCGTTGACCCTCGCGGACTTCCGCGAGGCACAGGCCAATGACGATGACTGTAAACGCCATCGTGCTAACGTCCTGGCCGGCACGGCCGGCATCTTCTCCGAGAACGAGGACGGACTCATATATCGGCGGGCACCCGCCGATGGACGGCATCAGGTCGTGGTTCTCGTGTCTTTACGGCAGGCCGTCATGGAACGAGAACACGAGAACCCCACAGCCGGACACCCGGGGGGTTCGCGCATGTTCGCAGCAATGCGAAGGTTCTTCCATTGGCCAGCAATGGCCGTCGACGTAATCGACCACGTGCGGGGATGCCACCCGTGCGCACGGAATCGCATGAGTCTTCATAGGCGGGCATCCGCTATGAAACTGTTCCCCCCGGATGGACCCAACGAGCAAGTCGCTATCAACATACTCGGGCCACTTCCGGTAACGGAAGAAGGGAACAGGTACATCCTGGTCATGTCGGACCGCTTTACTAAGATGTCACGGGCAGTAGCAATCCCGGACGATACGGCCTACACCATCATGAACGCAGTGGTTGACCACTGGATCAGTGCTTACAGAGTAATGAAGAAACTCCTCTCCGATAACGGAGCAAACCTTACGTCAGCATTCTGCACTAAGGTCCTGGGCATGTTCGGTATCGAACCCCGTCGGGCATCCGACTACCACCCGCAGTCCAACGGGCAGGTGGAGCGGTTCAACCGCACCATCGTCAAGATGCTCCAATGCTATGTGGCGGAACACACGAAGACGTGGGACAGGCTTCTGTCCGTCTTGACCCTGGCATACAACGCCAGGCCCCACCGGAGTACCACCATTGCCCCCCTGGAATGGGTCATGCCGATGGGCGTCGGTAACCTGACGCTGCCACCGGGCAGATGCACTCGGTATGATATACCGAAGGGCCGACCGGCCGAACGGATCCACTTAGCTTGGTTGGCCAAGCTATCGTGGATGATACCCAAGCTCAAGGGTGCCCTTGACCGTACACAACTTCGATACAAGAAGAACTTTGACGCCCGGTTACGGGTACGCAACGCAACCCTGGTAACAGGTGACTGGGTCTACATCAGACACCAGAAGTTCCGAGGGAACAAGCTTATGCAACCGGTCAAGGGACCGTACCAGATCTTACACAGAGATGATCACTCTGTCATCCTGCACTCCGATACGGAGATACAACGCATCAACCTCAATGATGTGAAACCTGCTCCGAAGCCGGAACAGCCTCAGCCGGTACCGGCTGGGTTGCTACATGAAGCTCTTACAACCGACCAGTCAGATGACCCGGTGGGACCGGATGGGATTCCATACCAAGTAGAGAGCGTGGTCGGACACACCGACCCGGACCTACCAGGACCCTGGTACGTCAAGGTGATGTGGGTCGGATACGACTCACCCACCTGGGAACAGGCGGCGAATATACCCCGCCAACTCCTCATGCCTTGCATAAGGCGACGACGCCTACTGTAACAACCCAACCGACACCGACTTCGGCTGTTGGGGGGTGAGGCTTATACCTACTAAGTAGGGTGTCACATGGACTCGGCAAGACTTAGGTTCACTAAGTTGGAGCGGACTTAGGCAAACTAAGTAAGCTACTGACTTTTACAAGTTTACTTGAAGGAGATGACTAACTCCGATAATTTCAAAGTAACCTGAGGCTTACACCAATGTAAACCTTCATCCATGGCACAAGTGACGGACCAAGGAAGGTTGACCTTCATGAGTATTAACCAACCAGGATGGGCTGGGGGAGGCGGGAAAGAACCGAGGCAAGCCACGACAAAGTCAGACGGGGTTTTCCCCAATGGCAGGCATTGGTATCATGCAAACGCCCCAGCGGGGGATGAGTTTATACTCACTACTACCCGGCCACCATAAGGGTCACCGGGGCCCTCTCCCTCACAAACAATAGCACTCCTCAGTGGGTAGACCCACTGCCCGAGGGAGGCCACTCACGCGTAAGCGCGTATACCTCCATGCTCCACCGGTCGGCAATCTCACGACGGTCAATCACCCGAGTTACCTCGGTGCATAGCTGAACGAGGGTGCTGCGGCCAGCCTCCACGTCCTCCAGAGCTTTCTGGAGGCGGTCAAGCACGCCACCGAAGCAACGCGCTGACCCAACCAGCGCAGCACCTGGGGGGATATCCCCCCAGCTAACAGAGAGACCCTCCCGCATTGCGCGGGCAACAAGGGCGTCAACGCCCTCATACCAGAGACGGGGACCCCCGTCACGCATGACAGGGGCGGGAGGTGACACTGGCGCAGCCAGAGGAGCCACAGGAGGCGACACGGCTACTACCGGAGCCGGTGGCACCTGATACGAGGCCCGGTAGGACCCTACTGAAGGGGCCCCACCGTAAACCCGGCGGGGCTCGGCCCGACGACGGGACATCTCACGCTCCCCACCCGCAGAGCCCCATTCTCGGGGACGACGGCCAACCGCCGCCGGTATCGGGTTACCGAACCACGGGGCAAGGACCTGAAGAGGGTCATGGATAACCATGGGAATACCCAGGTCAGCAACAGCCTCGGTGGACGCCCACCCATGGCAATTGGGCTCACCCGGCTGAGTACGCCGGATACGCAACGAGTGACGAGGCAAGGGGGAAGCCCCAGCCTGCGGGTCCCGGTACGGGGGAAGGACCAACACCCCAGCCCAGTTCACGGCATCGTGAACAGCCAGCAGGGCCTCGAACTCCCGGGCCAACCCGGTCTTGGCGGCTATCATGTCCACGCCCAACTGCGCGATGTGCCGACGGACACCCGTCGGAAGATGAAACAGGCGCCCCTGCAGGCGGACGGACAGCAAGAAGGAGGAAGCCTGCCCGAGGGTAACCTCAAGGGTGAAGGTACCCTGCAACGGGTGGACCGGCCGGGAGGCCAACACACTCCCGAAGTAACGGAGGCAGGAGCCGGTGTCAAACCGGAAAGCAGGAGCGGGTTCCCACCCCTCCTGCCACAGAGGCGGGCGCACGGCAGTGTACACCGGCGCGCGACCGTTACCGGTCTGCAACGCACACGTTATATCGGTGCGGAACGCATCCGCCATGACACCATGGTTGCGTCGCCAGCTCGACGCTGACTTCAAACCAGCCATAGGCGGGTACGGAGCCGTCAACGTCAGGTACGGGGATACCCCCGGGAAGTACTCGAACCCGGGATACCGGCCGGTATCACCCACCGTCCCCCCAAACGCAACCGGCTCCGCCGCCGCCGCAATCCCCCGAGCACTAGCCGGGTAGTCAACCTCCCGCGGCAACGCGGGGGCAATCAAGTCGCATATCCCGAAGGCGGAGTCGAGGTAGACCTCACCCCGCCCAATCCGGGTGCGCCAGAGCTGCGCATGCCGGTCGTCCGGCTGGCTCAGGATCCAATGATGCTCCACTCGGACCGCGTTCGGCTGGTTGACCAGCCGCACCAACTCCCGCTCCCAACTCGGGTCCACCTTGACGCGCCGGGAGGTCTCTCCAGGGAGACGCGGCTGGTGGAAGTCCACCCGCATCCGACCAGCGGACTCCATCGACTCTTGCACAGTCATGCCTCGAACCCGAGCCACCAAATCGGACATCGACATGGCGAGTTGACCCGCCGCCACGGCGACGCCGCCACCCAACGGGGCAACCCGGGCGGGACCAGGAAGAATCGGGGGCGCCGGGGGATGCCCCACCGGCAGATGGGCCGGTGCCGGAGGTGCACGGGGCCAAGGAGGAAGAAGAAGGGCGGGCGCCCGCCCGGAGTAGCTCCCGGAGTCCACTGCCATCGGGGTAGACATTTCTTGACCACCAAGCGTCCGCGGCACCGCGGGCAGAGCATCGCCGCCACCCGGGCCCGACGTGGGCACCACGGGGGCGGAAGAGGTAGACCCGTCACCCGCCGACGCGGACACACCAACCGGGCGGGCACCCGCGCCGTCTTGACCCGCCGGCTCGGCTGGGGGGCGGCCACGACCATCCGCCATGCCGGCGACGCCGTCTTGAGGTAGAGTCGCGCCGGCACCGGCGACAGAAGCCATCCTGGCCGCCGGAGGAGTAGCGGTAGAGGCCACCGCTGCACGCGGTGGTCCGCCACCCGACGGAGCCGTCGTGCCGCTGCACACGGACGACAATCCGCCCGGCGCTCCTTCCGGGGCCACACGAACGGTCACCCGGTCGTCCTCGTCCTCCGACGAGCTCGCCAAGAAGCACTCGGCAGCGGTGGCGGAGACGGGAACGTCGTCCTGCATGACCTCCTCCTCCTCCTCAATCAGGAGGTCGTCCTCGCCCCCGGGTACCTGGGGGTCCGACATGGTGAAACCGGGGTAGCAGGGGCGTCCCGTGCCAGAAAGCTGCAACCGGCTCGACCCGGTACGAGGAACGCTCGCGCGGACGAGCCAGGGAAGCGCGGGCACCCGCGCTTATAACCACACAGCTCAGCACGAGCGATACGGCAGCGCGGGACGACCCACGCCAGCCGAGCTACGAGGGCGCTCCACCCAGGCACCTGGACCGGAGCCACGCCCCCCCCACACGGGGCAATCAAGGGGGGTCACCCCCAACCGCCCCCCACTCAATCGTCCACACGAGAGGGGCCCCCCTACCACCAGACACCTGGTGGCGGATCCGCTTGCACCACCCCTCGGAAAGGGGGGTCGTGAACAGAAACCCGCATCGGGAATTTAACGGTCCGGAAAACGGATCGTGTGTGTACCACACAAAGGGGGGCACCCCCCTCAGACAACCTCGAAAAGGGGTGTCTGTCGCGACAGGGCGCAAAGCCCCACCCGACTGGTAAACGGTCACGCGACCCACTTACATTCGGTAACCCGAATGCAACTCGACCCGAGGACGGGCCGAATCTAAGGGGGGGATATGTAGCAATATGGTTGGCCGTATTGTGACCCTAATATTAGGGGGGGCTACTTCTAATCCTTGGCTTTCAATTTGAGAGTCCGTACTGGTCACAGTATCTATAAGTTACGTTTGACCAGAGAGACTTGCATCTTGGGGTGGAGGGTAGTTAGTAGTGTCTCCGAGGGTTTATAACGAGGGGGCCGGCGGCGAATCCACCGCCGGCCAAGGCAGAACAACAAACCCCTCCCATTTGGGCTCCCATCTTGGTCCCGTGGCTTGCGCTCCAAGGACAGCAACCTTGGCCTCCCGGTGACGTTGGTGCCGATCCCCCGTGGTGAGTGTTCCCTGAGAGTGGACGTGTAGCGGATACCCTATTGTGCTACACGGCGACCGTGGGACCATCTGCGGCACCACCCGCGGCGGGGGCGGCGGGCACAGACGTGAGGCCGAGGCCCTCTAGGTCGCCATAGTGCATGCCCGGTCGACGGAGAACGTCGAGCAGCGACGCGCCAGACCGCAGCGGCGCGCCGGTGCGGTCCGCCACGAGCCGCCCGGTGGGGGAGTCGGGCCCCACGTGGGTGACGCCCAGGCGCGCCAACTCGGCGGCAATGCGTTCCTGCTTGGCACTGTACGCCCCCCACAGGCGGTTGTCCACGAGGCCCAGGGACCGCCCGACGGGCGTTAACCGTGCGACGTCGTCGGCCGGAACGTGCGTTTGCCCTCGCGCTCCACCGGCCTTCCCTGGTTGCTGCACACTGGCTTCCGGGACGGGCGCCCTGCTCTCTCTCTCTCTCTCTGCTTCTCTTCTTCCCTTTCAGTGCCTGCCTTCCCTCTCGGTGGCACGCTGTTTTGTGTCTTGTTTCTGAGGTTTAAGGCGTTATGTTTGTGCCTAGCGGGTGGGATCCCGATCTCCCCGGCGGAGGGGGAGAGGGTCGGGCTACTTGGTGTATCCGGCGCGGCCGGGCCACCTGTCCGCCCGACGGGTACAAGAGGAGAGGCGCGACGGGGGGATCGCACCGGCCGCCGTCGACCGGCACGTTCGTTTGCCCTCGCGCCCCTCCCACCTTCCCGGTGTGGCGCCCGTCGGCGACCTCCCGGCCGCCTTCTTCTCTTTCCTCTTGCATCTTTCTCTGCTTTACTATCTTCTTACGCCTGCCTACCTCCGCGGTGGCACGCTGTTTACCCTCTTGCGTGGGCACGGGCAACTTCCCGCGCCCTATGCTCGGCCAGGCCGGTTGGCCTGGCCGCGGCTTACTAAACTGTACCAACTGGCACACCCGCGTCTGGCAGGCTTGAGTAAGACCTCTTTGCGGGGTTGGGCACCTTCCCACGCCCGACGGCCGGCTCGGGAGTCAGCGGCGACCCCGAGGGGCACATCGACTGCCCGGCCTTGGCCCTATTAAACCAATGTACTTCCTGGCACACCCACGTCTGGCAGGCAGGAGGAAGCGATTTTACACCTCCAATGCGAAATCTTCTCCCTGACTCAGTGGTCGACATCGCACGCCACCGCCCACGGCCCGTGCGGACGGAATCTTCAACAAACAATCGATTCGAGGGGAGAGGGGGCCCGAGCGGCCAGATGGCTGGGCGGCATCGCCGTGGTGCGCCGTGCGGGGCGGGCGGTCTGCGGCGGCGACAGGCTGCGCGATACGGCTGGTGGTGTCATCAACGAGAGGGGGGACGAGGTGCACGGCGGCGGCGGCTCCGCTCCCGCGTCGCCCCCCTTCCTGACCCCCCCCCAGGCGCGCGGAAAGCCCGCCAGAATCACTTCCCCTACACCAATCTCCCGCAGCGCGCACAGACACACCTCGTCGGGGGCGCTCGTGGAGGCGGGCTCGCGCAGCGCACCGCCACGCACCCTGTAGCAAGCGTTGGGGGCGGGCGACTCTGACGGCACCGGCACGACGGCCTGCCCGCTCTCGTGCGCCCGCGCCGCGTCGGCGGCCGCGGCCACCAGCACATCTACGGGAGGAAAAATCGCTACATCTCGTTTCTTGAAGGGCCCCAGAGTACTCTCCAGAGAACCGCCGAACCTGTCTTTGAACGCTAGAATCGACTCAGTCTCACCCATATCCCGGTGTTCTGATGGCAGTGTGTGGGGCGGCAGCCGTTCATGAGGGTGTGGCGTGCAGCACCCCACCCGGCCGATCTCTTCGTACGGGGCCGCTACGTCTGGCCCCTAGTGTCTATCTAGTCTACCACACAAAAGGCTCTAATGAGCCTGTGCTGAGGCTCAAAAGAGCCTCAATCCTGACCCCGTGAGCGCCCACATTCGGACCGGCCCGAGACCCCGACGCCGCCCAGCTAGAGCCGTCTCACGGGCACTTTTTCGGAGGGTCAAGAAAGAAAGCGCGAGTTTTGTGACTTCTGGGCGGAAAGAGGCCGTCTCAGGCTCTCCCTCGGGTACCCCGACGTCGCTCAGCTCAAAAATGGTGTCAAATACAGCAGGGGGCAAGTGGAAGTATGAAAAAACAGGATCTGAAAATGCTGCTCAAGTGAGCCGAAAAGGCTCCAATGAACCGGTTGGTAGACTAAAGGTACATCTCATACAATTAGGCGCGTGGTATTGTTGCTGTGCAGCAACGACAGGTTCTCGGATTGGCCTGAGACTTGGCACACGGCGTCAGGATGACCCTCCCGCGGTGGCAGTATGAAAAACCCGAGCGAGAATGATGCCGAGCTCGCTGTACATGGTCGAATGGCAGGCCGGTGAAGCGCTCATGCTGGAGCCCTCGCAAGCTTTTTAAAGGTTGAAAGGTTTAAAGGTTTAAAGGTGTATCTCATGCAAAAAGGCCGATGAGCAGCACTTATCTTTGCGCAAACAGAAGCGTATGAAGACGCCTTCGGCGAGAGGCGTCCGTCACACCAAAAGAAAGAGAATCCCAAGGGGATCACATCTGGCGCACTGCATTTTCTCTTTTGATGTGTTCTTCGTCCTGGAGGGCGACATCATGACAGCGACTGGCGCGCTCTGCACGAGTTTTCTGTACGTTCGTCGCTACCGGGCTTATGAGGATCAGACTTACAACGTGGCGAGGTTGCCAAAAAGGCGCAATAGGCATACACAAAGGCTTAAACCAGTGGCTGGATGAAAAAATTCGTACGTCCTTCAAAGGACCTTCCCGCATGATGAAGCGCCGCCCGATGCGAGATCCGATACGAGCAAGATTTCATAAAATTGCATTAAAGGGGGCCACTTTTAAATATATGTCCGCCTCAGGGCACAGCCACCAACGTGGGCAATCGGCAGATTCACCACTATTGCCACTCTCATATTTCGATACGTAAGTCGGACTTGTGTTTCGTCAAGCTTCTGGTAGCGTAACAGCCAATCAGAGCGCGTTCTCGCTGGCCTGGAATAGCGCAAGAGCTGGACATGGTCAAAGTCGAGCGGTGGGTGGAGCGGAACGTCGATCAATCCGTCGGGTCGTCGACGTACCCTGCGAACGCGCCCGAGAGTGAGGTCGAGGTCATCTGGTCTAAATCCCCGGCGATGCTAATGGGTGTGGTCGAGCATCGTGGGAACCGGTTTTTCAATATCATCACTTACAAGGCGTTCTTCCACCTCTCCGAGCATGCTGCTGCCAAGCAGTTTCGTCATCTGCATCGTGTGTACGCGCTGTACGCGGACCTGTTTGAGAACGGGTCGGCGGACGCGGAGAACGACCGTCCTTCGGCTCTCGTGTCGGCGGAGCTGCTCTACGGCACCTTCTCTGTGCTGGTGGACATGCCGTTTGTGGACGGCCGTCTGGCCACGGAAGAGGAGCTGGACGAAGACGGGCCGGTTCTGCAACAGATTGCTGCCGCCATCACGTGGCTCACGCACCGCGGCTTGGTCTACTGCGCCCTGCGTGTCCCGAATGTCGTCGTGACGGACAATCAGGGCGAGGTCGTCGCCCACCTGGTTTACTACGACGACATGGTCATCGTGTCTCCCGGCACGGTTCGGAGCACAGACGCCCTAGTGGAGGCAGTTGGCGAGAATGCTGCGAAGCTCGGGTTCCGGAACTGCGCTGCGAACATCGGCGGTCGCCCTGCGCTGCGCCGGCTCCTTGACCAGACGCTCCAGGTGACTAAGGAGGAGGCTGGGTAAGGCGAGCGGCCGCTGACGCCCACCCCCACCGGCGGCGGCTCGAGCCCGCCGCCCGAGCCCGTCGCGCCGCCCCCCACCCCGCCACCGCCACGGGGCGCAAGCGGCGGCGCGCCGACGGCGCCGTCGTCGCCGCCGCCGCCGCAGTGGTGACGGCCGCCACCCCGAACGGCCACACACCACGGATGAATGGGAACGCCACCCCCGCCGCCGCCACCCCCGTCGCCGCCGCCCCCGCCCCCGCCGCCACCCCCGCCGCCGCCGCCACCCCCGCCGCCGCTACCCCCGCCGCGGTCGCGGCCGCGGCCGACGCGGTGGCGCGGCGGCGGCGGCGGCAGCGGCGGCGGTCAAGACGCCCGCCCGGCGCCCCCCCCCCCGGGCGCGCCGTCCACCTCCCCCACGATGACCCGCTCGATGACCCGCTCCAAGACGCTGTCCAAGGTCGCGGTACGGGCGGGGGTGGCCAAGCCGACCGCCGCCGCCCAGGCACTGGCGCGCACGTCCGCGCGGCGGGCGGCCAAGACGCCCGCGGCCAAGGCGCGGGCGGCCAAGACGCCGGCGGCCGCGGCGGCGGCGGCGGCGGTCATGGCAACAGAGGCGGCAGCGGCGGCGGCAGCGGTGGCAGCGCCGGCCGCCACCGCCGCCGCGCCGGTCGCCGATGCGAATGAAGACGACCCTGCGGTGGCAGCGGCGGCGGCGCGGCACGCGGCGGTGGGGGCAGCGGAGGCGACCACCGCTGCCGCGGCGGCCGCCGCCGCCGAGGAAGACGCGGTGGCCGCGGCGGCGCTGTCGGCGTGGCCCGCTGCCAAGGCACGGGCCACAGCGCGGGCCGCCGCCCCCGCCGCCGCGGCAACGCTCCCCCCTCTGACGCCGCGGCGGCCGCGGCGGCCACGCCGCCGCACGTCGCGGCGGCCGCCCCGCGCGCGGACGTCGTTGGCAACGGCACCGCGGCGGGGGCGGCCAAGGCGGCGCGGCGGGCGGCGCGGCGGGCGCCGGCGCCGGCGCCGGCGCCGGCGCCGACGCGGGCGCGTGGCCGACCGCGGCGGCGGCGGCGTCGCCGGTAGTGGGGGCGGCGCCGCGGGGTGCCGGCCGCCACGGCGCCGCGTCTGCCGCCCGCGCGCCCGTGCGGCGGCCGCCGGCCACGCCAGGCGGCACCGGCGGCGGCGGCGGCGGCGGCGGCGGCGGCGCCCCCCACCCCCCCCCCCCTGGGACGTGCTGTCAAGCCCGTCCGCCGCGTGGCGGTCATGCCCCCGCTGGACGGCGGCACCGCGGACACCCGCCCCCCCACCCCGGCGCGGTCGCCCGTGGCCGCCACGGTCGTGGCGGCGGGCGCCCCCTCCTCGCCGCCGCCCATGTCCCGGACGCTCGCGTTCTCCGAAGCCGAGTCGACGCCCATCACGCCGCCGTCGCCGGTGGCGGCGTGCCCGCCGCCGCCCCCGCCGGCCGTCACCGCTGTCGCGGTCGCGAAGGGGGGGGGGGGGGGGGGGGGGGGCGCCGGCGGCGCCGCGGGCGGTGGCGGTGGCAGTCGTGCCGGCCGTGCCGGTGTGGTGCCGCCGCCGCCGCCGCCATCCCCCTCTCGCTCGCCGTCGCCGTCGGCGCCGCCGCCGCCGCCGCCGCCATCGCCGCCGCCGCCGTCGTTGGAGTCGGCGGCGTCGGCGGCGTCGGCGGCGGCAGAGGTGGCGGCGGTGGCGGCGGCGCCGGCTGCGCCGGCCGAAGGCGCCGCCCCCACGGCGCCGCGGCCGAGGAAGAAGCGGCGCCAGGCACGGCGGGAAACGGCGGCGGCCGGCCGCGTCGCTTTGACGGTGTCGGCCGACGGCGCCGCCCCGACGGTGGCGGCCGACGGCGCCGCCCCGACGGTGGCGGCCGACGGCGCCGCCCCGACTGTGAAAGCCGACGGTGCTGCTTCGGTGGCGGCTGTCGACGGCGCCGCTCCGATGGTGGCGGCCGACGGCGCCGCTTCGACAGTCGCGGCTGACGGCGCTGCTCTGGCGGCGGCGGCGAAATCCGCAGCCTTGACTGCGGCGGCAAATGCCGCCGCCTTGACTGCGGAGGCAACTGCCGCCGCCTTGACGGCGGCGGTCAACAGTGCCACGTTGAAGGCTGCGGCCGACGCCGCCGCTCTGACGGCGGTGGCTGATGTCGCCGCTCCGACGGCGGCGGCCGACGCCGCCGCACTGGCGGCGCCGCGGCCGAAAAAGAAGAGCCGCATGGCGCGCCGGGTGGCGGGGCGGACGGCCGCGCCGCCGGGCGCCCCCGTGCTGATGCCGTCGGCGTCGGCGACGACGCCCGGCGTCGCGGACGGCCCGGCAGCGGCGCCCGCCGCCGTTGCGGACGGCCTGGCCGACCCGGCAGCGGCGCCGGCCGCCGTCGCGGCCGGCGTGGCCGACCCGGCCGCGGCTCCCGCCGTTGCGGACGGCCCGCTGACGCCGCGACGGCGGCCGTCGACGCGTCGCCATTGTCGACGAGGCGGCGGCGGAAGAAGAGCCGCGCCGTCCGACGCGTCGCGGCGGCCGCGCCAGCCCAAAGGGCCGCTGCCAAGGCCGCCGCCGCCGCCGCCGCCTAGGCCGCCAAGGCCGCCGCGACCGCCCGGGCCGCCCGGGCCGCCGAGACTGCCGAGGCCGCCAGGGCGGCCAACGCCGCCAGGATTGCCAAGGCCGCCGAGGCGTCCGAGGCGGTCAAGGCCGCCAAGGCCGCCCGCGCCGCCCGCGCCGCCGAGGCAGCCGACGCCGCCAAAGCGGCCAAGCGCGCCAAGCTCGCCGCGGCTGACATGAGCCGCAAGGCGTGCACCCCCCCCGCCTCCCACGCCGAGTCCCCCCCAGCGACGGCGGCAGCGGCGCTCGCCGACGCCCTCGACACTCCTGGCGCCGACGGCGCGGCGGCGGCCATCCTCGCCGCCGCCGCGCGGCGGGGCCGCGGCCGCGTCGCGGCGCTCGTCGCGGCCACCCTGGCCGCCACCCTCCAGGGCCCGCTGTGGGCAGCGCTCACCGCCCGCGTCCGGGCCGACCCGGCGGCGTGGGCGGTGTGGGCGCCGTGGATGCAGGCGGTGCTGCTCGTCGTTGGTTCCTGGGCGGTGCCGGCGCGCCGCGCCGACGAGCCGCCGCTGGCCATTGCGCAGCTGCTGCGGGGGGGGGGGGGGGGGGGGCGGGGGGGGCTCGCGCCCGCCCTCGGGCGCCTCGAGGGAAAGCTCCGCCTCGTCGTGGGCGTGTCGGGGGGGTAGACGCCGCGCAGGCGGCCGCGCGCCGGCGCTGCGCCGGCCGCTGCGCGAGACGCGTGGCGGCGGAGCGCTGCCGCCGCTTTTGCAGTGGGGGGGGTTGGGGCTGGAGGCGGCGGGGAGGGGCGAGGTGAGGGGAAGGGGGGGGGTCGTGCGGGGAGGTGAGTCGTGCCGCACCCGCTGTAGGGGCAGATGCCACCCCCGGGTGGGCCTTACGCCCACCGCGCCCGCCGTGGCCGGCGTCGACGCGCACTGCGGTGCCGGCTGCCGCCCGCCCCCCCGTTGCGGGTTACACGCGCCGCCTGGGACTGCTGTCCGACCGCGGCGCCCGCCAGCCCGGCCCGGCGGCCCGTCTCCCCCACGCAGCGCGCCCAGACCGGCGCATGCTAGCCTCCACCCCCCCGCGCCCACCCCCCTCCCCCCCCCCGCCCACCCTCCCACGCTCCCAGCTTCTGCCTCCAACACACCCTCGCGTCGCCACCACCCCCCCCCCGTCCCCCTTACCAATACATGTCTGGCGTCGGCGGGGACTCATGGTCCGGGTGGATGCCGCCCACCCCCCCCCCCACCCGCCCCCCCCCCCGGCCGGCGGCGCCTCACCCCCGCCCCCCCCCCCGCCCCCCCCTGCGCGGCGGCGGCCCGTGGCGCGCCACGTCCCACCCGCCACCCGGCAGCCGCTCCGCGCCGCCTAGGCCCGGCACGTCCCCCGGGCCAATCGGGTCGTAGCGGGCGCCGCGGGGCACCGACCCCGGCGCCACGCCGTACGCGCCGCCGGGGAAGCCGCCGCCGCCGGGGAAGCCGCCGCCGCCGCCAAAGCCGGGCCCGCCGCCGAGCCCCCCACCAAACGCCGGGTGCCCGGGGCCCATCAGGTTGCCGCCGCCGCCGCCGGGGCCAAACGGCCCGCCGCCGGGCGCGCCCGGCAGGCGCAGGCCGCCGCCGCCGAGGCCCGCGGGCGCCAAGTCGTCGGCGCCAACGCCAACGCCAACGCCGCCGCCATACGGAAAGCCGCCGCCGCCGCCGACGCGCATAGGCGGGCCCACCCGCAGCCGGTCGTCGGGGTAGGCCGGCGGGTCGCGCGGCCGTGGGGGGGGCGCCGGCTCCGCGGCGGCGGGCCGCGGCGCCGCGGCGGCCGCCTCAGCGCGCGGGTGCTCGTAGCCGTCCTTGGCCGCGTCGGGGACGAGGACGTACACGACGCCCGTCGCGAGGCGCGCCGCCACGCCCGCAACGTTGCGGAGGACCGCGGTCCACGCGCCCCCGTCAATCTCACGAGCGGGGGCCGCGGCGGCCCCAGCCGAGCCGCCGCCCCCCCCCCTTTTGCTCCGCAGCCCCCCCCCCCCCCCCCTCCGCCACCCCCGCCGCCCCCTTCTTCTCCTCCGCCTCGGCGGCGAGGCGCGGCACCGCCTCCACCACCACACACTCGCCAATCGTCAGCTCGACGTGGGCGGGGGTGGCCTCCTCCCCCACCGCCACGCCCACGACGGACAGCACCCCCCCCAGGCGGACCGACCGGATTTGATACTCCCGCGCGGAGCGGGTGTGCTTTACCGCCCGCCCCAGCCGCTCACCCCCCAGTCGGTCGGCAGCACCGCCGCCGGCGCCGCGCCGTCGCCCGCCGCCAGCGGCGCCGTCTGCGCCGCCCGGAAGCCGTGCTGCACGAGCAGCGCGTGGACGAGCAGCGCCAGCGCCCCGTCGGCGGTGGTGGGGGGGGGGAGCAGCGCCAGGTGGGGGACCGCCAGCGCCGCGGCCAGCGCCGTGTCGTTCTTCCGGGCCGTCATGGCGGGCCAGCAGAGGGGTCGCCGGGGGGGAAGAGGCTGGCAGCGTGGCGCACGCGACGGTGGCGTCGACGACCAGGGTCAGGCGCAGGTGCAGCGTCGCGGCAGCGGCGGTGGTGGCGCTGCAGCTCGGGTGACGCTGCGGCCGCGGCCCCGCGGGATGGGGCAGGGGCGGAGCCGGCGCGGGGTGGTGCAGCACAGGGCACGCACCGCGTCTGGGACAGCGAGGCGCGTCGGCCCACTCCCCACCAGATGGCGTGCCAATCCATTCGGGAGGAGGTTCTGGGCAGCGGATGATCACGCCTGGCGTTTCTGCAGTGGAGGGACGTGACCCGAGCAGCTCTTGCAAACTCAGTGCAACTGTCTCGCTGTAATGAGGTCGGGGCTTTCGCGTGTACACACGGTACAGTACAACAGCTGAGAATTTGGACCATGCTTGGCTCACAAATACATCGAGGCACCGAAGCAGACATCGCACCGTTGTGGCCGCCTGTCATACATCGATGATTTTGGCCAGGCCGGTGGCTTTGACTCGGACGGCGCGCCGGACGCTTGCTGCCCCCCGGCCGGCGCGAGTGCAAGGCAGCTCCTGCTTCCGTGGCCGGCACCACCGATGCCCGCAGTGCACCCGTGGCGGCTGCTGTTCCTTGGCCAACCACGGGCGTCCCCGGGCTTGCGTCGCCACCATCGACTCGAACAGGGGCGTCTGGGAAGGGGCGTCTGGGAAGGGGCGTCTGGGAAGGGGAGTCTGGGAAGGGGCGTCTGGGAAAAGGCTTCTGGGATCCCATGGGATCCCAGACGAGAAGGGGGTCTGGAAAAAGGAGTCTGGGAAACAGTGTCTGGGAGAGGACGTCTGGGAATGGACGTCTGGGAACAGGCGTCTGGGAAGGTTTTTGGCCACGTCCGCCGCCACGCCCCGACGCTCTTCCGCGTCGGGGCAACACGGAGACGGCCGAGTTGGGGTCACTTGAAGATTCCATCAACCCGCCTCTCCTTCCCTTACCTCTCACCACGCCAAGGGGATTACACTCGCGGCCGCGCCGCCACCCCCTCCTCCTTTCATCCCGCTGGATCCACCCCTCTCACCTGCGGCGGAGCCGGCGCCAACGGGACCGCTTTCGCTTGAACCTTCCCTCTGCGTTTAACGTCGACGGCCTCTCCCCCGTCGGCGCGGGATGGCGCCTTCCGCGACCCCGCCCCTTGGCCTGCTGGACCTCCCTGCGGACTTGCTGGACCTGATCCTCGTCGCCGTCGCCGACCCGTGGTCCCTCCGCTCTGTGTCGCGGACATGCCGCCGCTTGGCGGCGGCCACCGCGCCAGCCTCCCCCCTCTGGCGCGCCCTGCTGGCCGCCAACGTGGACCTGACGCCCCTGCCCGCGTGGCCCACCGAGTGGGAGACGGCGTTTTACTGCTACTGGGACGGCACGTACGGGGAGGAGACGGACCAGGCGGCGTTTGCGCCGCCGCTCGCGCGCGTCGCGGGCTGGACGGGGCCGGCGCTGCCAGCGCTGCCGGAGTCGGCCGTCGAGCGGGCGCTCGTCGAGCACGAGACGGCGGCGGCAGAGCCCGACGAGGCGGAAGAGTTTGGCGAGCTGACCCGCGACGGGGGCCTTGTCAGCTGGGGGGGCCCGTCGCGGGACGGGGAGCCCCCCGAGCCGGGCGCCCCCGCCGTGGACCGCCCGCCGGCCGGCTCGTTCCTGTACGTGGACAACCGGGCGCGCGGGGCGGGGGTGGCCGCGGCGGGTGGCCCGGGCAGCGGCGCCGCTGCGTCGGGGGACGACGCCGGCGCGGTGCCGCCCGAGGACGACCCGCGCACCCTCTACGCCGCCCTGGCCACCCTCTCCCGCGCGGCCGCGGCGGTGCAAGCCGCCGACGGCTTTGATCCCGACTGCGGATGGGGCACGGAGGGCTCCTCCAAGTGGCACCTGCTCGCCGTGCGCGTCACCCCTGGCTCCCTACGGTGGCCGTGTGCGGGCGCCCCCGATGCGGCGGCCGTTGCCGCCGCGGACGCGCTGCTCGCCGCCGCGGGCGCCGACGCGCACGCGCGGGAGCCGCTCGTCGCGCGGGGCGGGGGCGTCCGCGCCGACGCGGCGGCGGCGGGGGGCGGCTGGAGCGGCCGCCCGGCGGGCGCGACGGTCCGCCGGCTCGTGGCGGGGCCGTGGCTCCGCCACCTGATGGGCCTCGCCCGCAACCGCCACCTGCTTGGCCGCTCCCAATGGTCGCCGCGCATGCGGCGGACGCACGCGGCGGCGTTGGCGGCGGTCGACGCCGTCCTTGGCGAGCGGCCGCTGCTGGCGTTCCACTTTGGGCACGACGCCATGAACCCGACGGGGGGGGTGCTCGCCGTGCAGTGGTCGCCGAGCCTTGTGCTGGGTGTCCTCGTGCCCACCATTCATACGTAGGGATGGCGTGGGGTGCATGGGGGAGGGAGGGGGGTTGGGGGGGAGAGCCAGTCGGAAAATTAAGGAGTTTGTTGGGTGGGGTGGCGGTTACGGGAGGGGACACTCGCTGTCCACCAGGGCGCGTGGTCCGCTTTTTTGTGTGCGTGAGGGGGGGGAAACGCTCCCCTGCCGCCCACGGCGTGGTGCGCTCGGGGCGTCGGCACGTCCCGGGATGACGGCGGGTGCACACAATCAAGGAGGGGACGAACCACCGAGGCAGAGGGCATCACGACGGTGAGCGCACCCGCCGGCGCGCCCGTTGACGGCTGCCCCACCGCCGGGCGGCGGCCGAGCCGCCGACGGGCGGCGGCCTCGCACGGCGACCGGGAAGACCGCAGCCGCCGCATGGCGGGGGTGGCAGCCGCCGCTCGCGCCGGCGGGCGGGTGGCGGCAACACGGCGGCAGCGCCGACCGGCAGGCCGAGTCGGCCGGCGTGGCGACCCACCGCGGCAGCCAGCCGGTCCGGCTGTCCGGCGCGGCCGCGGCGGCAGCGGCCGCGCGCGACGGGCGGCGGGCGGCGGCGCGCCGCCGCGGCGGCGGCGGCGGCGCCCGTCTCTGCCAGACGCCGCGTGCGGCCTCATGCCCCTTTTTTTTCCCCCGCCAGTTGCCCCCGCGGCGGCGCGGCCGCCGGCCCCAGTGGCCCTCCACGGAGGCGGGCGATGCACACCGGCGGCACCCCCCCCCATCCCCCCCCGCCCCCCGGCCGCTCCCGTCCCCGCGCCCCGTGCCCGCCGCTGGCGGCGCGGCGCCGACGCCACGCCGCCAGCGTCGGCGGCGCCAACGCCGGCGGCGGCGGCGGCGCCAGCGCCGCCGCGCCGCCCCCCCCGCGGCCGCTCGCCGCCGCGGCGGGGGCTGGGGACAGTCGCTCCCCACCGTCGCCCGGCGTGGTCGGCGCCGGGCCCTGGGGCGCGCGCGCGCGGCGCGGCCGGTCGCCTGGCGGCAGCCGCGGCGGCGGGCGGGGGCTGGCGGCGGGCACGCGGCGGCCGGCCACTCCCCCCCTCCCCCAACCCGCCGCCGCGCCCACCACGGTCGTGACCCTCCCCCTTCGCCGCCGTCGCCGCGCCAGCGGCGGCCGCGCAACATGCCAACGCGGGCCAGGCCTGCGGCGACAGCGTCACCGCCGTGCACACACTCGGCCGCCCACACAAAAGAACCACCCGCGAGATGCACAAAAGACGACCCATCACGCCGCGGCCGCCTTCCACTCCCGTCGACCGCGAGCGGGCGGGAGGAGGGGGGGGCGGCAGAGGCAGACGGTGGGGTAGGGGGGGGGGGGGAGGAGCAGAGAGGGTGGAGAGGGGAGGGCGGTGGGGGGCTCGTGCATGAGGATGGACGTCGCTGTAGGGGGGGAGGCAGCGGCTGCCCGCGACGACGACGCAGGCAAGGCGGAAGACACAGACGCAAAGGCGGCTGAACAGTTGGGGCAGAAGGACCACCCGGCGGCGTCCCGATCCGTGGCCACTTGTGCGCGGACATACAGTTTAGTTTGTAAAGATGGCGTGAGCTTTTCGTCCGTTTAGAGTTTCAGACGCACGTCGCACCATACCGTGCCCCGAGGGCGCGCCGGCAGGGCAGCGCGCCGTGGGCGGTGCGGCTTGAATGGGAGGAGTCCCAGGTGCGCGGGAAAAAGAAAAAATAGGCGCCGCCCGCGCCATTCCCACCGGTGCCGGTCGAGGGGCCGATGCGGGCGGCGTCGCCGCTGCCGCGGGCGGGGCAGCCACACCGCGAGGAGACGGCGTCGCCGCGGGGGCGCGAAAAACGGGCGGCTGCGGCGCGGGCGTCGTCTCCATGGACCCCGCCTCCCGCGGCCCCGAGGGGGTGGCGGCCAAGGCCGCCCCTGCCTGCCTGGGCGCCCCCGCCGTCACTGCGCGGCTCCTCGCTGGCCGCCTCAAGCGACGCGGCGTGCATGGGAAGGGGACCACCGCCGTATTCTGCCTTGGCGAATGTACCCAGCGGTGGCGAGGCAGGCGAAGGGGGCTCGGGCTCAGACATGGCCCCTGAGTGCGCCGACAACGGCCCAGGACGGCGCGTGACAACCCGCTGAGGCGCCGCGCCCGAGCGGGCGGACCCGTGCCGGGAGTTCAACTCTGGGGTGCCGTGCGGCGAGAATGGGGTACGGGGGGCCACCGCCGCAGCCGCCGCCGCCGCCACAGCCACAGGTTGTGGTTGCGGCACTGGCGTCGGCGGTGGCGTGATTGGGCGAGCCAGTCGGTACAGGCGGCCCGCCCCAGCGTCCATGGGTCCACACGACCAGGCTACCGGGCGGCCGGTCAGAGTGGGCGCCGGCGCCAGCGACAGCGCCACGTCAGGGCGAGGCTCGCTACTTGGGGGCGGGCGGACAGGCTCCCCCTGCAGCTGCTGCATCTGCTGCTTCACGGCTACCGCCGCGGCGGCACTCAGGCGGAGCATCTCCTCGCGAATCTGTACACGCAGCGTCCGGGACGAGCACACCAACAGAGGCACACACGACGGCAGACGTGGGAAAGTCATCATATGGGCACCGCAACATCCAAAGGCAACCAAGGTACAAGTGAGAATAGGGAAGGCAGGTCGAATCCATGTCCGAAAGCAGAAGCCACCAACTTCACGGTCTCTCGGCCGCACCCGCGGTCGACAGTTCGCCATCAGAGACACCACGTCCTGCTTGGTATCGAGTGCATCCAGCCCACGCCAACCCCAGACCAACGCCTGCCATCCAGTCCACACACCACACATGGAGCCAAGCAAGCGCTCAGGGCCGACTCCCACAGTCATCCTTTACGACGCCCCTCGCCCCCCCCCCCCCCCCAAAGTACAGGCACACTCCTCCCATGCGACCACAACGTACGTTTGACTTGCGGCCCGACGGAATAGACCCGGTCGAGCGACCAGACGCCGTCGAGCGACCGGATCCAGATGACCGCCCAGAGCCCCCACTCGTGTCGGAATCACTACCCCCATCCCCCCCCACCATGTCAAACAGACTCGTCGGGGACACAAAGTCCCCCGGCTCCTTGGCACCCTTCGATGCCGCCGGGAGGGGGGTGGTGGCTGTCGGCATGCCACCAGCGGACTTCCAGCGTGCTCCCCCGTGTTCAAACAACGTTGCCGAAGGCGGCGGCGGCAGGGCTACCGACGCCCCCGCCGCGGTGGCCGCCGCCTGCCCCATGACGGGCGTACACGGCAGCGCGGCGCGGGCCGGGAGACTACCCGCCATGTGGCCAGCCGTAGCGTTTGCCGGGCCCGCAGGCGCAACCGTCTCCACCGAAGCTTCCGCAGGCCGTACACGCTTGGCATAGGAAGAGGAAGGATCGACACAGCTGCCGCCGCTACCTTCACCATCGTCGTGCGCCCGCTTCCCGAGCATCAGAGATGCGGGGGGGGGGAAATTGCCGACGCCCACCGGGGTGTCGGCGACGCCATCTAGGTCGTCAAGGAAGGAAAATGTATCGTCCATGAGGGACAGGGTCGCGGAGGGGACGAAGAGGGGGCCGTCCGCCGCACCGGCGCCGTTGGCAACCGACTCCGCAGCACCGCCAGACGGGAGCGCGCAGGCGGTCACCCACAGACCAAAATAGGAGACTAGAGGGGGTGCGTGGGAAGGGCGAACCGACAAGAGGGAGCGCCCGACGGGTGACGGACGCTGGCGCGGGATGAGCAATGGCGCGGGCGTGGGGCGCGAAGAAGCGCGGAGACGTTGTGCGGCACGAGCACGGGCGCGGAAGCGGGGGAGGAGACGCCGACAGACCGTCGTTCACATCGGCTGGCGTCACCCGCGACCAAACCCCACGGGCGCGCACGCCGGTGATGCGCGCGCCGCTTCGCTTGAACCGCCGGTGGCTGCGGGCCACACCAAACCGCACGCCAAGTGGGCCGGGGGGGGCTTGTGGGGACGCGACCAAAAGCGAGTCGGGGGGCGCCAGCGACAGAGGGGGGCGGGTGGACCCCTTCCCCCCAGAGCCGGCTGGCCCCCTCCTCCCCCCCTCGTGGCGTGTGCACGGGCGCCGGTTCGCGGGTGTGCCCGGAACCATCAGCTTGCCGTGTTCTTCCCCCCCCTCACCCCCCCTGCCACTCCCCTCCCGCCACCACCACCACAGCCAGGGCGTTGACCTGTCTGACGTGCGCCAGCTGGGCGGCCACTCGCACCGCCGCACGCACCGCCCTCCTCAAACGGGCAGCCAGCCCGCGCCCGTCGGATGGACCATCATCTCAGTGCTGCGGGCGCGCGTCGACGACAACCCCGCCATTGAGGTCATCCCCCACGCGCGTGTGGTGGCGCTGCTCAGCCGCGCCGAGGCGGCGGACATTGTCGTCACCGACGGCGCTGGGGAGGCAGCGGCGGCGCCAGGGGCGCCCGACATTGACGACGCGGTGTTGCCGACGGCGGCCGCGGGGCGCGCCGATGCGGGGGGTCTGGTGTACGTGGACACCTCGGACGCGGCCGCCGGTTGTGGTCGTGGTGGCGGCGACGGCGGCCGCCGCGTTGCCATCGTTGCAGACGCGGTGGTGCTGACCACGGGCGGCTACTGCGCCCCGGGCAACCCGGTGCTGGCCGCCGCGGCGCCGGCGGGCCTGGCGGGGCTGCCGTCGACCAACGCGCCGCTGGCGTCGGGGGATGGGGTGCGGCTGGCGGCGCGCCTCGGCGCGGGGACGGTGGACATGGACGCCCTGCAGGTGCACCCGACGGGCTTTGTGCCGCTCGGCGACGCGCCGCCCGCCGGGGAGGGGGCGGCGGCGGCGGCGGTGGCCCCGCCGCCGCCGCCGACCGTCTTCCTGGCGCCCGAGGCGCTGCGCGGGTGTGGGGGGGTGCTGCTGGACGCGGCGGGCGGGCGGTTTGTGAATGAGCTCGACGCCCGCGACGTGGTCACCGCCGCCATGACCGCCGCCGCGGCGGGGGGCGGCGGCGGCGACGGCCGCCGGCGGGTGTTTCTGGTGCTGTCGGCGGCGGCGGTAGGGGCGTTTGGAGAGGCGACCGCCGCCTTCTACGCCGCCCGCGGGCTGATGGCCCGCATCCCACCGCCGTCTGCCGCCGCCGACGGTGGCGGTGGGGGCGTGCTGGCCGCGCTCGACGCCCGGGTGGGCCTCCCGGCCGCCGCCGTGGCGGCGACGCTGGCTGCGTACGCCCGGTCGGTGGGAGGCGTGGCGGATGGGACGAGCAAGAAGGTGTTCCCGCAGGCTGTGTCGTACGAGCTGGAACGGCTGGAGCGGGAGGGGTTGTGGGTCGCGGCCGTCACGCCGGCGCTGCACTACAGGTACGTGATGTGTGTGGTGGCGGGGGAGCAGTGGGTGGGGAAGGGGGGGGGGGAGTGGGAAGCGACTTTGTGGGGTTGGGCACTGGCGGTTCTCCTCTGGACTGCCGCTGGTGTGCGGCGGGGTGGGGGCCACACCGCCGTGTCCCAGACGCTGACTCGAGTTGCCTGCATGTGCACTCTCATTGTCTGTGCACGCCTGATCGTGCCATCTCCACGGCCCCCTCCCCCACAGCATGGGCGGTTTGACCTTTTCCGCCAGCGCCGAGGTGCTGTCCGCGGCAACCGCCAAGCCCATCCGCCGCCTCTACGCCGCCGGCGAGGTGACGGGCGGCCTCTTTGGGGGCAATCGCCTGGGCGGCTGCTCCCTCCTGGACTGCGCCGTCTCCGTCTCCGCATTGTCCGCCCGCAGCAGCAGCCGGTACTCTGAGCGGGAGGTGAGCACCCGGTACGGCTCGCGGAGGTCCTTGGTCGTTAGGTCGTCCAGCATGGTGCCGATAAACGACGACTCACGGGGGAGGGTCAACAGGGGCGCCGATGCCGAATACAGCGAGGCGTTGACGCCCGCGACCCAGCCCTGCGCTGCTGCCTCCTCGTAGCCGGTGGTGCCACAGACCTGGCCCGCCAAAAAGAGACCCGCGACGGTCTTGGTCATCAGCGTCCGCGAGAGCTGTGTGGCCGGCAGGTAGTCATAGTCTACCGAGTAGGCCGGTCGCACCATTTTGCACGCCTCCATCCCCGGGAGGGAGTGGAGCATAGCCAGCTGAACGTGCTCGGGCATGGCGGTGGAAAAACCCTGGACGTATAGCTCGTGGATGGCGCGGCCCTCGGGCTCAAGGAAGATTTGGTGCGACTCTCGCCCCGCAAAGCGCACCACCTTGTCCTCCACAGACGGGCAATAGCGTGGGCCAGCAGACGTCATAAACCCCCCATACTGGGGCGTTAGGTGCAGGTTCTCCCGGATGAGGTCGTGCGTCGCGGTGGTGGTACGGGTGAGGTGGCACGGCACCGTTGGACGGCGCACCCACTCAGTCGAGTCAAACGAAAACCAGTGGTCGTCCTCGTCCGACGGCTGCGGCACCATCACCGAGTAGTCGACCGAGCGCGAGTCAGCGCGCGCGGGGGTGCCCGTCTTGAGGCGGCCCGTCTCAAAGCCGAGCGTCCCGAGCGTCTCGGTAAGCCCAAACGACGCCATCTCCCCAGCCCGCCCCGCGGGGAGGGACTTGGCGCCCACCCAGATGGCGCCGCCCAGGAAGGTGCCCGTCGTCAGCACCACCGCAGGGGCGCGAAAGGCACCCCCAAAGTGGGTCGTCACCCCCGCCACCCTGTCATTCGCGTCGACGACGAGGTCGTCGACCATGCCCTCCCGCACGTCGAGGGTGGAGCCCGCGCCGCTGCTCGCCTCGTCCAGCACCGCCCGCATCGCCACCGAGTACTCCCGCTTGCCCGTCTGCGCGCGGAGCGCCCGGACGGCGGGCCCCTTGGAGCGGTTGAGCACCCGCCGCTGGAGGTAGGTGCGGTCGGCGAGGCGGCCAATGAGGCCGCCCAGGGCATCCACCTCGTGGACGAGCGTCGACTTGGAGGGGCCCCCCACCGCCGGGTTGCACGCCACGCCACCCGGTCCATGTTGAGCGTCAGCAGGAGGGTGCGCGCGCCACGACGGGAGACGGCAATGGCCGCCTCGCACCCGGCGTGACCGGCACCCACCACTATTACGTCGTACGACGCCTCCCAGTGGGGGACATCGGCGATGCGGAGGACGGGCTTGCCGGCCGCCGCAGCCGCCGCCGCGGCCGCCGCCGCGGGGTCTCGCGGCCCCCTAACGGTGCTGTCGTCGGGAAGCGGCGGTGTGCCACCGCCGTCGCCGTCGCCGTCGCCGTCGGCGCCCGTGGCGGCCAACATGGAAAGACTCTGCGTGGCGGGCAGGGATGTAGCGCCCCCCGCCGCGGACGCCGCGACGGCAGCGCCGTCGTGGCTGGCGTGACTCCACCAGCCGGAGAGGCGCGCCACGCACCGCCGCCGCCGCCGATGCCGCTCACCCGCCGGCAGCCACCCACCCGTCGTGTGGCAGCCGCCAACGACACGGACGGGGAGTGCCTGGCGGCGGCGGCGGCGGCGGCGGTCGCCGCCACCGACGACGGCGCCACGGCCGACACGGTCGCGGCCCCCGACGGCGGCCGTGCCGCCGCGGCGGACGCGACAAATGCGGCGGCGGGGCGGCGGGAGGCGGCCATCCTCAGCATGCCCCCCACAGGCGGGGCCCACGACCGGTCATCCTGGCCGACCGCGCCCGCCAAGCGCAGGGGGCGACGTGGACGGCAAGCTAAAAAAAAGCGGCAGCAGGGTGCGGGGGAGGCGGCAGTGGTGATGACGGTGGCTTGAACGGGTGCCGTGCGCGGAGGTGTCGTCGGCTGCTGCTGAACAGAGGTCGGCCTCCTCGTTCGTAGTTGTGTGGGACGCGGCCGGCGGCAGCTCACCCGTTTTTGGGGGAAAACGGATGCAGACATCTCTGTTTCACCCTTGACTTTGGCGGCCGAAAACCACATTCCACGGTTTTCCTGCGGCACGCGTCGACGGACGCGCGACTCGAGCGGGCCTCTCCTCGTGCCGTAGGTACAGACGACAAATGCCTATACAGTATGTTGGCTTCTTCTGGTTGCTGGCGGTGCCGCGCGCGCACTCGCCGTCGGTAACCGCTTCATTCTCCTCTTCGTCGCCGCCCCACCCTTTCCACCCTCCCCACCTCCCCCTCTCCCCACTACAGAACCCCTGCACTCCTTCCCTGCCCCTGCCGCGCCTTCCTCGCGCGGTTTCCGCCAGTCACGCGTGTTGACTCGCGGCGCATCGGCCCACCCGCCTGCGACTGGCACCCCCCCCCCGCAGCCAACCCCACCCCCGCTGCGGTCGAGGTTGTTCTCTCCCCTCCCCCCGGCGGCGCGCGGCCATGTCCACCACCTCGGCGGGTGGCGCGCACGTGGCGGCTCCGCCACTCGCACCGCTCCCCCTGCCCCGTCCTCCATCCCCACCGCTGGCTGCGGCAGCGGCGGCGTCGGCGTCATCGGCAGCGGCAACGGCGGCGGCGGCGACGGCGAGAGTAGGGGGTGGGGGGGGGGCAGGCGTGACCGCCGCGGTTGTGGCTGTGGACGGGGGCGCACCCCCCCTCCCCTCGTCTGGTGGGGGTGTCATCCCCATTGCCGGCGAGCGGATGGAGTTTGAGGTGGGCGTCGGCGCCGCTGCCGTGCCGCTTGGCTGCCTCCTCCTCGGTGGTGCCCACGAGCGCAGCCGCTTCCTCGGTGGCGGCGGCAGCGGCGCGGGCGCGACGGCCGCCACGGAAGGCGGCGGCAGCGCCGGCTGCGATAGCGGTGGCGGCGGCGGCGGCGGAGGCGACAGCCGCGGTGACAGCGCTGGTGGTGCCGCCCCCCCCCCCCCTTCCCCCTCCGACCCCGCCCACACCGTCCTTGTCGCCGCCCTCTCCGTGCCTGGGCTGATGACGCCCGCGGATTTTGCATCCTTCGTCCTCCCCTGGGCAGACCGCTTCAACCACGCGCGGCTGGTGCGGCCGGTGGCCGAACGCAACCGCTACGCGGTGGTGCTTGCGTTTGGGGACCCGGCGCTTGCCGATGCCTTCCGCCGCGCCTACCACGGCCGCGCCTACCTGTCGGGCCTCAGCGCGGAGACGTGCGCGCTGCGGCCGGTCTTTGGTGTGACGCTCCACTCGCCGCCGCGGCGGCGGTGGTCGCTGGGGGGGGGCGGCTGCGGGTGCTCCTCCCCGCCCCTTTTGGGACGGCAGGGGGCAGGCGCTTCAGAGGTGAGAGGCGAGGTTGCCGCCGCTGCTGCCGCCGCTACCGTTGCTGCTGTCGGTGACGCGCCTCCACGCCAGCAGTCGCTGTTCCCCGCCGCGGCGGACCTTCCCGCTTGCGCCGTGTGCTTGGAGCGCCTGGTCGGCGCGCCAGAGGAAGAGGTGGGCACAGGCAGCAGCGGCGGTGGGGCAGGCGGCGGCGGCAGCTCGGGGGGTGGCGGCAGCGCGAGTGGCACCGCCGCGGCGCCCTTTCCACCCCCCACCACCCCCCCACCACCCCCCCCCGCGCGCGGCCTGGTCACCAGCGTCTGTGGGCACACCCTCCACGCGATTTGCCTTCGCAAGTGGGACATCAACAGCTGCCCCGTCTGCCGCACCGCCCACGAGCTCACCCCCGAGGCGACGGCTTGCATGGTGTGCGGCACTACCGACGGCCTGTGGATGTGCCTGGTGTGTGCCAACGTGGGGTGTGGCCGGGACGTGTCGTACCACGCGCTACAGCACTTTGAGGCCACCCACCACCCGTTTGCGGTGGCTCTTGCCGCCCGCGCGGGCGGGCGGGTGTGGGACTATGTGGGCGACCGCTTTGTGCACCGGCTGCTGACGAACCTGGGCGACGGCAAGATTGTGGAGCTCCCCCGCCGGTGCGCTGCCGGGGTGGCGGCGACGGGCCCGCCGCCATCACCGCCGACGGGGGCGGCGGCGGCCACGCCGGCTTCCGCAGGGGGCGGGGGGGGGTCCCGCTCGTCGGGGGGGTGCGCCGCCGCCGCCACGCGCACGGCCGCTGCGTCGGCGACGGGCGGCGGCGCGGGCGCGGCTGGTCGTGCGAGCAGTGGCAGGGGCGCAGCGGCGGGGGCTGGCGGCGCCAGCATTGCCGGCGGCGGCGTCGGTGGTGGTGGAGCTGGTGGTGATGGTGATGGTGGGGGCGGCGGTGGTGGAGGCGGTGGCGGGGACGGTGGCACCGTTGCCCCCCCCCCCCCACGCCCTCGTATGGGAAGCGCACGTGGGACGTGGAGGGCAAGTTTGCGGCCGCCGGGGCGTCCCCTCCCATCGGCGCTGCCCCCCCGGCGGCCGACGACGAAGATGATGGCCTGGGCGGCGTCGACGCTGACGGGCAGGACGAGTCGGAGGCCGCCGCCGTCCGCGCCGCCGTTTACGCCTCCCGGATGGACACGCTCGTTGCCGAGGCGCGAGCGGCCGCGGCGGCGGCGACCGCCCGCGCCGTCGCCGCCGAAGCGGCGACCGCCGCGGCAACCGCCGCGGCCGAGGCCGCAGCCGCCGAGGCGACAACCCTGCGCGCCGCGCTGGCGGCGGCAACCAAGGAGGCACGGGCGGCGACAAAAAAAGCGGCGACCGTGGCCGAGCAGGGGGCCTTCCTAAAGACCCTCAACGAGAGCTTGCTGCGGGACAAGGCCGCCTGGGCGGCCGCCTTGGACGCGGCACGGTCAGACGCGGCCGCCGCCGCCGCCGAGCGGGATGACCTGGCCGACCAACTCCGCGACGTGTGCGCACACCTGGACACAGCGGGCCGGATTGCGGACGCGGGGGGGGGGGGGGCGGGGGGGGGCGCCGCCGCCTCGTCGTCGTCGTCGGCCGCGGCCGCCACTGGGGAGGGCGCCGACGGCGTGGCGGGCGCGGCGATTGTGGGGGTCGGCGCGAGCCCCCGGGAGCGGCTGCGCAAGCTCCGTCGCAGCAAGGCCCGGTGAGGGGGAGTGGGCGTGCCCCTGCTGTGCCGGGCCTACTTGCTGCAGCGCTGCCGACGGCGTGCTGCGGGTGCGGCAGCGGCGCTCGCTCCTGGGGTGAAGCAAGTAATGGGTGGAGGTGGCGGGGGCGACGTGGCCGCTGTGCCTCAGGTGAGGCGTGGGGCGTGGCGGTTGTTAGACGGCCCGAGACGGTGGGGACGGCATGCCCGCACCCGCCCGCCTGCGTGGCTGGCGCGCCCGTTTTCTCCCTCTGTCCATTTTGCCGCTGTCCCCGCGGCGATGCAGTGTCACCCACGCCTCGCGGCGGTGCCCCCCTCTGGCACGCGCTCCCTGCCGGCCGCGACGCCGCCCCGTTGGTGGCTGGCGACCTGACCGACAGTCGCCGCCGCCCCTACCGGCTGCTGTCCCATTGCCGCCCCGCCGCCGCCGCCGCCGCTGTGGTGGGGGGTGACCGCGGGCGCGTGACGTGGTTTCCCCGAACCGAGGACGGAGGTGGTCGAGGGGAAGGCTCGACGGGGGGAATAACATGGGCGAGGGCGGGGGGGTGGGAGCGAGGGGCAGGGGGGCAGGGAAGTAAACAAGGTGGCACGGAAAAATACGAAAGGCACACAAAACCTACGTCCTGGGACATGACTGACGCCGACGTCAGAATGGGGGGTGGCGAGGAGGCTCGACGGGGGCGAGAGGAAGGTGCGACACGGGCGAGAGGGAGGCGCGACGGGGGTGAGATGGCGACGGGCGAGCCGCCGGCCATGACGGCCGCGGCCATGGGCCCATGGGGCTGGGGTGGACGCGGTGCCGGCTGGGCGTGCCTGGAGCGGCCGCTGACTGGTCGCGGACGCGGGGCCGGAGGTTCGAGATGCCGGGGAGGCGGCGGGGAGGCGCACGCGCACCCCGACCCCCCCTCGCCCAGGGGGGTGCTCCGCAGCGTACAGCGGCAGTGGCTGCGCGTCGGCGGCTGCCCCGGCGCGGCTGCGTGATATCGCGCGGGGCGTCTGGGGCTGAGGGTCCCCGGACGGGTGGGGACCGCTTCTGGCCGCGCCGGGCGTGCGGCGCGGGGTAGGGGTACCACCCCCACCGCCGTCAACGTCTTCGTCGTCGCCTCGGGTGGGGGCGGCGGCGGCGGCAGCGGGTTCGGGAGCTCCCACGCAGCCACGGCGGCGGCGCACACGGCCGTGTCACTCCTTGTCTTTGTCTTTTCCGCGGAGTGGCCAGCTGATGCCTCACTTTCCTTGGGTCTGGGTCCATAGGGTACCCTCAGCCAGGTGGGACGAGAGAGTCGGCGGTCGCGCGGTCATGGGCCCTTCCTGGGTTGCGGGGGGGGGGGGGGCGCGGCGTTTAGATGGGCGGCGTTGCGCCGCGCCCCATGTGAATACGCGCACCCTTGTGGTTGCGCATGGCGCAGCGGCCGCGCCGCCGGTGGCGCAGCCGCGCGGGCGGTAGGGCCACGCGCGGCCCGCCGCCGCTAGGGGGGGGGCGGCGGCGGCGGGCTTTTCTCGTGCCGCCCCCCCCACCGGCAACGCCCGTGCCTGGGGGCAGGGGAGCGCGACGGAGGAGAAGGGGCGGGGAGGGCGGATGCGCTCCCCGGCTGGCTTGCAACGCCATTGGCGCGGGAGACGTGCACATAAAACAAGATGAGTTCTGTCGCTCCTCGTCTGCGGGTCGCAGCGTGGCTGCCCCCGGGTGGTTTGCTCGCCCCCCCCCCCGTCCCCGCTCAGGCACCCTCCTCGTCCCCTGTGCCGGCCACAGCGTCGGCCGCCCAGTCGGTGGCGGCGGCCGCCTCTTCTGCCACTTCGGCCGCCTCCTCAGCGTCGGCGTCGGCCGCGTCCTCGGCCCGCTCCAGCACCTCCTCCCCACGCAGAAAATGCTGCCGGTCGAGGCCGTTCATGTCGGCAAAGCCGGCCAGGGCCGTCACGCGTACGCTGCGGCGGAGCCGCCGCGTCTTCGCACGGAGCTCTCGCATCGCCGCCTTGCGCGCCGCCGTGGCGGCCTTGCGCTCCTCCTCCAGCGCTGCCAGCGTCAGCTCGTCCGAGCTCGTGCGCCCGCCAACAGTGAGCGCCTGGCGCGTCGCCGCGGTTGCCGCGTCGTCGTCGGTACCGTCGTCGGCGTCGTCATCGTCGTCGTCAGATCCAATGGCCACCAGGATGGCCGCTTCCTTCTCCTCCACCTCTTCTATCTCCGCGTCGGCCTCGGCAATGACCACCTCGGCCTCCTCCTCGGCCTCAGCAACGCCAGCGTCCCTGATTGCCTGCGCCGCCTCGATGTCTTTGCGGAGCTTCGCCAGGTAGGCAGTCCGCGTGGCATCGCTGGACCGCGCAGAAATGAAAGGCAACGCGGCCGGCGCCGCTGCCGCCGCGACCAGCGCCCGTGCTGTGATATTTTTCGACCGCTTGCACACCAGCCTGCGGCCAGACAGCACGCACGACGCCGATGTGCCGCAGCGGGAGCGGGTCAGCCGGGACCTTACAACGCAGCGCTTCTTGTAGCAGGTGCCGCAGCCACAGTCGGCCTGCGCCTTGCACGAGATTCCGCCGACGCAGGCGTACGCGGGGCCGCCTCGGCGAGCAATGCACTTGCCCGATGCCCCGCAGAGAACGGTCCGCCGGCTGGCCGGGGGCGCCTTGCAAGTTCCCTTGACCTTGTCACAAACACCGCAGCCGCACTGAGAGTGCTTGGTGCACTTGTTCTGCCTCGGGCTGTGGCATACCAGCGCCCGGCGGCGGCCATTCACAACGCACATCCGCGTCGACCCGCACTTGGCCTTGGTCCGCGCCGCATTTCCGGGGCGGCACTGCTTGTTGACACACACCCCGCAACCACATTGCGAGTTGGTAGTGCACCTGGGGCGACGGCACACCAGCGGCCGGCGGCGGCCATTCACAACGCACATCCTCGTCGACCCGCACTTGGCCTTGGTCCGCGCCGCATTTCCGGGGCGGCACTGCTTGTTGACACACACCCCGCAACCACATTGCGAGTTGGTAGTGCACCTGGGGCGACGGCACACCAGCGGCCGGCGGCGGCCATTCACAACGCACATCCGCGTCGACCCGCACTTGGCCTTGGTCCGCGCCGCATTTCCGGGGCGGCACTGCATCCTGACGCACACACCGCAACCACAGTGCGCGTTGGTAGTGCACTTGGCCCCCGAGCGGCCGGTCCGCTTGAGCGTGCGGCACACCAGCGCCCGGTTCCGCCCCATGACGACGCACTTTTTCGAAGGCCCACACTTGCCCTTGGTCCACGCTGCGTTCCCAGAGCGGCACCGCTTGTTCACGCAAAGCCCGCACCCGCATTGCGCGTTGGTCGAGCACCTGGCGCGCCTGGGGGTGCGACAAACCAGCGTCCGGCTCCGCCCTTTGACAACGCACTTTTTGGTTGGGCCGCACTTGCGCTCAGTCCATACCGTCCCACCGACGCTGCACCGCTTGTTCAAGCAAAGTCCGCACCCGCACTGGGCGTGCGCCTTGCAAGTGGTTGTCGGCTGCACAACAGGCGTCGCCACAGGCACTTTTGTCGCCGTCGCCGTCGCCGACGCCGTCGCCGTCGCCGCCGCCCTCGGACGTGCCGTCGGAGGAGCCGTCGGAGGCGCCGTCGGAGGTGCCGTCGGAGGTGCCGTCGGAGGTGCCGTCGGAGGTGCCGTCGGAGGTGCCGTCGGAGGTGCCGTCGGAGGTGCTGTCGGAGGTGCCGTCGGAGGCGCCGTCGGAGGCGCCGTTGGCGGTGTTGTTGGCGGTGCCGTTGGCGGTGCCGTGGGCGGTGCCGTTGGATCGGCGCGGCTGTCCCTCGTGTCGGTCACGTACGACACGCAGGAGAGGTCCACCGCTACCCGCGCAGTAACGCCGAACGGCGCGAGCATGTCGTTTTTGCTCACCGCCACGCCATTCTGGATGCCCCCGTACTCGGTCGCCGAAATCGTGCCCTGTCGCATCGCCCAAAGGTAGTCAATGAAAGCGTGATGGCTCCAAAAGGCCACGTCTCCTGCTGCGCGCGAAAGCCACATCATATCCCCGCCGGGGCCAGTGAGGCCGCCAATGGCCATGTGCGGGCCGCCATGCGCAAACTCGAGCGCTTCAGCAAACTCGGCAAACGTCGTTGTTGTGCTCTGCCACAGCGCGCTCATGGTGGCCTTGTTGGGGAAAAAAGTGCTGTCCATGCCGCCACGGCTGTTGGAGGGGAAGCCGCGCGTCACATGGTGCGGGCCGTCCGTGTCGACGAAAAACTCGTTGAAGTTGTGCCCGCCCCGGGGGTCGCCCGCCCCAATCTGTCCATTGACCGCCGACTTGCCCAGCTGAGAGGTTCCCCACACGGGTGCCATCGCCGGGTCCGCCGAGTCCAACGACCAGTCCCAGTACGGAATGGTCACGCTCGGCTCGATCGTCCGAAGAGCGTTCTCATACGCAAGGAGGAAAAGGCGGTGCCAAGCGAGAAAGTGGGCGCCCCCGTGCGCTTGGCCACCATAGTTGGCGTGTATGTCGACAAAGTGCTCAAACCAGTCAAGCGTCTCCCGGTTGCCCGACGTCTCCCGAGCGTGGAGGCCCGTGACGGCGCGCTGATAGGTCGCCCACTCGGCAGCGGTCAAGGAGCCCGCTTCCTTGCGCACCCGGGCCGCCGTGCACGACACATCGGGGGTGGTGGGAAAGGGAGCGGGCGCCTGTCGCGCCGCCGCCGACCCGGAAGACGCCACCAGCGCCAGCACCGTTGCCGCCACCGTCGCCGCGGCCGTGGTAATGGTGCGGGCTCGAAGAAAGCGGTGGCCACCAGGGCCACGATGCCTAGCCATTGACTGGTTAGGGGGGAGGAACGCACCACCAGTGGGGCTGGGCACAGCGCCCACCACCCACAGCCCACGAGCTTAGTCGCACAGCGGCGCACCCAACCGCACACCAACCCTCGGCCGGGCCGTGGCCGTCACCTCCCCTGCATATGCGTGAAGAGACGGCAGTAGGAAACAGGGCCGCCATCGTCAAGCCTAGATATACGGCCTCCTGGCTGCGACATGGCTCGAGGGGGTGGACGCAACAGCCCACGGGCAACAGCTGCCGCAGACACCAGAGAGGATCAATGGGGCAGCGGCGCAGACATACCGCCAGCAGAGAGCGCCATGAGCCAAGGCGTCACTACGGTTGGCAACTCCACCAACAGGGCGGACGAGCAGCCGAGACACAGGACAGACCCCTTGCTCAGCCACCACCTGCCGGCGAACAAGTGAGAGGATGCGAGCATCGCAGCTAGGAGAGCAGCGCCCCTATCCCAGACGAGCAGCGCTTCTTCCGGCGAGCACCGCAGCATACATCCCGCATGAGTAGCCGTTGGGAAGCGACGTAGCTGCGGTTGTGCAGGTTCAAAAGGATCGAGACCATGTCAAGACACGGCCGGTGCGAGACACACGCGGGGGACGGAAGCGAGATGCCGGATGCATCCCATCGATGAGGAAGCTGGTGTGCTTGTAGTCCGTATTTATGTTTGTAAATTCGGGATCGTTTGTGATAAGAACACTATTTTACGCTCACCATAACGTATTTAAATACTCTCTGTTCCAGCGCGCGTGATCCATCGTGAAGCACAAGAGGGTGGTGTGCTTTGTTATTGCCGCCTTTCTCCGTGTAACTCCTTTGGGACTTCTCTGGTCGTGGCGGCGCGCCGGCTGGGCACAGTCGTGTCCAGCGCAGTGCAGCTTAAAGCGGTGTCACGGAAACGGCCCGATTTCTTGCTCAGATCTGTTGACCATTTCTTGCAACCCCTCCGTATGGTATGCTGGAGGCCTACAAATCAGCTTTTTTTTTTTGTATGACTTGTTCGGACAGGTTCCGCACGGAGGCCACGTGCTCACGATACACGACGTGAAGCGTCATCATCAGACCTCTCTGGTGATGTGCTTTGAGCACATGGCCGTCGTGCAACTATACCGCTCGGCAAATTTAAGCAAGTAGACAAAAAGCGATCTTGCACAAACGCGCAAAATAAAGTGCAAAACCATGCAGCTTCGAGTAACTGTTTTGACAATATCTCATTATTAAGGTAGTGCTTGTTGAAGGCTTAGCAGTGATTGCTGACTCGCTGGCGATGAAGAATGCCGCGTTCTCATGTCTGCAGCGGCCGCGGCCGGTCAAGCGGAATCTGATTGCGTAGACTCATTGTCTCCAACTGTGACCTAGCATGTACAAATCTTTTTCCATTTCCAGAGTCTTACTTTGAATGAGATGCGTACTTGCGCGTCAGCACCTGCCACCTGCAGCTGCAGCCGCCTACTTGAGCTGCTTAATGGCTGTTGCTTCCGCTTGGTCTGTGAGTGACCAAGGTTCAGCTGCACGTCTGTGTGGGCCTCAGCGATGGCTGCTCAACCATTCTGCTTCTCCCTACAGGTAGTGCCGCCGTCCCCGCCAGGCACGGGGCAGCCTCCTGGGAACTGGAGGGCAAGGCAATGACGCCAAGCCCGCCCGGCGTGGACCATGGCGACAGTACCACGACTGCCGCGACACGAGGAAGCACATGTGCCACGGGGCGACATGAAAATCGGCAGGAGAGCTGGGCCGTCGGGACTAGTGCACAGATCACGAACGGATAGGCGGACAAGAATGTCCAGACGGGCAGCATGATTATTTTTGTAGACGAGGGAGAGGGACGACCGGGATGAGGTCCGGTAGCAACAAGACCACCCTTTCTCACACCTCGTACAACTCAAGCTATGGCCAGTGGGCGCAAGTGAATCGAACTCGGGGGGGGGGTGCAGCCGACTACTCTTGTGGGCGGGTCCCTAGTCGCTAGTTCGGGAGACGGGTGGAGTGCGGTGGGAAAGGGGGGGGGCAGTGCAAAGGGACCTGTGGATGGTGGGTGCTTAGGACAGGGGGGTGTCTTTTTGCCCTTGAGGCGACGCGTCGGCATGGTAGTTCTTCGTGGAGAGTGCACAGTGTGAAGCACAAGTTGGTCACATGGGTTGTGTTCCTCCAGCAACCTATTTTCTCGCGAAGCCGAGAGAGACCCAGGAAGCAGCCTAACTATGCCGATCATTCCATAACTCGTCCAAAGACGATTGGCACTTTCTCAGTTAATCTGTTGTCTTAGGATTTGTGTGACGTCCATGGCGGTACGTAGTCGTTTTGTGCAAGGACCTCTCATGAATTCATTGGGTGACAAGCCCTCGGAGATTTGCACTCTCGTGCGGGGACAACAGCTTTTCTTGCGCGCTTGAGCAAGAATTCTGTTGGTTTGTACAGATTGACTTTCTCGTTCTTACAACTGTGCCGAGGCGACTGAGCAAGTCTGAGCAAAGAAAAACAGGCCCGAGCAACGATTCCGTGACACCGCTTTAAGCCGCACTGCGCAGGGGGGGGGGCGCTGACCGGATGCTCGTCCGGCCGAGCGGGGAGCAACGTTGGCGGACGGCGTGCGGGCTGCGGGGCGGTAGCGCGCCGCTCCCCTTTACCACGACCCGCCGCACACTGCTCCTCCTCGGCTGCTTTGGCCGCCACGTCCGTCGTCTTTCGCTCCCCCACCATCCTCCCTGTGCAAGCTCCGCCTCCGCACCTTTTGTCGTCTTTCTTTGGGACCAAGTGGGGCGCCCGTGTTTTACCACGGGCGGGCGTGTTGTTCATTTTCTTTTCTTGTTTGTTTTTCCGCAACCCAACCAAGTAAAAAACTGTCACTGGCACACTGGTGGCACACTGCGGCGCTTGCTCTTCTCTGTTAGCGTTGTAAATGCAGCTGCGTTCGTCGCGCTCCATTCGGTTGGCGAGTCCGAGCGCACTCTTCTATTTCTGTTTGTTGTTCTGCTCACTTTCTATTGCCCTACGGCACTCTCGACCCTGGTTCCACTGCGGTCTGCTCGCCAGTTCAGGAGTTGTCGGCTCGTGGCGGTCGCGTCGCGTGCCACCCGGGCGACAACCCCACCCGGCCCCTTCCCACCGTCCCTTAGGCGCGATGCGGCAGGGTAATGGGGGAAGGGGGGGGGGGGGCAACGTTCTCTTCAGCATGTCTTTTGGCGAGGTGCTCGCCCTGTCGTCGGCTTACGCGGTGGCGCACTACGCGCCGGTGAATTCGGGCGAGCGCGACAGGACGTTGCAGTGACCGACGCCATCACGCCGGATAAAGACATATCTTTGGCATGAATGCATTCTCCCCCCCCCCCCTCGCCCGCAAGATCTGCTTACCAACACTCTCCCGTTCCTTCTCTTCCGCTTTCCCTGCGCGTGCTTGCTATAGTATCTACTGTACACCGGTGAAACGGAGCGGGTAGCGCTGTACGCGGCTCAATCTACTGCCGGCCCACCTACTGCCGACAGCAGGCTGGTGATGACGCCCGACACGGTGGCTAAATTTTAGGGTGGACGCGCTCCCGCACACGTCCATACTGGGAAATTTCCATGTAGCGACTACGCTGGCCTGCTGTGCGCGCGGTGACCGAGGCTTGATGTTCTCTTGCCCCCGGCCCTCACCATGGCCGCGGCGCGGGCGGCGGCAACGGCCACCGCGGCCACTTTCCCACCGCTGAACGCCGTCATCCGTCTACCCTCTGACAAATCGTGACTGGCCAGTGGCGATCGCGCACTGAGTAAGTACACCAGCGCCGTGGGCAACACCAGCCCTTTCTTAACGAATTAAGGGATGAGAAGGCAGTCAGTCTTGACCTTCACTGATCCCGGGTGATGGAACCCGTTCCATGATGTCTGTGCGGTGCCATCGCTCCTGCGGGGTTTCTGCGCGCTGTCGACCCCTTCTCGCGACAGGCATTGGACTGCAAGGACAGCAGGGCCGTGCTCCTTGCTCCCCGTACTGTACATGTACATATCACCAGCTGCCGTCCAGTCGAGGGGCCTTTCTCTCTTCCCACGTTCTCTACTTTTGGACGGCGTCTCCAACCGAGTGTCTCGCATCCCCCCACCTCGTTCGTTCTCCGTTCCGCATCCTTTCTCGGCGTCGCTCCACGCCGCCCGTGCCCCCCCCCCCCCCCTTTCCTTGTCGTCCGTCCTTCACACCGTCGCGCGCCCCCCCCGGTCAGCACCCGCTCCTCCCCTCTCCCCCCCCCTCCCAACGATGCTCACCCCAGAGCACGCGTGGCCGCTCCAGTCGGTCCTGGTCGCCACCGGCCTGGCCATGAGCCCCCTGGTCGCGTCGGTCGGCTGGGCGATGCGGTCCGGCCGCTTCTCCAACGCCCTCCCCCGGACATCCCAGATGGCAGCGGACGTGCCGCCCTTTGTCGCCCGCGCGCGGGCGGCGCACGCCAACAACCTCGAGACGCTCGGCCTGTACGCGGGGGGGATGGCCGCAGGGGTGGCGGCGGGCGTGCCGCCGGGTGTGCTCGGCCGGCTGGCCACCTCCTACGTTGTCGGGCGGGCGGCGTACAATGTGCTCTACGTGGGGGGGGAGGCCTGGTGTCGTACCGGTGGGTACGCGCGGTCAGCAGTGTACGCGACGTTGTGCTTGGGGCCGTGCCTCCGCTTATGGGCCGCGGCGGCGGGAGAAGCGGCAGCGCTGGGCAAGAGTGTGTGAGCGGGGATGCGGGCGGGGAGTGGGGGGCGGGGGGGGCAGAGGGCATCGGCAAGGGGTGCAAGGACATGCAGTGCCAGTCGATGGGTATGGTTGATGGTGTGCCAAGGGTGTGAGGCGGCCATGGGGGCTGAGGGGTGCGAGGCGGCCGTGAGGGGCTGGTGGCGGCACCTGTCGTCCCGTCGGCGGCCGCCAAGGCCACTGCCCGTGGGCGGTCCACGGCGGGCGGCGACTGGTAACCGCAACGATGGGTCCGCTGTTGTCAAGAGCATGCCATGGCAGGAGGAACCTGTCCACCGCATGAGTCAACTGGACCCCATCCTGGGTCACCACTGTACATACAAATCCGCCTCCCTCTGCTCGGCAAAGAAAACAAAACGAAAAACAGCCAGCGATGCCTACATAAGTAGCTAGGCAGAACCCCTCCCCACCCCCCTTCCCAGCAGTCGCTACTCCAAGTCACTCTCATCCGACGGGATGACGTAGCTGCGCTTCACCGACGACCGTGACGGGCGAGCGCGCTTGGTCCCCCCCCCACGGCCCGCGGAGCCCCCCCCCGCCCCACTCCCCGCACCCGCGTCGCTCTCGTCTTGGATCTCCACCACCTCCTCCGCCTCGGCCGCCGCCTCGGCCGCCGCCTCGGCCGCCACCGCTGCCGCAGAGGGCACGGCAGCGTCAACGGCGACAGCCGCCGGGGAGCCGCCGCCGCCGCCGCCGCCCCCCCCCCCCCCCCCCCCCCCCCCGCGGGGGCCTTGCGCTTGCCCCGGCCCGCGCCCGCCGCGACAGCACCCGGCCCCGACGACGGCGGCGCCCCGTCGGGCCGCCGCCCCGCCAGCAGCCGCCCCGCGTCGACTGCCACCACCCTCGCGGGTGCCGTGTCGCCGCCGGGCAGGTGCGGCGGCAGGCGGGGCACGGAGCGGAGGAGGGCGGGGCGGTAGTCGGCAAACGCCGCCGCGTCTGCAACGGGCCAGGGGGCGGCCGCCACGCCGGGCGACGGCGTCACGACCGGCTGGGTGGGCGCCCACTTGGGGGGGGCGGGGGGGGGGGGAGGGCTGCAGCGGGCGCCCCGCCACTGGGGGTTGGGGCGGGGGGGGGGGGGGCGTCGCCGCCGCCGTGCCGGCCGGGCCGCCTGCCGCCGGTGGCTTGCCGCCCGCCGCCAGTGGCCCGCCACCGACACCCGCGGGCGGCGGGCCATTGCTGGCAGGGGGGCCCCCCGCCGGGGGGGTGACAAAGGGGGCAGCGGCGGCGGCGGCGGCCGCCGCCCCGTGGGCGGCCGCCGCCCCCGCCCGCTTCTTGGCCGTCGCCGCCGAGACGCCCCGCCGAGCCGCCGGCGGACCGTCCCCCGCGTGCGGTGCCGCCTCTGCCGCCGCCGCCGTCGCCGCCTCTGCCGCCGCCGTCGCCGCGGCGGCGGCCGCCTTTTTTCGGGCAGCCCCCCCCGGCCGCCCCCCCACCCCGCGCTTGGCCACCGCCTTGGCCACCGCCTCGGCCACCGCCGCCGACGCCGCCGCATCCGCACCCGCCGCTGGCGACGCTGTCGAAGCCGCCACGCAGGCAACGGCGGGCGTCGCCCCGGCAGCAGCAGCAGGCGAGGGCGCTGGGAAGTAGGGGCTCACCACCGGGGCCCCGCCGCCACCGGCAGCGGCGGCGGCGGCGGCGGTGGCGGCGGCGGCGGTGGCGCGGCCGCCGCCACGGCGGCCGCTTGACCGAGTACTCCGCGGCGCGGGGGGGGTGGTGACAGCAGCGCCGGTGGGGGTGGCGGCGGGGGTGGCAGCCGCAGCGGTAGCGGCAGCGGCGGCAGCGACGGCCGAGGCGGCGGCGGCGGCGGCGGCGGCCAGCGCCGCGCCTGACCCCCGGCGGGTCTTGCGGGTGCCCGGCGCCAGCGCGGCCGGCTCAACGGCCGCGGCTTCGTCGGCGGCGGGCGCCGCCGCCGCGTCGGGCGGCGGGGGGGGCGTGGCCGCCCCCCGGCGGGACCGCCGCAGCGGCGCCATGGCCGCTCCCCCGGTTGGCCTGTGCCCGGAAAGACAAGAGGGGGGGGGGGGGTGGGGGGGGTGGCGGCTTTGTGCAAGTAGCGACGGCACACACTGCCGGTGGGAAACAAAAACAAACAAGAAACAAAAAAACAGAAGGGAGGGAACCGGCTGCAGGCAGGGGGGGAGGGGAAGGCGTCACACGGTCGGCAGCTGCGTGGTATGGGGAGGGGGGGGAGGGCGCCAGGCAGACAGCGCCGCCAGACGCTACGCGACGGAAAGGCAGGCGCCCTCCGGGTCAGAAAGGTACCAGGATAGGGTGGTAGTAGGGGGTGGGATGAGGCGGGTGGCCAAGACGGGCGGGGTCGGTGGGGGGGGGGGCCGGCGAACGGTGGCACGGGGGACGGCGGCAGCGGCGGCAAGTCAAGGCCCAAGGGGACACAGAGCACGCCTCCACCGCGGGGCCGCCGTTGAAACGCGCGCGCCCTTACGGGAGGTGCGTCGGGGATCCTTGCATCGCGGCGATGCGTGGCGAATCCACGCAACGAGGGCGGGGGGGGGGCACGTCACCGACGTGGCGATCGGATGCACCCCCCCCTTTGACTTTCTATGTATTTTTTTTTTGCAGACGCCGACGGGGCCGGCGGCGGGGCCCGGCGCAGAGCCCCGTCGTGGCGCTCCCCGCGGCGGCGCTGGCGGCACGGCAAGCGCCGCCCGCCCTCGCCCCCCCCGTTTACGCCGCCCAGCCCCCCGCGCGAGGGGGCGGCGGCAGCCTTGACGGGTAGGTAGCGGGAGACAAAGGCGGGCGCATAGGCGGCAGCGGCGGTGGTGAGGGCAGGGATGGGCGGCGGGAGGGGCGCGGTGAACGCCCACATGGGGTGGTGTGGGTCCACACATAACTGCTTGGCGTCGTTGCCGGGGCGACCGGCCCCGCCACGGCCGCGAGCCCCCACGGCTGCTTGAGTGTCCGCCGCTCGTGGATGGGGCGGCCCACGCGGAAAACACAAGGGAGAGGCGCTCGCGGGGCTCGAACGGGGGCCCCTTCTCGGGGCAACGCGCCCACCATCACACTTGCCAGAAGCGCTGCGTAGCCCCTCTGGTTGCTGCTTGCTCATACAGGCGGTAGGGGGGTGGGCACAGAGAGAAACAAGTATCAGCCGCAGCAGAGGGGCTCCCCGCCAATACCTCATCATCACCGGCGGGCGGCGGCAGCGGCAGCATCCGCCACCAGCTCTCTGGACAGAGGCAACGTCACTCACACGCTGGGCGGCGGATCCTCTGGCAGGGATGCATGCCGCTGCAGGGGCGGCGACGGCGGCAGCGGCGAGAGAAGACACATCTGGTTGACGATGAGCCCTCCCACACGTAGCAACGGTGTCCTCGGGGGCATCCACTTCACCCAGCCCCACCCTGGACACCCCCTCTGGGCGGCCGTACCGGCGGCACGACCACTATCCTCTCTGCCGCCGCCGCCGCCGCCGCCACGTTCGCCGCCAACACTGCCGCCAGTGGCACCGCCACGGCCGTCCCGCAGGGGAAACCCTCCACGGCAACACCTGCCCTGACCAGACGGCGAGCGGCAACCGCCATGGAAAGGAAGACGCCGACGATGCCGGCGCCCGGTGGGGGCGACTTGCCCCACTTGAGGCCGCCCGCGTGACCTGCTGCGTGTCGTCACGGGGCAGGAGGTTCGGGGACAGAAAGCCAATGTCCCGAGCAACGGCCGCCCGCGGTGCACGCGCGGTGGCCACAGCGCGGCTGGCCTGGACGGCGCTCCCACCCACATCGAAGATGAAGACGGCGCCCGCAGGTCCTCCGGGACGAGCAGGAAGAGGCCGCCCGTAGGTAGAGAGAGCACCCCCGCCCGGAACGGCGGCGTCGGCGGCGGCGGCGGCGGCTGCAGCGGCATCGGCGGCGGCAGCGCGGGCGCGACGGGCGGCGCTGCAGGGAGACCCACCCGAGCAGCCAAGCGCGGCGGCGCCAGCGCCCTGTCGTGGCAGAGAGCGACACGCCGCGGCCGGTGGTAGCCAACCTACTCGGACAGTCCCCGTGGCGGCGGCGGCCGCGCCACTGGCGCAGCCGCCCCTGGCCGGCAATGGTCCAGCACAGCCGCGGCCCGGCGGCACCCCGCCACCCCGCCCACAGCCGGACCCGTCGTTCTCCGTATGGGCGGGGACGTCGCGCGGTCCCCGCCACCCCCCCCCCCCCCCCCCCCCAGGCCCCGCCCACCCCCCCCAACGTCACCCCCCCCCCGCTCACGCCCCCTCCACCCACGCCCACACCCGCGGCGCCGCCATCACCGCCGCCACCACCCCCCCCACATGGGCGGCCACGCCCAGGGCGCGCCCCCCCCCCCCCCCCCCCCCCCCCACCCCCCCGCCACCAGCCGCCCGTCGGGCACCCCCACCGCGTTGCACAGCGCGTGCGCGGCGGCCGCGGCGGGCCAGCCGCCGCGCGCCCACAGCGGCGCCACGGCGGCGGCAAAGGCGGCGGCAACGGCCGCGGCGGCCGCCGCGGCGGCCGCCCCCACACTCCCCACCGCGTGGGCGTGGGCGGCGCCAAACAGCGCCGCCGACACCACCGTCGGCGCCGCCGCCCGGCCGGCGCGGGCGGCAACGGCAACGGCAGCGGCGCCGCCGCCGCCGACGCCGCCGACGGGCGCCGCGGCGGCGGCGGCGGCGGCGGCGGCGTCGGCGGCGGCGGCGTCGGCGGCGGCGGCGGCCGCCGACAAGAGGCCCAGCGCCCAGGAGCGGAAAAAGGCCTCCTCAATGGCCGGCGCGAGGAGCAGCTTGCGGGCGGCGAGCAGCGGCGACGGCGGGATGTCAAACGCCTCGGCCGCCACCGCACGGGCGGCCGCCGCCGCCCCGCGGGCGGCGCCGCACAGGGAGGCGACCGAGAGGGGGGCGGGGGGGGGCGCGGGGGGCGCGCCGCCCACGCCGCATGCACGGCCGGCGGGGGTCAGGCCGTTCCCCCCCCCCCCCCCCCCCCCGCCCCCCGCCGCCGCCCGCCCCCGCCGGCGGCACCCGCTGCCCGCGGGGCCCGCCCCCCATCCCGCTGCACGCCGTCCCAGTCGTCTTGGCGGTCCGAGCCGCCCCCCCCCCCCCCCGCCCCCGCGCTCGTGCGGTCCCCGCCGCCGCCACCACCGCCGCCACCACCGACACCAGGTGGCCCGTGTAGACGAGGGCGGTCAGCGCCGCCCCCCCCGCCGCCGCCCGCACGGCGGCGGCGGCAGAGGCGGGCGCCGCCGCCGCCGCCGCGTCGGCGCCGAGGCGCCACCACAGGTGCGCCACCGCCGCGGCCGCGGCGGCGGCGGTGCCGGCAGAGCGGCGGAGGATGGTGCGCCGCGCCAGCCGGGGGCCCCGCAGGGGGGGGGTGTACAGCAGTGCCACGTACGCGGCGGTGCCGCCGGCGGCGGTGAGGGTGGCCTCGGTGAGGGTGGGGGGAAGGGGGGGGGGGGGCATCGTGGCTGGGAGTTGAGTTGGGGTGAGGAGGGGGTGAGGGCGGAGGTGGGGTGGGGGTGGGGGGGGGGGAGGGTGGGGTGGTGCGGAGGGAGACGGCCGCGGGGTGTATGGTGCGGATCGCGGGCGAGGGGACGTCGGGCAGATCATGATCCTTCCCCATGAATGAGCAGTGGTGCCTGATAGCCTGTCTCTACAGCAATCTACCGAGACCACTTGACTGTTTCCATGCTGCTACAGACGTCCACCGCCCCGTTTCGTCGGTTGCTCCTCCCCGGACAGAGGCGGCGGGGCCCTTCTCCCGCCGGCCCGACGTTGCCTACCCGCCCTGTTGGACATGCGCGCTTCCACCCCCCCCCCCCCCCCAACAACGCCGCCGCTGCGGGCGTCTACCTCACCTACCGCCGCCGCGGCGGCCCGGACAACTCGCCATGACGAGCTGGGTGCTCGCCCGCCACCGGCCGTTTGCTCACCCGCCACGGGCGGGTGAGCAACGCGCGGCAGCGGGGGCAGGGAGCGTCAGCGCAGACGGGTGTCTCGCCGCCGGGGGCGGTGCCCCGCCCCGGAACCCGCCGGCTGCCCGACACAAGCGCACGCCCCCGCCGCCACCGGGAGCGCCGCCACCGCTCTGGTGCCGCCCGCACCGCCGCCCGCGGGCCGTCACGCACTGCCGCCTGGGGTGGTCCAGGCGCGGCTTTGCTCGGCCGCCGCGCCGCGGGCGCCCGCCGGTCGTGGCGCGCGGCCTGGGACCAGGGATGCACTGGCGACGCGCCCACCGACGCTGCCATCAACGCCGCCCACCCGCAGTAGGTAGATAGCGGTCTGGCGAGTGTGAACCGACGGTGCCCATTGGTGGTGCACGGCGGGGAGGGGTGGCCAGCGGCGGGCCCCCCGCTTTACTCTTTCCAGGTACAAGGCATGCTCTCCAAAGGCAGGCGGGTGGCAAAGCGTGTCGGTGGCCGGCTCGGCAAAAGTACCTTGCCGCCACCGAGCGACCAAGGCGGTGACCGCAGGGGGGGGGAACCCTGCCGTTCCACCGTGACTCCCCCACCCCCCCCGCCCCCCCCCGCCCCCCCCCGCACCCCCCTCGACACCCCCTCACGCGGCGGTGGCGTCGTTGAGCCACGCGACCAGGCCGGCGACGACCGCCTCCCGCCCCGCAACGAGCATCAGGTCGTGCGCGAGGCCGCCATACACGGTCGGCGCGGGGGCGCCCACAAAGGCGGCCGCCTCGGCGGCGGCCACGTCGTCCACAACCACATCCTCGCTGCCGGCGGCCACCCACGCGCGCCACCCGCCGGGCGCCGCCCGGCGGGCGGCAACCCATGTGGCCTCCCCCGACGCCGCCGCCGCCGCCGGCGCACCCCCCGCGCCCGCCCCCGTTGCGGCGCCGTCGGGGTCGGCGTCCGTGGCGGGGGCAGAGGCAACGGTGCCGACCCCCCCCCCCCCCCTGGCGCCCGTCACCCACACGCGGCGGACGTCCGCCAGGTCCAGCCCCACCCCCGCCGCGTCGGCGGCCAGCCGCGGCAGCGCGTCGTCCACCGTCGCCGCCGGCGTCGGGTCCCCAAACAGCACCCGCCGCGCGAGCGCCGCGTCACGGCCGACGCGGCGGAGCGCAAAGGCCGCAAAGATGGCCGCCGACACCCCCACGCCCCGCGACCGCGCCACCCGCCACGTCAGCGCGTCGTTGCCCGAGGGGGGGGCGGGCGCCAGCAGGGCCAGCCCCGCCAGGGGGTACCGCGGGGTTCCCCCACCACCGCCGCCGTCGCCGCCGTCGCCGCCGCCCGCGCCTGTGGGGGCGGCGGCGGCGGTGGTGGCGGCGGCGTAGGCATAGGCGGGAAAGGCGCCAAAGGAGTGGGCAACGAGGTAGACGGGCAGCGGCGGCGGCGGCGCCCCCCCCCCCCCAGCCGCCGCCGCCGCCGCCGCCGCACCCCCCTCTGCGGTGAGCGCGGCGATGAGCGCGGCCACGTCCGCCACGTGCTCCCCCACCGTCACGGACCGCGCGCCCGGCGGCGCGGCGGTCGCGGCGGTCCCCCGCAGCGACGGGGCGGCGGCGGCGTAGCCGGCGGCGGCCAGCGCCGGCAGCACCGCCGGCGCGTAGGCCCAGCCGCCGTGGAAGGAGCCGTGGATGGCCACGACGAGCGCGGCGGGGGGGGAGGACCCGGCGGCGGGCGCCGCCCAGTGGTAGGCCATGATGATCCCCGACGGCAGCGCGACGGTGCGCTCCTCCACCACGGGGGCGGGGGTGGCGGCGGCGGTGGCCGCGGGCGGCAGGGGGGGGGGGGGGGGGGGGAGGCTGGGGTGCCCCCCGCGTCTGCCCCGCCCCGCGGGCGGGACGCGGCGGCAGCGGCGGCGGCAGCAGCAGCGGCGGCCGACGAGTAGCCGCGGCGGGCCGACGTGGCGGCGGCGGCGGCGGCGGCGACGGCGGCGCGGCCGGCGGTGGGCACACACCAGCCGCCCCGCGGGGTCGCCCGCGGGGAGGGGCGGCACGCCGCCGCCGCCGCGGCGGCGCGACCAAAGGCGGCGGCGACGGGGGGCGTAAACGCGGTGGCAGCCGCCACCGCCGCCGCCGTCCCGCCGCCGTTGCTGCCGTCGCCGTCGTCACGGTGGCCGTCGTCGACAGTGTCATTGACGTTGTCCCTGCGGGACCGCCGCGCCGCCGCGCCGCCGTACCGCTGCCCGACAGCGGGAGCATGGTGCGCCGCCGCAGAGGGGCAGCGCCGGTGGTAGGGGGGGGGGGGGAGGGTGTGGGGTGGGAGGGCTGCGTGCGGGGAGGTTGTCTGTCGGTGGCGGGGGCGCCGTCAGAGGCGGGGGGGGGGGGGTGGCCGGGGGGTGGGGGGGAAAGACGACAAGGAGCGGGGTGCTCGACGGGGTGGCAGGGCGGCCCGGATCAAGGTAGGACCAGACCGAGGCCGGTCTGTCTGTGGTTGATGCGTGGCCTCTTTGCCCGCCACGCCGGCCGTCGCCGTCGCGAGGGCCCTCTCCCCTCGCGCCTGGCGACCGGCGTGCCCTCCCCCCTCCGCCCCCCTCCCCCTTCCGCCCCCCTCCCCCGCCCCCTCCCTCCCCTCCCTCCCTTCCTTCCCCCCGCACACCTCCCCCCCATCGCCCCTCTCTCTGCCCCCGCTTGGTGCATCCCGCCATCGCTGCTCCCCCCCTCCCCCCTAGCTGCTCCCCCCCTCCCCCCTACCCCCCCCTCCCACTCCCTCCCGCCCGCCCGCCTCGAAACCCGCTTCGCCTCCCCCCCCCCCCCCCCTCCCCCCCAATCTTCTGCTTCCGTCTTTTAGCTGTGGCCCCACCGCCGTCCCGCCACCTCCTTTCACGCCACGCCGCCGCCCGCCCGCCCGCCAGCTGCCAGCCCGTCCGCCGCCGCACGGCGCGCCCAATGGCGGGCGCCGCCCCCGTGGCGGCGGCCGGCCGTGGCCCCGCCGCCGGCCGGCCCGCCGCCGCTCCCGCGGCTGCTGCTGCGGGGCGCCCGGCTCCACGGCGCGGCGCGCCCCCCCCCCCCCCGGCGGCGGCGCTCCTGGAGGCGGCGGTGGTGGCGGCGGGCGGGGTGCCCCCCCCCCCCCCGCCCCCCCCCCCCCCCCCGCCCCCTCTGCCACCCTCTACGTCCGCAACCTGGACGAGAAGCTGTCCCGGCCGCGCCTGCGGCGGCTGCTGCACGCCTACTTTACCCCCCACGGGCGGGTGGTGGGGGTGGACACGGCGGCGGGCACCCGCGGGCGGGGCCAGGCGTGGGTGTCCTTTGACGACGCCCCCGCCGCGGCGGCCGCCGCCCGTGGCGTGGCGGGCTCCCCCTTTATGGGCCGCCCGCTGGGCGTGGCGCCCGCCCGGGCGCCCGCGCACGCCGCGGCGATAGCGGACGGGACGTTTGTGCGGCGGCCGCCGCGGCCGGTGGACGACGAGGGGGGGTGGGGGGAGCCCCTGGGGGGGGGGGGGGGGCGCCGCTCAGTGCCGCCGCCGGCGGCGGCCACCCCTCTGCCGTGCCACAGCCGGCAGCAGCCGCCACGGCGGGTGGTGGCGGCGGCGGCGGCGGTGGTGGCGGCGGTGGTGGCGGCGGTGGTGGCGGCGGTGGTGGCGGCGGTGGCGGGGCCCCCCCGCCCCCCGCGGCGGGCCACCCGCCCAACCGGCTGCTGGCCGTGTCGGTTGGCGGCTTTGCGACGGGGTCGGCGGCCAAGGAGGCGCTGACCGCCGCGTTCCGCGTCTACACGGGCTTTGAGGAGGTCCTCCCGACGGCGGGCGCCCCGGGGGCGGCGACGGTGGAGTTTGGGCGCGCGGCGGACGCGGCGGTCGCGCTGGGTGGCCTGGGGGGGGTGCCCCTGGGGGGGTACCCGCTCCACGTGGCCTATGCGCCACCAGAGTAGAAGGGGGAGGGGGGGGGGAGGGGGGTATGTAGCGGGTAACGTGGGGGGCTTGGTGGGGGTGTGTAGGGGGGGGGGCTGGCGGGAGAGGAGTCTGGATGGGGTGGGGGGGGAGGCCCGCCGCGCCATTGCCAGGCGCACGTCGTGGTGGCGTGGGTGGCCTGTGTGTGGCGTCGCGGCGGGTGGCGTCCGTGGGCGCCGCGGCTGGTTACTGGGTATGCCGGAGGAGACTGGGGGGGGGGGGGGGGGGGGGGTTGGGGGGGGGAGGTGAGGGGGGTGGGCGCTGGGGGGTTGCCCCAGCACCCTCGCGTTGGCATCGGGGCCGTCGAGTGGCGGCCGCCACGCGGCGGCTTGCAGAGGCCGGGGGTGCAGGCAGCTGACGGCCAGCGTCAGCGGCCGGCGGCGGGGCGCCTGTCGCAGGCGGTGGCGGACGCACCGCCGCCGACGCGGGCGGACGCCCGTAGCAGGGCGAGGAGCGTCAGGCTTGGCGAGGCGACAGTAGCAATCGAGGGCAGCGCGCTCCCTATTTTGGTTGCCCCCCCTGTCCTTGACCATGTGCTTGACGTGGAGGGTCCATCCCACACGCCACTCACACACGCCCGTCCGCTCCCACGCGCTTGGGGGGAAGTCTGGGGGGGGGCGGGACCCCCAAGCGATCCCCCCGGAAAAGAAATGCTACCCTGCTGACCCCCGTAGGGCCATCCAGCGGCGGCGGCGGCGGCGGGGGGTCAGCTGACCGTGGGGGGCGGGCGCGACAGCGGCGGTGGCGCTGGCCCCGCCGGGCAGGCGGGTCAGAGCTCCACCCGTGCCCCATCAGCGCCGTCCTTCCCATCCGCGCCATCCATCCCAGCAGACCCGTCCTTCCCGTCGGCGCCGTCCTTTCCATCCGCGCCGGCGGCGCCGTCTGCCCCCCCCACCCCCCCGTCGCCGCCCTTGCCTCCCTTGCCCCCCTTGCCGCCCTTCCCCCCCGCAGCAGCCCCCCGGCCCGGCCCGCCCAAGACGCTCATATCCAAGTTGGACAGGTCAATGCCCGCCTTTTCCAGGCTCTCCCGCATCTTCTTCATCTCGGGTGACTCGTCCTTGCCCCCCCCACGCGACGACTGCAGCGACGCCATGAGGTTATTCCACTCCTCCGTGGTCATGTCCGACGACGCAGACGGGGACGGGGAGGGGGACGGCGGGAGGGTGGGCATGGCTGCCGAGGACACCGCCAGGTTGACCCAGTCGGCCTTCTCCACGCACCCCTCGCAGCCAACCCCCCGGGTCGACAGGAACTCCTTGAGCGCCCGCACACGCATCTTGGCAAAGTCGGGCGTCGGCGTCGGCTCTGCCTCTGCCGACGGCTCTGCCTCTGCCGACGGCGCTGGAGACTCGGGGGGGGGGGGGGGGGGGGCGCCCCGACCGGCGTCACGTCGGGGGGCGGGGTGGGAGGGGAGTCGGGCACCACCGGGTCGGCGGCCGTGTCCGCTGCCACCGCCGGTGCCGTCACCACGGCGGCGACCGCCACCGCCACCGCTGCGGTGGCAACCAGGCGGAAGAAGCGGCTGCGGGAAGGGGTGCACCGGGTGGCAGCCATCGTTGTGCTGGGTCAGGGGGGCGGGTGGTGGGGGGGCGGGTGGTGGTGGTCGGAGTGTAGTGACGTGGGGGGAGCGCGGGGGCATGGACGCGGGGGCATGGACTCACGACAATGACGGCCGTGAAGAAACAAGGTGATCATCACCACGATGATCGTGACTTACGATGGATCAGAGCCTACTGATTTTTCCGCGGCTCGACCGGCGAGGCGATGACGCGGTGTCAGCAACACAGATGACTTGTAGCCCTCCTGGCATGCTTAGTTGAAATACTGGTAAATGCGTTGTCACACGCTGCAGTGGGACGTCGGGCCGGCAGAGAAGGCCAATGTAAAAGGTGGAAGCGCGCTCGTCCAAGAGGGTGCACACGGGCTAAAGGACGGAAGTGGCGTTATGGGTGGCTGTGGGGCGCTGGGTGTCTGGTGGGCAGTCGGGGAGAATGAGCAGTCTGGGGGGGCGCGGCCATCAAATACAAACAAGAAAGAAACGTGCCAAGAATCAGCACGAGACACGAAAGCAACAGACAAGGAATAGCGCACCCAGTGGACGAAACGACAGAAACAAGAACACAGCCACCACGTCCTGACCAGCCCACGACCGGAGGCAGCGTCCCGCCAAGCCCCTACAGAAGATGTATAAGGAAAAATGCCTACTGTACAAGCCACGGCCAAGCAGCAGTGGAAGAGGGGTGGGGCGGAGAGGCGGGCTCGACTCCGTCAGCAGGCGGCGGCGGCCACCAAGGTGTCGCGGCGAGCCAGCCGCAGGACCAACACTGACCTCTCTATCAACCAGCCCCTCTACCGGTGGGAGTTGATCTCGGCGAACTGACCCGACGACCACGTGGACGGCCGCCGCAAGCTGGCCTCCGCGTGCTCATTGACAGAGGTCAAGCCGAGTCGCCGAGTCAGCTGGTGCACGTCCATGCTCTTCTCGACAAGCTGCAAGGGGTAGACGCACACACGGAGAGAGGGCAGAGAGAGTAGGCATACAAGCGCAGCCGAACGCACGAAAGAATACACAGCACAGTGCACCAGAAAGGACAACAAAAAAGGGTCAAGTCAGTCCCTGCAGCGCACATAGCAGCATGGCAGCAGGTACCGTCCACCCCCAACATGAACCAGCAACATCCGCACGGGGCACAACGCTCATACGTTGCCAGACTGCGTCCCCTCCGCCTCCCCCTCCCTCCCGTGCCTCCTCTCCACGTCCACCCAACGTACATTCCGCTTGAGCTTGTCGTTTTCTTCGGCTAGCGCGCGCTGCGCCCCGATCCGCGCCCGAAACGCCTTGAGCTGCTCCACCTGCAGCTGCGCGTTCTCCGCCGACAGCATGGCCACCCGCCGCTCCAGCTCCCGGATGTGGTGCTTTTTCCGCTCCCGGCTCGCCGCCGCCGATTGACGGTTGCGCTCCGCGCGCATCGCCTTTTTGGTCTCCACGTCCAGGTCATCGTCGCCGTCCACGTCAGTAGACGCGTCCGGATCCCCACCACCACCACCACCACCGCCGCCGCCGCCGCCGCCGTCGCTACCTCCACCACCCCCACCGCCGAGGATACCGCCAATGCCATGGTCGACGCCGCCATCGCCGCTGCCACCAGGCGGGCGCTTGACTCCTACCGTTGGGGGCAGGCTGCTGCCGCCAACGCCGCCGCCAACGCCATTACCCATTAAAGATGCCGACCCAAACATCCCCGCGCGCATGGTGGGTGCAAAGCCCAGCTCCGCCCCCGCGGTCGACGGGGCCCCCACGACACCGGGCAGGCCTGGCGACACGCCATTCCCGGTGGTGGCACCCTCTGCGAACTTTCCCCGCAACCGCACACCGCCGCCTCCACGACCCCCGCCGCCAATGACCCCCGACGGCGACGACGGCAGCGGTGGAGGCGGTGGTGGCGGCGGTGGTGGCATCGGTGACGCCGTCCGCGACGGCGGCGGCGGTGGCGGCAAGCCTGGTAACGGCGATTGGGGCTGAAGGAGGCTGAGATCCAGCCCCCCACTGCCCATGCCAAAGAGGCCAGACGCGGCCGCAGCCGCAACGGCAGGCGCCAGACCCGGGGGAGCGCCTCCAAAACCCCCGCCCCCGGAAGGCATGCGCGCTGCCGCTGATGCTGCTGCTGCTGCCACCGCCGCCGCCACTGCCGGGTCACCCCCACCACCTCCACCTGCACGACCAGCCGCCTCCTCCATCACCCCTGACGCCATGCGCAGCGACGGCTGCGGATGTGACAGTCTGCCCCCCGCGTCGGCGCCACCCGCCGCCGCTGCTGCTGCTGCCGCTGCCGCCGCCGAATAGGCGGAGGGCTTGGGCGGAGGGCGGCGGCCACGACCCCCTCCCGGTCCTCCCCCTCCGGTCGACGCGGCCGCCCCTCGGCTGGCCGTCGCCTTCGTCGCTCGGCCGGCTCCGGCGGCCGTGGCGCCCCCCCCCCGCCCTACAGAATGGGCCGCCGCGTGCGCTCGCAGCGCCGCGGCCATATCCGCACTAACACCCAGCGACCGCTGCGACTGCTTGCGTGATAGAGAGCCACTGCCAGGTGGGCGGCCGCGGAGGACGGGCGAGGACGCAAACGAACCCCCGCTCGAGGACGCCGCCACGGGGGACAGCGGGTGGGGTGAGAGGCCGCCGCCGGCCGCCGACGCCGCACTCACGGCCGCAGCCGCCGCTGCCGCCGCCGCCGTCGCATGTGGCGGCGCCGGCACCACAGGCGCAGGGGGCCCGGGGGGGGGCGGCGGCGGGTGTGACATCCGAGACGACGCCGAGGAGGGGGTGGCCGACGCGGCGAGCGCATCATCCAGGATCAGCGACAGCTGCGCCGCATTGTCCATTGTGGACGTGACATGGACGGGCGGCGGCGGGGGTGGGGTGTCGGCTGCCAACGCGGCGGCTGCCGCGGCAAGTGTGGCCTCAGAGAGGGGCACGCCGCCTGGTGGGGGGGATGGCCTGTACCCGCCGCCGGGACCCGACGGGTGCGCGGCGGACGGGACCCCTGAAGGCAGCGGTCCCGCGTACGTACCGTCGGGGTGGACGCCCCCCAGGTGGGGCGGGTAGAGGTGGCCGCCCCCCCCACCATTGCCATTGGCGCCGCGCGCTCTGGACGCAGCGGCGGCGGCCGCCGCTGCCGCCACCGCGCGTGGCGACTGACGCTGCTGCTGTTGCTGCTGCTGCTGCTGCTGCTGCTGCTGCTGTTGTTGTTGTTGCTGCTGCTGCTGCTGCTGCTGCTGCTGTTGCTGCTGCCGCTGCTGCTGCTGATGCTGCTGCTGCTGCGGGTGCGACCCCCCGCCCCCTCCCCCTTGCACGTACAGTTCTGGTGGCGGCGGCGGCCCGCCCATCATGCCGCCATAGTGCGGGATCCCCTCCGAAAAGGGGTCGCCCGACTGGTCGGCCTCCCCGGTGGGGAGACCGCTCAGCCCCTGGGTGTGGTGCTGCCGCATCAGGCCCGAAAATATCTGGGGCGTCTCCTGCTTCATCACCCCCAGCAGCGTCGAGTCGATCTCGCCCACCAGGTCGGGGAGCGCCATGGCCTGCAGGTGCTGGGGGTCCACGTCCGAGCTGATACTCGGGCACCCACCGCCGTTGCCGCCTCCGCCGCCGCTGCCGCCGCCGTCACCGCCGCCGCCGCCGCTGCCATCGCGGCCACCGCCGCCCATTCCAGCCACGCCACCGCCGCCTCCCCCGCCATTAAGGTGGTGCCCCCCGGCAGCCATGACGGGGACATAGGGCATCCCCCCCGCCACCCCTCCAACGCCATAGCCAGCGGCGTAGCCGCCGCCCCCCCCGCCTGCATACGCCCCCCCCCCGTCGGCACCCCCACCTCCACCTCCACCTCCATCCCCCCCCCCCCTCCCCTTCCCCCTCCTCCTCCTCCTCCGCTTCCATTCCTCAGCGAAGAGGCGGGCGGGCCCGCTCCCCGAGGCGGCCGCCCGGCATAACCGCCGGCGCCTCCCCACGTGGCCATCGCCCCCAACGCACCAACGCACACTGCCGGGGGGCGCCCAACGTACAGTCGGGAGAGGGGCGGGCCAGGGAGGGGGGGGGGGGGAAGGAAGTGGACACCGGGCCTGTAGAGTGGCGTCGGTGTGAGGCCGTGTGCGACTGTGTCACCACCAGCGTGCCAGCGGGGTGCGGGGCGTCACGCCTCACCGCCCCCAGCCGCGTTTGCCCGTGAAGCCTCTCAGGCGAGTACAGACGCCCGCACCGCCACCGCCACCACCGCCGCCGCCGCCACCACCGCCACCACCACCGCCACCACCACCACCACCACCACCACCACCGTCACCGCCGCCGTCACCACCGCCGTCACAGCCGACGTCACCGCCGCCGTCACCGTCGCCGTCACCGCCGCCGTCACTGCTGCGGTCACCGAAAAACGTCGCCGCAACCAAACGGGGGCCTGCCGCGCCCGTCGCGGCGGCGCCCACCGGCTGAGACGGCCACCACACCAAGGTCCCCACCCCCGTGCCGTCAACGCACCACCTTGCCGCCAGCCACTCCCCCCCCCCGCCCCCACCGCCGCCGCCGCCGCCCGCCCGCCCGATGCCACAGCCGCCGCCAACCGCCGGCGCTTGTCCCCACCGCCGACGCGGCCCACCACGCCGCGGCCACCCGCCCCGTGAGGCCCCGCGCGCGTGCGCCCACACCCCACACGTGTGCGTCACACCGTGTGTACGCGGCAGCGTCCAAACGTCGGCGGCGCGCGGCGCGTCGCGGCGCGTCGGGCGGCGGCGGCGTGACGCGCGGCGGCGTGGCGGCGCGCTCGTCGCCCCCACCCTCCCCACCCCCACCCCCCCCCACCACCACCACCACCACCACCCCACGCTCGCGTCGCGTCGCGTCGCGTCGCGCAGCACGGCGGCCCGCCACGGCGTGACCGACGCCCCCACGCCGGCACGTGGGCGCGGCCGGCGGTGCGGTGCGGGCGCGGCGCGGCACGTCCGTCGCGTCGAGCGGGCTGCGCGCAGGGAGGTGGGTGGGGGGGGCTGCGGCCGCCGCCGCGTGCCTGCCTGCCTGCCTGCCTGCCTTCCTGGCTCGCCCGTGGGCGGCGGATGGAAGGGAAGGGGGGGGGGGGGCGACGTCTGGACGAGCGCACGCCGCAAACGCCGAGGGGTTTGCCCCCCGGCCTTCCCTCGAACCGCCAAGGGGCCCGGCAGCACCGTTGCGGTGGGGCCAGGAGCCAACGAGGCCTCACATATTGACGGTGTGCTGGCCGTGGCCCGGCTTTGACGCGCTTTTAAGGTCCTACAAAACTTGTATGCATATCTACCGCCATCGTCATAGTTCGGTCTTCCTATCGATTTAAATAAGAACTTTCCAAGATAACTATAGGATGGCTGGGAAACTAGTCAATTTAGACCTCAACGCGCTAAATGGCCACCTGCAGCAAGCAGCACGGGCTGCTTCATCGAGTACCGTTGTCATCGTGAGAGCGTCCCTGGCATGAGTGCAGCCCGTACTTGCGGTCGTCTGACGCCAGGATTGTCGTCGTACGCCGCGCATGTGGACCTGCGACGGGACTTTGTTCGCTCAAGCACATGGGGGACATCTCATTTGTCCGTACGAAAACTAGGAGAAGTACGTTCATGGGCTTATTCTATATTCTCATACCGACACGGAACTGTTCGCTTTCGATAGATGGTCGAACGGTCATCGTTTGTGGCCGCGCTGTCAGTGAGGCCCAACAGCCCGCTCTTCGGCCCAGGGGCCAAAAGACAGACTGGGAGAACGTGAGCGGGTTCACAAAACTGGTGGCAGCGGATCTCCTCTTTTTGCAAGGGAATCGCTTTCAGACTTGACATGAGATCACCAGGTTCGCTGTCAGACTGCCAGAGCCAATGGGAGAGGGCAGTGTCCCGCACCGGGAGGGTAGACTGCAGCGGACATGGCTCCCAGAACACAATCAAACGCTGACAAAAATGGGGGCGGTGCACCCAAAACCAATGGTCCCCAGCGCCTGGCCTCCAATCCCCCTTGGATGACCAGCCACGGGCCACGGGCCGTCCTCGGGATCCCCCCCCCGACTGTGGGCGTCCCGTACCCGCTGTCGTACGTACGCTTACATCAATCATTCGAAAACGACCGAGCGGGCGACGACGGCCACCGGCCGACGCGGTCCGCGGGGCGCGGCGGCGCTTCTTTATGTGTCGTGCACGGCGCGGCGGCCGCGTCGCCAGGCCACACGCCGGCCCCACATCGCGATCCCGCGCGCGTGGGGCCGGCCGCGTGTGGAAGCGAGCGAGGCGGGGAAGGGCTTCCCTACGGTGAGGGGGCAGAGGGGATGGGGATGGTGGCCGTCGTCGGCCGCGGCGTGCGTAGCGGAGCGACCCCATCGCGCCGTCGCGGGTCGTCTGTGGGGCGCCGCGGCTCGCGAGTGGGAACCCTCAATGAGGCACTGGTGGTAGCAGTCCCCCCGAGGCGTTGTCTGCCCTGCCCTCGGGTTGACCTGCCTATGTCGCTCGCTCAGCGACGGTACCCCCCCTGCGCGACGCCCGGCTGGGCTACGTAGCCGCTGCGTGCTGCGGCTCCCGCCTGGCTTCTACCAAAGGGGGGGCGGGTTCCCAGTAGAGTGGGGTGTCCGCGGCGGCGAATTGAGGGGGGGAGGGGGTCGGGGCGAGAGGGAGGGGAGTTGGGGGGGGGAGGTGGGCAGTGCTGCCGCCCACATGATCAGCGGCTTTGATGACGTCTGGAAAGGCCGGGGTCTGTCCGTGGTGGCAGCCAGGTGGAGAGGGGGATGTGCCACAGCCTGTTTTGAGCAGCGGCGGCGGCGATGGCGGCAAACGGTGGTAGTGGTGATGGCGAGGCCTTGGCCCACGGCGTCGGCGGCGACGGAGTGATACGGTAGTTGCTGATAGGGTGGGTGTGGCTGGTGGGGAGGGTCCCACCGGCCAGCCCCTCTCGATTGCCCCCGCTGTTCGCGCGGCCGAGTGGGGCTCACAACGACGATGGCTTGTACACAGAAAGAGAAAGGAGTCGAACAAAAGCCACCATCCTCGCGTGTTGCCTGCCTTCCCCGCCGATGAATCGATCGCGGTCGCGTCGCGTTTCCCACCACGGGCAGCCACGTCTGGCTCTCGTCTCGTCGCCCACCTGCGTTCTATTTTTCATCAGCCGCCGGTGCAGGGGACGGACGGCCGCCACTGCCACGCGCTTGACATTTCATCGTCACCATTCACTTCCGCGGATGCGGCGCGAGGTGGGGGACCGATGCCGTCTGGGCGGCCTAGGTCGGACAGCTAAGGGAGGACGGGTGCGCTTGGCACTCGGCGCGCCGTTCTGTCGATGATCGCTGGCTAGCCGCTGCGGGCTCGCTTGAAGCCGACTGCACGAGGCTGCCGACGGAATGTACTGTACAATAGTTGTAAATATATACGTGCGTCAGAAAATAGCCTCATGTCAAGTGAAGAAACATGCGTGAATTAAACACAGCACAGTTTTTGTCACTGCACAGTACATGTTTCTGACAGTACATGTACCAACAGTGCAGCACCTGTGCTGGGCAGGAGGAGGAACTTGGTGCCGTCCCGTCCCCCCCAGCCATTCCTCGTCCCGCCTTTGGGCGGCCCCCTTTCTCTCCGCCGCCTTCCGCTCCCCCACCCCTCCCCTCCGTCGCCTTCCGTTCTCTCCCCCGCTCCACCCCCCACCCGCGTCGGCCTCCTGTTTTTCCCCTTTCTCGGGGCCGCTCGGCACTTTCCCCCAGTGTGACTCCCCACTTCTCGCCATGGGGGCCCCACACCCCCCCCCGCTCCCCGCCTCGGACGTGTCTTCCCCTCCCTCTTCCCCCCTTCCATCGGCGGCGCTGCTGGGGGGCCCAACCACCACCCTCCCCCCACCCCAGACCTCTGTGGGCATCTCCTCCTCCGCCGCGGTGACCAGTGCTCCCCCGCCCCCCGTGTGGCGGCGGCTTTACCCATCGCGGCGACCCCGCTGGGGGTGCCTCTCCCCCCCACCGCGTGCGGTGGCGGCCGTGGCGGCCGCCGTCGCCGCGGCCGCCTCGAACTGCTACCCCGGCTGGTCGGCCGAGCCGTGGGACCCCCCCGCACGTCGTCGGGGGAAGGTACCCCTGGCGGCCATTGCCGCTGTGCTGGTCGCCGCGTACTGGCTGGGGGAGGTGGTCACGCTGGCGCCCACAAGGGCCGCCGCCATCGCTGCCGCGGCTGCCGCCAACGCCGCGCGGACGGCAGCGCCGGGGGGGGCGCCCCTCCCCCCCCCTCCCTGGATAGTCCCCGCCCTGACTGCTGCCTCTGTCGCCCTCCACGTGCTGCTGGTGCTCGTCGCCGTTTGCTTTGCGCTCACCGCGGCCACCTCCCCCGGGCGGGTGCCGGCGGGCCCCCCCTGGGTGGGCCCTCGGTCCGCCGTCGCAGATGCGGCGGTGGCGCGCCACGCGTCGTGGCGGGCACCGGGGGGGGGGGCCCGCTACTGCGCCCCGTGTGGGGCGTACAAGCCCGACGGGGCGCACCACTGCCGCATCAGCGGGCGGTGTGTGCCCGGCTGGGACCACCACTGCCCGCTGGTCGGCTCTGCGATTGGTGCGGGCAACCGCAAGTTTTTCATCCTGGGCCTCGTCTACGCCGCCATTGGCGCGGGGGGGGTGGTGGTCGCCGCCGTCCCAATGGTCTTGCGGTCTGTCATGGCCGACGCGGTCGCCGTAGAGGCGGCCCTGGCGGCGGGTGCGGCGGCGACGTCGGGTTGGGGGAGTGGCGGTGGGCCGCGGGGGTCGGTAGGCCGCAGCACGGCGGCGGCGGCGGCCGCCGTGGCGCTCGGCCGGGCGGTGGGGATGGTGGGAGTGTGGGGGGTGCTCACGGCGGGGGCGGCGGGAGTGAGCCTCCTCGGCGGCGTGCAGGTGTGGATGGCGGGCCGCGGGCTGACCACGGTGGACCTCTACGCGGGCGGTGGCGGGTGGGGCTGGCGCCGCCTTGGCGTGGCCGGGGGGGGGGGGGGCTGGCGCGCCAACTGGGAGCGCGTCTTTGGGCCCCACCCGTGGGCGTGGCCGCTGCCCATCCGCCTGGGCATGCCCGTCCCGGGAGGCGGGGAGGCGGACGCCGACGCCGCGCACGTGTGAGGCTCCGAGCGAAGCGGGGAGCGTCTTTATGTCCTCCCCTGAACAGAGCGACGGCCGACAAGACAGTGGAGCGGTGACCACGGCGATTGCGGGGCCCCCCTCTTGCTGGACTGACGCTTTTTTTTTTTGGCTTGTGCGGGAGGTGCGGCTGATGCCACTGCCGCCCCGACCGTCGCCGCTCCCGCGGACTACGGCAACCGCCACCGCTACGGCCGTCGTGACTGCTAGTAGCAGCAGCCGCTGTATCTCCGGCCACGGCTCCCGGCCACGCCAACCTTGTCGTCGTGGCTGCGGCTGCCCCGGCACACCGCTGCCAGTGAGGCCACTGGGACGACTTGACGAGGCCATGTGGGCCGGGGGAGGGGCATCACCTCGATCGCCGTCCATGGTCGGCCGTCGCCGCTATTGCTCGTCGGCCGCCGCCGCTGCTACCCCCGACCGCCGTCACCGTCGCCTTCAACACCGCCACGGTCCCTGCTGTCACCGTGAACCGCCATCACCGCCGCTGCCAATGTTGTCTGTCGTTGTGGCTGGTCGCTGTCGATGTTTTGTGGTCGCGGCTTTCGGTCGCGGCAGTGTCGGGCGCGGCTGCTGCGGTGGCCACTGTGTGGGGCCGGGCTTGGGGGGAGGGTGGAGTGGGGACATGCCTCCGCCTCTGTCACCAACGGCCGCGGCTGCCGGTGGAATAAGGGGTAGGTCGAAGAGGGTGCGGGTGGCGTGAGTGCCCTCTTTTCACCGCCGACGCGTTGGATGACCTTCTCTGTCGCTGGGCGGCATGAGCAGCATGCGCTGGCGCCTTGATGAGGTCTGGGCGAGCCCCTGTGATCACGGCCGTGTAGAAGTGGTGCTGGATTCGTGGGCGCGTCGTAGCGGGTCACGACGGGTTATGCCAATCTCCTGACAGCAACTGCAGGCTGGCATCTGTTGCGGTAGGCAAGGGGGGGTGGAGAGAGGGGGAACATGCCCGCTGCTCAGTTGCACATACCCGCTGCCCGGTTGCATCGCCATCTCCACTCGACCCACCCTCGCTTCCTTGGCGCGGACGACGCTACTGGTGCGGCTAATTCGTCATGGTAAAGGAAATGTAACTCCACCCAGTCGCCCGAGCATGCCGGCATTGGGCTTCCCTTGTTTGTTATAATAGAGAGGAAAATCACAGACACATCGGTGAGACGCACCATACAAAACAGGCTGTACTAGGAGAGAGACGCGACCGGTATCACATACCAGTGAGGAGGGCAGACCACAAAGGGGATGGGACAGAAGTAGTCCAAAATACCCTTGGTGCCCCTCCTCAGCTCTCACGCAAACGACACGGAGGCGCCCATCAGGTGCTCGAGCTGCTTTCAGCCGGCACGTCGGGACCCACAGCCACATCCTCGCCGCTGTCGTCCATGTCAATGCTCTTGACCGCCGCGTCTGGCTCATCGGGAGCGACCAAGTCTTCGACTTCCATCGGCAGCAGTAGGTTGAGCACAATGGCGATGAGCGCACCAATGCAGTAGCCCGTCCCGACTGTGATCTCTACAGCCTCAATAATCGCCCGCGTGGCCGCGCTAGGGCCGCTGTAGGTAAACACAAAAGAGAACCAGTTCGGGACCAGGGACACCCCGAGGCCAATTGCCAGGGCAGAGGAAATGATGAATCGGTCTCGACGGGTCCACGGGAGACGCCCAAGGATGCGGATGCCGCTCACCGCCACATTGGCAAACAAGAAGGTTGTCATACCGCCAACCACCGCATCGGGAATGGACACGAACACGCCGCCCACCTTTCCCAGGATTCCCCCGAGGAGGAGCCAAAAGCACGCCCAGTAGCCGGCGACCCGGTTGGCGCACCGCGTAATGCTGATGACCGCGTTGTTTTGAGAAAACGTCGTGTTGGGGTTGCCCGTCATTAGCACGGCCAGCAGGGAGTTGAGGCCATCGGCTAGGATGCCCCCCTGGATGCGGCTGTCGTACTCGGGGCCAGACGTCTCCACGCGCGACGCATCACAGCTGGCGGTGATGTCACCGACACTCTCGATCGATGTCACGACAAAGGCAATCAGCAGCGGAATGACCGACGGCGCGTAAAAGCCCAGCGGGAAGCGCTCCACCCACAGGAACGTGAAGACCGGCGCAGACGTAATCGGGCCGGTGCCCACAAAGCCCGTCGCCGCCGCGATGGCAAAGCCAAACAGCAGCGCCACAAGGATCTGGGCAGACCGCAGGAACGGGGAGCCAAACACCTCGATGAATAGGATGGCACCGAATACGGAAAAGCCGAGGCCTAGCCACTGGGAGTCGCCCCATGGGAGCGACGTTTGGGGGACGAGCGTCGACGGGCACTCGGCAAAGATGGGGGGCCCGGCGCCGGTGGTGCGGAAGCCAAAGCATGGCCCCGAGCCCCCGCCCCAGTACTTGAGGCCGGTGCCCACCAGGGAGACGCCAATCAGAAAAACCGTCACCCCCGACACAATGGGCGGCACGATTTTGCGCATCACCCGAGAGGGGAGAAAGCTGATGGCCATCTCGAGCAGCGAGCACACCGCCACCGTACCAATGTATCGCCCAAACGCGGCGGGGCACGGAGCGGGAAAGCCCGACGGCAGCGGCGGCGGGCATGTCGTCCCATCAGCACGCATGGCGGCAATGGCTGCCTCGGCAATGGGCAGAAACGTAAACGACGGCCCCGACAGGCTGATGAGGCCGCTGCCCAGCTGAAGGCCCCGGAAGCCGAGGCGGATCCGCTTAATCTGGATGATGGACAGCAGCCCGCTGGTGATGAGCGCCGCCGACACCATGTATGCTCGCATTTCAGCGTCCAGGTTCAGGTGGTTGTCTCCCCCGCCCGAAAGTATGAGCGGCAGGGCGGTGATACCGCCGACCATCGCTAAAGCGTGTTGAAGGCCGACGAGTGCGCCCACCACCAGTGGTAGCGACTGGTTGATGGAGAAGAAGGGGGCGGCGACGCCCACGGAAAAGCAGGGCAGCCGCGGGGTGCACAGCGCCGCGTAGTTGTAGTTCCCAAGCCAGCCGTCGCGGGTGGTGAGCTTGTGGCGCAGCCGCGCGGTCAGCGGAGGGGGGTCCCCCATCCCCACCGGAGGGGGGGGCGTGGCGGCCGACCCATCGTCAAGGTCCGCCATGCGGGGCAGCGCGGGGGAGCAGGGGGCGGCGTACAGGGAGAGCGGCGTCGGGCACCCCTAGACCGTCCAAACCCAGCCAGCGGGGAGAGCACGGGGGTGAGGCGGCGGCGGGGTAGGCACGCCGTCCAACTGCCGGATGCCAGCGTCATCGTAGCGGCCGGGGAAGGGGTGGCGACGCTTAACAAGTGAAACCCACTCCACGTGATGGACCAGCAGCGGGAACCGCGGGGTTGTGCGCAGGGGTGCTCGCTGTGGGGCCGCACAGGGCATACTTACTGCCCCGCCATGGCCGTGGCAGAGGCCCGTGCGGGTTGGGGCAGCGCAAGAACGCTGCCGTCTGCAGGCGCCCAGCGACGTCTGCGCCTTCGCGACGTCAAGACCAGCAGCGGCCTCCAGGGAAGGCGCTCTCGCAAGAACACCCCCTCCCCATCAGGCGGGGTGAGCAGAGGCCCCCATCCCCGACCAGAGCCCCAGGCCACAGCGCAGCACTGCTTATCGCCTGTCAAACTTTTCTTGCTTTTTTGGGAAATTCTCGAGCAAAATTCTGCATAAAACCTGCATCGACCCCCCCTCAAGGCATCATAGACACCGCTTTTACCCCCGTTTCATGCTTTCTGCCTACAACAGCTCGGGCGATTGGTAGTCGCCACCCCCCTAGGTATGAACGGAAGCGCACGGGGCAGGAGAGCACTCTCGTGTGAAGCGCAAAGAAGCGACCGCCCATCGCTACGCTTGGGAGCAATGTTTATACAAACGCGTTTAAAAACCGCGCAATCTCTCGCACTGGTTAAGCAAAAACCTGCGCGACGACAGCTTTCGAGGGTCTGCACGGAAAAATCTCTCCGCTTTGCTCAACATCTACAACGTGAATTCTGACCAATGGAACGCTCCGTCCAGCAAACAGCAGCGCCACCGCTGTTGTCATTGGTTGACAGAACACCGACAGCGACCGTCGTGTCGGCCATGCTGGTGGAGATTCTTTGGCCTCAGCCCATCCCCTGGATCAGAAAAGCAAAATTCTGCTCGAGCCGATCATTTTCGTGCTCGAGCAGGTCAAGAATTTGCACAACGAAGCAAGAGATCTGGCCAAAATCGGGCTTGTATCTTGACAGGGGATAAGCAGTGCTGGGCAGGGCGTGCGGGCGGGTCTCGTCCTCTCGCTGCTCGCGCAGATGCGGGTGGCTTGTACCACCCAGAGCAGCAGCGCAGCACAGCTTATCGTCTGTCAAGATACAAGCCCGATTTTGGCCAGATCTCTTGCTTCGTTGTGCAAATTCTTGACCTGCTCGAGCACGAAAATGATCGGCTCGAGCAGAATTTTGCTTTTCTGATCCAGGGGATGGGCTGAGGCCAAAGAATCTCCACCAGCATGGCCGACACGACGGTCGCTGTCGGTGTTCTGTCAACCAATGACAACAGCGGTGGCGCTGCTGTTTGCTGGACGGAGCGTTCCATTGGTCAGAATTCACGTTGTAGATGTTGAGCAAAGCGGAGAGATTTTTCCGTGCAGACCCTCGAAAGCTGTCGTCGCGCAGGTTTTTGCTTAACCAGTGCGAGAGATTGCGCGGTTTTTAAACGCGTTTGTATAAACATTGCTCCCAAGCGTAGCGATGGGCGGTCGCTTCTTTGCGCTTCACACGAGAGTGCTCTCCTGCCCCGTGCGCTTCCGTTCATACCTAGGGGGGTGGCGACTACCAATCGCCCGAGCTGTTGTAGGCAGAAAGCATGAAACGGGGGTAAAAGCGGTGTCTATGATGCCTTGAGGGGGGGTCGATGCAGGTTTTATGCAGAATTTTGCTCGAGAATTTCCCAAAAAAGCAAGAAAAGTTTGACAGGCGATAAGCAGTGCTGCGCAGGGAGGGAGGGCGACCAAGGGGGCTGTCCATGACCGTCGCACAAGGTCACACACGGGCTGGTGCGGATCTGATCAAGTCCAATGGAGTCAGTCGCTGGGTTGCACCGGCCTACGGCGGCCAGCGAGATTATGCGTGTAAAGTACACACACTGTACTTTACACAGTGCGAATGTCGTTCGCAGACACCATCAGGCGGCTCATCCTGGTCACCACCCCAGGTCAGCCATCTTGAGCCTGCCAGGGCTTCGAATCGAAACACGTGTCTAAACACGTGGTAACAATCATCTGCTGATAATTTCGATCATTATCGCAAAATGGTACTAACGATCGATGGTTTCATGAAATATAACAACCCTGTCCGCAATCCGCAAACCCGATTTAAGGCGTTCTCCTAAACCTCCCTTTAAGCACCACCGCGCAGGACGAGGGATGAAATCAGTCACATGTCCGGCGGGCTGGCCGTCAACACACGAGGCGCCCAAAGAGACGGGTGGGATCCACGCCGCCCAAACCTTGGTCAGACTCCCAGCGACCGACGTCTTGCCCGCCCCCTGCCTGCACTAGTGTCTATTCTACTGGAAAGAAGGATCAAATGATGCTCGGCCGAGGATCAAGTGATCCTCAAGAAAAACGACGATTCTGACATCGTGGGGCCACACTCATTACTGCCAGAGGTCACGGAGCCACCCGGGGGGGGGGAGGGGACGGCGCTGCCACACACTCCCCGTCGTGCTCCACTGACGGAGGCACACCACAGTTGACCGCCAGCGCCCACACCAACACCGCCGCTGCCTGGAGCGTCCGCCTCGGCCTTTGGTGCGCGTTGCACCGCCCGTCCCCCACGCCCCCCCCCCCCGGTCCACGACGACGACCACTGCCCTCCCCGCCTTCATCTTGCACGACTGACGTTCTCCTCAGAATGGGATGCACTCAAGTTCTCCCTAGGGTAAACAGCCGGCGCTGAGTCCATTTTGGGTGTCAGATTGACCAGGGGACGTCGAGAAGTATGAGGGCGCAGCCAACAACAGGCTTTCCGACACCATATTCGTTAAAACTACGGATACTAGGTGCCACGTTGATCTTTTGGGGCACATCGGAACGTCACGACTGCGTCCGACAACGTCTCGGAACGGCACCGGCGCTGAAAGACACCTCACGCGACTTCGTCGTATTACTATAAGTACATTCCCCTTCGACCGGATAACGTTCAGGTTGAGCAAGGAACAGCCTCGGAATTCCGACCGCGATCCCCAAACAGGGCCTGTATGGAGATCGAGTTCGGAAACGCCGACCTTTCCGAGAGGAAATGCGGAGCTCTCATTGGCTGATCAGAACTTCCGATATTGGGCACTATTTTACACAACATTGCCAATATTACTAGCGAAGGAAGCCACGTCCCCGCAAGTCAGTCCCTGGAATTGTGTGTCAAACTAAACGGTCATCCCTCGCTCCTTTGGACACTGGCTGCTGGTCACGATGCTACCTCTTTGTCCCTGTGCCTGCACGAGGGCGACAGACGTTGCGCCAACGGCAGCCGACGAGGCGCCGTGGCTTCCTCGTGCCAGCCGTGGAGGTCGCAAGACCTGACGCAGCGTCCCCCAGACGCAGACTCGGCGATGTGCGGCGAAATATGTAAAAATACAACATCCCTGCGAGGCCCGCATCCCAGAATTTTCGGGGCAACGGGCGGAGCCACTGACGTGGACCTCCCTCGTGCCACTTGCCTGGCCGCGTGCAACGTGGACCATCCATTGACCTGTCCGACTGTGGCAGTCGTCAGCATTGGCCACGTCGGCCGCCGTGGCACACACGATCAGTTTCCATGCACGCCCTGTCCCCCCCCCCGTACTGCCGTCGTTTCAGACCACCACTGTTGACCAGTGCCGGCCGTCCCCGCGACCCCCATCATCACCGTGTGCTGGCCGTCGTCGTCACCACGACGGCCCTGGTGTCCGTCGCCCCCACCACCATTGTCATCCGGTGCCGGCCGTCGCCGTCACCACCACGACGCTGGTCTCCGTGGCGCCGCCTCACAGTTGCCCGGTTGCCGTCATCGCGGGTAGCTGCACCCACGCTTGTGTGCCCGCCATGGCCGAACGCGTCGCCACCATCTGTGACGGCGACGTCGCCGGCGACGATCGCAGAGATGAGGACAACGCCACCTGCTCCGACGTGTGGCAGCTGTCTGAGGGGTCGGCGGACGAGGCCGTAGCTGCTGTTCTTTCCGAGGCGTCGTCTGCTGCGCTCCGACGTCGCATCGCTGGTATGCGTCCACGGGGAGTGAGCCAACCCAAGAGGCGTCTGGGCTCTGTGCGTGGCCGGCGACCCAACCGAGGCCGAGACTTTGACGCTGGCAACCATGCTATCTTGCGTGACTACTTCGGCGTCGATGGGCAGGCCTCCCGTGTACGGGGAGGCCGACTTCGAGCGCCGTTTCCGAGTGCCCCGGAAAGTTTTTGAGCTCATCTTCAACGCTGTCAAGGATCAGCCCTTCTGGGCGCGCACTATCAATGCTACAGGGCGCCGGCAAGCGCATGCATTGCAGAAGGTGGTGGCCGCCTTCAGAGTGCTCGCATACGGGGAGACCTACGACCGCGCAGACGAGTACGTGCGCCTCTCGCGCTCGACCATTGCTGTTGCGACGACGAAGCTAGTGGAATTTATTGTGACAAGGTTAGAGCCGCAGTACCTGCGGCCTCCCAACGACGAGGAGCTGACCTGCATCCTCAAGCGCAATGAGGAGCGCGGGATGCCTGGATGTATGGGCAGTATTGACTGCTCCCATTGGCGATGGAGGCAGTGCCCACGCGGCCTGGCAGGACAATACCAGGACCGCAAGGGCCGGCGCTCCGTCGTCATGGAGACGCTCTGCGACGAGGAACTGTATGTCTGGCATTTTTTCATTGGCAGTCCAGGCAGTCAGAGCGATCTCAACGTGCGGTCGCAGTCGCCATTGTACACTGACATCATGAGTGGGAGTTGGCCGCCAGATCGCTTCCCCTTCATTCTGAACGGCCGCACACGACGGATGCCGTATTACTTGGCTGACGGCATCTATCTCAAGTACCCGATCTTTGCGCGGCCTTTTGCCAAGCCCGTGGATGCGGCGCAGCGTACGTACAACCGCCTGCAGGAGGCTCTTCGTAAGGACGCTGAGCGACTTAACGCTGTGCTGACAGACCGATTCAGCATCTCTCTCTATCCGGCGAGATTCTCCAGTGTCAGCCGCATCATCAATACTGGCAAAGCGCTCGCCATACTGCACAACATGGTAGTCATTGAACGACGGGACGGCTTCCTTTCACTTACGCGCGCGGCCGGCGTAACTGGCCCTGCGGAGTTTCACCGTCCGAATCCCCCGATATTGGTGGGCGGGGGTCGCGACCCGCCCGTTGGTAGACCAGTCAATGCAGCGGCGGGCGGGGTTGGGGACCCGCCCGTCGGTAGACATCACAGCGCAGTAGTGGGTGGTCGTAGAGGCCAGGCGAGTGCTGCAGGTCGTGCTGGCGCTCCCGGACTCCCTGTTCTTCCGGAGCATGAGGGGCCCCAACCAGAGGTCCAGTCCGGCAGTGCGCCGCCTGAGGCGTGGTTCCCGCGGTCGCTCTTGGCACGGGCCGTGGCCACCAGCTCTGTTGGTCACAACTTGTTGCGTATGGACCTGGCGGCGCACGTCTGGCAGCATCGTGGGAGGGCTCTGGCCCCATACTTGTACAGCGTCACAAAAGTTTTTTTTTGCCTCCGAGGAGGCTTTTTTTTTTTTCTTTACCTGCTTGTGTGGTCTTTGAAAGACGTAGGAAGATGCCCGGCCCTGGCGCTTAGTGCAACCGACTGCCAAAGTCTCACCGAGGAGCACCCGCGGTCGGGCGGTGTGCCGTAGACTACACGCCGTGCCCATGGGTGGGCACCATATGCAGGTGGCCAGGACTCGCAGCGGTTGGGAACAAAAAGCAGAAAGTATGGGCCATTGGCTGGCCAGCAACCTCCGTGGACACGTTACTAGATTGTGGGCACTGGAAATGGTGTGGTGCCGTACTGGGTGCAATGTCTGCCAAGTGCTGTGTGACCTTGTGGCCATGGTTAGAAGGCCACTACCAGAGGCAGTGGCCGCCGCACTAACTGTGATACGGCGGACGAGGTAAGGTGGGTAGAAGAGCTCTCAACCTGCTGAGGGGTGCTCAGTATCCACCTCAGGCAGCCCCTCTGCTACACTGCACCTCAGGCAGCCCCTCTGCTACACTGCCTCTGCAGAACGCGTGCATCAATGAACTGAGCCGGCAAGGCTCAGTGCCAGCCCTGAGTCGAGTCCACTCGACCGGTACGGCTGCGCTTCCACCCTCATAGGACAATGAACAAGAACAACAACATAGAAGTGCATGAAGAAAAACCCCCCCCGCACACAACTGAGGCGGAAAAGCCGCGGCCAGTACAGTCAGACCAAGCATACACCGGCGACAGGCGATCACACACAGCCCATGAACGCACAAGCAAAACGAACCATCACGAACACCCGCAAGGAGCAGCCGTATCACATGCATGCCAAGAGAAGAAAACGCGCCAAGGGACACCCCGAGCGACGCAATAGCACCAAAGCACAGCGGCAAAGGCCGTAAACCAGACAAAAGTTCTCAAACACAAGAGCCCTCACGAAGTCCAACTATTGCCCATCCCGACTCTCCACGAAGCGACGGCGCTTCGTGCGCTGGGAGCGCACCGCCGGGGGAGTGCAGGGCATCTCCTCTTCGTCCTCAATGTCCACAAGGTCCACCACGTCCGTGACGTCCACAACACGGACGTTGACCGCGTCGGGGGTGGCTGCCGGAGCCTGCTCCGCCGGCGTGGTGGGCGGCGTAGCGGGCGGCGTAGCGGGCGACATGGGCACCGCCATCGTGCCCGCGCCGCTGGTCACCGCCGTGCTGACTGAGGCCTCCGCTGCCACCGCTGTGGACGGCGCCGTCAAGAGGCCGTCGAGCCACTCGCCGTCTTCCGCACGCATGCCAGTATGTGGCGTGGGCGCGATGGCCGCTGCAGCCATCGCGGCCGGCACACCCTCAACGTTGCCATGCCGTGTTGTGTCGCGCGTGGGCACCGCCGTGGCGGCGTCCGCCCCCCCAATGTCGACGGTGTCGTCGTCGACAATGTCCTCCCAAGCGGCACCTGCGAGAGCCTTGATACGGCGGCGCATTTCCAAGCGCCGCCACTGCGCCGCCTCCTACGTGCGCCGCACGTCAGGTCCCCCCCAAAACGCAATGTCGGCGCGATATTCAGCCACCCTGGCTATGCGGTTCAGCGTCTCGCGCGTAGCCTCCGCCTCGCGGGCCGCCGACAAGTCTGCGGCGCGCATAACCTTGGCGGCCTTCGTGCCGGCCGGGCGTGACAGGAAAGTGGCGGGCCCGTCCTCCTCGTCATCATCACCGTCGATCACAAAAGATTGTTCCAGCACGGATGGTTGAACCACTCGCCCTCCGCGGTCACGACCGCCGCCACCCCCTAAGGCGCCTCCACCACGGCCTGATGCACATGCGCGACCGGCAGCACGTCCCGCGGGACGGCAACGACGACGGTTCGCTGCAGACCCAGCGGCACCGCTAAACTTGTCCACATCCTTGCGAATCCGCAAGGAGCTCCGCCATGTGGCCGCACGCTGGTCGACGTGCAGGTCCGCCGCCTCCTGCTGCTCGTTGGAATCACCGCGGATGGTGTCGTAGAGGTTGCGGCGCTCAAAGTGGGCGGCGGCGGGCAGCTCGCGCTGCTCGGCCGTGATGTTGCCCGTCCGGTGGGCCCGGTGCACGGCCGCAAACGAGGACGCCAGGCGCTGCACGTGCTTTGCCTCATGGTCGCGCATCTCCTTCGTCACTGCACTCGTCGGGCGGTACGGCCTCGCGATAGACACGCCCTGGCGCGTTGGCAGCGGCACCTTTGACACCCACCAGCGAAAGTCCGCGGCAACGGCAGCCCAACACGTGCGACCCGCCTGGTCGGTCCCCACATTGGGGTCTTGGGAAATGTCCTTGTACGCCTCGCACAGACGGCGACGCTCAAAGTCCGTCCACGCCATGCCGCGGCCAGGCGAGCCTCCCACCGCGTCAACCTCCGCCTCTTCCCCCGCCACTCTTCCATCGCTGTCCGTCTCCGTCACTGCCGCATTGGCAGCTGCGTCAGGGTCTCCGACAACGGCAGCGGGGCCCCACGCCGCCGCAGCAGCAGGCAATATCTCCGACTCCTCCTCACAGCCAGTGTCCACCTCCGCGCCGAACACAGGACCACCCGAGTTGGCCCGCCCATCCTCATGCCCAGCGACAGGCACGATCTCGTCCTCCTCCTCGCCCGCGCTCACAGCAGTTGTGGGCACACCATTGCAGCCACCGCGCTCCGACGCAGCGCCTCCCCCGTCAACGCCGCTCAGCTGCATCGCCTCGTCCACCTTGTTGCCAATATCACAGCCATCGACAGTCACCTCGACCGCCACACCGCCCACCAGGCCGCCCGTTGACGCAGGGTCGGCCCGCGACGGCGTCCCACGAGGACGCACACGCAGAGCGCGCGCCTCGCACGCCGCAATGCATGCGGCTGTACGACCGTCAGCCACGTCCACAAAGGCCATCGAAATGGCCGCTTACTCAGCCGGTGAGAGGTCTTCCAGCCGGCGCGCAATACGGGTGTCTACGCCCACGGAGGCGGTCGCGCCCCCGTCGGCTTGGTCGCCGCCGCTGGGGCTGCCACTCAGCTCACTCGGTCCGCCTCCCCCGCCGGGGCCACCGTCGACGACGGCACCGCCGCCAGAGACATCAGTCGACGCGGCGACGTCGCCGCCCTTGCCGCCGCGCTCGCGGTCACGGCGGACTCGGGCGGCCTCGTTATTGGCCCAGTCGGCGACATATGACGCAAGGCCGTGGACGGGAAGGTAGTCGCTTGTCGATCGCCGGCTGCGGCCCCCCACACGGCCGCCGACGACGCCCCCGCCGCAACGGACTGAGCGCCTTGCCCCGCCGACGACGGCACCGCCTGAACGACGGGAGTGGTCGTGGCCGGCCGCGGCTTCTTCTCGCGTACGCCCGTCGCGCGCCCGCCCGAAGAGCTTTCGGAGCTCGACGCCATCCATGGCGGCAGCCGCACTCGCGCCTGCCGCTTCGCCGGCGGCTGCTGGGCCTCCTCCCAGGCCTCGATGCGCCGCTTGACGTCCTCCTGCTCCTTGGCGTCCGCCTCGCGGATCTCCTCCTCCAGCTCCCGCACCCGCTTCTGCGCCGCCCACAGCGGCTGGCGCCGCTCCAGCCATCGCACGTGCGCGTCGTCACTCAACTTCTCCCGATCCACCATCGACACGTGCGGGCCCAGCGGCTCCGTCCACACCTCGCGTGGCCGTAGCACCGCCGTCACGGGCTGCCACGGCATCGACACAACGGGCACCACTCGTTCCCCGGCTGACAGCCATCCCGCCGGCCGGATGCTCCGTCCGCCGTCGGCCACCAGCCAGTCCAGGTCGTCCTTGTAGACACCCTGGCCGTCCACACGGCCGCGCACGGTGTAGAGAGGGAGGAGGGCCCACGTACACAGGGTACCCGCTGGGCAAGGGGGTCGGTCAAAGCCGCTCGTCTGCATGCGGCGACACGCCGAACAAAGGCGTCGCATGCCCCGCCGCTTCTGAGACCCCGTTAAGTAGCCGTCATCGTCGTCCTCGGAGCCCCGCGGACCGTGACCCCCCTCCCCCCCTCCACCCCCCCGCCAGGCTCCACCCGAGCGACACCCTCCGCCTGGGGCGTACGCCCACTCCGAAGGGCGCCGCCCACCGCCAGACCCGCCTAGGCCCCCACTGGAAAAGTCCGCCTGCATCGTGGTGCGCGCCGAAAAAGGCGGCACGTGTGGCGAATGCGGGCAACACGGCGATGGTGGGAAGGAAAGAATGGGTCGCCGCCCCCGCCCCTCCAGTCTTGTTGAGGACGACTGCGTTGTCCGCCACGCGCGATGGTGCCCGACAAAAGCAGCTCCAACCCGGGATGGCGTGAGAGAGAGCCACCTCTGCAGCGCCCACACACCACCCCACTCCCTGCTGCACATAAGCACCCACCAAGTAGAATATATCGCTGTCGTCGCTGACCGCCCACTCCTATTGGTCGTGTGAGCTTCCAGGGGGTACTCGGCGGGCGGCGACAGGGTGGGATGGAGGAGCCAGAGGCAACGAGGTGGGGCCAGAATTGTCGTGTGGGGGGGACGGCCAGAAGGGCTTAACACGTTCCTGGACGGGTGTGCACTGCCCGCAGTGGCGACCGCGCCCAGGGTGGGCAGCAGCGCACATCACCACCAGGGGTGTTGGAAGGGGCACGCCGAGAGACCTTTCGGGCCCCGCCCAAGAGCTGGGCCGCCCAAACGCCCGCCAGACTTGCAGGAAGGGCGTGCACGGCCTGCTGTGGCGGCCGCGCCGAGGGTGGGCGACGGCCCAGACGACCACCAGCGCTGCTGGAAGCGAGATGTCGGGTGGTATTGGGGGCCCCGGCCGGATGAGGGGCCCCCCAGACGCCCGCCAGCGTTGCTGGCTGGGCGCACGCAGCCAGCAGTGGCGGCCGCGCCCAGGGAGAGCGGCAACGCAGAGGACGACCAGCGCTGCCCTCCCAGCAGGAGGGGCGGCGGAGCGGGAGACCAGCTTGGGTGGATTGGTGGACGGCGCGGGGCTGCCGGCGGCAAGGGCCGCCGGCGGCGGCCCCGCCCAGGTGGGGGGGTGTTGCACGCGCCAGAAGATGCTGGATGGCCATCAGGTGCACGCGCCCAACAGGGCAGCGAGGAGGGAGGGGTGGGCGGAGTGATGATGCCCGATGGGGTGCCAAAGGCGTGGCACGCCACGAGGCACGCAACGTGGGGGGGGGCTCCGCGCAGGGTGCATCCAAAAGCTCACACGGTGGACCTCATCGAGCATTTCGGGGGGGGGGGGGGGGCCGTGGGGTGCGCTTGAGGCGGCCACGTCTAGCACGCCATCCGCCCCGGCTGTTTTGTGGACTCGTGTGAGGCCCGTGGGCGGGGTGCACCCCCCCGAACATGGCCTGCAGAACGGGGAGGGGCTGAGCAACCGAGGCCTCATCGACAGCCCGGCCCAACGGTAGAGGCACTTGCCCCACCCCCCCCCTCCCTGGTGGAGCAAACTGGGCAGTGTCGTGGGCTGCCCACCACACCGGCCCAGCGCAACAGCGATTTTTTGGTGGCAAGCCAACCGGAGCTTCCCCTGCTCAGGATCCACGAGGGAGGTCGCGAAACGGCCGCCAAAAATTCCACCGCCCAGGGTGCACGCGTGTGCACGTTTGTGCACCAATGGCAAGCGAGGCCTCTTCCACGATGCTTCATGGTCGACAGACAGCCGACAGAGAGGGCCTACCGGCTGCGACCGCAGATGTCCCAGTCCGCGTGGACTTATTTAACATTAAGTCATCGCTAGCCATGGTATGTGTCTCAGACAGCTCAGGTGCGCTCCATTTCGACCTCCGCTTCGGAGTGAAACGAGCTCCTGGGGCTGTGCTGACAGCCTCTCATTACAGCCCCTGCCAGATTGTTGCGACGACTGCTGTGCGTGAAAATGTTCGCGTCGTTCGTTTCTCTGGTGCACACTCTCGATGTCACCCCCGCTCTGCGGCCCGTGTTACGAAAGTCCAGGGGGTCTGGATGACGAAGATCGGAAAGCGAGTTCGGAAAGCTGCACCCTCCAATGAACGTCTGCCACGTTGATCTCTAAATTAAGCTCTCGGAACGTCGGAACGCCTGTTGTTGGCTGCGCTCTGAGAAAACAGGACTTCAAAAATGGGATCATTTGATCCTAAAAGGATCAAATGTGGCGCCTTACGATAGAAGCCTCATCTGTTTTGAGCCCCATGGAGCCGAGATAGCGGGCTTCCAAGAATGTGCATTGTAAAGTCCCCCCGACTGACCTGTCAGCAACAACGCCGATCGACATGACACTGCTCTGCTGGAAAACGGCCACAACGGCTAGAGCCCGGACGCCACACCGTCGCCTTCATGCGCAGCTGAGGGAGCACCGACGGCAACCGACAAGCGTTCGCTTCTCCTACCGGCTCTTGCGTACGGGTCGACATGCGCTACGTTTGTTCATGTGAGGCGGTCCCAGCAGGTGCGTTGGTCTGGGCAGTTCTCAACGACTGAGCCAAGTGTCTGCCCCACGTCGTCCCTCTTGCGTTCTGTTCTTTGGCTACCAGTGTGGCGTCACCAGCTTGCCTATCCTTCGGAGTCCCGCGTGCACTGATACCCCCCGGCTGTGCTACCGGTGTCTCCATCACGCCCACACGAACAGCGCACTGGTCATGCATCTCTCCACGTCTTTTTGCGCTGCTCTCTACGTACTCATCGATCCTCACCCAGTTCTAGCCCGGTCTCCACGGCCGATCAGTGCAGTCGCACCAGGGGGCACCCCGCCAGTCCCGGTAGCTGTGAGGGTCCGATTGACAACACCCGTGCGGTGGAATGGACCGCGCTGATAGGAACTGCAGAGCAGCCTGGTACCGCTGTTGACTGTGCACTTGGCTCGTTAGCGTGTACGTGCTGGCACTTTAAGTCGCATGCGCAGCCTAGTGTGGCTCGCTGTCGGGTGGGGGACGGCATCATTCACTGTTCTGCTGCAGTGAAGGTGGTCGGGGAGGGGACGGTAGTGTGGTGGAGGGGGCAACGCGGACGGATTTTGAAGAGGAGGCGATGGAGGGTCTGCAGCAATGGATGAAGGAGAACCGCTTTTCCGACTACTTCTCGGCCTTTGTGGACAAGCTGGGCGTTGAGTGCGTGGATGATCTGCAGCTTGTGATGGCTGCGGACATGCCAATCGTCGGCCTCAAGCCCGTTCAAGCCCGGCGCTTCACCAGCCTACTTTCTGCGCGCGGCAGCGTGCCGGTTGCGGCCGCGCCGTCGTCATCACCTCAGCCAGCTGAGCCCCCTACCACCAACACGGCGGTTGCGTCGCAGTCAACCGACTCCACGTGGCTGTGCGCCGATGAGCGCCGCAACAGTCGTGAGGCGGCTATCGGCGGTGACGGGCGCAGTGACAGCCCAAGCGACTGTGAAGTCGACAGCGATGGGGACTACGATGGGAACCCGGGGGCACGCGTCACGCCGCCGACTAAGCGGCGGAAAATCAACCGGTTGTCCAAGAAGCAGCGCGTTGGCGCCCTCCGCAGCGACATGGAGGGGACTGCGCGCGTCCGTTTGCATGAATCGTATGGCAACGGGCAGCAGAAGGGCACAAGCGAGGCGGTGTCGCATCGTGGCACCGGCCACGCCGCACGGGCCGACGGCAACGACTGTCCGTGCTCGTCTGTGTTCTTGACGCTAGCTCCGCAGTTTCTAGTGGCTAAGAGGACGACCCGGGAGCTGCAGCGCACGACGTCTACTGACGGTGATCGAGTTCAAAAAGCCCTGTCACAGTACAACTACGCTCGGCTTGGACGTGTGGCGATCGACGTACTGTTTGACGGACGTGGGAACTGGTTGGTGCACGAGGCTTGCGCACGCCGGCACCTGAATGTGTCCAACTCCTGGTTGGCCCGCTGCCATAGCCGCGCTATCGAGGCTGCGCACGTGCCCATCGTCAAGATGACCAAGAGTGCCATTGCTAGCAGCCCCAACGTCGACGCTCTCGTCGCGCGCATCCGCCGTCCTGACGACTGCCTCCTCTCTGCGCAACAGTTCTTAAAGTCCAGCGCGCTCAACACGGTCTTTGACGTCACTGCCAGCGTGGAGCACGGCCTATGCGGCGCGCCTTCAAACAGGACAAAGGTGGCGGAGCGCAACCTGTTTGTTGAGTTCGTACGTGCCCACCGCTCGCCCACCGGGAGGACGGCGGACAAAAACGGGCGATTCCATGGCGCTGCTTTCTATCTTGACTCCAAGTGGGCGGTGCTGCGCAACATCAAGTCGGACGACACCCGCGTGTCATTTTCTTCCTCTTTCAATGCGGCCTTGGCAGCTTCGGGACGGCAGCCCGTGCACACCGACATCCCTTTGCGTTGGCTGCGGTCCCTCTTTGGAAGCACTACCCGTATCGGCGGCCGGTTGGCACCGTCGGACCAGCACACGACTCTGTACCCGCACAAGACGGATGTATGCTCAACCTGTGAGTTCTTCCACGCCGACTTGCGTGCTGCTAAGCAGTCGCTCGAACGCCACAACCAGCAGAGCGACCAGGCTTCTATGCAGCGCCAGGATGCCATCCGGGAGGTTAAGACGGCCATCGAACACATGGAAGAGGCTTTCATGGGGCACAAGAACGAAGCAAGCGTGGCTATGGACTTCCACAAGCAGATTGTTGCGGGTGCTGCCGAGCGATACGAGGTCCTGGTCAACATGTTCGACCGCGTCATGTGTGTGACTCCTAGGGAGGGCGATCAGGCTGACGGTGTGATGGACGTCACTAACGACTTCATCAGTCGTGCTTCGAAAGACTGGTTTGAGGTGTCATCTGACTACCAGCAAGACAAGTCTGTTCCGGCGTGGAACCTGTCGCCGCAGCCGGGTCCGACGTACTTCATGTCGGGGGAGACGCACTACGTCCACATCTTTTGCGTTGAAAGCTGTGGAGAGACTACTGGTCCCTCGCGCTTCTCGCGCAACGTCGTTTACTCCCGCAGTGAGCGCGTGGGGGGGGCGAAGTCATCAGACAATACGTTGTCGACACTGAGCGACATGCTTCTTGGCGGGGAGTGCAGTGGTGTCGGCGACCCCCCTGTGTACCGGTCTGGCTTTGGTCCTGACGGTGCGCTGGGCCCCTTTGAGAAGAAGACACTGTGTTAGTGTGCGCGCGTGCTAGAATCCATCAGACAAGAAATCTGGTGCGGACCATAGAACCGCTAAGAACGTCCCCTCCCTCCAACACACTAACAACGACGCAGAGTAAAACAAAACGTCAGCCGGCTATGTCCGGACGCTTCTTTGCCAGCACCTTTGCGTGTCGCTTCAAGGTACGCACATCCCACACCAGCCCACTCCCAGGAGCAGGCATCTCGGTCACAAGCGTTTCCCAGTCAGCGGCCTTCCTGGGAAGTACTCCATTGAACGGTGGTGCCAACAGAGCAGATGCGAGCGGTTGTGCAAGAGCAGCTCCCGACCATCGCACCTTGCCGCACTTCTGCAATGACTGCGCGCTGACCGGCGCGGCGGTCCGGCCCGTGTTGTTGCCACTTGTGTGAGTAGCATTCCGCGGGGCGGCTTGCATGCCCGGCGTGCCCAGCGTCGTCTGAGTCATTGTACCCGTGCACCCACAGTCTGGGAGCGAATAGCGGTCAGGCACAAACTCGGGCGGAACGAGCTTGGCGTGCTGGTCGGAATTGTCTTTCACCTTGGAGCCATACGCCTCCTTCCGCATCTCTGGGTGCGAGGCGTACTGATCCACTGCCGCCAGCGCCGCGTTGACAGCTTGTAGCGATGGGTCTCGCATCCACCTTGCCTGCTCCCTCCAGAACTTGTCCGACACGCTCCGTCTCGTAAACAGCCGTACAGCCCGACAAGACCCCACGGAAGCAGGCAACAAGCTTGAGCCGTCGGGAGCATCAGACAGATGCGAAACGGCACGCTCGCCGACGCCACGATACGTCTTGCGACGTAATGAAGGGAACACGACCGTGCGTAGACGCCGTTCTGCCACTCCTTCGCATTCGCGCATGAGGTCGGCGTCATGGAAAACATTACCACCATCCGAAAAGGGCTCGAAGTCCGCGGGTGGAGCGACAGGATCCAGGTGAATTTTGCCATCGTCGGCGAGCGGCACCATGCATCGATAGGACACGATGTGCGCAATAGGGGCAAACAGCTCCTGGGTGCCCAACTTCCACGTCCGCAGCATTTTCTCGTCGTACGCGCCTGACGTGGCGTATTTGGAGATGTGCTCGACCAGCTGTCCATGGTTGAACGTGTCCTGCGTATTATATCGCCCGGCAATTTGCCTCGCGACTAGGTCAGGTCCGAACTTCGTGTGTCCAACCACCATGTACACAACCATCGCGCAGTCCAGGAGCCCAGTGGCGAGCATAAGCCCAATGCCACCGTAGAAAAACTGCGACTTGTTTGTGCCCGGACAGGAGTCCATGTGGAGCCGTACCTTGCGAACGAACGGGAGGGGTACCACACGGCGAAGGTGCGCCACCAACCGGTCAGGGGATGACTCGTTGTCCCGTTCACCGCCAAAAGGTCGCGCGTTGTCATTCGCAGCGGCTTGGGCCAGCGCCGTGTCGTCGACCAGACCGGCCCCACCGGCCTCACCAACATCGGCGGGGCGGGCCGAGAAGAGCGCGCCACCGCCACCGACGCCGCCACCCAGTCGGCCGCCCCCCCGCGCTGCAGCACCATTGTCCTGCGGCGTACGACGGGCGGCCGTGCCACCGGGAGCACCCCCACCGGGTACACCGACGTCAGCGGGAGCTGCGAGAGGGAGAGCACCACCTTCACCAACACGGCCGCCCAGTCGGCCGCCCCCCCGCGCAGCAGCACCACCGTCCTGAGGCGAAAGACGGGCGGTCGCGCCACCCCAAGCACCCCCACCGGGTACACCGACGTCAGCGGGAACCGCGAGAGGGAGAGCACCACCGTCACCATTACGGCCGCCCAGTCGGCCGCCCCCCCACGCTGCAGCACCATCGTCCTGAGCCGTAGGACGGGCGGCCCCTCCACCACGAGCACCCCCACCGGGTAGACCGAGGTCAGGGGAAGCCGCAAGAGGGAGAGCACCACCGTCACTAGCGCGGCCGGCCAGTTGGTCGTTCTCCCGCGCAGCGGCAGGAGCGTCACTTGGGGGAGGAGAGGTAACGCCCCCACCGGGAGCACCCTCACCGGGCGCACCGACGTCAGCGAGCACCGCCAGCGGGAGAGCACCACCGCCACAACCGCGGCCGCCCGGTCGGTCTCCCCCCACTGCAGCAGTAGAATTGTCACTTGGGGGAAGAGCGCACCGTCGCTGTGACCGGCAGCTGACATGTCCATGGCTCGCCGCGGTTGGCGGGCGTCAACGATGAACGAGAGCGGTGGACAAGCTGAGCAGTGAGGAGCGCAACAGCGCGAGCGCGCGAGAGCGCTCTAGGTCTGTTCGGCGGCAGTTGGCGCGCGCGCGCTCACGCGCCTCATGGCCAACTGCCCCCTGTGTCCTCAATAATCGGGTCCGTGGCCCGTTTCAAAACGTAGCCCACCAAAAATCTCTATGGCTTCTGCACTTTTCTCTGCGTCTCGAAAGTCAGCAGAAGTGTAAAATTCTGCTTATACTGGAGAATGTTTGCTGGATTTCATGCACTTAGAAAAAAAACAAGCGCAAACGACAGATCTCGGTGCGGCGGAGCTGGCAACGCCGGAAAACGGAAATATAAAAAGCCAAACAGAATGAGGTTTCTATCGTAAGGCGCCACAAATGATCCCCTCAGTAGAATAGACACTAGACCTGCCAGCCCGACGCCCATTGCCTGGCGCGCGCCACGGTGGGCGTGTCATCCCAGAGGCCGCGCACGCACGTGCGTGCACTGGCAGCGGCCCTCACTCTCAGCCGCCGCTACTGCGCTCCGCTACCACCCGTGTGCGTGTCCCCGCTCTGCGCTCCCATCGCACCCGCGGGGGCCCCCTTTGGCCGTCGTTGATGGCGACAGCCACGCGCGTCGCCACCGGGATTGACCGGCACAAGCAGCTAACAGGGGAACCAAAGTGCCGCTGACAGGCGGTTCGTGCAGCAAGCTGAGGCCTCCAGCACTGCTACTACCGACGCCACTTCCAGCTGGTGCTTCTTCTCCTCCCTGCTCGCTTGTCGTGGAAACCGCCGCCGCCGCCACGTATGCGCATTGGGACGGGAATGCAATCGGCGGCGGGGGCGACGGCGGCGGCGGCGGCGGCGGCGGCGGCGGCGGCGGCGGAGGCCCCTCACATGGTGGGGGTGGTGATGGCGGCGTCCGCTGTCCTCCTCGGCGTATTTGCGGGCCCCCACCGGATGGAATCAGTGGGTGTACAGTGCAGCCCACACGCAACGCGGTGTCCCCGGCTGCTGCTGCCGTCGCCCCCCACCCCTAAGAGCCCTCCAAGGGTGCAGGCCAGACCGTCCTCACCAGCTGGTCTTACTCGCTACCCACAACCGCCGCTCAGCCAGACATGGACGAAGGCAGAGGGGCCAAGGCGGCGGCGCAGCACGCCTCGCCGGCCCCCTTCCCCCCCCCACCTTTCCTGTCCTCGAACCATAGTAGGATGGCAGGCTGTTTTTTTCACCGTTTGCTCCTGGCCTAACGTCAGCTGCACGCGTCTCTCTTGTTGTGGCCAGTCGATAGCTCAAGTGGTACCCTTGCAGGAGAAAAAAAAATAAGCGCCGGTACGGTCCACAGCGTCTTCCTTCCATACATTTTTACCTGTCGCGGTAGTGACAGTAGGCTGCGCAGAACAGTCACACATGGTCATGCACTACCGCCGATATTGGTACTATTTATGGCAACACTGGCTTCAATGGGGGTCGGCAAGACAGCCACCCCTCGTGAGGCGGGCGCGCACGTCACGGCGCCCGTCCCCGCCGCTACATACCCGCGCCGCTGCCGCACGTCGGGCGCTCCCCTCCCGCGCACTGGCCGCGACACTGGCGGGCACGGCACCCCCACCGCCCTCCCGCAGCCGATCCCCGTTCCCCCCGCCCCCCCCCCCTCCGCCCCACCCTCCACTCAAGCGGGGACGCAGTACCCCCTGTGCCGCTGGCAGTCCTTGGTGCACAGGCCCGTGGGGAGGCACGTGGCCGGGTCAACCGCACACGACGAGGCGGTGCAGGGGCGGAGGTTGCACCGCCGCCCCGCGCCGCACGCCGGGCGGCCCAGGCCGCACACCTGGTAGGGCGGGCATCCGCAGGTGCCCGCGTTGGCCAGGCAGTCTGCCGTACAGACGGTGGGCGCGCACGTCCGCGGGTCGAGACCGCACGCCGACGATGTGCAGTCGGCATACGCGCACGTGCGGCCGCCCCCGCACGGCGGCCGCCCGCCGCCACAGACGGTGTAGGGCGGGCACGTGGGGGTGGGGCGGTAGGTGAGCTTGCGGGACGTGCCCGCCGCGGGGCGGCCGTCGGTGGCGCCCGCCGACGCCGCCGCCGCCACGGCCGCCAGGGAGGTCAGAGCGGCAAGGAGCGCCACCGCCGCGGCAAAGCGGCGGGCGGGAACGGAGGAGGGGGCCATGGCCAACGGCACGGCTGGGGAAACGGAGGGGTTGAAGGGGGGGGACAGTGGTCGGTGGGAGAATACGTAGAGGGGGGGGGCAGGGGTTGCAGGGGCAAACGACGGGGCCGGCGTGGGGCAGTGGCTGGCCTCCCCACCACCGCCACCCATCCCCTTCCCCGGCGGCGGCGGCCTCTTGTACCCCTCGGCCGACACTGGCGGCAGGGGCGCGGCGTCCCCGCCAGCCACCCCCGGCGGCCTCCCCAGTGGGGGGGGGGGGGGGGCAGCACGGCGCAGGCGGCGCAAGCGCCTCCGCTGCTCCGTGGGGGTCCCCCACCCGCATGGCCAGGGGGCGGGAGGGCTGGGACAGCAGCACCCCGCCGGCTGGGCGTGAGCGACGGGCCGGCCCGCCGCTGCGGATGGTGCCCGCGTGGAAGTAGAAGGAGGGGAAGGGTGGTGGCCGTCCGTGGCATCCGCGGGTGGAGACGGGGATGGGCAGAAGGGGGGGGGGGGGGGGGGGGGGGGGGGGGGGGGCGGGGGCGGGTGGGGGGGGACAAGCGAGCGGCGGTGGCGCCTCCCACGTGGGAGAGGCATGGTGGGTACGTAGCGCAGGGAGCGCGGGTGACCGGCGCCCGTGCGCGGCGGCCACAGCCGCCGGTGTGGCAACGGTATCTACCGTCTACCCCTGGCGTCCCTTGCCAGGGGCGAGCGACCAGTGGCACCAGACGAGCGCCTTCCTGCCGTGGCCGGCGCTCTCTAGCCGCGTCGCCGCTGTTGGGGCGGCGGCGGCGCCCCCGTCGGCGGCGACCCAGCGCCCGCTGCCTCCCTGCCCCGCAACAGTGCCCCGCGGCGGGTGCGGGAGGCGTCCCACCCTTGTCGCCCCTGCAAAGCGGCTGCCGCCCATCCCAAGCAAGGGCCGGTCCTCCCCCCGCTCTTCCCCCGCGTCCCCCTCTGCCCTCTTTGCCCGCGTGGCGCTGCGTCGAGGTTCCGTGCGCTAGGGGGGGAGGGCGACCGACGCCTGCACGGGCCACCAGCCAGAGGGGGGGCACGCGGAAGGGGAGAAGGGGCGGCAGACTCAATCGCCGCGCCGCCGTCTCACCCGCCGCCCCTCTCTCCCAGGGTTCTTCCAGATTCCTCCCCCTTCCCCCCCCCCCCCCCCCCCCCCCCCCCCCCCCCCCTGCCCAGCGTCCCCTCCCCCGTCCCCCCCCCCTACGCCCATGCACAGCGTCCCCTCCCCGATTTTTGTCCCCGCTGTCCTCGCGTTGTTGGCCCACGCCACCCCCACTCCCCCGGCCGGCCCGGCCGCGTGGGCGCAGTGGCCGCCACCGACGGCGGCTGGCCACGCGCCCGCCGCGGGCGACGCGGGGGCGGCGGCGCCGTGCCCGCGGCGCGTCGGGCGCCCCACGCCACCGTCACTGGCCCCGTGGGCCGGCGGCGAGGCGCGCCCCGCAGCGGGCGCCGCCGCGGCCGCGTGCCCCGTGGGGGGGCAGCGGGCGGGACGAAGAGCGCGCGCTCTCCCCTCCCCGCCCCTCTCTGCACCCACCTCGTCCACGGGCGCCAGCTGGGGGCTCTGGGGGCACGCCTGCCGGGGGTTGCTCCGCGCGGCATCGCAGACGTCGCCGCCAGAGCAGAGGCAACCCAGGAAAAAAAGGGCCGTTCAAGGGACCTCCAGTTGAAACCTGGTCTGTCACATAGAAAATATAGTGTACAGTACACGTCGAGTCGAACAGTCCCGCAATGGACAATCTACGGCCGTCAATTATATATAAATCTATCAAACGTACCACTGTATCATCAAAATAGTCCAGATTACCGGTCTTTAGTGTGCTGGTTGTTGCGATCGTCGGTTCCACGAGGTTCCACGCTTCAGGGCGGCCCGGCGGGGGGGTCCGCGACGCCAAGTTTCAGGCCCGCAACGGCCCCACTGTCAAGCAATCGGGCACCCTCACGTCCCTCAAGATCTCGCGGTCTGTGATCCGTGACCGCACAGTTGCTCGTCTTGACCTTGTCACGTGCGACAACACGCCCTGCGAGCGCACTGGCGCTGAAAAACTGCTCGAAAGACTGCTCCCCCCCCCCCCCTTTTTTTTCCTTCTGTAAACCCCCTCTGAACAAGTTGGTCAGACCAAGGTGCCGTCCCTGCCACTTGGTATGTAGAAGAAAACAGTAACAGGGACTCTGTCTTCACTGGCCAATGGAAAGCGAGACATCCCTTGGGATGGAGGCACCTGGAGGTCAGCCGTCCACGATTGGCCAGGCGAAGATGCGGGGCCACGACGACACAGGCCCTCGTAACCAATCACTGGAAGACCTGGTCCCGCCGTTTTTCACCTCGTCTGCTCAAAGGGGGATGAGCAGAGGTGTGCGGCGATGGCCCCAGCGAGGGGGGGCTGACAGGCCAAACCCCACTCCACTCCCCTCCCCCCTCGCGCACCCTCCTTGTCGCACCAAAATTCAGTGGGAGTGCGACGGATGCGGGTATTTCTCTCGTGCGCGTTCACGGGCCACGCCCGCATCGAAGGAGGCCGCGGCCTCGAGACGTGTGCCGCGCGCGCCGGGTTCGGGTCTTGGGCCCCCCCGCGCCCACCCGCCCTTCGCCCCCCCCCCGCAGGGGCCCTGCCACCGTCGCCGTGCGCATGGGCCACGCTTTCCCGCCCACAGCGATGACTGGCCTCTGCGGCGGCGCGCGACGGCCCCCCCTCCTGGCCTAGGATGTCGGCCAGACGACCATATGGATGGCAAGCCAGAAGCCGCGACAGAGGTGGCGGGGCGGGGGAGTGCCAGGTGCGCGAGTTGCGGGTGCCACCGCCGGCCGCGCGGGCCACCTGGCCTGGCCTGGACTCTGCCCACCGTGTGCGCGCTGTGAGCACCGTCGGACAGCCTAATGTCGAGGGGTGATTGGCGGGGGCTCCCACCCCCACTCACCTGGTTGGTGGGAGCGCGCCCTGCTGGCCACGACGCGGCGGGCCGCCGCTTTTTGGTCCCAGCCGGTACATACGCCGGCCGCCCCCGCGCGGCCGCGCCCCGCACCGCCCTGCCCGTCACCGTCGGCCGCGTCAATCTCGGTATACCGCGGCATCTCCCGCCGCCCGTGTGCCGTCGCTCCCTCGCCGTCGACGTGGCGGCCATCACCTCGGCCGCCTCCCGCCACACGGCGGCCATCACCTCGGCCGCCTCCCGCCACCCCCCCCTCCCCTTGTGTGTGACGCGGCCGTCTTCCCCACGCTCCTCTTTGCTGTGGGCACCATGACCGTCGCGCCGCGCTCTCCACCCCCGCGACACGCTCCCCCTCGCCCGCCACCTCAACCCCCCAGTACGATGCTGACCCCCACGCCGCTTCCCCCCCACCTTCCCCGCCTGCTGGCGGCGCTCTTTTCGGGCCACCGCCCACCCGCGCTACGCGCCGCCGCCCCCGCCCTCGCCACCGCCACCGCCGCCTTCCTCACCGCCGCGACGCTGCCGCCAACGGTGCTGACGTGGGCGGCGCGGCCCGCGGCGAGCCGCGACTCGTACCTCCCCTTCCTATCCGACTCGCTGGCCGTGGCGGGAAGCCTCGAGTGGGCGATGACCATCGTGTGTGGGTCTGCCGCGACGCTGTGCCTGCTGCTGACGACGGTGGCGATGGGGGGGTGGCGGTCTGAGGAGGGCGGGGGGGTGGTGGGGAGGGGCGCGGGAGGGGGGGTGGGACACCCCGCGGCGGGGCCAGCGCCGCCGACCAAGTCGTTGGCGTTGGCACTCCTCGCCACCTATGCGCTGGCAGGCGTGTGGGTGACTGGGCGGGTGTCGGCCGCCGCGGCCGCCGCGATGGCCATTGCCGCCGCGTGGGCCGCCTGCGCCGTCTCCCTCTCCGTCACGTTCGTGCACCTGCAGGCACACCTGGAACGGGTGCCCAGCGGCAGCGACGCCGCACCTGTGGTGGGGGATGACGCTGCTGGTGGGCCACCCGCCCCTCACGTGGAGGGGGCGGAGGCGTCGATGCTGCCCCCGTCGCTGCCTTCCAAGGTGGAGGCGTTCAAGGGGATGGCGGTGCGCAAGCTCCGCCCCGCGTGCGTGTCGGGCATGTGGGTGGCGGTGGGCAAGACGGCGGCCCTTGCGGCGCTCACCTCCACGGCGGGCATCATGCGGCACGGGTGGGTGCGGATGGCGCTGTGGACCGCCCGCGCGTCGGCCGAGTACACGGCCGTCTTTTTCGGAGTTGTTGTGCTCGGGCTGCTGGCCGTCGACTTGCGATTAGTGGCCGCCGCCAAAGCGGGGCAAGGGAGGGGAGCGGCGCTGTGGGATGTTGCTGTCGCCGTGCCGCGGGCACCGTTGCGGTGCGCGCCACTGGATGAGGAGGATGGCGGCGAAGGGGGCGCGGACGGAGCAGACGCCGATGCCCTGCAGCTGGCAGTGTGGAGGTGACTGCCTTGTCCTTCCTCCTTGGTGGCGGGGTTTGCTGTCTTGTGGGACGGGCGCTCGTGAATGGGGCAGCTTTGTGTGGATGCGGGGCCGTGTATGTCGATGCGGTCGGCGTGTGGCCGTTGGCCATCATCCCCTGGGTGCCAGTGGCGCTTCCTCCTGCTACTCGCTGCCATCTTCCTCGCGAAGTGGCCTGCGGGCCTGCACACCGCTCCTATCGTGCCGTTTGATGGTAGGCACGCGTGTACCGTCTGGGCGTTACGCCCGACGCCGTGTCGTGCTCCCGGTGCGGGGGCGCGTCCAGCCTGGCGGACTTTGGTGGCGCCTGGCCGGTCCAACTGTGTATAGCCTCTTGGGCGGGGGGACGTGGGTGTGCCGTGAGGTGCACCACTCGGCTGGTGGGTTTTTTCTCCTTTTTTTTGTGGGTGGTGGTGCTCTCCGTCATTGCAGTTTGTGTGCAAGGTGGAAGTGCGCCTCTATTGGCAGCGTGTGGCTGCTCATTTCGGGGATGTCTGCTATATTTTTCGTGCTATGGCTGTGTCTTCCCTGTTCGCATGCTTTTTCCCACTCTACACATCTCTTCTCTTCGATCATGGTGAGCTGTTGTACTCTTTTTTTCGTATTTTTTCCGTACGTGCTACCCCTCACTGCCCGCCTCTACCGCTGGCGGGTACGGTTTGTTGTCTGCGAATTGGTCGGTTCAAGTATCTCAGTAAGCTTGTTCTCATCCATTCCACACTTAATGTGATTTTGCGACGTGGCGCTTGCCCTCGGCAGCCCCCACGGTCAACGGTTGCGTCATGCCGACGCTGACAACCCCCCCCCAACACCCGAGGTTTGAAGCGGCGGCCAACGACTGGTAAGCCGCCCGAGGCACGAGCGCACGTGTGCCTGCCCCAGTGGTCGCCTCGGCTTTTGACACATCTCCTTGCCGTCCCTGTTTGGAAAATGGTATCGCTGGCGGCCACGGCTGGCCGCATCCTGCGCTTAGGCTGAGGCGGCCTCCTCCCCCCGTCGTGGCCGCCACGAAGAGGTATATGTTCCTGGGGATGAACGCGTTGCGGCGTCGCGCGGATGACTTTGCCCGCCAGGCTAGTCAGCGTGCTGCCCACCGCGCTTCCGCATTCATTTTCCTTCGCTGTGGGGATTGATTGAGGCTGGCCCCTCTCGTCAGGGCGGCTCCCTTGGTTTGTGATTGAGGGAGGCGGCTGTGTGTTGCACCAGCGCCGTCAGTTACGGTAGTGGGGGCTAGTCCGTGCCGGTATACTCTCTCGTCACGGTTGCGGCGTCGGTTTCGTTTGGTGGCAGCCCAGGGTCCACTATTCTTGCCGCGGCCTCCTTTCTACGCATCGCCCTCTGCACTGTTGGTCGCACCACCCCCTCGTTTCTCTGTCCTCGAGTGGCTCTGCTGGACAGCCCTTTCCTCTCTCCTCACCTACTTTTTTTGCAGTCCAGCGTGCCCCTTGCCCCCGCCTCCCTCCATTGCCGGATTCCTTCTGCCCGACGCTGCGCCTTGGCTTGACCATCCCCCGTCTTTCTCGCTGCGGTTTCGGCGGCGGCGCCATGGGCAGCAGCAGCCGCCGGCGACGGGACCATGACACTGGCGGCGAGGGGTGGAGCGACGGGTATGGCAGTGGCGGCTCGGTTGGGTGGGGCTCCTCGTCTGATGAGGAGATGGGGGTGGTGCCTCACCGGCGGGGGTGTGCGGACGGAGGCGGCTCGTCGTCGCGGCACACCCCCCATGGGCAAGAGGAGCCCCCTCGCCGCAGCAGTGGCTCCCGCCGCAGCGGCGGCGCAGCGGTTGGCATCGACGGCCACCTTACTAGCGGTGGGGGTGGCGGAGGCGGCGGCCGCGGTGGGCGGTCCAAGAAGCGTACCCGCTCGCCGCCGCCACCACTATCTGCGCCGCAAGTGCGCTACGAGCGCGCCGACGACTATGCTGGCGAGCGGGGCCGTACGGGTGGGGGGCGGGAGGACAGGTACGAGCCGCCAGGCACGCCAGGCCGCTCTTCTCGTGCCGAGCGGTCACGGGGGCACCACCGCAGCGCGCGCGGCGGCGGCAATGGTGGCGCGGGCGGTGGCGGGGACAATGGGGCGTCGGGGACCGCTAGCGGGGGGTACGCATTGGGCGGTGTCAGCCTTGGCGGCCTAAGCACGAGCCTCCGCGCCGCGGGTGGCTTGGTGCACACTCGCTTTTCCTCGTTGCTGTCCCGCGACGCGGCCGCTACTGTGTCAGGCGGTGGCGGCGGCGAAACTAGTGGCAGCCGCCGTGCCAGTGGCCGCTCGGGGGGCACCATCAGCCGTCGGTCGACGCGGTCTGGCCGGGGCGCGTCGGCGGCTGCAGCCAAGGCCGGTGGTGGCCCGACGTCGGTACTGGGCCGTCTCCGCGGGGCACTGCCGGTCAGTGGCCAGGGGTGGGGCCTCCTCCTGCTCTCGGTGCTGCTCCTCTTTTACGTGATTGATTTTTTCGCAATGCTGGATGCGCCCTCCATGACGCCCCTGGCGGCGGTGGCAGGGGGGCCTGTCGCTGTCGCCACTGCTTCGGAGGGCGGGGGAGGGGGGGCGCCGCCGGTGCAGCCCGCGCGGATGGCCCCTCTTCGTGATGATGCGGATGACGCGGCGCCAGCGGATGCGCCACCTGCGGCGGTGCCCCCACCACCGCCGGCGCCTGTTGCGGGCGCATCATCTCCCGACAGTGGTGCCACGGGTGCGGTGGCTGCCCCCGTCGCGACGGGCGACGGCGGTATCCCCGCAGTCGCCACTGCACCAGCTGGCGGAGGAGACGCCGATGCGACGACTCTTGGCGGCGGATCAACGGGGACGACGGCGGCAGCAGGGCCTGCGATTGGCGCCGATGGTCGGCCGCTGCACCCATTCAACCGCAACATGGACGAGCTACAAGTGCCGGCTGGGACAGGCAAGCTGGATAAGGAGGCGGTGGCCGGGTACTACCGTAAGCTGGCTCAGGCGTACCTGGCGCCTTTTGCCAATGGCATCTTTCGGCAGCTCTTCTTTGACATCCTCCGCCGCAAAACCTACTCGCTGACACCGCCGGGCGCCAACAAGGGCATCCAGTCCATGCTGCTACAGGTGATTGACAACAAGGTGTACCTGCTGGATCCGTACGAGGTGCCCAAGAATGCCAAGCCTTTCTACCGGGCGCGCATCAATGAGATCATTTGGCTGCTAAGCCGGCTGGCCACCGCCGGCCGTATCCGCAACACCGAGTTCCTCATTGCCATCCACGACTGCGTGCAAACGGTGAACAGGGAGCATACGTATCGGGGCGCCCACTTTACCGAGTCCAACCCTGTCTTCACCATTGTCAGTTGCAACTTCTCAGACAACATCCCGTTCCCCATGTGGGAGGCCAACGCCGACCGGGGCGGCGGCTTTGAGTCGTGGGACGCGTACGTGAAGGACTACGCGGTGGACCCGACGCCATGGGCGTCCAAGGCCTCCAAGGCGGTGTTTCGTGGCGGCAACCGGCCGAGCATGTACTTCAAGGACAAGACCGAAGCAGACTCTCAGTGCGACCACGTTGGACGCACGCGACTGCTGCATCTGGCCGAGACGAACCCGTCGTCGTTTGACGTAAGCGTGGGCGGCACTTGTGGTGGCAAGCACTCGTCGCTCTCCCGGCTTACGTGGCAGGAGCAACACCACTATAAATACGTGCTGTACGCCGAGGGCAACTGCTTCTGGGCGGACCGGATGAACAAGCAGGTGTTTGGGCCGTCGGCGGTGATCAAGCAGGAGACGCCGTGTGGCCAGTTTTGGGAGCCCCTCCTCCGGCCGTTCACGCACTACATCCCGACCAACTTCTTCTTTGACGACACGGCCGCACAGGTGGCGTGGGCTGTCAGCCACGACGCGGAGGTGCAGAGCGTGGTGGCGGCTGCCAACCTTTTTGCGTGGAACTTTTTAACCCTCGCTGGCATTGAGACGTATGTGGAGGTGCTGCTGGACGAGTATACCAAGCTTCTTGTGGACCCTGCTGTGAAGCTCGAGACGGGGGCGGTTGACGTGACTGGCCAGAAGGTGTAACGGCGGGTGAATGCTGGTAGGGAGGAGTTGGAGCAGAGTGGCGGGAGCGTAGGTGCGGTGGGGCGCCAAGATGGGCGTGCGGGTAGGAGGACGCGGCGTTCAGTGTTCGTGTGGGAACGGACAGGCGGTAGCATGGAGGGGTCGAGTGATTGAGCGTGCTTGTTATGTCCTTCCCAGTTCGTGGTTGCACTGGTCCAGCCAGGGACGCCTTTCTTGATTGAACCTATTGCATTCCCACCAGCGCGGCGAACGTTTTCAGGGTGTCATGCGAACATGTATGGGCAGAAAGCAATGTCAGTGTCTGGGCTACGGCGCTACGCTAATACACTTGGTGCAGGGACTGGAAAAAGGGATGACCTTCCAGTCAGGTGCGCGCGCAAACAACCCAAATGGAAGCTCGGAACCGATTATATTATTCCCCAGAAAAAGAGTAGCATACATCGTATATACACAAGCGGTCACATCACAAGGTGGTCACTCCTCACGGCCAACGCCACGGCTTCACGTTGAGCCGCTCGAGGTTGTCTATGTCTGGCCCAGCGTCCCCTCCTCGTGCAGCGCCTGCCAGAACGGACCAGGGTTTCGGCGCCCTGCCTTGTACCCTCATCCTTCCTTGGCAGAGCTGCCAGCAGTAACCGTCTTACTGGCCAAACAGCGTCGCGGCGTTGGCCGCCAGCTGCACCGGGTTGAGCGCCGCCAGCTGCTGCACAATCGTCGGGTGCGCCGGGTTGAGCACCTGCGTGCCGAGCGCCAGCACAAACCCAATCATCGCAAAGCGGCCGTTCCACACCTCCGCGTTGGGGGTGAAGCCCTCGGGCTTGGTCGGCACGTTCTCAAAGTCCTCCCCGACCATCCGCAGGGTCGCCGCACGCCGGGCGACGGGCGCGGCGGCCACCCGGGCGCCGGCAAACGCCGATGTGCGGGGGGAGACGGCCGCCGAGACGGGGGCACGGACGGACAGGGACACGCCGCTGACAAAGGCCATAGTGGAGGTGAGGGGGGGTGGGAAGGAAGGCGTGGGAAGCGGGGAGGGTCGGTAGGTGTGAGGTGGGTCTGTGGATGTAATGGGTGTGAGTGTCGAGAGTGGGTGTGAGGGAGCGTGCGTGGAGGTGACTGTGTGTCGTCGTTGATGGTGAGCGTGCAGCATGGAGGTGACGCCAGCTCTCCCGTATATGTACTCAGGAGGGACATAGGTAGCTGGGGAGCGTTCAACCCAGCCGACCCAGCTGGGACCGTCGGATGTGCGGGAGGCACCACAACGGCGCCGCGCCGACGGCCTGCAAACCGCCACAACGGGCGGCCCTGCGCCACCGCACGTGTCGGGTCGCCATGAGCACGGAGGGTGGAAGCAAATGGTGAACTGCACCAGTGGACGTGACCACAGGCAAGAAAAGAAACGGCGGTCGCTATCCGCGAGATGGCCACCGCCCGCGTGCATCGGTCGGGTGGGTGGCGAGGGTGCCGATGGATTTGGTCTGACTCGCGGTCGTGATGGGCTGGCGCTGACCAGAGGTCCGCTCTCCTGGGGCGATGGCGTCGGATGGGGTCGGAGGGGGGTGCAGACCAGAAGGGGCGGCGGAACAGTCTCGACGAGATGAATCCGTTCGGCACGAGGGCTCGTGCCGTGGCCCACTGCGTGTCCCAGTTGCATCCCCAAACAGAGTTGTCAGGAGTCGTCAATTCCAAAAGTAAATCTACTGGATAAATGTGTATGTTGTAAATACCGCTGGCCATGCTTCTGTTTTCCATTAGAAATAGAGGATTGTCTTTGGTGACCTAAAACAGAGGGATTCCAACACCAGTGCCCAATGTCAGTTGCCAGCGACAGCGTCGACCTTTGGGCATCCGCAGGGGCGCCCCCCCCGCCCCAACGCCCCAGCTGCAGCGTAGCCACCCCCATTGCAGGTGGACACGACGCGCCTCGCGCGCGGCGCGCGCGTCGGGCGCGCGGCGTCGCGGCAGTCAGGCGGCGGCCGCCCCCTTCCCCCCCAACCAGAAACTGGGGCGCCGCTGGCGGTGCCACCCCTCCGACCACGCGAGACCCTCCTCGGCTGTGCCTCTCCGCTGCGGCTTTGCCCGCCGCGAGCGGCTGCCTCGACGCACCCACGGCGCCCGGCGGCCCGCCGCTTCCGCCTCTGCCGTCGACCCTTCCGCCTCCGGCGACTGCGCCTTTGGTTGCACCTGCCGCCGTTGCCGTCAAGGCCAGCTCATTACCCCCCCCTTAGCCCCCCTCTTCCCCTTTCGTCCTCCCTTCCTGCCGTCATCATGGCAAAACGTTCCTGGGCCGAGGTGGACATGGCCGCGGCGGTGGCGTCCTCCTCCTCTGTCTCTGCCTTCCTGGCGGTCGCCTTCCCCACTGTCGCGTCGCTGTCGTCGGCGCCGGCTGCAGCGTCGGCAACCGCCACGCAGGCAGCAGCGGCCGACGCGGCTGCCGCGGCCGCCGGGGCTCGGGTTGCCACCCTCCGAACCGCCGCGGCCGCCCGGCTTGCCACCACCTGTAGCAAGCTCGACGCCGCCCGCGCGTCGCTTGCCGACCTCGACGCCGCAACCGCTGCCGAGGCTGCCCAGCGCGCGGCTGCCGAAGCCGCTGCCGTCGATGCGGCAGCGGCAGAAACCCAACTCGCCGCCCTCGTTTCCGTGCGCGCCGTTGGAGACGCCCACGGGCGCGTAGTGGACGCCCTGCTCGGCCGTGGCGGCGGCGGGGGCAGTGGCGCGGCCCGCACCGCCGCGTGGGGGGTTGCAGCAGGACCAGCTGCGACCCTCCCAGCAGGTGTAACCGAGGTGGCGGACCTCCTCGCCGCCGTGCGCGCACTGGCGGCCCTGCCTGGCCCGCGGCGGGGCGGTGTGGCGCCCTCGGTGGCCCGCGCTGCGCGCGCCCTGGCGGTGGGGGGCGTCGGCAAGGTCCGTGCCGCGCTTGTCAACCGGGTGGACACGGCGCTGGGGCGGCTGGGTTGGCCTGTGGCGCCCTCGCGGGGGGGGTGGGTGGGCGTCCCTTCCGAAGAGGTGGACGCCCTCCAGCGGCTGTTGACAGCGCTGGAACGCCTACAGGACACGGTGCTAGGCGCACCACCGGGGACAGTGGGGGCAGGCGGACGGTCTGTTCCAGAAGCCCCGGCCGTGCCCAGCTGGGCGGCTGCGGCCCTGCTGCGGGCGCCGCTGGCGCGCTTCAAGTATCACTTTTTGGGCGCCGCCTCCGCTGGTCGGCCGTCGCCCCCGCCGGCCGCAGCTGGCGACGGGGCAGACCTGCCAGCGGGTCCTGGTATGGACCGGGTGGACCGTCCAGAGTGGGCGGCCGAGTACGCGCTGGCGCGCCTGGCCGAGGCGGGTCCGCTGCTCTCCCGCCTGTCCCTGAGGTTCCCGTACGTGCCTGCCGGGCAGGCTGCGGCAGAGGTGGCTGGCGTGCCCGCCACCATTGCTGCCGCTGATGCATACGCTCGGGTGTATGCGGCCAAGGTGGGGGACGACGTTGCGGCGGTGGTGGGCGAGGCGGGGGCCGATGCGCTCGTCCTCCATGCCGCCGACGCGGCGGCGGCGTTTGACACCAGCCTGGTGGCGGGTCTGAGCGACGTCGGGGGCTGGGGGGGCGACCGCGTCGACGCGGGCAGTGACCGGCAACCACCGCCGCCGCCGTCGGCACTGGCCTACCTGGTTTCTGATCGTCCGTTTTTTGGGGCCTGGACGGGCGCGGCGGTGCGGGTGGCAATGCCGCGCGTGTTGGCAGCCCTGGCCGCGGCGATGGCTGTCTCCGCTGACAGCGTTGTTGGCGCCGGCGGCGGCGGTGTTGAGGATGGCGGCGGTGACGAGGACGATGACAGCGGGGAGCTGTCCGCCCCCGAAGCAGCCGTTGCCGCCGTTCTTCGCGCCGTCACGGCCGCGTCGGCCACATCACGGGGCATGGCACGCGTCGCGGGGGCAGCTGCGTTTGTGCGGCGGGTGGAGCTGCCCCTCCTCGCCGCAGTCCGCGAGTCTCTTGGCGGCGCGGGTGCGGCGGTGGAGGCCGCCTCTGCTCTGGGCAGCGGTCCCGAAGCCGCCCGTGCGGGCGCGGGTGCCGTGGCGTGTGCGTGCCGCTCGGCGTATGTGGCGACTCGGCTGGCCGACGCGATTGTGGACCGGGCCGACTCCCTCTTTTACATTCGGCTGGCTGAGGCAGCCGCCGCTGCGGTGGCGGCTGCGCCTGCCAAGGGCGGTGCGGGTGGTCACGCCGCGACATCCGCCGCCCCCGGGTCAGCGCCCGGCGGCATCTTTGAGGAGGATGTATTACTGCTGCGAGCGACGGCCGCGTCACTCACAGCTGCTGTGGGTTCGCTCATCGAAACGTCCTTGCGCGAAGCGACCGCTGCGTACGCTGCGGGCCTCCGCACCCCCCCCAACGCGGCGTCGCCGGCGGCTGCAGCGGTGGCCGCGGCAGCCAAATCGGCAGGCGGCGGCGGAGGAGCGGTGGTGCTCCCACCGCCCAGTCCGGCCCTCGCTGCAGCACTGGGCGCCACCGCGCACCTGCTTGGGGCGATTCCCCCCGCAGCCGTCGACCGGTCTGTGGCGGCGGGTGCGTGGCGGCCCGCGGCCCGGGCGGTTGGTGCGTGGTTCCCGAGTCTACTGCTGCGGGCGGGTACCCCCTTTCCTGGTCGTGGTGGCTGGGGTCGTGGCGCCAAGGCGGCGGCGGCGGGGCCTGGCGCGCCTGCTGCCGCCACCGCCCTCCAGGCCGCCGCCGACGCGGCGGCGGTCGTGGGCGTGTGGGCGGCGGTGACCACCCGGCCGGGCGTTGCGGTGCGGCGAGTGGAGGAGGCAGGGCGGGTGCTGCGGCTGGGCGGCAAGGTTGCCGTGGCTGGGGGGCGGTCGGGCGGTCGTGGTGGAGGGGAGGAGGAGGTGCTCCGCGTGCTGGTCACGCACGTTGCTGATGGCGGCGTGCCCTTCGGAGGGGAGGAGCCCCCAGAGGTGGTCCAGGTGCTCAAGGACCGTTTGGGCGTGGTCTGCTTGGGCGGCCGCGAGGCTTTGGAGCTGCTGGCTGTGGCGGGGGTTGTGCCACCGCCGTTGGCGTAAAATGGTGGGGAAAGGACCCGAGTCGGGCGCTAGTTTGGGATGCTGGGCCTGTCCACACCTGGACGGCGGACGGCAGCTTGCGCAACGTGTTCCCCGGATTGATTGCTTTAAGAGCTCTTCTTGCGGGAGGCCTCGATGGGGGTGCACGTCGCGCAGACGCGCTTAGCTGGCTGGCACCTACCTCTCTTCATGCACTGGTGTGATGGAAGCCGACACCTTCATGTCGGCCCTGGCTTGCCAACATGTGCATTGCCGAGAGCTGCACAACACAAAAAAACATCGCCGGGCGGGGCCACCTTGCCCCATTAATTCACAAGTCCAACCGACTCGCCCTCCAGGAACTTGACCGTCCCATCCAACGAGCCGCACCAGGCGTCCAACCGCTGTGCCATCCCCCCCACAGCCTCGCGACCCACCACCCGCGGCTGCACGCGCGTCACGGTCAGCTGCCGGTCCACCCCATCCATCACGCCAGACACCAAGCCCAGACTGAGGGCACGCATGACCAAGAAATCCACCTCCTCCACAGGCAGCCGGCACGCATCCGCAATCGCATCAAAAGAAAGCACGCCGCCGCCGCCCTGGCCGCCCCCGGTCGCCAGCGTCATCAGCGCGCACAGCGTCACTTTTTGGCGGATAAAGTCGGCACCCGCCACAAGCGCGGGCTGCGTGTTCATCACGGACGCCGCAGAGGCGCACACTGAGTCAAAGGCACCCAAGTCGCCGGCCTGAAAGGCCACAAGCAGCTGATGAAGCCAGGCATGCTCCGTGCCCGCCAGGGCGGTAACAACCGCATGGGAGAGCACCTCGCCAAAGTTGTAAATGTCCTCGCCGACCACCGCCGCGATGGCAACATCAAATGCCAGCTGCAGCTGCTCATCAGGGGGAAGGCTGTCCACGGGGGTGTACGCCAGAAGCTGGAGGGCGTTCCGGTAAAACTCAGCCGCCGTGCCCAGACGCTTGTGGTACTCAGACGCGACGCGGTAAAAGGCCGAGTGGATGGCCGCACCCAGCTCGGAAGAGGACTCAACCAACGAGCGGGCGGTGCCCAGAAGAGTACTCGCCGCGTCCGTGTCGCCAGCAGCCAGGTGCAGGTGGGCAAGCTCAGAGAGCATCAGGATGTGGGCCTCCGTGTCCGTCTCAATGACCGGCTTGTCCGCGATGGAGAGAAACGCAATGGCCTTGGTCGGGTCTTCTGCGCAGTCCGTAGCCGCGATGTCGATGAGGATGTACACAAGAGAGACTGGATTGAGCTTAGCTTCAAACTCCTTGATAAAGGACGAGTACAGTCCGGTGAGGCCGCTAACCGAGGGTGGTTTGGTGGATACAATCGTCTTCAGCTCCTGCAGATGCCCGGCATGGGGTGCGGTGGGAAGACGAGCACAGACGAGAGCAGGATGGATCAACCAGGAAGCGTGGTGCCATGGCAAACAAGCCCGAGTAGACATGCATCCATGAGTCAGTCGTCGGTCACGCATTCTCGACATCAACGAGTCTTCGCGCGTCACATTCCAGTCACGCCAACCACACTCAGCCCCGAGAAAGAGCTCTCCAACACAGGCAGCCAAAAGGCAGATGTACAAGACGAACGCAGGCGGGATTCCAACTCACCTCAGTCAGCTGGTGCCTGCAGAAAATATAGGACCCAGCAAAACAAGAACAGGTCCCAAGGACACGCACAAGCCACCGAACCAAAAGTTTAATCAACACACACAGCCGTCGAGCCACAAGATCGCAGTACCACCAGGCCCTCATAGTCAGTACCAACACTCCGGGTGTGCCTACAAGCAGAACCAGATGCGGGTGATGAACCCGCAAGGGAGCGCTGCCCAGCCGACAAGCGGCACACCAACAAACATTGCTTGCTCACCCAGCCCAGACGGCACCGAAAGCCCGGGGCCTGCATCGCTCGTCACTCACAATCCGCCCTGAACACACGGGTTTTGCAGCGCTCAGTCGCACTCGTTGGCAGCCAACGCCACAAAAACAGGCTCCACTGTACAAACGCACCACAACGCCCTCGTATACAGGTCGGCAATACAAGCCAGCGGCGCTGCCTCTGGCCCGTCTCCAGCATCGCTCACGCGCTGCGCAATGTAGGCGCCGCCGTCCAGAATCTCTACGTCCATGACGCTGGGAGGTATGAAAGGAAGCGGCAACGAGAAACGGAATCGAAGGAAGCCAGAAGTAGACAGTCAACAATGCCGATGATCCGTACGGCCCTGTCACGCGGAGGAACCAGCGGGCAGCCAGAGGTGGGTCGGGTGCGTTCTTGCCCGTTGTCAGCGTCAGCGATCCAGCGCGCGGGAGCACCGACTGCCTCGCCATGCGGCAGTGACAGCAAGACCGGTGCAAGGGATACGAGAAAGAAATACCGACCTTTTCAGAGAGGGAGTATTTCGTATTCCATTTGTCGACTTGCATGATGTGCACGATTATTGTATTGTGCAATTGTAACAGAGCCGATGAAAGACTTTACAGTAATGAATAAACCATACAAGTCTTTCATCGGCTGTCTCTCCTTTGCAGCCTCTGTGTATGTACTGTACAGCACACGGCTCACGACAGCGCGGCCGTGGAAGGTCCGAGATGTTGTGACGGTTGGAGGCTGCTTAGGCCCACATGCGTCATCTCCCGCTCTTCAGGCGATTCTACGGAGAGCCCTTCAGAATGAACGAAACACGGCGGCGGCTTCACGGATCCACGAATGAAGCCGCGGCTCCGTTGTCAACGGAACCGGTGGTGCGCCATCCGCCGCCACCACCACACATTAGCCCATCGTGTGGCCGGGAAACGGGAGATTCATCCTCGGCGTCACTTGTGGGCTTGCGGGCGGCGCCAGGCCGCCACCTCTAGGCTGGTCGGGCGTTTGCGCTTCTGGTGTGGATTGGTCCATTGCCTCTCAGCCCGCTACCTGAGCCAGAGAGGCGTATATAAGCGCTGGCCGACAGGCCGCATTCTCGACCGCCAACGGCTCCATCCATTGTTCTCTACGCATCTTACCCACGCTCGACACACACCTGTTCATCTTTCCCTCCCACTACCTTCTCACCTACCGACCCTTTCCGCTTCCCACGCCTTCCCACCCACCCCCCCTCACCCCTACCATGGCCTTTGTCAGCGGCGTGTCCCTGTCCGTCCGTGCCCCCGTCTCGGCGGCCGTCTCCCCCCGCACATCGGCGTTTGCCGGCGCCCGGGTGGCCGCCGCGCCCGTCGCCCGGCGCGCGGCGACCCTGCGGATGGTCGGGGAGGACTTTGAGAACGTGCCGACCAAGCCCGAGGGCTTCACCCCCAACGCGGAGGTGTGGAACGGCCGCTTTGCGATGATTGGGTTTGTGCTGGCGCTCGGCACGCAGGTGCTCAACCCGGCGCACCCGACGATTGTGCAGCAGCTGGCGGCGCTCAACCCGGTGCAGCTGGCGGCCAACGCCGCGACGCTGTTTGGCCAGTAAGACGGTTACTGCTGGCAGCTCTGCCAAGGAAGGATGAGGGTACAAGGCAGGGCGCCGAAACCCTGGTCCGTTCTGGCAGGCGCTGCACGAGGAGGGGACGCTGGGCCAGACATAGACAACCTCGAGCGGCTCAACGTGAAGCCGTGGCGTTGGCCGTGAGGAGTGACCACCTTGTGATGTGACCGCTTGTGTATATACGATGTATGCTACTCTTTTTCTGGGGAATAATATAATCGGTTCCGAGCTACCATTCATCTCGCCCCCACACACTCTAGGACGCATCTGTGTGGTTCGGTTGACCATTGAAGAGTGGAAGAAAGGCAGTAGATGTGCTCACTGTGCGTCATGCTATGGACCTGTTCTCCCCATGTAAAATTGGGTACACAGCTCATATCCTCCTTGCGCTCTATTCTGTCAAAGCTGTGTACGTGATTGAGGAAACACAGCGAGAAAACAAAGAACGTTGGCCAGATGCATATACATCATTCTTCCCGCAACGTGTGTATCTATTAACTCTCCCGACTTGAGGGTAGCGTGTATAATCATCGCAGCGTGGGCAAGTGCTTACCCAGCCTAGGTCTTGCCCGATCGAGCACACAACAACCCCAACCTACCGACCGACCCGTTTTGCAATACAACGCGCCCCATTCTTCACTCTTGCCTTCGCCTTCCACAACGCCTTCAATGCCCCCTCCTGTACCTCAGCTCTTCCCGGTTTTGCCAACCAACCTCTAGAACTTTCGGCTGGTCACCTCCACCGCCCCAGGCTCGACCCGGATCACCTGCTCGGCAAGCAGCTTGGTGTACTCGTCCAGCAGCACCTCAACGTACGCCTCAATGCCAGCGATCGTCAAAAAGTTCCACGCAAATTCGTTCGCAGCCGCCACCACGCTCTGCACCTCCGCGTCGTGGCTGACAGCCCACGCCACCTGTGCGGCCGTGTCGTCAAAGAAGAAGTTGGTCGGGATGTAGTGCGTGAACGGCCGGAGGAGGGGCTCCCAAAACTGGCCACACGGCGTCTCCTGCTTGATCACCGCCGACGGTCCAAACACCTGCTTGTTCATCCGGTCCGCCCAGAAGCAGTTGCCCTCGGCGTACAGCACGTATTTATAGTGGTGTTGCTCCTGCCACGTAAGCCGGGAGAGCGACGAGTGCTTGCCACCACAAGTGCCGCCCACGCTTACGTCAAACGACGATGGGTTCGTCTCGGCCAGGTGCAGCAGTCGCGTGCGTCCAACGTGGTCGCACTGAGAGTCTGCTTCGGTCCTGTCCTTGAAGTACATGCTCGGCCGGTTGCCGCCACGAAACACCGCCTTGGAGGCCTTGGACGCCCATGGCGTCGGGTCCACCGCGTAGTCCTTCACGTACGCGTCCCACGACTCAAAGCCGCCGCCCCGGTCGGCGTTGGTCTCCCACATGGGGAACGGGATGTTGTCTGAGAAGTTGCAACTGACAATGGTGAAGACAGGGTTGGACTCGGTAAAGTGGGCGCCCCGATACGTATGCTCCCTGTTCACCGTTTGCACGCAGTCGTGGATGGCAATGAGGAACTCGGTGTTGCGGATACGGCCGGCGGTGGCCAGCCGGCTTAGCAGCCAAATGATCTCATTGATGCGCGCCCGGTAGAAAGGCTTGGCATTCTTGGGCACCTCGTACGGATCCAGCAGGTACACCTTGTTGTCAATCACCTGTAGCAGCATGGACTGGATGCCCTTGTTGGCGCCCGGCGGTGTCAGCGAGTAGGTTTTGCGGCGGAGGATGTCAAAGAAGAGCTGCCGAAAGATGCCATTGGCAAAAGGCGCCAGGTACGCCTGAGCCAGCTTACGGTAGTACCCAGCCACCGCCTCCTTATCCAGCTTGCCTGTCCCAGCCGGCACTTGCAACTGCGGCATGTTGCGGTTGAACGGGTGGAACGGCCGGCCATCGGGCCCGATGTCAGCCAATGCTGGCCGGACCGCAACTACCGGAGCACCTCCACCAATGGCAGCTGGGAATACAGCCGCTGCGGGGACGCCTACCGGGGCGGCCGGCCCGGCTTCAGAAGCCCCCGCAATGGTAGATGTCTGCACTGGCGCCCCAACCTCGGCGGGCACCGCCGCCACAGGCGCAGACGGCGGTGGCGGTGGCGGTACCATGCCAGAAGCCAACCCGTCCGCATCCCGGAGCGGAGCCAGCTGCCCATGGGGCACCGCGCCAGTGGCAGCGCCAAGAGGAGCCGTCGCCCCAACCGCGGCCGTTGCCGCTGCCGCTGCTGCCGCCGCCGCCGTTGCCGCCGAGCGCGCTACCGATGCCGTCGACGCCGCTGATGCCGCCGCCGCCACCACCGACGCCCCCCCCTGGGTCGCGTGCCGCGCCGCCGCTTCCACCGACGAGAGTGTACCCAGCGAGGGCCCCTTCAGGAGCGTAAAAAAGTCCACCACATAAAACAGCAGGAGCACAGACAAGAAAAGCAACCCCCAGCCTTGTCCCGTCACAGGCAGCATGGCGCGCACGCGAAGCAGCGCGCTAGGGAACCCGCCCTTGGCGTCCACCTGCACGCGACCCGATCGCCGGCGGCCATTAAAGCCAGCGGCGGCGCCCCGCCCCCGCCGCTCGCGACCGTCGCGGCCGCTGCGGCTGCCACTCGCCCAGGCGCTAGCGCCCCGGCTTCTCCTGCCAAGAATGGCATCCACTGCGCTACCAGTGGCCCTTCGCGCGGCGGCGCCCAGCCACCCAGCGCTCTGAGCAATAGCAGCTGACCACCCGCCGGAAGGATCTGCCTGGACCGCCCGTCGTCGATGTCCGGCGTCCCTCTCTGGTCGTGGCGGCCGCCCCGACACGCGGCCCTCGTCCTCCCGGTCGGCGCCGCCAGGCACGCCCCCGCGGACCCCGTGACGAGTACCATGAGTCGAGGAAGACGTTGGCGGCGGGGAGCGGGCGGGCTTACGGTCGCGGCCAAAGGAGCTCATGCCGACTGAGCCACTGTTGCGAGGGCGTGGCCGCGCCGACCTAGCACGGCCGCGGCCGCCATCGGTCTCTTCATCTGAAGAGCCATGGTGGCTCGACGAGTAGGAGCGGGAGCCGTCGCTCTCCTCGACGTACTCCGGTTGATAGTGCCGGTGACCGCCGTGGGTACGGTAGACGCCCCTGTCGCGGCCCATTCTGAGAGGGGCACGTGCGGCAGCCGTCAGCGGCCAGACAGAGGGTGCAACCGTCCGCAGGGGCGGCGGTCGGCGGAGATGGGTGTCTTTGCCGGGCAGGGAAGCCAGGCGTTAGCGGTCGCGACAGCATGGGCAAAACAGCACGCGTGGGGGTGGCCACGCGGGAGTAGGTCAGGCAGGGCGAATAGTACCACCCAGCGTCTAGAGTGGCAGACGCAAAAGGGTCGCCTGCTCGGCCGTACCCCCCCGCGCGGCAGGGTAGCGACGCGACCTTGCGACAGTCCCACGCACGAGGCCGCAGCGCCCAAGCAAACCGACTACTGGGGCCGCCCTGCCCACCACCCCCCCCCCACCCCAGGAGCGCACGGCGACCGCTACTCGCCGCCACTCGACGTGTAGCCCCCTGCAGAAGCAGGGTGGCACTGGCTGCTCGTCCCACCGGCAATGGGCATGCAGTGACAACCCGCACCAGCGGCAATGCAGCCGCGAGATCCCCTCAGCGGCTCCAAGGAGCCCCCATCGTAGGGGGGAACGCAATGATTGCCATTCACGGAGGGCCGCCCAACAAAACGGCTTGACGGTGGCCGAGGACCACGCGCAGACGATACGCCAGGGGTGGCACCCTCCCACTGACCCACGACGACCTCCCCAACGCTACGCCCAGCCGGCCGCAAGTCACCAAGGAGCCCCCGCCAACCCCTCTCCCTCCCCATCCATCCCCTTGCCGCAACCACAGACGAGGCCACTTGGGAGGGCACCGACGGACAGCGGGAGGCCAGCGCCAGCCGCTGCGGGGAAGGAGCGCCCAGCCGGGACGTGTCAGCACGCTACCGCCGCCCCACCCGCAATTCAGATTATCTGGGCGGCAGTCTGTAGCGATCCCGGCTGCGGCCGCGGGTCTCCCCCCCCCCCTACAGCGGAGCGGAGTCCACCAGTGGCAAGGAAAATCGGGGAATCGAACGCCACGGACAGCAGCAGTGGCATGGCGCGGTGGGGAATCGAATGGCGTGGCAACAGCGTCTCAGGGGCGTTCCGAGACACGATTCCGTTTGTGGCGACCCGTTTGTGGCGCGCAGCGGCGCGATTTTATTGGCTCTTGGTGCCACGTACATCTGCCAATGCCGCCACAATCGCAGTGCCGCCTCCCGAGTGGCTTTGGGCAAAAGCCACACGCCGCCACAATGTGGCGCCGGTCGCCACCATATTTACACGGAAATGATGGACAGGGATGAAAGTAACTACCCCAGCATCTGCCTGTCGCTGCTGTCAGAGAATTTCAAACTGCTCTCTTCTCGGTGGTGCGTCCCCACACCACACCACCCCGACGTGACCCCGGAGACCCGGGGACCGGGCGCAGCACGACGCTGCAGCTATGCTGCTTTGAGCTGTCCTTGAAACTCCCGCCACGATCCTTGCGTCCGACGACCACGAGGCTACTGCGCGAGGTGGCAGCCGGCCAGTGTCTACTGGTACGGCAGGGGGTGGCGTGCGGAGGGGGGGGGGGGGGCGGGGGCGCCGCCGGCGGGGGGGGGGGGCGCGGGTGGTGGGTGGGTGGTGGCAGCCGCTCTGTTCTGACCCTTTTTTTGTGCCTCTGTTGCAGCAGTGCTGTCTGCTTCCCGCCACCGTTTCACACGACCCCAGCACCCAGCTTTTCCTGTTTTGCAAGCGCCTCTTCGCCGGACGACGGCTGCTGTCGTTGGACGTGCGACGGGCGGGTGGCGGGGGGGGGGGGGCATGTGGGGGGTGGCGGGAGGAGGGGGGGGCACCCGCCCGTCGGACATGGATTATGTGGAGGGGGTCTGTGCCATGGGGGGGGGGGGGCGGACAGGGGGCATCGGCCAATGCCACGGATGGCACGAGGTCTGGCCTCTCCATGTGTTGCCGTTTTGGGCCTGCACCGTTTGATTCCCGCCCATTTTTCCCTCTGCCTTTGCTGCATGCAGGTGCTCACCCGTTTCAAGCTTTCCATCAACCAACGACAGGGGCTGTTCGTGCGGTGGGTGTGGGGGGGTGGTGCGAGGCAGGCTGCAGGTGGCGGGAGGAGGGGGAGGTGCCCGTCCATGGCGTGTGGGGAAGGGGGGGGGGTGCGAGCAGGGGGGGGGGGGGGGGGGGAGGGAGGGGGTCTCGGCCGATGCCTCAAGTGCGCGAAGTCTGACCCCATTTTGAATGGCCGTGTTTTGTCTGCTTTAGTTGACTCCCGCCTATTTTTTCTCAGCCCCAGCCTGCTCTATTGTTTTGGCCCGAGGTGGCGGGAGGAGAGTGGGGTACGTGTCCGAGACATGCGGGCAATGAAGTGGATTCACGCCAATGCAGGGGGGGGGGGGGGGGGGGGCGGCTGATTGCACGGCGGGCGGAGGGGGTGGAATCTGCTCATGGTACGAGGATAGTCAGTCTGACCTCTGCTGGTGTGTGGCCGGCTGGCTGCGGCGCTTCCATCACATTTATTGCTCTTCCCCAGGTGCATGCAGGTGCTCTACCGTCTTAAGCCTGGCACGCCCGCGACGGCAAGTGTCGATGTCATGACGGTGGGTTGAGTGTCGGGCAGCGATGCAAGCAGAGACTGGCGCGAAGTTCGTTGGGCAACCAACAGTAACGTGTGAGCAAGAGGGGGGGGGGCGGGAGAAGCATCCGGGGGGGGGGGGGGGGGGGGGGGGGGAGTGATCGCCGGATGGCGCGGGTTGTTCTTGGCCTGACCCCTTCTTGTGCACAGGCCGATTCATTTTACTCTTGTTCATTCGCACCCGTTTTTTCCTCTGCCCCAGCCACACCCAGACGCTTTGAGGTTGTGCAGCAGCCTCACCATTGGCGACGGCGGCTTTCAGTGTACGTCTGGTGAGTGGGGAGGGGGTGGGGCGAGACCGGCAGCGGGTGGCGGGAGGCAAATGGGGGACCCGCCCGTGACGTGGGGATGCAGTACTTCACTGAGGGGGGGGAGGCAAGCGGGTGGTGGCGGGAGAATAGTGCGGCACCCACCTATGACATGAGGATGTAGGAGGTCACTGGGGGGGGGAGCGGAGGCGCGGCCGATGGCGCGAGGGCATTTTCTCTTACCCCTCTCTGTGGGGCACTATTGCTGCTGTGTGGCAATCTTCCGAACCGTTTTCTCTTCTCTTTATCGTTGCTGTGCTTTATTGCTCTCCCCTCTTTTCTTCCCTCTTCCGCGTGTTTTGGCGCACCCATTTGCATCGCTCATCGGACCTCAGGCCTGCGTTGGGTCGCAGTGGCGAGAACATCATGTTCTCGCCAGAATGGCGGGAGGTCCTGGGGGAGGGCAGGACGGAGAGCTCGTGTGCGTGCGCTTACGAGGGGCGCCGTGTAATGTCAGTCGACCATTGGGAGGGACGTGCGAGCTACTGCAATAGCGTGTAGGGGGGTGAGGGGGGGGTGAGGGGGCGGCTTGAGGGAGCTTCCGAGCCGTTCCAACAACGCTTGCTCGACAGAATAAGACCTGCTTGCCTCTCCTGTCTGGCTGAGCTCGGGCTTTTCCATCTGTGTGTGTCTCACCCCTTCCTTGTAGACTCCATCCTGTGCCACACCGCCCATCCATCTACTACTCACCATGGACCCGTCCACAATTTCCCATCCATCTGAATTTCCCCATGATGCCCCGCTGTCTCCTCGTGCGCCGCCTGCATCCGGGGAGGCTCCTGCGAGTCGTAACACTGAAGTGCCTTTGCCCCCTCCCCTACGGCCGACGGCAGAGCGCCCGCCGCCGACCTCAAGCGACCTCCCTACCACTCTGAAGGACATGCGGACCGCGTGTAAGCTGGTCGGACTGTCGTCGAACGGCAACAAGAGCGTCCTGCTGGCGCGCCTGGTGGAGCACAAGCAGAGGACCGTCCACCAGGGTCCGAGCAGCGTCAACCCTCTCGGTTCCTCCCCTTCTGGCCACGTGGTGCCTGCGGCCAACGGTGCGCCATCTCTGGTCGTCGAGGGGGATGCTGGCCCAGCCGCGGAAGCTGGCACCCCTGCTGGGAATGTGCCGCCTGCTATAGCTCCCAGGTTTACCAAGCACGAGTTTGCCAGGCTCTTTCATGTCATGTGTGAGCCCGACGTGGCCTCGGGTGTCGTGGCGTCCAAAGGGCCCCTCACGCGACAGCAGCTGGACTCAGGGGAAGCCAGGCGTGACGTCTGGGCGACGGTGGTTGCGCCCATCTTCAACGACAGCTTGAAGACCTTTGGGGCCAGCATCCCCGAGTGCTGTGCCACCTACGAGATGAACCCAGATGTGCACCCTCACAATCGAGATGGGGACAAGCTCAAGTCCAAGTTCGCTGAGGTAAGTCGCGAGGACCAAGAAGGGGTGTGTTTTTTCAGGTCATTTGTGTGAGAACTTCGGACCAACAACTTGATTGCTGACATTTGTTTCTCCTTTCTTGGCGTGAGCCTTCCTGATTGGCTTTCGTACGCCCAGATTAACGCCAAGATGCACTTGCCCATGAAGAACTTCACGGCGAGTGGAAACAACGACGCCACTGTCTTCAACAACTTCTCTCATGGTGATACTGTCCTCAACTACATGCATACGATGTACAAAGACAGCCAAATGCTGAAAGACTTGATCAACAAAGAGCTGGATGCAGGTGCCGGGGCAGAGACGGGGAACTTTGGTGGACGTGCTGTCACTGCACCACCTGGGCACGACCCCGAGTCCCGCCGCACGGCGTCGAGGGCCGGCGCCGGGGCCAAGCGGGACCAGCGCGAGCGGACGAGTGCCCTGACGGCAATGGCAGCCTCATCTGCATCCATGGCCAGCTCATCGGCCAGGCGCACCAATGCCGCTGTTGTCAAGGACCTCACCGACGCTCTGGCTTCCGCCCAGGCTGCCAAGGGCTCTCCCTTCATCATCCAGAGCCTGGAGCGCCGCATCATCGAGGCCCTCGCGGCATGTGACGCCGAGCCGCCGTCTAGCAAGAGGGTTCGCCCGCCCTGCTCCGACGACGACGTCGGCTCTCCGGGGGTCGACGCTGAGGGGGGTCGTGCCGGTCGGCTCGACCCTCTGCCTTCCCAGGCGACGGGTGTGCTCGGGGCGGCTGAGACTGGCAATTGGGGACCTGCAGGTGAGAACCTCCGGGGTCGTGGCCAAGCGGACGTAGTCGGTGGGCGCGGCCGTGCGGGCGGGCGAGGGAGGGGGGGCGCGGAAGAGGGGGCGTTGTCCCGCAGCGATGGGGTCACGGCCCGGCCGGGAGGGGCTACGGCTCACACACGTGCGATGTGTGTGGGTGAGCGTGGCCACTGTCGCGGGGGGCTTGGGTCTCCGCCGCGTCGTGGAGGCGCATAGGTCCCAGCGGCAGAGCCTGCGCCCAGCGCTTGTAGGCGTTCCCGAAGGGGAGAGACGGGGGGTAGCGCGGCGGCTGGGGGGTAGGCGCGAGCATGGGCGTATGGTACTGCGGTTCTCCTGGGCCAGTTGTGTTCGGCGAAGCTGCGCAGATGCTGTTAGGTGGGGGAGGGCAGCCTGAGGTGAGCTTGCGGCAGCATTGGCGCTGCGTGCTTGGCGGAGACGGTTTTTAGTAATGGGATGTTGAGAATAGGTTGAGTCTTGGATGTGTGTCTTTCATGCGCGACTGTTCACACTGAGTTGCAATATAAAAAACAGTTTTATTTAGCTCATTCTACATACGATACACAGGGGGGCGCAGCCTCCCGCTGCTCTCCACACTGGCAGTCATACGATCCCGTAGGTCGGATCCTTTGCCCCTCTTGCGACGGGGCTGGCTGTCCTCGCCACCCGTGGCGTTCAAGCCCAATACCAGAGTGCGACTGGCCGTAGCGCGACCGCCAAGCTCCGACAGGGGCATAGCGTCGTGGCGGCGGCACAGGTTGTGCAACAGGAAAGCCGTCTTGATGACAAGGGGGCGCTTCAAAAAGGGCATGCGCAGTGGACGCCAAAAGATACCCCACCGCCAAACCAGCTGGCCAAAGGCCTGCTCAATGTGGATGCGCGCCGACGACTGGTGAAAGTTGTAGGAGTCGCGCCATGTGTTCCCCCCCCCGCCCCCGGGTCATGGCACCGCCAGCAGCTCGCAGTCACCGTAGGCTTCGTCTGCCGCGATACACAGGCCTTCTGCAATGAGCATCTGGATGAGAGGTAGGCTGCTATTGTTCAGGAATTGCCCGAAGTCGCTGCAGGCGAGCGCGGCCGAGTCGTGGGAAGACCCTGGCGTGCGACAGCTCATCCACAAAAACTCGTAGTTGGAGTCGCATATGGCTTGTACGTTCAAAGCAAAAAAAGCTCTTTCGGCACCAATGGTCTTTAGGGCACGCCACGTCCGCAATTGACGGCTGCTCTTGAGCAATGGCAATACCGTCCAGAGCCCCAATGATGTTGTTCAAAGGGCTATTTCCGCGCTTCTGGAAGCCCGCTGCAGCACGCCGCCGCCAATCAGCCTCCCATAGGGGCATCTCCATTTGCAGCTCCGGCGCGCTCAATATGGCATCTGTAAAGTCCCACACGGTGTCAAAAAAGGTTGTTTGTGAGGTCCTCGTGACAGCGCTTACGTCCAAGTAACTAGCGCCCGCATAATATCGCAAAGCCATAAACACGCGGCATTCCAATGGCACTCCGCGTGTTGGCATGTACGGGCGCACAATCTCCACGAGCCGCAAAAAGCATTGCTCGGACATACGGACAGCGCGGTGAAAGCGACGACCGTAAAATCTGCTCACGTCCTCAAACGTGACCGGGCCCGATAGCTCGATCCTATGGGTGCCATCTGTCCCCCCGCCCTCGCACGCCACCTCCGCAGCGGCAAGGTGAAGGTTCACCATAAACACCTCATCTTCCCAGTCCTCGTCACGACCCATAAGGCTGCGTGAGAAAAGCGGGGCTTGGGAGGGTAGGGGATAGGTGCGGGAGGGGGGGGCAGCGAGTGCGGGGAGAGCGGGGAGTTGGGGAGCGGCTCACGGGAGAAGAGAGGAGAGTAAAAAATGGGTGAGGGGTATCGCCTGCTCACGGTCCGCCGCGCTGACGAGCGATGCGACGCGTGCGTCAAAGCAAACGCACGGCTCGCGCGACTGTCCGCCCTTGGTGCATGGGCCAGTCGAGGGCGAGACGCACCGCTCGGCGGGTGACCCGGCGCGGCTGTCGTGATGCACACGAGCGAGTGGTGGTGGTGTCACCGCGTGATCCGACGGTGCGTCGCGGGAGCGACTGCTGCCGGGGTGTGTGCCCGCGGCGGCTCGATTCTCGCCGAGGCCGACCAGCCGCCATCAGGTCCTCGAGACTGAATGAATGATATGGAATGTGCCCCCGCAATTACTGCATTTTATTTTGATAAAAAAACTGTGGACTCGGATGTCTCGGAGTGCGCATGTAGATGTGGCGTCGCGTTTGTGGCGCCACAAACGCGTCGCCACAAACGAGCAGCAATGTCTCGGACCGCCTCTCAAGCGGGGTGCGCCAGGCCGATGACAACGTGGCGCAGCGACCAGAGCCACGTCATCTTTCGCGCATCTTTCGTCTTTCGTACGCCACAGCCTTGTGACATGAAACGTCCAGTGCTTCTTGATTAGCGAAGCTACTACCTATCTATCGATATATAAGCTCGATACTACCTATCTATATAAGCTCGATTCGTGGCTCATAATTGCTCTGGGAGTGTCTCCAGTAGGTTCGCTGATTGGTCAATGGATAGCAGGGTCCTGCACGGGAAACTTCAGCAGCTCTGGGCCGCACGTTGATCAGGGATGTCCATGATTGGTCGATGAAGAGTACGCGATGACGCGCTAATTAGCTCGGTTGCTCAGATTCTGCGCTTACGTACGTATCTATATTGAAGTAAGGTGCGTTGTATTGTGTGTGGAAGGTCGCGTCACGTTGCTGTGGTTCGCTACCTCGGCGAAATGTGCGCTACTCCCGCCCCGTGCGTACATGAGTCAGCCTGCGCAATCGGAGAGGGTGGTGTGCATCTGCCACAGGCGCTACTGTAAAAATACACCCACAGGCGCTACTGTAAAAATACAGTAGCGCCTGTTGCAGATGCACACCGCCCTCTCTACATAAAGGCGTCGCTTTTTTAGCCGAGTATGATGGGCAAGAAGGGAGGCGGTCGAGACCGAATTGTGGGGGGTGGACTTACATTGGGCCTCGCATGTAGTACATGCTTATCTACGTATTACAGCCATGTGTGTCGTGTATCCATACCATTATGTGATGTACTGTACGTACTTACAGTACATCCACTCTCGCTGGACACCCCGGGCCAGACACCCTTGAACAGCCGTCGTCCCGACTCCCACAGTGTCGTCACCCGCCGGCTGTAGCCAAGCATTTGGAGGCAGGCCCCTCCCATCTATCCCCTGATCATACATTCTACGTGGGCCCGCCGCCGTCATCAGCGTGGCGGCTAGGTACAGGCCGGGCCCGAGCCTTCAGCGGAGCCCGGCTGCCCCCGGGGGCAGGCTAGAAGAATGTCGAGCTAGCAATGAAGGAGGATGTGAAAAGGTCATCGTGAGAGAGGGGAAAATGGGGGCTGGCGGTCACCCAACAGGAGCTGACCAACCCTTGCCCGTCTCTGGTGCCCCCCCCGCGCCCACCACCCCTCCCCCTGCTCGTCCCCCGATCCTCGCTCTTACCCCGGTCATCTCGCTCCTCCCCCGATCCTCGCTCTTACCCCGGTCGTCTCGTATCTCTGGCGGGGACAAGGTGGGCCGGGGGGGGGGGGGAGACCAGCGTCCGCCACCGCTGTGGCCCCACTGCGGTCACGGCCGCGCGGGGAAACAGCGGGCGCGGGGTGGCCGTCTTCACCCGCGCGGGGGAGGGAGGCCCTCACTGGAGGAGAAGCCAGTGGCGCCAGGCGGGTGTGCTGCTCGGCCGCGCCGATCCCGACCCTGCTGCGGGCACTCGCCGCTCGTGACACCCACGTGCCCGTCGCCGGCCATCCACCGAAAAAGGGTCGCCCACGCCAGCACGCCTCCCCCCCCCCCCCCCCTGAGTTGTCTGGACAGGCACCCCCGCGCGTTCTTGTGGCGGTGGTGGCGGCGGTCACGCGTCTGGCGGGCCCCCGCTGCGCGGCGGTCCCCCTTGATGGGCACTGGGCGACTGCCTGCCGACCGCGACATGCGAGCCGCGCAGGGGACAGACGCCCCTGTTTCAAACTGCCAACGCGGCCAACCAAGGACCGTCTGTGGAGGGGTGTGCGTGTCCCCCTGCGCCGAAACTGCCGGTTGGCTGTATATATCGCCGTGCCCCCAGTGTCTCCCTGCCAGCAAAACGAAACGTGGGCGCAGGCATCACCCCTCCCCACACGCCTCCCCATGGACATTTGCCTGCGTACAGGAGAGGAAGCCAAATCCCCTTCGACGCGCACACGCCGCTGCCAGCTGGTTGCGGCGTGTGGGTAGACGGGGCCATCAGCCCACTCCCTCCGACGATCGCACCCACCACTCATGAACGGAGAGACGAGTGCTATCATGGCACTAACGATCGCGTCGCACCCCTTCAACTGCGCCGCAGCTGGCAACAGGTGGTTGGCCCAGAGCGCGCGTCGTCCGTCAACCAAGTAAAAAAGAAAACAACAAGGGGGTGAGACCATGTGAGACTGCGCGGCGAAGCCCACGTCGACTGCCACGGGACGAACGCAAGCAGAGCGTCGGCGAGGAAGAGTCCATATCGTCCCCAGGCCGTGTATCGTCCCCATCTGGTGGGGTCTGGAGAGAGAAGGGGAGGGGGAGGGGGGGGGGACCCCCCGGGGACGTGGATTCCGCCCCTCTGGCTCGGAGAGGGAGCACCATCGCCCTGCACCCCTTTCGAAAGATGATGAGCAGCGTGGGTGCGTCAGCCGTCTTTCCCCCCCCTCAGGTCCCGAGAACTGGGCGGGTGCTCGCCAGCACAGTGCGGCTCGTATCCGGATTTGGGGTGGGGGCGTCACAACCCGAAATGAGCGGCGCCGTCGGAGTCGGCGTGCTCCGCGGCGCCCCGCGCCCCGGCCACGTCGGATGGCTCTAGCGGGGTTTGCTGAGGGGGGGGGGGGGTGATTTGCGGTCTTTCTCCGCCGCCGCCACCCGCCACGTCGCGGATTACATCGGCAGGCTGCTGTCGCTGTCTGACCGGAAGTGGCAACGGCCGCCGGGCAAGGCGGGGAGCCAATCCCCTCGCGCGGGGGGAGGCTCCGCCCCCCCCCCCCCCCCCCCTGCCGATCCCCCATCTCTTCTCTCCACAAGAAGGCAAACACGCTCGCGAGCCTACATGAGCCACCGCGTGCGCCAAGCCGCCGCCACTGGCAGGAGCGCGGCGTACGCCCATCGGGCCCGCTCTGTCGCGGTCTGCAGCCACGCCCACCCCCCCCCCCCCCCCCCTGAAAACCTCCCACAAAGCGCCTGGCTAGCCACATATGTACAAATCTCCTTTCCAACGCGGGACGTGACGGGATGAACGCATCCCAGTGGGGATGTAGCGCCGTGGCGCGGGGTTTGATAGCCATAAAGGGGGTGGCGGCATCTGCGCCGCCTACACCGCGTGGGGGACCCTGCCCGAGTCCCCCATTGCGGCGTGGTCACAGCGGGGAAAGACACCAGCCGGCGGCAGACACCCTGCTGTCTGCCAGCAACAGCGCCCGCCACCCCCCGCACCGCGTGGTGGGGAGCCCCCCCCCCCCACGGCGCCAGTTGAGCGGTCGGCCACCCAGCGCCGGTCGCGGCCCACGGGAGTAACCGCGACCGGCGGCTCATGCGCGGCCGTGGTCGGCCGTCAACCCATGGGCGGCGACCGGCGGCGCGCGAGACGAGACGAGGCCGGAGCGCGTCTGCTCGCCCCTCCCCCCCACCCACCACCACCCCCACGGCCGCTCCGCGGCGGCCGCGCGCGGAGATCCGACGGATGGAATACGGCTGGCGCGGGGCCACGCAGCGCTCGCCGCCGGCCGCGGGACGTTGACGAGCCGCTCCCCTCCACCCCTTCCAGTGGTATCCCAGCACCACAGCCGCACAGCCAGCCGTCGGTGGGGTTGATGGCGTGGCCCAGCGGGTCTCTGTCCAAGGTCACTGCGTCAGCCGCGTCTCGCAGACACCCACAGCCCCCCCCCCCCCCCCCCCCTCACGCCGCCTGCTCCGCAAGGGTGCACACACCCACAACAGCACACGCACACACACCCCGTCCCGTGCCCCGCAGCGCCAACAGGCAGTTGTGGCTGCATGAGGATGCGAGAGAGTGCCGGCAGACGGACTGGATGTGGGAGCGGCCGCGCCGCCCCTGCGGCCGCCCTCCACACGCCCATATTCCGCCCGCATTCGCTCTACGTAGCCGCCCCGCTCGGGGTGTGGCGCTGCTGCCCCCGCGCCCCCGCCCCAGCCCCCCGGCAACGTCCGAGACACGCGCCCGCCACGGCATGCCCCAACGAGGGCGGCAGCGGCAGCGCGGGAACAGCGGGAAACGGCGGCGCGGGGCCGCCCTTGCAGGCTCGCGGAGAGCGTGTGGGGTGGTGGCGGCGGGGGGGGGCCGACGGGAGGGAGCCGCCTTCTTTCTTCTCCCCCCCCGCTCTGATTGCCGTTTGCCCCCCCCCCCCGCCCCCCCCGTTCCGCCCTCCCCGTGCTGGCGGCGCGCTCGCGGCCCCTGACCGCTCGCGCGCCCTCTCCCACTGTTTCATTCTTGTTCTTTTTTTGTACCTCCCCGTCCAGGCGCCATCTTTCGTGACGCCCACCACCCACCGAAGGGGTGGGGGTGCCGAGGGGTGGGGGGCAGAGCGGGGGGTGGTGGGGAAGGGAGTGCGGGGGGGTGTGCGGGCGTGTGTGCGGCAGCGGAGCAAGGTGCCCCATCCCCCGACTACCCGCCTCCCCCGACGCCACGTCGGCGGCTGCCGACGCGCGAGACCCCGTCCTGGAGGGTGTGGCGGTTGACGCCGCGGGAGCAGCGGGGACACGCCGCCGCGGGTGCCGCGCAGGACGCGGGCCATCGAGTGGGGGAGGGGGGGGGGGTGGAGGGGAGGGGGGGTGCATAAGAGCGCTCGTTCCCATTCCTTCCCCCCACCCACCGACCAAACGAGCAACGGCGTCCCATTCACGTGACCACTCCCCCCCGTCGGCACGCAGGGGAGGACGACGACCCCGTGTGGCGGTGGCCGTGGTCGACACCACATGCCCCCACCACCCACCCACATCACCCCCCCCACCCGGCGCTTCTACCTCCTCCGCCTCCTCCTCCTCTACCTCGCCTTTTGGCACCCCAAGCTCCCTTCCCCCCCTCTGCAACGTCCCTGCCTCCTCTCCCAACGCGCCGCCGCTCGGCGCGGGGGGGCGCGGGGGTGCACCTCGGGGCAGCGTTCCGAGGCGCAACGACCGCGTGGATGCCCCCCCTCCCCCCCCCGAGCGCCGCCCCCGCCCGCCTCCCCCCCCACCCCCCCCCCCCCCCAATGGACCGCCGGGCGGTACGGCCGCGCAACAGCGGCGGCCGCTTTGTGATGCTCACCCCCGAGCAGCGGGCGGCGCTGCTCGCCGCCGCGGGGCCCCGCGTGTGCGCCCGGTGTGGCACCACGTCGACGACGCAGTGGCGGTTTTGGGTGCCGCCGCCGCCGCCGCCGCCCCCACCGCCGCTGGCCGCGCCGCCACCACCACCACCCGCCGGCGGTGGGGGGGGGGTCGGCGGGGGGGGGGGGCCGATGGGCTCCTCCTCCGCCTCGTCGGCGGGTAGCCGTAGCGGCGGCAGCTCGAGTACAGGTACGTGGACGGAAAGCTTGGTGCAGAGGTGCGGGCTCGGCCGGCGCCGGTGGGCAGGGGCGGGGCGCACCCGTTGCGAGTGGCGGCGAGTCGGAGGCGTGGCTAAAAGGGCGGACCCGTGCGGCAGCTGGCCCGCTGGGCCCAGGCAGCAGACCCCCACCGTCGGGAAGCTCTGACTGACACATCCCGCGTCGAGATTCCTCTGTCCTTCCCCCGCTTCCCCCCGTCGCTCCACGATGTCCATGCGTGTCCCCGTCGGGTGTATGGGCAGGCGACGGCCGGGGCACCCCCCCCTCCCCCCTCCCGCGGGGCGGCCCCCCCCCCGCCCCCCACCCGCCCCGCGTCCTCCTCTGCAACGCCTGCGGCATCAGTCTCAAGCGCCGCACCCGCCGCACCATCAGCGCCCCCGGCGGCGGGGGGGGAGGGGCCGCCGCGGCGGCCGCCGCGTCCCCCCCCGCCACGCCGGACATCCGCAAGCCCCGGGTGGCCGCCGCCCGCCGGCGGGCGGCCTCGTCGGCGGCCGCCGCGCTGGCCGCCGCTGCCGCCGCCACGTCGGGGCGGGCGCCGGCGGTGGCGCCGCCCCCGCGGGGGCGCGCCGCCCCGGGCTACCGCCCGGGCCGGGCGGTCAGCGGGGGGGGGCGGCCGGCCAGCGGCGGGCGCGCGCCAGCGCTGGCGCTCCCACGGTGGGGGGCGGCCCCCCCTCGGCCGGCGGCGGCGGCAGTGGCGGCACCACCGGCGGCGGCGCCGCTGAGTATTGCCAGCCTCCTTGCCGACGACCGCCGGTGCTACTACAGTGACCTGGGCGTCAGCGCCGCCGCGGCCGTCGCGCGCAGCGTTGACGCTGACGCTGTTGGCAGTTGGGGTGGTGGCAGTGGCGGCGGCAGCAGCGGCGGTGGTGGTAGCGGTGGTGGTGGCGGTGGTAGTGGTGGCGGAGGTGGTGGCGGTGGTGGTGGCGGTGGTGGCCGTGGCGTTGGCGTCGCGCCGCCGCGGTCGCCGGCGTCGCCTTGGCCGCCGGCGGCCGGCAGTTGGGATTGCCCTGGCGGCGACGGCGACGGCGGTGGTGGTGGTGGGGGCGGACGCAGCACTGGCAGTGCGCCGCCGCCGTCGCCGCGGGTGGCGGGGTCGCTGTGGCAGTCGGCGACCGGCAGGGGTGATGACTGTCGTGGCACCGGCGGCGGCGGCGGTGGTGGGGGTGGTGGTGGTCGCGGCGGCATTGGCAGCGTGCCACCGACGCGGTCGCCGCGGGTGGCGGCCTCGCCATGGGCACGCGCGCCCGTGGTGCGGCGGCCCGCCCGCTGTGGGGTGGTTGGGGTCGCTCCCGCCGGGGCGACGACGGCGGCGGCGGCGGCTGCAGTGGTGACGGCGGAGGCGGCGCCCACTCTGACATCAGCCCCACCGCCGCCGCCGTCGCCGCGGCTTCCCACCTTGCAGCGGCTGCCCCCCCTACCTCTGCCGTCGCCGCGCCTCGCGTCGTGCCGCGGCGGCGGCAACGGCGACAGCGTCGACGGCAGCGGCGGCGGCTGCGGCGGCCGCGGCGGCCGCAACGAGGCGACGCCGCCCCACAGTGCCAGCGGATGGGCACCCGTGCCGCCACCGCCACTGCGGCCGTCCCCGCCGCCGCCGTCCCTGCCCGACCGGGTCAGCGGCTATGGCGGCTTTGGCGGCTTCGGCGGCACCGCCGGCGCGTCAGCGGCAGCCGCCATTGCGGCAGCCGCCGCCGCCGCGACCGCGTCGACCCGCGGGCGGGCGGTGATGCCGCCCGCCCCGCTCCTTCCCCCCGCGCCCCCCCGGCCGGTGTTGGCGCCGCTGCAGTACGCGCCGCGGCGACCGTACGTGCCGCCGGCGGCGCCGGCGCTGTCGCCGGCGGCCATGGCGGCGGTGTGGCAGACGCCGCCGCCGGGGGAGGGGCGGCTGGCACCCCCACAGTGGCGGTGAGGCGGGGTGAACGGCTCGCCTACGTGCTCTAAACGGCGGAAGAAAGAAGGACCGGAGGGGGGAGGGGGAAGCGCCGTCTCCACCCCACCATGGCCGGGGTGTGCCGGCATGTATGACTGCCCGTGTGCCCCTCCAAGCCGGCGTTGACCGTTCCCAAACGAATTTCGGGTGGCGGGCGCAGGGGAGCACCGCTGCGGGGGAGCACACCCTTTGAATGAGGCACGTACAAGCCCGACCAGGAAGCTGGGGGGGGGGCAACGTCGAACGTTTGGAGAGGGAGTGGGAGGAGTGGGCTGTTGCGTGCTGGGTGGCGGCGGAGGGCTGAGGCGTGGCGGCCGCGGCACGAATGCCGAGACAGGCGCCAATCCCGGTGCTGAGCGGACAGCCAGAGCGTCGGCCGGGGTCATGGCCGGGACGCGGCTGGCGCAGTGTCCACCCGGCCTATATTAAACGATGGGGGGGGGAGAGGTGCAGAAACACACCCAGATTGTTCAGACCCATCGTGGGGCCATACGCCCCGCCCAACAGCCAATGCGGGGTTGCGCGGCAGCCTAGAGCGCGTCAAGGGGGGGCGCCACCAGTGTGGGAACGCGAGGAATCAACAAGGTAGGCATAGCCTCCGCCGCACGAGCGCGCGCGCGCGCTGCAGCGGGACTCCCATCATTAAGGTCGTGTCTAGACAGAACGCGAGGGGGGGGGATCACCCGCGCACCGCGGGGGCCTTGTTGACGAGAAGAAGAGGGATAGGTACATGCAGGGCAGCCGCCGCCTGCGGCCGCTGGCGAGCATCCAGTCGGCACCACCGACCAGGGGGACAAGCAGCGCGCACGAATGGGGGAAGGGGTGCACCCCATCACGAGTTTCTGTGGAGAAAGGCATACCCATAGTCCAATAGCTGGGCCGAGGCGACACCCACGTCAAGGCGGCAGGGAACCAGGGCAAACAGGAACACACAAGGGGGCACTTGTCAGCACCACGCACACAGCCCGCCACGTGAACGCACTGGACGCAGGCCAGCCACCAGCCCAAATGATCCGCACCCGCGCAAAATACAAAAAAAAAAGTGGGCCAAGCACGCAGGCCGAGTTCAGACCCCACACATGCATCAGCTGCCCCGCAAAGAGCCGTACGTACCAAGGGTAATGCCCGCACTAAAGCCGTGGCGGCCACAAACGTCACCGCATTGGCCTTGACCGCCGCCATGCGTTCCTCCTTGGACGGCCGGCCGCCACCCCCCCCCCCCATGCCGGGGCCCGCAGGGCCGCCCGCGCCCATGGTGCTGCCCCCATTCCCCGCGCCCGCCGCCACCGCAGACGCAAACTGCGCCAGCACCGCCGCGAGCTGCTCCATGTCGGGGCCCTCAAAGCGGTGCACCGGCCGGGTCGCCAGGTGGAACACAAACGTGGGGGTGGTGCCTGTGGTGGACACCGCCACAGCAGCGGCCAGCTCAGAAGCGGTGGTCACATCGACCGAGAGAAAGACTGCGAGCGCAGCGTAGCGCACTGACATGGCCGCATAGGTGGAGGACACCGCCTCCGTGCCAATCGCACCGCTGTGGGGAGCCATCCGCAGAGCAGGGACAGAGGCACGGAGGGCAACGCGGCACACGAAAAAAAAGCCAGTATGAAGGGCAAAACAGAGAGCGATACGGCATGGCCAAGCACAGTCATACAACAGGATGAGACGTCAGGACAACGCGATGCGCGAGACGACAAAACACCCAGCAAGGGTAAAGGCTCCTCCAGCAGGCGAGCAAAGAGCTCTCGAGGGCAATAAGGTAATACCGGCCCGCACACAACGTACCTCCCATGATGAAAGTGGACAACCACCTGGACATGCAAAAATACAGGAGGCGTCGGCGCAAAGACACCGCGGGACGAACACACGCCGCAGGGACACCAGCCATGCAGACAAAAAAAACCAACTGCACGTCAGAGACGACCAGGCGTGCGACGTGACATTGGCTACAAAGCCCCACGACGACTCAGACCGGAGGGTTCCACCCAGCGAGCACCCCGTCGCCGCCACTCCCCACCCCCCCCACCGCGGACTGGATCCGGAAGCTGCCCCCGCCGCAGCCCCACAGGTCCACGAGTACCCACGAAGCACCCCAGACATCAAAACAGCACTCCTCCCCCCCCAGCTCACAGCCGCGCCAGCATCGTGCCCACATCCGCGCGCCCCCTGACCCGCCGTTCCCCTCCCCCTCCACCCCCCCCCCAGCCAGGACACGTACCAGCTTCTCTCCAGCAGAGAGCAACGCGCCCCGAAAGGCGGGAATGGATGAGACAGTGTGAACTGTCATCGTGCAACAGGGCCGCCTCGGTATGCCGCCACACACACCGCACCGACGGCCGGGGCGGGCTGGCCGGCGGGCAGTGATAGCGACGGTCGGATGAGGGGGAGCCGTGTCCCGTCGCCGCGGACGGTCCCCCAACGCGCATGCAGCGTCGGCGGGCCCGGTGACTGGTATTCGCGCTCCATTTTGCACGCTTTCCTGCTTGGGGGTGGTCCACTGCGGCCCAGGGAATGGCCGTCGGCGCACCAATTGCAAGGCCATCATGCGATACATAGCAAGAAGCCGCCGATCAAATTCCAGTGGAACGAGGACACCCTTTGCCAATGAGGGGGGCCAACGTGGCTGGAGTGCTAAGTACCTATCTAGTAGGCAACATGACACATTGTGTGTCTTCTCAATCTCTGTCCGTGTTGGACTGAATTATTAGCGAAGGTTATACCGACTCGCCACGGAACCGCTGCACGCTAACGCGAATCGATTGGTCCACGTAATGGCCGCAATAGCAATATCAAATTCATCCTGACCACACGTTGGACCGGTGGGGCTCGAGTGGCACGATGCGCGGACCCGTCGGCGGTGTCCAGCGGGCTCATCGGGGCAGCCTTGCGGTGCCCACCTACTTGGTGTGTACGAGCGGCCTCGTCGGCGAGAGGAAGAGGTAGGACTGGGGGTGGGGGGTCGACCGCTGAGCCGGGGGGGGGGGCGGCTGCGGCTTGAGTAGGGGCAGCTTTGACCCTGCGGGGGGTTGCCGCTGCCGCGGGGGGGGGGGGCAGCCTCCGCAGGGGATGGAGCTGACACTGGTAGTCGCTGACGGGGAGGGCGAGGCCGCGGCTGGGCGTGGGGCGGCCGCTGCTTGGTGGGTTGGGCGGCTTCATCTGAGAGTGGGCAGGTTGCTGCCTGTGGGCGAACGGCGCCTCCCAGGGGGAGGTGGCTACTGTCAGGGGTGGGGCGGCCGCTGGAGGCGGGGAGAAGGTCCTCTGTAGTTCCTGCCTGGGGGGGGCGGCGGCTGTCGTTTGATGGGCGGCAACTGTCGGGGAGAGAGTAGCTGTTCCTAATGAGGTCGGGGAGTTGGTGATTGGGCACGGTGGCTGCGGGCGGCTAGGGGCGCCTGGTGGGTGGCCACTACCCTGCTTAGGGGGCTGCTCTTGCTAGAAGCGGGGAGGCCGCTGGTGGCTGGGGGCTGGCAAAAAAAAGCCAGCGGGAGACAATGAAACAAAATCCAGAAAAATGACAAAAAAAAACAAAAAACGCGAAGCAGGACTCCGGTCCCCTACGCAGTCGCAGCTGCAGAGGCCCTCTGCATTGCACACACGCACACAAACGCAAGAATAGCGTACAGTCACCCACCGGGGGCGCCGCGGAAGCGGTGCCATGTTCAATGGCCGCTACAGGCACAAAGCGGCCAGCCGCCGCAGGAAGCAGGGGGGCGCGTACCCCCGGCGACGGCGGCGCAGCGTCGCCGGCGGGTGGAGGGGGACCCACGGCCCGCCACATGGGAGAAGGAGACTCAAGTAGGGGGGGAGGGGTGGGGCACGCTCCGCACCGCGCCGCCGCTCACGACTGGCCGGGGCCGAAGAGAAGCCGGCCCACGCGTGGGGAGAATGCCCGGATACGACTCTGGACATCATCCACCTGCCGGGAGCAGGCCGTGCCCGTCTGGGCCCAGCGAGCAACTGCCGAGGCCGTTTGGGCGCCGCAGCACCGGGGGGGAGGGTGACAGGGAGTAGGCGGGCATCATGGTTTCGCGGAGGGAGGTTAGTCAGTAAACACAGAAAAACGTTGCACTCACAAAAAAAGGAAAAAATCGGACAGGACAGGGACAGGCGAAGAAGCAATAGGGACAAGAGCGAGAATGGCACGATGGTGCACCACCGCGGGGACCCACACCCGCCAACGTACAATGCTCGCAATTGTTCCACCTGAGGGGGGGGGGGGGGGACCCCTTCTTCCCCACTTTGGTCAGGGCCCTGTCCTTGACCTGCTCAAGGGTGTACCTAGCAAGGCCTTCGCCCCGCTCCGGCGTGACAATGAACACCCCGTCCAGGCTGCCGCCGGGTGGGAGGAACTGGTCAATCGGGGTGACGCGAATGCGCAAGAAGCGGATTTACCCAGCAACTCTCCAGCGTCCGGGGAGGAGGGGGGCACGTACTACCACCACGCAACAGTACCGCAAACAAGGATAGAGAGGGACCAAAAGTGCAGAGCGAGAGTGCCATCAAGTACTGGAAAGAAATGGGCATCATCGCCACCAGGGCTGGTCCGTCAGAAATGCGCCCCCGTCGGTGGGGGCACGCCCCCCGCCACCCAGCTTAGGGGAAGTAGCACAGCCAGAGTATCAACCGATCCTCCTCATGTGTCCCCCCACGCCAGCCCCTCGACTACACATACCCCAGTGCACCACCGCCCGCTCCGCGCACACCTCGTGGCCCGTGTAGTTGTGGCCAACAAAGACGGCGAAGTGGTCGTAGCCAGAGCCGTTCGCCGACGACGAGGCCACGGACGTGCCGTCTCGGCGGATGACCAGCACGTGGCCAGGCTTCAAGTCTTTGAGACGCCGCAACGGGATCCGCTGCTCGGCTACCTGCCCCCTAAAGACGCGATTGTAGAAGCGTCGGCCGGGCCCATCGTTGGCGGCGCCCGACGGCCGCCCATTCGACGCCATTGGCAGCCTGGGTCCTGGGCCGGTTGAGGTGCAGCACACTCGGCAGCGGGTGGGGTGTCGGCGCGGCCGCGGGGGCGCGACCTGCGCGACTGGCGGCTGCGTGCGCGCGGGACGGGTCGTGACGACGGTGGGTTGCAGTGCACACGCCAGGCTGATTTCCCTTTGTATCGGGAGTGTGGGCCCCCTGGTGGGCCCCCCCGGGAGATGGACCCTTGTGGGGCAGGTGGCGCGGCCTCTGCTTGCCGTGGTCCACTCCGCGGAGTGGATCACAGCAAGCAGCGCAGCGCCGTCTAACGCAGAAGCGTGCTGGCATCGGATTTGGGCAGTGCACGGCGTCTGCGAACCGCTGCAGCTCATGTAAATCCCTCTCACAGGGCCCATACGCTGCGGTTTTTTCGTAGCGCCTCGCACTCCGCGTGCAAGCCCCGTTCGCAGCACTTTTCAGGAAGTGCCTTCTCGTAGTCATCAGGGCCATGTGGTCAGGCACCTGTTCATCGTCTTAGATGTCACTACATAGTAGAGGCAACGCGAACGGGGCTTGCACGCGAAGTGCGAGGCGCTTCGAAAAAACCGCAGCGTATGGGCCCTGTGAGGGGGATTTACACGAGCTGCAGCGGTTCGCACACGCCGTGTACTGCCCAAATCCGATGCCAGCGCGTTTCCGGGTTAGACAGCGCTGCGCAGAGGCAGCATCGCCTGCGCGATTCCGCGAGGAGAGAACACATGTGACAGGGACGAGGGGGGGGACTGGCCACTTGACACTCCCGTCATCAGTGAGTCTGAACCTGTCCACCCTCGTGCGGTGCCCCCATGCGCCACCAGCACAGCGGCCGTCAAGCAACAATGCACGGCAGCTCACCGCACAGCAATGTCAATCCTTGGCATGGAAGGAAGCCACTAGACGGGTGGGTGCAGGTGGGACGCCCATTCTGGTCTGGAAGTGGGGATAGGTGGCGTGGGAGCCAGCGCACGCGTGAGGGCCCGTTTTCTTCCTCGTCCTCTCTTTCCTGTGTGGCCAGTCCGGCGTCGCTTGTATTTATTTATTCTCGTCGGGCTTGTTCTCTACTTCCTTCTCGCCAGACCCACAGCCGCCACGCGCCTCCGCTCCCAGCGACCCCCTCCGCCACGATCCCCCCGGGTTATATCTGGAGGTGAGGCGAGACTGCGATCCCCTGTGCCAGGTCAGGACGACACCTACGCGAGGCAATCGCCGGTGTCTGCTCCTCTTCTTTGCTCAGCCTGAGGCTGCAACCGCAGCTGAGGCCCAACGTGACGCAATCGCCTTTGATGAACATGATCGGGAGGTAGCTTTGGCGCAGTACCATAGATGCGCATTGTAGGCTCACCTTTCTCTCTGTGCTGTACTAAATCCACACAGGCACCATGCCGCCCGAGAGCCCCCGAGCAACATTGCTGTCATCAGCTCCCTGGGCGCCTACTGCGGGTTCACACGAAAGGCGCGCCGAGCAGCGGGGCCACACACCTCGCCCTACCCGCTGGCGCTGGCGGGCGACGACGGGCGGCAGAGGCGCACAAGCTGTGGACGAACACACAGGTCCCTGTCCATACAGCCCGTGCACGTCTGTTGGGCCCCGTGTGGACGCACCGCGCTGTCGTGCGCGACATCCCCCCCAGACCCCCCCGGCAAACGACACATGGAATACATAGATGTCACACTGTACACGCGCGTCGGTGGCCACCCCCTCGTCCACGCCCACCCCTACCCCCCAAGCTCCTCCCCCAACCCCCCAAAAACAAAGAAACAACAACCAAAGCAGACCGGCGCGGGTCGGCTAGCCCATCCGCGGCCGTAGCCTCCCGCCCCCCCTCCCCCCCGCCCCTCCCCCCGCCCGCCCCTCACTCAGCACCCCAACCTCCCGCCGCAGCGCGGCCACCTCCCCCACCAGCACCGCCACGTCGGCACGCATGGACCGCACCGCCGCGGCGGTCGACAGGAGGAGGCCCAGGCCGCCTGCCATGCCCGCAACGGCGGCCAGCCCCACCGCCACGCCCGCCGCCATGGCGGGTGACACGCGGCGGCAGGTGGCACCCCACACCGCCGCGGACGACGCCGCCGCCGCCGCCAGCCGTTGCACAGCGGGGGGGCGGCGGCGGCGGCGGTGGTCTGCCGCCGCCTCGTCGGCGGCGGGGGGGGCGCCGCGGCCATGGGGGGGGGTGCTCCCGCGGGGCGCCGCCACGCCGGGGGTGGCGGCGGCCACGGCGGCAGCCACAGCGCCCGCCGCCGCGGCCGACGCGGGCGACAAGGGGGGCGACACGGAAAGCGGGCGGCCGCCCGCGCAGGCGACGCCCCCCGCCTCTGCCCCCCGCGGGCGGGACGCCCCCCGGCGGCGGCTTCGGCGGCGGGCGCCCCCCCCCCCCCCCCCCCCGGCCGCAGCGGGGCGGCGGCGAGCGTCGTGGCGGCCAGCGCGAGGAGCTCCCGGTAGGCCGCCGCGCAGTCGTCCCGGGCGCCGCGCTCGACCTTGCCCCGCAGCGGGAAGGCGCGGGTAAAGTGCACGCCCGCCGACACGGCCACGAGGGTGGCGGCGCCCCCCGCCGACGCGGCGCCCCCCCCCGCCGCGCCCGCGTCGGCGGGCGAGTCGACGGGCGTCAGCGCAAAGGCGGTCTCGGTGCGGAAGGCGTCGGCAAACGGCACGTCCAGGTTGTGGCCCGAATACTCGACGAGGACGCCCGGCCCCGAGGCCCCCGGGGGGGGGGACGTGAAGGAGTAGGTGTGCGTCTCGACGACGCGGGTGGACTTGGGCCCAATCCGCAACGCCAGGGGATACACGTACGTGACGGTGCGGGTGGGGTAGGGCGACGCCGCCGCCGCACCGGCGGCTGCCGCGTCGCCGCCATCCCCCGCGGCGGCGGTGGCGGAGGCCGCGTCGCGCGCGGCGGTCGCCCCGGCCGGCGGCGGTGGGCGGGACCACGGGCCCACCACCACCTCCCGGTTGCCCCGCGCGGCGTGGTAGGCGCGCACCCAGTCGCCCACAAAGAGGGCGTTGAATATGCCGGCGGGGGTGCCCGGCAGCACCGCGCGGGCCACCTCCGAGTGGCGGCCCGCCTCGGCGCCCGACGGCGCATCCCACACGTCCGCGGCGGTCGCCCACACGGCCGCGCCCCCCGCTCCCGCCGCCGCCGCCACGGCCGACGGCGACAGCCACCCGCCGTCAACGCTGCCATCGTCACTGTCAAACGAGGAGGCTGGGGAGCCAGACGTGCCGCCGCCGCCGCCGCCGCCGCCCGCCTCGTCGGCCGCCGACGTGGCCGTCGAGGTCGTTGCCGTGCCGCCGCCGCCGCCGCCGCCGCCGCCGTCACAGTCAGCAAACGACACGACGGGGACGGCCCCCGCGGCGACCGCGTCCATGCCCGCCGAGCCGAGGCGCCTCAGTAGGGCGGGGTTGTCGCCCAGGGCGGCGCCCCGCCGCCCCCCCCCCCGCCCCCACCCGCCGCACGGCCAGCAGCGCCGGCCGCCCCCCTGCCTCCCGCAGCGTCGTCCACCTCCCCCCCGTGCACCTGCGCCAGGCGGCGGAGGATGGCCGTGTACGCCTTTTCCCGCGACGTCATGGACCCAAACACGAGCGGCGGGCGGCCTTCGGCGGCCACCAGCTCCACGCGCAGCGCGTTGGCCACCAGCCCCGCCTTGGTCTTGGCCACCCCCGCCACCCGCGCCCACGGCAGCACCTCCACGGTGACGCGGCCAAAGATGTTGGCGTAAAAGCCGAGCGCCGAGTCGGTCACGTACAGGCGGCCCTGCAGGAGGATCTTGCCGACCAGCGCCGCCGAGTAGCTACTCCGCACAGTGTCGGTGGGGGGGAGGCCCAGCTTGGCCAGCACCTTGGCCGCCTTGCGCCCGCCCGCCGGTGACGCCCCGCCCGCCGCCCCGGCCACCGCGGCAGAGTGGGCAAGCACCAGCGGCGGGGGGGCGCCGTCCTCCCCACCGCCGCCGCCGCCGCCGCCGCCACCCCCACCACCGACAGACGCAGCCCAGCTACCGCCGCCGACGGCGCCCCACGTGGCCACCGCCGGGGACACGCCCGACGTGGCAGAGCCGGGGGTGGTGACGCCGCCGCCGCCCCCACCCCCACCGTCCCCCCCCCCCCACCACCGCCCCCCCACCGCCTACGCCCAGACGCCCGCGCCCCCCCCCGCGCCCCGGCAACCCCCGCTTGGACCGCCCCCCCCCCCCGCGGCCGCCGCCACCGCGCCGCCACCGCCACCACCGCCGCCACCACCGCCGCCACCGCCGCCACCGCCGCCACCGCCGCCACCGACACCCGCCAACGGCACGGCGGCGGGGACGCCTGCCCCCGCAGCGGGGGCGGCGGCAGCGGCGGCGCGCCCCCCGCCGTCGCCAGCAGCAGGAGCACCACCACCACCACCACCACCACCGTCGGCCGGGTCGCCCTCCCGGTCCGACGACGCCGCCGACGAAGAATCCTCGTCCGACGGCAGCGGCGACAGGACGGGCGCCCCCGCCGCCGCCGCCGCCGCCGCCGCCGCCGCCGCCGCCGCCGCCGCCAACGACGCCGTCGACGCCGTGTCGCTGCCCCCCCCCCCCCGCGGGCGCCCCCACCCGCACCGCCGCCGGCAGCGCCAACGGCGGCGAGGCCGTCTGCCGGTGGGGGAGTGGCCGCCGCAGACGCCGCAGCCGCCCCAGACGCGGGGGATGGCGGGTGCGGCGGCGGCGGCAGCAGCGGCGCGGCGGCGGCAGCCGCGGCGGGGAGCTTGGCACCGCCCCCCCCCTCCGCAGGGGCCGCCGCGACGGCAGCGCCGCCGCCGCCGCCGCCGCCGCCACCGCCACCGCCACCGCCGCCACCGCCGCCGCCGCCACCGCCGTCGCCACCGCCGCCGCCACTGCCACTGCCACTGCCACCGCCGCCGGTAGCGGGGGCGGCGGCGGCGGTCATGGCGGCGGCGCGATGACGGCGGGCGGGGGGTGGCAGGGGAGGGGAGGGTGGCAGGGAGGGGGCAAGGGGGGGGGGGGGTGGGGCGCCCGCGCGTGCGCAGAAGCAGACGGCGGTGGGGGGGGGGGGGCGGGGGGGGGCGGGCGGGACGGAGGTCGCCAGGCGTCGGCAGTGAGAGGGAGAGTCGGCAGGGGGGGGGGGGGGGGGGGGGGGGGGAGGGTGGGGCAAGGCGGCAGCGCGTAACGGGGCGACAGCGGGGGCGGGCGGGCAGGGGCGGGGAGCAGACGGAGGGGGCGCTGTCCCCGGCCGGCAGCCGCTGAAGCAGCCCGCGCAGGCCGCGGGGCGAGTGGGCAGGCGGGGCGTGTGGCGGCGCCGCGGCCACGCGCGCCCCCCACCCCCCCCGCCCAAGGGGCAGCACCACCCGCGCACGCGCACGGGGCGGGAGGGGGAGAGGGGAGGGCGGGGGGGGGCGGTGGATGGGGGGGGGGGGGGGGGGGGGGGGGGGGGGGGGGGGGGCGCGGTGGCGTGCGTAGCCGCGGCCAACGGCGCGAGGCGGCGGCGGCAACGGCGCGAGGGGTGGTGTGGGGGGGGCCGCCGCGGCTTGCTGTCGCTGCCGCCGGGGCCACCGCCGGGGACCCCGCAGAGGCAGGCCGCGGCGGGAGGACCGATACAGACCGAGGGGATATACCCGTCGGGCCGACGGGTAGGTTGCGCCGCCGGCCGGCCGGCCGGCTGGCCGGGCCGCCGGGCCGTGCACGGCCCCCCCCGCGGGCGGCGGGGCGGGGGGTGTCTCGGGGACGGAACAAGTGGGGGGGCGCCGCCGCCGTGACCCGCTGTGACACTGCTGTGGCCGCGGCGGGGCGCGGGGGGGTCGGCGTCCCCGCCCGAGGGGCGTGCGCGGCTGGGGAGAAGACAGACTGCGCGGCTGCAGGTGGCGGCGCTGTCTGGGATGTGGGCGCCGCCCTCCCGCCCGCTACTGCACACCCCACCGCGAAAAGTCATGTACTGTACATGTACATACTGTACCCTGATGGCAGCCCCCCCCCCCCCCTCGGCCAGCCCGGCGTGTGGGCGCCCACCACCACCACCTACCTCCTCTGCCGTCAAGTCAGGTGTTGCCCCAGCCGGCCTCTTGTCCTCGATCAAGTCAGGTTCTCCTCCCCCCCCCCCCCCCCCCCTCCCCCTCTGCCTCTCCCTCTTTGCCGCACGCGCCGTCCAGGCGGCGGTGGGTGGGTGTGGCTGTGGCTGCCGCCACAGCGTCTGGGTCGCCTCGACCGGGGCGCCCCCGCCCTACGGTCACGCCGCCGTGACGCACCCCGACTTGGACCCCCCCCCCCCCCCCCGGCCTCCCCCGTCTTTTTTCAGGTGGGGGGGGGGGGGGGGGCAGAACGATGGTGGGGGGGGGGGGGTGGGGGGGGTGCGCCGGATTTATTTTGGGTGCGCGGTGGGAGGATGATGAGCGGGAGGCTGGGGGGGGGGGGGGGGGGGGGGGACTTGGCGGGACGGAGGGGTGGCGGGGGGGGGGACCTGTGTCTTGGCCGCCAGGGGAAAGGCGGAGGAGGGGGGGGGGGGGGGGGGGTGGGGGAGGGGGGGGAGGGAGGTGAGATGGGGGGACTCTCTGCCTGGCGGGGTGGGGGGGGGGGGGCACGCTGCTCTGCCGTCGTGGCCTGCCCTGCCGTGTCGTGGTGGGCGGGGATGCCACGGCGGCGGCGACGCGCCGCCCGAGGGGGGTGAGGGGGGCCCGCCGCCAGAGGAGCGGGGGGGGGAGAGGGTGGAGGGGGGGGGGGGGGGGGGGCTGCTGCTGCGTCTGCCCGCCTGCCTGCCTGCCCGCCCGCCGGCCTGGTGGGGGGGGCGGCGGGACCGCCGCCGCTGCTGCCTGCCCCCCCCCCCCCCTCCCGCCCGCCACCCCCACCGCGGGGGGGGGGGGCGGTCGCCGCTGCCGCCGCTGCTTGCCGCAGCGCCGGTGGCCGTCGCGGACGCGGACGCAGACGCGGGGGGGGGGTGGTGGTGGCGGCGCCGCCACGGGGACGCTGGGTGGGTTGTCGCCGCTGCCGCCGGTGGGTGGGTGGCGGCACCGGCGACGGCGACGCGGGACGGGTGGGGGTGGCCTCCTCTGGCTTCCCCCGCTTCCCCCCCCTCCCCCCCCCCCCGCCCCCCCCCGCTCTCCATTTCGTGCGCCGCCTTTTTTTCTCTCTGGCAACGACCGCGACCGCCGTCGTCACGACAACGGCCTCGACGTTCACCCCCTCTCTGGCTTGCCCTCCCCCTCCGTCCCCCGCTCGTGGCCTTCCCCCCCCCGTAAAAAAAAAAAAAAAAAATGACCATGAAGCGCGGGCGCGCCAAGGCGGCGGCGCGCAAGTACGACCGCCCCCTCTCCATCCGCCTCGTCGTCGGGCGGCTGGACCAGGTGCCGGTGAACCACGCGCTCGTGTACGTCAAGTGGAAGGTGGTGTCCCCCACCACCGCCGCGGCGCCCGCGTCGGGCGTCACCCGCGCGGTGGCGGTGGCGGGCCACGCCGCCGACTGGGGCGCCGCCTTTACCATTGCCGCCACCGCCGCGGTGCGCGCCGCCGACACGGCGGTGCTGCTGCCGGTGGTCCTCCGCCTCAGCGTCCGCTGCCTGCGGCGGGGGGCGGTGGGGGGGGGGGGGGGGGCTCGTCGGGCCGCCAGGCCCGCTCGGCGGCGGCCGCCGCGGCGGCGGCGTCGGCGGCGGCGGCGTCGGCGGCGGCGGCGGCGGCGGCGGCGGCGGCGGCAGCGGCGGCAGCCGCGTCGGCGTCAACCCCCCCGCCGCCGTCGTCGTCATTGTCGTTGACGGCGTTGCCGCCGGCGGGGGTGGCGGCGGCGGCCGCCCTGGAGGGGGGCCCCGCCGACGCGTCGACGCGCGACGCGGGCGGCGGCGGCCGCTCCAGCGGCCCCGCCGCCGCCGCCGCCGCCACCACCACCGCGGCTGGCGCGGCGGCGAGCGCCGAGGGGGCGCCGGCGGGCGCCGCCGCCCCGCCGCCCGCCCCCGAGGTGGGCCTGCCGGTGCCCGCCAATGGGGCGCACGAGCGGCTGGGCGTCGTTGAGCTGGACGTGACGGACGTGGCCGCCGCCCGGGGGGCGCCCGTCACCCGGACGGCGCTGCTGCAAGAGTCGCTGCTCAACGCCACCCTCCGCGTCACCCTGCAGGTGCGGGTGGGCGCGCCGGGGGGGGGGCGCCCGCCGCTGCCCGCGCCGGCGGGGGCGCCGCCGCCCCCCGTGGGGGGTGCCCCCCCGCCCCTGCCAGCGACAACCGCAGCGGCGGCGACGGCGGGGGGGGGCGGGGCTGTGGCGGCGGCGGGGCTGCTTGGCGTGTGCTCCCCCGTGAGCGGCGTGGACGGCGACTCGTTTTCATCGGGGGGGGGCGCCGCCGCCGGCGGCGGCGCCGACGCGGACCCGCGGCTGTCCGTGTCGACCGACGGGGCCAGCGGGTCGGGGCCGCCGTCTGGGCTGCCCCCGCCGGGCCACCCGGCGGCGGCGGCGGCGGCCGACCGCCGTGGCGGCAGTGGCGGCGGCGGCGGCGGCGGCGGCGGTGGGGGCGGCTGGGGGGGAGAGCGGGAGCCCGCCGCCGCCGCCGCGGTGGGCTCCCCTCGTGGGAGCGGCGGCGGCGGTGGCGGTGGCGGCGGCGGTGGCGGCGGCGGTGGCGGCGGCGGTGGCGGCGGCGGTGTGGGCGTGCCGCCGCCGCCCTCCCCGCGCGACTCGGCGGGGCGGAGCAGCAGCACGGCCAGCAGCGCGACGACAGGTCTGTCCTGGTCCCCTCCCCCGCCGTCGGCGGCGGCGGCGGGCGGCGCGGCGCCGACGCCCCTCCCCGCCCCCCCCGCCGTGGGCACCGACGGCGGCGGTGGCGGCGGCGGCGGCAGCGGCGGAGTTGGGGGTGTCGCCGCCGGCGTCGGCGTCGGTGGTGGGGAAATCGGCGACGGCGACGACGGGGCGGCGGGGCTGGGCGTCCCCGCCGGCGGTGCCCCCCACGCGTCGCTGATGGGGCGCCTCCCCGAGTGGCGCTCCGACGCGCTCGGCGGCCTGCACGAGCGCATCCGGCAGGCGCGGTGCCGGGTGGCCGTCCCGCCCGCCGTGGTCGCGTCGCGGGTGGACGCGGCGGGGGTGGTGGCGGAGCTGCTGGCCGCCGCGGCGGTGGTGTGGGCGGCCGGGGGGGGGGCACGGGGGGGAGGGGGGGTGGGGGTGGGGGCGGCGTGGGGGGGGGGGGGGGGCACCGGTGGCGACGGGGAGGGGCGGGAGGGGGGGGGGGCTGTGAGCTCCATGACCGTGTCTGGGCCGGTGGGGCAGGCCTAACGCCGCTTCACGCGGGGGGGGGGGGGGGGGGGGGGGACATGGTGCGGGGGGGGGGGGGGGGCACATGGTGCGGGAGTGCCTGTGCTGTCGACCCTCCCACGTCACGGGCGCTGTGGGTTTGGGTTTCCAGCGCGTCACGCGCTTCCCCCGGCGATGGCAGCCCGCCCGCCCGCCACGCTAGCGCCCCTCGCCGTGCGTGCGGCTGCACCACGGGCGTGGTGCCGCCGAGGCGGCATGCGGCAGCGGACGCGCGCCTGCCTGCCGCCCCCCCGGCCCCCAGAGCGGCTTCCTTGCTGGCAATGTACCCGCGGGGGTGGCCGGGCATGCCCCTCGCGGCCGGTCGTGCCGCCCGCCGCCGCCGCCGCCGCCGCCGCCGCCGCTGCCGCTGCCGCTGCCGCTGGTGGCGTCCTGCCGGCCACCGCTGGGGTGGCCGCGCCCGCCCCCGCACCCCCGCGGGGGGGGGCTCCCGTGGGGGCACCTGCCGGCGGCCGTGTCGTCGGCGGCCGTGCCGTCATTGGCGGCGGCGTTGCGTTCAGGCGTGGCCAACCTGGAGAGTTCTCCAGGGGACAAAAGGGGGGGGGGGGGGGGGGGGGGGGGGGGGGGCGCTGCCTCCCCTGCTCGGCGTGCGCGGGGTCGGCGGCCGCCGCCGCCACTAGCGACGGTGGTGGCGATGTCCACGGCAATGGCCACGGCGGCGATGGCGATGACGGTGCCGCTAGCGGCGGCCGCCGCTGGAGCGCGGGCCCGCCTTGACGTCTTGCCGGTGGTGGAGGAGGTGCCATCTGCGGCGGCTGGGCATTGATGCAACCCCCTGCCCCCCTGCGGCCTCTTCCGCCGCGCTCCCTCGGGAGCAGAGCGCACGGCACGGGTGCACGTCTGCCGGCCTTGACACTGGCTGCCTTGACTCGCGTACCGCGGGGGTGTGGGACTGGCGGGACGGGCGCAGCTGACTCGCTCCATGAGACGAGCGGATGTGGGCACACGACAGGCTGGGCGGCTGTTGGCGTGGATGGACGTCTGCTATTGTGCGTCCCGCAAAAAGTGGACGTGCACGGGTCGTGCAGTGTGGGTTTGATTGGTCCAGTGGCCGACATTTGACATGATCACGACACGAGCACGTCCACTTTTTACGGGACGCACTACACCACGCGCGCGTCCCTCACGACAGACATGCTTTTTCCCCCTTCGGCACGCGGGGGGGTGGGGGGAGGAGGGGCGCCTGTTGCACTCGGGCAGAGGTGGACGCCGTCGCCCCTCGCCTCAACGTGCGGTTTGTCCTTTCCCAACGCGACGGCCTGCGAGGGGCGCGGACGCGCCGCGCGGCGGGGCCCCCTCGCGTCTCTTTTGCTTCTGCGCCACTCTGCCCTTCCTTCCCCCGCTGTCCTCACCCGCCTGCCTGCTGCTCTCCTCCCGGCGCTTCCTGCAACGCGGCCGGGGGAGGGTGTCTGGTGCGGCCATGGTCCGCCCCCCCTTGTGGGGTGATCCTGCACGTGGTAGGGGGGGCGTCCTCGCGGGGTGCGGCCGCTCCACCCACAGACCTCCCTCGCCCCCTGTCCTCGCCCGCCACTCCAGACGGCGGACACGCAGTGGCTACAGTGGGGAGGTGCTGCACCGCAGACGGTTTGGCAGTCGACTGGTCAACTGTGACGACCCGGATTCCTTGCGTGGATGAGAGGTACCTGTGCCGTCCCGTATCTCTCTGTCCAGTCAATATGTGGTGATGTGACGGCGGACCGCACCACCACGCTTCGCACTCCTCACTGCCGTCTGCGTGGCCTCTCTCCAGCCCTGTGTTCACTGCTAGGGGTGCCAGGCTGCTGCGTCGGGTCACGGGGCGTTCCGCTGCCACGCCCCCGACTGTTAGCCTTGTGGACCAGGGCGGGCCCTCCGTCTCGGTTCTCCAGACGAGCGCACAGTCAAGGCTGTCCGTCAACGCACCGTGGTGGCCATGGCCGCGACGGCGGTGGGGTGAGCGACGCCTGGCTGGGGGGATGCGGTCTGACCAGGGCGGCAGGCCGCCTACAGACCGAGAGTTTGGCAGGACAGAGAGATAGACAGAAGAAAAATAGGTCTCAAAAGGCGATACAGCCCGTGTTGCCTGTGACTGTGTTTCGAGATAGACAGACCGATTTTGAACTCAAAAAGTCAAACTCTCACCGTGACCCTCCTTGCCTTTGAACTGCTCTGTCACTGTTCAAACGTTTGCCATCGAGTGCTGTTCAAATGTGGCCTATGGCCCGTGCGTGCGCGTTACGCCCGTCGTGGTGCCGCAGCGCAACGGTGGTCGACACCACCTCCCCCCGCGCAGGCGGCCGTCCGCGACCACGTCATTCACCCCACCTCTCACCCACCCCGCCATCCGCCGCCCCGCCCTACCTCACCCTGGCGTGGTCACCCTTTTCGCAAACGGCTGGCGCGGTCGCCCACCCCACCGCTTGCTCCCCTCCTCCCGCCTTGCTCCCCCCCGGCTGCGGTCGTTGCGCGCCGTTTTTTGTTTGTTCCACTACGTATTTCGTCGGCCTGCCGCGGCGGCCGTTTTTTCTTTTTTTTGCGTCCCCTCCCCTCGCCTCCCCTCATCCCCTTCTGGTCTTCCCCACTGACCCCCCCCCCCCCCGCGCGCGCGCCCGCGGGGGCCGCGTGCGGTCGGGCACGCACCCAAGGACGCGCTGCCGCTGCCGCCACCGCCGAGTGTAGCACGCGCGTGGCGGGGGAAGGGGGGAGGGGGTGGGCGGGCTCGGCATCGGCCAAACCACTCCGCGGGGCCGCCGGAACCCCTCCCGTATGGGGCCATTGGGAGGTGCGGGAGGGCGGGGATTGTGGGGAGGGGCGGCGGCGCGGCCTCGCGTGGTAGGGGGGGCCCCGCGGAGACGGCATGGGGAGACCCAGAGCGCGTGGCGCGAAGGCACCCGTCTGTTGGATGCCCCCACCGCCAGGCGAAGGGGGTGGCCGGGGCGTGGCGGTAGCAGCCGTGGCGGCAGCAGCCGTGGCGGCGCCCGTGGCGGCGGCGGCGGTGGCGGCGGCGGCAGCGGTGGGCCGCCCCTGGCGCGGGGCCGCCCAGAGGAGAAGGATGTAAGAGGGGTGCCCCGCAGGCGGGGCGTTGGCTATGGCTGGCACCAAGGTAGTGCGCCCTCAGCATCCGACGGTCTCCCCCGCCCCCGCCACTGGTGGTCGACGGCAACGCGGCCAAAGCGGTAGTGTGCCTGCGCGCGGGGACGCTGCGGCCGCTGTCACTGGCCGGCGCTGACGGCCGCGCAGGGACAAGGGCTGCCTAGGCGGCGGCGGCGCACCGCCCCTTTAACGGCTCGGCTGACGTGCCCCTCCCTCCCCCTCTCTCTTCTCCTTCTCTCTTCTGTCACCATGTCTTTCCCACCCCCTTCCCAGGAGCTGCAGCCGCTGCAGGCGGCGGACGCGTCGCCCCGTCGCGACCCGGCGTCTACGCCCTCTGCTGGCGGGCCCAGCGGGGGCGGCTCGCCGTCGCGCTCGCGGCCGGCTCAACCGCTGCGGCAGGACGCGGCTCTGTCAACACTGTCCGACGAGGCTTACGGCGTTCCCCATTGGGGCACCGGCATCGCGGTTACCTCCTTCACGCTCCAGCGGCCGCGCGGCGTGCCCGCGCACCAGGGGCAAGAGGAGGCGGCAGAGGCGGAGGTGGCTCGCGCGGTGGACGCCGCGAACACGGACAGCGTCTCGCAGGCCGACTTGCATGCCCAGGCCATCCGCATCATCCACGCCCGCTACCCGATACTGAGGCAGGCCGCCGCCATGGGGCGCATGTACTTGCGCCGCTCCCCTCACGTGCGGGCAGTGACACTGGAATCAAACGACTGCCGTGGCTCCTCCTGTGCCTCGTGTACCACCTTCTCTGCGTCGTTGGGCTGCGGTAGCTGCAAAGAGGCGCCCAGCAGCTTTGCCGCGCAAATGATGGACACTCTCTACTTGAAGATGCTGAGGAGGGCGGTGCGGCAGCTGCAGCTGCACAGCTTCTCCGCTTTGGGCAGCGCCGTCCCCCTTCTCGGCTCTGAGCGTCTGACTGGCGCCCCCCTGCGGATCCTCAACTTGTCGTTCATCCCCGAACCTGCGTGGCTGCTGGTTGTGGCGCCGCTGGTCTCTCACCACGGGGGCAGCCTGCGGGACCTGACACTCGCGGGCGTTTCGGACAAGTGCAGGCCCAACGAAACGAGGGTAGGGCTGGTCTTCAACGCTTGCGACGGTGGCATGCCCACCCTCCGCAGCCTTACCCTCACTCATGTCTTCTTTAGTAGGGGCGATGCAACGGCGGTGGCGGCTGCGTGCCCAGCGCTGACCCGCCTGAAAGTCAGTGGCCGTATTGGCCGTGGTGCTGGCCCCGCAGTGGACGCACGCGCGCTGCCCCACCTGAATGAGTTAACGTGGGTGCCGTCAACCCCCTGGTCACTGGAAAGCGGTCTGACCCCGCTCCTCGCCGGCCGCTCGCTGCACGAGGCGCACTTTGGATGCCACACCCTCCGCGACGGAGCACCACCTCCCATTGTCAACCTGCTGAGGGCCCTATCTACAGCTGCCGCGCTCCCTGTCAGGCTGGGCTTCTTCACCGCGGGGACGTTCGATGACACCAACCTCCGTCGCCTCGTGGACTCATCAAGCAGCGTGTCGCAGGTGGAGTCGGTGCGGATGGACCTGGGCGGCAGCTTGACAGGGGAGGGGCTGGCCGCGCTGGGCCGTCTGCCCTCCTTGAAGTCCCTCTGCATCCGTTTGACCGACGAGCGGTGCGCCGACGCTCTCCGCGCGTGGCCCTTTCGGCGGCTGGCCCACCTGCATGTCACCACGACCGAGGGCCTCCCGACGCGGGTGCTGATCCAGGCGCTGCTGACAGGGGTGGCGTCCTCCCCGTCGGCGCCGACGTTGCGCCTGCTCGGCCTGACGTGTAGCCCCTTGGAGGCGAGGTCGGAGGGCAAGCTGCTGGGGCGCCTGTCGAGGCTGCAACGGCTCGACTGCTACCTCGTTGACGCCAGCGGCGTGCCGTACGTCTGGGCCGCCAGAGCCGCCGCCGTGGCCTCGATGGGTAGGCTGATGCGCGAGCTGCTGCCGCGGGCGACGTTCGTGGCAAACATCCCCTCGCAATGGGGGTCAGAGCTCTTATAGCGTGTTTTCCTCTCGTTGGGCGTCGGGTGCACGGCGGCGGCAGTGACATTGGTGGATGAGTGTCATCTTGGGAGAAGGCTTTTCGGGACGGCGACGGCGACTGGGGGGGCCCTGTCGGTGTCGGCGTTGGCGTTGGCGTTGGCGTCGGGGCCGCACGTGCTACGCGTCGGCTTTGGTAGCGGCGGTGCCGGTGCGGGATTCCGGTCGGCGGCGCGGGCGTGCCGGCGGCGACGGCGTCTTGGTGTGCCCCCAGTGCAGCAGGGGGCCCGTCGACGGGCGGCGCACGCTCCCAGCGACCGCCGACCATCCGCCCGCGCCCACCTCAGTGGGCTGGGAACACCCGCCTGCGCTCTCGCAGTGCTCGTTGCGGCGGAGCGGAGTGCGGTCCAGGAGCGACGGCCCGGCAGGCGTGGGGAGCAGCGCGTGGCGCGCCGACGACTGCTACGCAGCGGGGCACGTACGGATTCAGGGTGCCAGTGTGCACGGGGATGGAGTCCATGGGGAGCCGTTTTCTTTTTTCGTCAGCAACTGACTCGACCGAACTAAACGTCCACCCGTCCGCGGACGGTGGGGGCGGCTGCGCGTTCCGCGCCGGCGGGTGGCGGTCTGTCGCCTCTGCCAAGCTTGTCTGCCAAGCTTGACGGGCGCAGCCTGTCTTTTCCGTGGCTCCCCGGTTTCCCCTTGCCCCCTTCATCCGTCCTTCCGTCCCCTCCCCTTGCCGCCTCCCTCCCGCTCGCCACCCCCTCCCCCCCGCCCCTCCCCTCTCTCCCCCCCCGCCCACCCCTTCTCTCTCCCCCCCATTTCTGAGCGTTGCCCCCATTCGTGTTAGCGGGTGCCGGTGGGGCGCGGGCGCTCCCTGCCGCGGGGCGCGCCCGTCCTTCCATGCTGCGTGGGTAGGACCCACCGCCGCCCATCCCTACGCACTGTATGTACATATAGTGCGTCCCGTAAAAGTGGACGTGCTCGTTTCGTGATCATGTCAAATATCGGCCACTGGACCAATCAAACCCACACTGCACGACCCGTGCACGTCCACTTTTTACGGGACGCACAATACGACCAACCGCTTGTCCTTGGTGAGGCACTCACCCGCCTTTCATTGGGCCCTCCCCCGTTTGCATTCATATTCCATTTTTACCCCTCCCATCGTCTGTGTTTGGCTCTGCGAGCGAGGCGCACCACGGCCTGCGTGATCTCTCGGCTGGAGGTTGGCCCTCTAGCGAAGTGGGCCAGCCCCCAAGTGTCCCCTTTCGCCGCCCCTACACCCCCCCCCACGTCCCTCACCCTCCTCCCCAGCGTCTTTTATACACCCCTTCCTCCATTGCACCCCCCGTCCCTCCAGCGGCGGCCTGACGTCCGCCGCCACCATGGACACCCGCCCCTCTCGACGCGCTGCCTCCGCCGCCACCCCCGCCCCCAACCCCACCCCCACCCCCACACCCACCGTCACCGCCACCGCCACCGCCACGGCATGGCGGGCGGCACGGCCACCGGCTGCCTTTGCCATCTGCCCCACCCCCCCCGCCCCGGCTGCCGCCGCCGCTGCCGCTGTTGTCCGGGCCACACGCTCGGCTGCCGCCGCTGCCACCGCCACCGCCCCTGCCGTCGTCGCGTGCGGCTGCCACCCCCGCAGCAGTCGCCGCCGCCGCGCATGGGCGGGGGGGCCCCTGCCGCGGGGGGGTGGGGTGGGGGAGGGGCTGCGGGGCTGCGTGGCCGCCGCGGCGGCGGCGGCGGCGGCGGCGGCCGGCGTGTCGGGGCGGCGGCGCGGCCGGGGGGCGGCCGCCGCGGGTGTCACCGCCGCCGCCACCCCCGCCACTGACGCTGACGCTGACGCTGACGCTGACGCTGACGACGACGGCGGCGCCGACGGCGCCAATGTGGCCGCCGCAGAGGCGGCCGCCGCCGCTGCCGCTGCGGCCATTGCCGCCGCTGCAACCGGTACCGCAGCGGGTACCTCTGCGGCCGCGGCGGCGGCTGCCGCCGCGGCGCCCCCCCCCCCCCCCACTGCGGCCGCCACGGACATGGCCGCCACCGACACGGCCGCCGCGGCCACCGCCGCCCCGTCCCCGCGCCCAACCCCCCCCCCCTTCCCCCGACGGCGGCAACGACGCCGCCCCGCCCCCGCCGCTCATCCCCGACCAGTGGAGCCAGCGGGCGGCGGCGGCGGCGGCGGCGGCGGCAACGACGCCCGGCGTCGTCGACATCCGGTCGGCGGGGGCGGTGGCGGCGGCGGAGCGGGGGCGGCTGCGGGTGGAGGCGCACCACCAGGTGTTTGTCCGCGCCGAGATGACCCGCCCGTTTGAGGCCGCCGTCGGCCGCCACGTGGCCGCCCGCCGCCGCGCCGCGGCGGTGGCCGCGGCAGCGGCGGCGGCCGCCGCCGCAACGGCCGCGGCGGCGGCAGGCGCAGCGGCGGCGGGGGCGGCAGCGCCCGCTGGCGCCGTCGATGCTGTCGCCGTCGCTGCCGCCCCCACCGGTGCCGCTGCAGCCACCCCCCCCCGTCGGCACCCCCGCCGCCGCTACCACCACGTCACCCACCAGCGTGGCTGACGCGGACGCTGCCGCCGCCGCCGCCGACGTTGCCGACGCTGCCTCCGCCGCGGCGGCCGCCACCGCTGCCGACGCTGCCGCCGCCGGCCGCGCGTCGACGGGCGACCCGTTTTGGGTGCTGCGGCTGGTGGCCAACCCCTCCTGGGGCGCCAACGCGGGCATCGTGCCCGACCCACCCCGGTATGTGGTGCGGCAGGTGGCCGCCCCCGCGCCGCCGGTCGACGCGACGGGCGGTGCCGGTGCCGCTGACATTGGCGCTGGCGGCGGCGACGACGGGGCCTCGGCGGCGGCAGCGACGTCAGCGGCAGCGGCGGCAGCGGCGGCAGCAGCAGCAGCAGCGTCGGCGGCGGCGGGCGTGGCGGCCACCCGCACGTGGGTGCAGGCGCTGGCGCGGATGGGGTCAGATGTGGCCGGGGGGAACCCGCCCTACACGGTGGAGTACGCGTGTGTGGGGGCGTATGGGGATGTGGCGCTGGCGGGGCCCGCCGCGGTGGCCGCGTTTGGGCCCCCCGCCGGCGGGCCGGGGGGGGCGGCGGCCGGCGGCGGCGGCGGCGGCCTCTTCGCGTGTGACTATGTGAATGCCAACTGGGCACGGCGGGGGGCGGTGGTGGCGCTGCGGGAGGTGCTGCTGGCGTATGGGCGGGAGAGCGTCGGCTGCACGCCGGGGGGGGACGCCGGCGGCGGCGACGACCCGCTGTGCCGCGTGGACGAGTACGTGCCCGTCCCCGTACCCGCGGCTGAGGGGGCGGCGCCGGCCGGTGGTGGTGATGGCGACGGCGGCGGTGGCGACGGCGGCGGCGGCGGCGGCGGCGGCGGCGGCGGCGGCGGCGGCGGCGGCGGCGGCGGCGGCGGCGGCGGCGGCGGCGGCGGCGGCGGCGGCGGCGGCGCCCCCCCCCCCGCGCGTGCGGCGGCGTCGGCGGCAGCAGCGCCGGCGGGGCCCTTGGCATTTTTCGTCCTCCAGTCGGTGGCGTCGCCGTCCTTTTTCAAAACCGTTGAGGCCTTCCCGTCTGCCGCCGCGCTGCGGGCGCACGAGGGCGGCCGCCGCACCGCGTTTCGGGCGGCCGCCGCGCCGCACCTGGCGGCTGTTTCCATCATGCGGCAGTGTTATGAGCTGGTGGCGAGGGCATAGAATAGTCGGGTCGGGGCGGGTGGGAGACGTCGGCTACCGCGCCGGGGGTGAGAGGGCCGGGCGTGGGTGGGTGGGGGAAGAGGTGATGGCGGGAATGATGGGGAGGGGGGGGGGGATGGGGGGAGTCACTAACCTCTGCCCTGCTGCCGACGGCTGCGGGGAGGCCTTGTTCCCTTCGGCAGTGGGCGCCTCCCCCCCCCCGTCACTCGCTGCGTGTCCATACGTGTAGTACCTTTGCGACCCCTGTCGGCGTGTGCCGCTACGGGGCGGCGGCATAGTTTATATCCCCCCCCCTCCCTCAGCCCCGCCGTCGTCGCCTCCCTAGCGTGGCGCCCGCGCCGCCCGACGCGGGCGCCGCCGCCCACGGCCCGGCGGCGCCCCCCCCCCCCCCCCCGGCTCGTCCTTGCCGCGCCCCACCGCGTCCTCCTCTTCCTCGCTGCGCTCCCACCCCTCCCCCCCCGCCGCCTCCCCGTCGGTCAGCGTCGCGTCCTCGTCGGTGGGCGTCGTCGTCGTCGTCGCCCCGGCGCCACTGTCCCCGGCGGCGGCCTCCCGCTTGACCGGCGCCATGGCCACGTCGCCGCCGCCGCCGCCGCCTCTGCCGCGCAGGGGCGCGGCGGCCGCCGGCGGGGGTGCCCCCCCCCCAAGCCCGCCAGGAGGGGTGGCGGCCACCCCCCCGGCCGCCGCCCCCCCCCCTGGCCCCCCCCCAGACCCTGCCGCCGCCGACGCCGCCGCAGCCGCCACCGCGGCAGCAGCCCCCCCCCCCCCGGGCCGCCCGCCTCCCCCCCCACCAGCCCGTGGACGTCCCGCTCGTGGCGCCCCAGGTGGCTGCGGTACCCAAACTTGCGCTCACACCCCGGGACGGTGCAGCCAAAGGGGCGGAGCGCCAGGTGCTTTAGCCGGTGGTGCAGGTTGAGGTGCCCCCGCGTGCGGCAGCGGGCGCCGCACGCCGCGCACGTAAAGGGGCGCTGCTTGTCGTGGACGAGCGCCACGTGCTCCTTGAGGTGCCCCAGCGTGCCGTACGCCTTGGCGCACCGCCCACACGCGTGGGGGCGGAGGCGCAGGTGCACCGTGTCGCGGTGGGTTTTGAGCTGGCAGTCGTACAGGAAGGAGGCGGCGCAGCCGCGCTCGGGGCACCGCACTAGCTTGGTGCCGTTGCCGTGGAGCTTGTTGTTGTGCCGCCGCAGGTTGGTCTTGGACGACAGCCGCTTGCCGCACACCCCACACACGTAGCGGCCCTCCCCGCGGGGGTGGTGGTGGGGGGGGGAGCACCGGGGGGGGGGGGGGGGGGGGGGGGTGGGCGACGCTGACGCCACCGCCGCGGCGGCCGACGCGCCCGCCAGGGGGGGGGGGGGGTGGGGGGCGCCCCGGCTGGCCGCGGGCGACGTGAAGCTGTGCGAGCGCCCCCCGCCGCCGCCGCCGCCGCCGCCGCCGCCACCGCCAGGGTGGCCGAGGGGGGATGGCGCCGACGGCCACCGGCTGCCCCCCCCCGCCTCTGGCGGTGGGGACGGCGACAGCGTCGGCCAGCCGCCAGTCACCGCCGCCGCGGCAGAGGCGGCGGCGGCGGCGGCGGCAGCGGCGGCGGCGGCGGCGGGCGGCCGGTCGCTGCCGGCGGCGGCGGTGAGGGACCGGCGGGGGGGCGGCGCCCACGGGGGCGGCGACACGCCGGGCGTCAGCGCTGACAGGGCGGGGGGGGACGCCCACGGGGAGCGCCCGCCGCCGCCGCCGCCTGGGCGGGGCGTGCGGCTGGGGGGCGGGGGGGACGGCCGCGGTGGGGGGGGGGCCGCCGCCCCGACGGGCGGCCAGCCGTCCATGCCGTCACCACCACCGCCGCCACTCCCGCCGCTGCCACCACTGCCGCCGCTGCCGCGTCGGCGCTTGACGCCGCCGCCGCTGCCGCGGCGGTCGGCGCCGCCGCCACCGCCGCCGCCGCCGCCGTGGTGGTGGATGAGCGACGCGATGGCCATCCGCGTGTCGCGGGCGGCGCCGAGGGCGGGCGCCGACGCGGTGCGGGGGGCGCCGCCGCCGCCCGCCGCCGCCCCCGGTGGGTGGTAGGCCCCCGCGGTGGGTGCTGGCAGGGGTGGCCGCGGCGGCGGCGGGGGGGCGCCCAGCGCCCCACCGCCACGGCCGCCGCGGCCACCGCCGCCGCCGCCGCCGCCGCCGCCGCCGCCGCCGCCGCGGCCGGTGCCGCCGCCGCCGGGCCGTCGGGTGCTGGCGGCGGGGCCCGCCCAGCGGTCGGGGGCGGCGGCCGTCCACGCGGGCGGCAGCGGCAGCGGCAGCGGCGACGGGCCGGGGGGCGTGGCGGCGGCCCCCCCCAGGGGCGCCCACCCGGCCGACCACGTCCGCCGGGGCGGGGGGGTGGCCCACGGGCTCCCCCCCGCCGCCGCCGCGGCGGCAGAGGCGGCGGCGGTGGTGGTCGACGGGGTGGGCGCCGACGGCGGCGGCGCGGGCCGGCTGCCGACGCCCGCCGCCGCCGCCGACGCCCGCCCCCCCGCCGGCGAGTAGCGCAGCGGCGGGAGGAGGGAGTGTGGCGGGGGGGGCAGCCGGTCGGGCAGCCGCCGGCCGGGGCGGCGGCCCCACGGGTCTGCGCCCCCCCGGGCGGGTGCCGCCGCCGCCGCCGCCGCCGTCGCCCACCCCGCCGGCGCGGACGCGGGGAGGGGTGGCGGCGGGGGCGGCGGCAGCCCCCCCAGGGGGGTGCCGGCCGACGGCGGGGGGGACAGCCCCCACGGGCGGCCGGGCAGCAGCGACAGCGGCGGCGGCAGCAGCGGCGGCGGCGGCGGTGGCGGCGGCGGCGGCGGGTCGGCGCCGCCGGCGCCAACGGCGGCGGCGGCGGCCAGGTGGCCCGCCATGGTGCGCTGGTGCCACGCCGGCGTGGGGGGGGCGCGCCGCGGCGGGGAGGCGGGGGGATGGGCGCCGAGCGGCGGCGGCGGCGGCGGTGGGGGGGGTGGGCGTGGGCGTGGCGTCGACGGTCCCGCCGCCGCCGCCGCCGCCGTTGAGGGTGGTTGTTGGGGCGGGAATGGTGGTGGGGGCGGGGGTGGGGGTGGTGGGGGTGTGGACGGTGGCCGTGGGTGGGGACGGGCGAGTGGGGGAACCGGCCGGGCGGGCTGCTGCTGCCACGGACCGGCGGCGGCGGCGGCGGCGGCGGCGGCGGCGGCGGCGGCGGCGGGAATGGCGGGAGACGGGCGGAGGAGGGGCGGCGGCGGCGCGGCTGCCGGCGGCAGAGGAAACAGCGGCGGCAGCGGCGGCGGCGGCGGCGGCGGTGGCGACGGCGGTGGCGCGGGGCCTGGTGGCCACCCGCCGCCCCGCTGCCGTCCTCGTGGGGGCGTGCCGGGCGGCCGGCCGTCGGTGCCACCGCCACCACCGCCACCACCGCGGGACGGGAGGGCCATCATCGGCGGCGGCGGCGGTGGCGGCCGACGGGGCGGCGCGAGCGGGGGGGGGGGGGAGGGCGGCTGGGCGGACGCACGCGGCGGACGGGCGGACCGAGCGTGGCGGCCCGCGGGGGAGACGCGCTGCACCCCCCCCCCCCCGCCCCCCCCCCCTTCCTCCTCCCCGGCTACCCCTTCCCTCCTATCCCCCTCCCCACCCCCGCAACCGCCGGTGGCCACGCGCAACCGCCCCCTGCTCCCCCCCCCCCCCCCCCCGCACCGGCCTGTCAGTGGGCCGTCCCTGCGCCGCCGCGCCCTTCTCACCCCCGTCCCACCACCGGCGCCGCCCCTGCCGATGGCGGGGGGGGGGGGGCGCGCGGGGGGGGGCAGGGTGCCAGCAGCCACGTTGTGCACCCGCCCGGCGAGGCGGCCCACCGCCGCCCACCCCCCCCCGTCTGGTGGGGGGGGCGGCGCGCGGTAGCGCGCGCGTGCGCGGGTGGGTGGGGGTGTGCCGACAGCGGCGGGCGCGGTGGGGGGGGAATGCGGGGAGGACAAGGCGGCGGGGGGCGGCGGAACAGGGGGGGGGGGGCGGAGCGGGGGGGGGGGGGCCTGCGCGGCGGGAGGGCGGCTCCTCCTCCGCCCACCACCCCCAACCCCCCCCCCCCCCCCCCCCCTTCCCGCCCCGCCCGCCGGCGGCCGTGTGCGGGGAGGAGAGGGGAAACCTTACTCGGCGGGGGAGCACAACGTGCAGGTGACCAGACACCCACCCACCCCCTCTCCACCACACCGCACCCCACCACCACCACCACCGTCGGTGGGTGGAGGCGGCGCGCGGCGGCCGCGGTGGTAACCCGCCTGGCGGCGCGCTGTCGGCCGCGGCCCCGCTTCGGGGGGGGGGGGCGGGCGCGCCGCCCCCCGCTGGCGGTGGTGGTGGACGGTGGACCCCCCCCGCTGGGGAAAGGGGGGTGCCGTGCCGTCGCCGTCGGGGGGTGGGGGTTGGGAAGGCGCGGCGGCCGCACCCCCGCACCGCCGCACCGCCCCCCCCCCCCCCCCACCTCATGCGCCACCGCGCTGCACACGCGGCGACGCAACCGCCGGTGCGGCCCCGCCGTCGCGCGGCGGGGTTTTGGTTGCGGGGGGTGGGGGGGGGGGGGGTTTGGGGGGGGGGGGGGGGGGGTTGTGGCGGCCAGTTGGGGGTCACCGCCTCATGGGGTGACGTCAGGGGGGTCCACTGCAGCTGCGCGCGCGGCCGGCACCGGCGGGAGGAGAGGCGGGTGCGAGGAGGGGGGGGGGGCTGGGGCGGGGGTGGAGCGGGGCGGGGGGCACACCACCACCACCGCCCGCGGCTGCATCCGCGACCGGCCCGGTCGGTCGTCGCTCCCCCCCCTCTCCCCTGCAGACAGAGCCGGTAGGGGGTGTGGTGTGGCGGGGGGGGTGTGCCGTCGTGGCCGCGGTGGCCGGCCCCCTTCCCGGTGCACGCACAGACCGGGGCGCCTGCGCGAGGGGGTCGAGGAGGGCCACGCGTACAGGGGGGGGGGGGTGCAGAGGGGGGCGGGCGGCAAGAGAGAAACAAAACTAAGGGGGTGTGTGTGTGCAAGGGCGCACACCACCACCACCCCCAGGCTTTTTCGCCGCGGCCGGCGCGCGGCCACCCCGCGCACCGCACCCCCACCGCGGCGGACGGCAGAGGGGGGGGGGGGGGGGGGGGGAACTCCGACGACCGCGGCAGCCCGCCGCCCCGCCGGTGCGCACGGCGCGTCGGCTGTCGTGCGTGGCAGACCGCATCGGGCGGTGGCCGGGGGGGGGGGGGGGGGGGGGGGCCGGCGGGCCTGCCGGCTGCTGATCCGCCCCGCCCGTGGCCCTGCGCCGGTGGGTCCCGCGTCGCGGACCAGCGGGCCCCCCACCGCGCCCACCGCGGGGGGGGGGGGGGGCGGGGGGGCCGGCGGCCCCACCAAAAGTCCACCGCCCGCGCCCCGAAATCCGGTCGCCGCGGCGGCTGGCTGGCTGGCGGCTCTCCCCGCCGCCGTCGCGGCTCCAAAAGGGGGGGGGGGGCAACTGGCGCCTACGTATGTACTGTACTGGGCGCGGGTGGCAGCCACCACCACGCCCTTGCACCTCCGGCCCCCCCCCGAGTCGTCAGCGGCTATGTGAGAGGGGGGGGGGGGGGGGGGGGAGTGGAGTGTGGGGTGACGGGCGTCACCCCATCCGCCGCGCGGCCGAGCGGCAACAGGGCGTCATACGGTGTTGCGGCGCACCCCGCGCGGCGCCTCGACCTACGCCATCGACAGCACCCGCGGGGGGGTGGGGCAAGAGCCCCGGCAGGGGGTGGCGTCGTGGCCCTTGCCAGCCACACCGTCGGCTGATCGGCGGTGTGCTGCCCCCCGGCCGCCGCCAACGGCCGTTGGCGGCCAACGTTGGGCGGAGACCGACAAACCGCCGGTCTGGATGCTCTGCTGTTGCAGTGGGGATTTTTGTTTGGGTGCTTTTTTTTTTTTTTAGGTCTTCCCGCAGTGTGAGAAAGGTGACCGGTGGAGGGACGACGCGGACAGCTGACGTTGGCTCCAGTGGCCCGCCCCCGCCCACACCCACCCCTGCGCACGCACGAGGGACCGCACAGACCACCCACCCAGCAACATCCTCGGCTGTCGGCGCTCGGCGTGCGGGGGGGGGGGGGCCCGCTCCGAGTTCTCTGGGAGGCGCTCGATCACTGGCAATCGGCGGGTGGAACCCATCGGTGGATGGGGGGGGGGTGGGTGTGGGGGGGGGGGGGGGAGGGGGGGGGGTGGGGCGGGGGCTTGTGTTTCTCAGCCGCCGCCCGTCCCGCGACACACCGTCCCCCCGCCCGAGGACGCGTGTGGCGAAAGCGGGGCGCTGTCGCGCGCGGTGGCAGTCCACAGCCACCCCGGCGGCGGGGCCGCCCGCGCAGGGCGCCCGTCCGACTGGCAAGGGGGTTTTGTCTCGGCCCACCCCTCCCGCGCAGCCCCCCGCCCCCCCCCCCCCCCCCCTCCGCGGCGGCGGGGGGGACCTGCGCCTAGCATGACACGCGGCGACAGCCGCCAGGTCGGCGGTGGGGGGGGGTGGGCGTGGTTGGGCTCAGTCCTATGGGATCTCCCCCTGCCAGCCGACCCCGCCAAACGGCGATACGTGGGGGGACCCCCCAGTGGGGGCCGCAGTGACGTTGGCCGGCCCAGTGGCCGCAGCGCTGAGCGTCAGCCAATGGGGTGCAGCCGCATACACCGCCCACCGCCGCCCTCTCTCACCGGCGCGGACAAAGCGGGCAGAGTGCCGGGGGAGGGGGGGGGGGGAGGGATGGGTGGCGGGCGACCGGTGGGGAGAGGACGATGCAAGCCCGACAGCCGACGCACCAGCACCGACGCGCGGCAGGCAGCACCACCACGACAGGGCCACGAGCGGCAGCGCCTAGTCCGCAGCTCGCCCGTGTCCCCCTCTTCTCATTTTTATTGAGTGGAATGGCTGACACGGGCGTGGCCCGTACCGCAGACACCGCGGCCACGGAGGCCACGGGGCTGGTGCCCAACCGGCACACCGCCTGGGCCGGGGGTGACCACCGTGGTCGAGGTGTGTGCGCTCGGGGGCCGCGCGGGGGCGGAGTTTCACCTCCGCGGGCTGTTGCCGCGGAAGATTTGGAGACGTTGGGTCCCGGGGGGGGGGGGGGGGGGGGGGGCTTGGCAGCTGCGCTGCAGGGAGACGCCGGTGGGGGTGCGCCCCGCCACACAGCTTTGGGGACGGTCCCCCCGCGCTGGCGTTTGGTGGGGGATTTTCATCCTTGTGGTGCCCCTGCGGGGGATTCCATGAGGATCACATCATCAGGATACCTTTGGCCGATGCATCCCGCGTTTGGATGTTTCCGGGCCTAAGACGATAGCCGCCGGGTCTGTGCTGTCCCCCCCTGCACGCCGCCTTGTCTTTGACGAGGCGCGCGCGCTCGCGCGGGGGCAGCGACGGCTGGTGGCCAGGGCCCACCGGTGTGCCCCGCACGGTGCGGGCGGCGGGGGGTGGAGGAGGAGTCGAGGGGGAAGGGTGGGGTGGTGTGGCACACTGCGCGGCGGGCGACAGTTCAAAAGAAAAGGGACGGGCCGCGGGCTGGCGGTGGTGGGTTGTGGAGGCGGCCGAGGCTGGCGCGACTGCCTCCAGCGGGGTTCCCCCGCCCAATCCAAACGACCCGGCGGGCCAGTTGTGTGTGTGAACTGGGGGGCGGGCAACGCCGACTCGAGCTCACATGATCAGCCACGCAGTGTGGCCGCAGCGCAGGCGTGTGCTCCGCGGAGATGGCATGAGGTCCCGATGCGAGAGACAAGCATCTGTATCACGCTCCGTTTGGAGGGGCTGGGGGGGGGGGGGGGGGGGGAGGGGATGGGGAAAAAGGGGGACGCGCCGCCCGCGGCTGTGCGGTGTGGGTGCACGGCCGTTGCTATCCCGTCCGGGAGCCGACTGGGCACAGTTGCTTTGCACGCTCGTCTGCTGCGTCCACCGCATGACACCGTTTGCGCGGCCACCACTGTACGACCGAACGCTCTTGGCGGGAACGGAGCGGACGGGCTCCTGGCCGTCGCCGCCTCACAGGTGCAGTCCGGTACACCCCGCCGACCAGTCGCTATTCCTGCGTCACCTCTTCGTGAACGCGGCGCTCTTCCCACGCAGAGTCGTAGTCGATTGAGCCAGGTGTGACGCGGGGCATGGTGTGTCGTCGAACATGCAAGCGTGGTGAGAGGTGGGAAGGCGGCAGGGGGCAAAGGCACCAGCTCGTAGCTAGCAACGCCGTCGATAACGCCACCGTCTGCAGGACGTCGAGGTTGAAGTCCACTCCATGCTTCGTGTATGCAGACGCACGCATGAAGAGCAAGAACAACTCCCTCATGCGGTCCTCATTTTTTGCTGTCCAGTCATTCGGAGGGCGGTGTCGCCGAGCTTCTTGCCCGTACGGTCTTCTCCCTTGCAGTTCATCTCCCATGGTGAGCGGACAGTTTCGTACTGCGTCGTCCCTGTACTGAAGGTCGCCCCTCTTCGTGTCCCGTAGCCACTACCGCTTTGGACGAGCCCTATTGGACAGAGCCACAGGTTGCCCACGCAGAGTGCCGTGCGAAGCCCGCTGCCGCTGGCTGGGACCAGTGGAGGTCTTGTCTCCGTTTGCCATCCTGCATCACCGGCAACAGTCCTGAACTCAGCAGGCCGACCCCTGGACTCACCTCCAGCCTGACGCGGTGCCACCTACACGCAACCTGCCGTGCCCACCTACCTGGGCAGTGATGACCAGGAATGCCTCCAGCCGCCGGGGGGCGTTCTTCTGCTAGGGACAGCAGCCGCGGCGGATACCACCGAGCGACTCAGGAAGGATCCGTCCTCCAGTGAGGATGAAGGGCGATGTTCTTTGCCACGTTGCACGTTAAATTCTTGTGTGGGAAGATCCACCAAGTACGATTGTTCTTGTGGATTGTGCACGTAAAGCGCAATAATTTGGGCGCATAGCAGCTCTCTTCACCCCAGTCCGCCACCGCCACCACCACCGACCTGCATCCTCCCCCCTCCCGCACGACTCTCCCCCCCCGCGACGTCGCCACCTGCCGGTTCTTCTTTGCTACCAGCCCTGCCCAGTGTGTGGGAGGAGGGGTCGTGCCAGCGCCCGAGGGGGTGTCCGCTGCGGTGCGGGATGGAACTGCGTTTCGCCCCCTCTCCCGCAGCTTGCGCGGCGTGTCCGCCGAGCGCCTGCCCCCGTGGGGGCGGCCCGGGACTCCCTCCATCGATGATGAACGGCGGCCGTTTCCATCCTCCCTCACCCCCCCCCCTTCTTTTGACTGGTTTGCATCACCCGCTGCTGTTGCGTTTGGTCACCAGCCCATCCGCTCTGGGCGGCTGCGTTTGTTCCGGGGCATCGGTCCACCAAGGCGGGCAGTGGGAGGGAGAGGAGGCAGAGGTAGGGAGGGAGGCGAGACGGTGCTGGCTCTCTTGGCCCGGCGGTTGGTCCTTGGCGACGCCCACCGCGTCGCCCCGTATTTTGTCAATTCTCATTCTGCTTCCGGGGCGCTCTGACGACACGGGTTCCCGCCTCCCCCGCTGGGCACCTCCCCTTGTCGGCCCGCCCCCACGGACCTCCACGACGACCTTGGTGGGCCAGCAGGTTGCGCGTCAGGGCCGTTGCGGCACCGCTTGCAGGGGATATTCCTGGACGGTGGTGCCTGCGCTCCCTCTCCCACTGCGGGAAGGGTAGGCTGTGCAGCCCTCTGGGTATCACTATCTCTTATGCTTGGCGCTGCGCGGTGGTGGATCCAGTTTTGATTGGGGTGGGTCGGACGGCGGCTACCGCAGCCGTCGTGGGCTCGTTGGGGAGGTTCCCCACTGGCACCCCTGTCCGGGCGCTCCTGCCCGCCTGGCGGTACTGCTCCCCGGCAAGTGGGTGGCTTTGGGGGGGCGGTGTGGGTTGGTGTGGGACGGGGTGCACCGCGCGCACCCCGGGGTGTCCGCGCTGGTAGTAGTTTAGTCCAGGGATAGGCTCTCACGGCACGTCTGGCGAGCTTGTGGGCCCCCCACCCACGGGTCCGCAGGGAGGTGACACGTCGTTCCGGCGCCGTTTTTGCCGTCCCTTCCAAGCCGTCGTCCCATTCCTACGCAGCTGTGTCCGGCCCCCACCGCTGCTTTCCGACCTGCTGGTTGCTTGACGGGTGGTGTGCGGTGTGGGGGGGCGGTTGTTGCTGGGCAGTCGACCGTTCTGCTGGTGTCGCCCAGTTTCCCTGACTGGTGCCGCCGCCGCGCTTGTTACGCACCGTGTTGTGGCGGGCGCGTTTAAGCGCCTGCCGTCATCATGGCACGTGTAGGTGTGTTTTGCGCAACGATGCGCGCTGTTGCGGAAACAGAGTGGAGCCCTCTGGGGAGCGGGGGGCGAGATGCGGTGAGGAGGCTGCCCACGGGGGTGGAGAGGGTGAGGCGGCCGTGGGACCCGGCAGTACGATGCTGAACGGGCGCTTGGCCGGACCGGTGCTTCTCAGGGCTCCTCGGGGTCTTCACGAGGCGCCTCGTCTGGGCCTTGTTCGTGAGGTGGGACAGTGCGGGGTGGCCGCGTCCGTGCGAGCCGGCCCTGGTGTATTGCATTGGCCTTCTTGGCTACTGCGTGTCAGGGGCGCGACACGCCTCGCACACAGGCAGCAGCGTACTGCTGCCATTGGTTGGTGCCAATGACTGACTTGTTCTTTGAGTCTGCCGGTGTCTTGTCCCTTGTTTTGCTCTTCGATGTTGTCCTCCCGCCCTATTTTGTTGCCGCGGTTGCGTCGCCCAGGACCGTATATCGTGACCGACACGCTGGGTACGTGCAAACGTTTGCTTTATTGGCTTGCTGGCGATTGTGTGTGTAGCCGTGCATGGATGAGGATATGCGTTCGGTTACGAGTGAGGTGCGGTTACGAGTGAGGGTTCCATGGTTGTGTGTATTGCATCTATTGGCCTTCCTGGGCCGGCACTCGGTGCGCGGAGTGGCGGTGCCCCACAATGGCTTCCTGGGATGCCGTGACGCTGACATCTGGTTCTTGTTGACGCTGCGCCTGAACGCTTGACCCCACACAACTCTCCTTTCTATCTTTTGACGCAGGTCAGGGTACCTTTGGTAAGGTGAAGCTTGCCAAGCACTCGGACACGGGCATGGAGTACGCCATCAAAATTCTGGACAAGGGGGATATCAAGGCCAACGAGCTCACCGTCAACGTTCGGCGGGAGATTGCTATCATGAAGGCGTTGAACCACAAGAACATTGTCAACTTGCGGGAGGTTCTGTCCTCCAAGAGCAAGCTGTACATCGTCATGGACTTGGTACGTGGCGGCGAGCTGTTTGACATGATTGAGCGGAAGGGCGAGCTGGACGAGGCGCTCGCGCGCAAGTACTTCCAGCAGCTGATTGACGGTATAGACTATTGTCATCGACGAGGGGTCTGTCATCGGGATCTCAAGCCCGAGAACCTGCTGGTGGACGAGAATGGGGTGCTCAAGATCACCGACTTTGGCGTGTCTTCCATGAAGGGGGGCGTCGGGTCGGATCTCCTCTACACTGCCTGTGGCACGCCCTACTACTGCGCCCCCGAAATCATCAACGGGGCCGAGGATGGCTATTCGGGCGTCAAGATCGACGCCTGGTCCTGCGGCATCATCTTGTACTTGCTGTTGACAGGTGTGTTGCCGTTCCAACACGACGACATGACGCGGCTGTACGAGCTGATCAACGCGTGCAAGGTGCCGTACCCATCCTGGATGGGTGGGGACGCCAAGGACCTCATCTGTCACCTGCTCGTGAAGGACCCAGAGAAGAGGTACTCGTTGGAGGATGTGAAGAAGCACTCGTGGTTCCTCATCGACTACGACACTGGAGAAGCGGCAGGGGACTCGGGCCGGTCGTTTGGGTCCAGCTCGGACCGGTCCAAGTCGCGGACCCGCAAGAACTCGTCGAGCTCTGGTGGTGGCAGTGGTGGCAGCGGCACGGGCAGGAGCCGCGACCGCATCCCGTCGACAGGCTCAGGGCACGGCAACCGGTCTCGCGAGAGCGTGGCTTCTGGCGCGAGCAGCCGCAGTGCTCCCGGTGGTAGCGGTGGTGGCAACGGCGTCAGGGACCTGGCATCCAAGTACGATGGTCAAGACCTGGACGTATTTGTCAAGGACGCCTTGCCTGGCAAGCCCCAAAAGAAGATTGACGACGTGGTGAGCAGGCTGCAGGACATTGACATTGACTGCGTGGACGACATGCAGGTGGTGGCCGAGATGATGGGGACCGCCGACAAGCTGACCAAGTGGCTCGAGGAGAACCCCAAGATCCCTGCCATCACAGCCATGCGCGTCAGCAAAATGTTTTACAGTTGATGAGGGTCGGCGGGGCGTAGCGATAACCGCACCTAGGTCAGCGCGTGTGTGAGTTGTGTGTGTGGTGGTGTGCGCGCTCCTTCCCCCACTGTTCTTTGGTTTCTATCAGACTGAGCTTTTTTCCCTTGGCGACCCCACCAGCAATGACTGTATTCTTGTTACACTGATCTGGTGATGGTGGCCGGCGGTCGTCAGGCAGCCTCTGCCACGAGCGTCTGCTACACGTGACGACCTTTTCGAGGCTACCGAACACGTGCAGTCAGCAGGGAGAATCTGTCACGCGCGTCTGGTACTCGTCAACGCCCGCTCGAGGCCGCCCCCCGTGCACAAAGGCCCGCCTTGAAAGGACGGTAGACGACATGAGCCGGCCACGCCTGGCGCCCCCAGGCACAGGTCAGTGGCATGAATGCGGCGGCCACCGGCGGGGCGGCCACGGGCGACGACGGGTCCCCACAGGCGGCCAGCCCGACGCCACAGCACAGGCTCAACGCCCCGCACCACGCCGCGGCCCATCCGCGCCGGCCGCCGCCCTCCCCTCACACGCCGCCCACGTCCATGGCCGCCCCCACACCGGGCGTCCCCTCCGCCGGCAGCGGCGGCGCCCACCCAATGCGGCGGCCCAAAACTCCACTCCCCATCCCCCACGCTGCCACCCCCACCACGTCCACACGCACCGGCCGGCCGGCCCAGTGGGTGGCGAGCGTCAGCGCCGCCCACACTCGCCGCTCCTCCCCCGCCCGCACTTGCACAACCGCAACCGCCTCGCCGGGGCGCTCCTCCGGTGCGACGGACAGGACGGAAAAGGCAAAGCGCGAGCCATCCGCGTCGCCGTAGGTGTTGGGCAGGGCGGCAGCGAGGAGGGCAGTCCAGTCGGAGGCCGAACTCGGGGGCGCTTGGGGGGGGGGGGTCACCACCCGCAGGCGCATGAAGGCAGACCGTGGCTTGGTGGTGAGCGGGGAGGGGAGCGCGCTAGTAGGTGGCATTGTCGCCGGTCTTGGTGAGTCGTGGGCGCCGGGCAAGGGAGTGCCGGAGGAGAAGGTGACAACACAAGAGAGACTCTCCGGGATGCATCCGGGTGTGCACAGAGCGAATGCCACCCGAGTAAACAGTTGAAAAAAACGTATTTACACAACTGAAATTCACATCTTGATCCGACGACGCACGCACCGCGCGACGTCGACCGCGACTGTGACCGCAACGCGCCCTGCAACGGGACGCGCATGCCCCCGTGTCGAGCCTGCCGTTTCATCCCCCCACCCGGACACCAGCGGCGGACCAGCTGCTAGCGACGACCCCAATACCCCCTCAGCAGCTGCGCTCTCGCCCCTCCTCTCCCATTTATTCTGGGATACCGGCCTTCACCTTGTTTTCGCGCTGCGTGCACCCATGGACATGTCGTCAGAGTTTTGTGGCGCCTGCGGCGCCGTCCTTCTCCTCGGTGCTGGCGGCTCGCCCACGTGTGACGTATGTGGCTCATCGCTGCCCAGCGGGGAAGCCATTGGGGGACTCAAGCTGGTCACCCGCCGCAGGCTGGCACCGTCCGAGACGCTGCGCCAGCTGACCGAGGCCGCCACGGATGTGGGCGGCGCCCAGGAGGCGGTGGTACGTTGCGGGTGCTGGGGCATGAGAGGCTTGTGGGGGGTGGCTTGATTCAGACAGAGTGGCGTGTGCAGTTTGACGGCGCAGTTGGTGGGGGGGGGGGGGGGGGGGGGGTGGCTGCACTGGCGCTACGCTGGGGAGCTGGAATGAGGGGCCTGTCCGACTGGCAAGCGGTCGGGAACGGAGACTGTCTGTGAGGGGGCACCATTGTTCGTGCCTCATATCCCATGTGTTATGATGACTGGTGCGCTGAATGCTTTTCTGACCCCATGGCCACCTTGCATGCGTGGTGCTGCGCCGAGTGTCGCCCCCGAGGCTGTCTCTTTCTCTTGATGCGCATGTACTTTCTTTCTGACTGGCCGACGGTTGCTGGTGCGGTGTGAAGATTAGCGAGACGTGTCCTCAGTGCAAGAACGACAAGATGTCCTTCCATACAGCGCAGCTACGGTCTGCCGACGAGGGCCAGACCATCTTCTACACTTGTCTCAAGTGCAAGTACGCGGCCGTGGAGGGTGCTGCTCGTTGCTGCGTGCGAGAACGACAGGGGTTGTGCAGTGAGCGCCGGTTGCGTGGGACGCATGCTGGGCTGGGCTCTCGCTGGCGCTGGTTGACCAGCTGGTGTTGACTGCAGCCGGCATGGTTGACGCGTGCGGTGCACTCTGGCGGAAGACTGACTGAGCTTTGATGGTGCGTCGTGGCTGGCCGTGCTTGGAACTGCTGCGCCATCCTTCTCTGCCCCGACGCTGCGGTTCCCTTTCTATTGTTCCACACAGATACAAGTTCACCCACAACTCCTAGGACTCTTGCGGCCGCCTTTGGTTTCGTTAGCCACCATCTGCATGCGCAAAACGACCTCTACAACTCATGGGCGCCATGGTGCCGCAAGGGGCCCAAGTCGCTCCCCGCAGCCTCCCTGTCGGTGCCGATGTCAAGGTAGCGACAGCGAGGCGGCGTCTGTCGGTGGCTTGAGTGCTGGTGCGGTTTCCTTGGGGGCCGTCGCAGTGACCAGGTCCATCCAGAAAGTGCAGTGGGAAGCGACAGGGCGAACGACAGGCATCGAAGTTATCCTGGTGGGGAAAGGATGGTTGAGCCCCCGGGAAACACTATATCATTCTATGCATGTATTAGGCACAAGTCTTTCCCTAAGCATGCCGTTTAAGTCAGCTCCCGCCCCAGTCTATAGGAGTTAGAATGGTCCCATTCGTGGATATACTGGACAGGAAAGGTAGTCTCATCTAAGTGAAGTTCATGACGAAGACAGGTGCCTACAAGTCATCCTGTCCATTGAACTATTTACTGTCAACCAGACGCAATCTGGATGCTCCTGCCGCTTCGCCTGCAGCATCTCGCCGGATCTGCACCCGACGAAAGCCCGAGCCCGGAACGCCCGGGTGTCTGCTCGACATATGCGCGTCCCGCCGCGTTCGGACAGCCCGGCGTCGAGTCGGGGCGTTTCTCGGGAGCGCATCTGAGACGTTCTGTGCAACCGAACCGTCAGTGCTGGATAGTGGCGTCACTGCCGCGTTCTTACATCACAGATGCTCCCGAGGACAGCATACGTCATGTTCTCTGCTCTGGTGTACTCTCAACGGCGTTCCGTTATCGATTCGTTGTCTCATTGAGAGGGTTTCCTGGGCGTTTCCTGGCCTACAATGTATATTTCCTGGGCCAAAAAACCAGCATAAAAACCGGGTTATTGTCCGCAGGAAACGGTCCGCGGCCGACGCCGCCGACGCGGTGCCGACCGCGATCGCCAGCCCAGGCTGAAAAGTTGCGCACCAGCTGGCACCGCGTGGCGGCGTGGCGGCGCCGCGCCGCGGTGGCGGCGTGGCGGCGTGGCGGCGTGGCGGCGTGGCGGCGTGGCGGCGTGGCGGCGTGGCGGCGTGGCAGCAGCGGTGGCTGTGGAGGCGGCAACGGAGTCGGCTGGCCTCCGCCCCCACCCATCAGCAGCAGCACCACCCCCACCTCCACCACCACCACCACCAACCCCACCACCGACCACTGCCGACGGCGCGCCGCCGCCGCCGCCGCCGCCGCCACGGCGTCGGCCGCCCCCCCCCACACGTTGCGGACGGCGGTGGCAGCGGTAGCGTCGGCGGGGCGTGTCGCCACGGCACCGCGGCCCGCGCCGGCCTCCCCCGGCTGCGTGGCCGCGGCGGGCGGCCGCCCCGCCCCCCACCAGTGGTGGTGGCGGCGGCGGCGGCGGCGGGCGTGGGGAAGGCCCGGGAGAAGGCGGGGGCGGGGGGCGCCCGTCGACGCGGCCCAGTGGATTGGGCCACCCGCACGGAATCTCTCCACGCCTCGCTCCGCGCAGTGTTCCTCAGGAACGAATTCCGGCAAGTGCCGCACACCTGTGGAAAGTCTGGTCGCTACAGGTGAAGCGTCAAGAAGGCGTGACAGTCCGTATCCCAGAGGCAAACAATACTATATGTATGTGTACTTCTGAGATAAGGCCTGTCCAAAGGCCGGCCGACTGCCCGCGGCGGTCTGTCGGGTCACTCATAAAGCACACAGGATCCGCCACCCCTCTCTCGTGCGCACTCGTGGGAGTCCCCCTCCCAGCAGCCCCGCACAGGGCAGTGCACGGTGGCGGGCCAATGTCAGAACGGCACTGCGGTATCTACCGTGCACTGGCACCAACCTAGGCAGGCTGGCGCCACCAGAATCACCTCCCGTTCGACCACGCCGGCAAGGATTAGATATCCTGCCGCTCGTCCCGCCAGGAAATCGCCTTGGCCGTCACACCAACAGATGTGACTGCCAGAGGCACGTGCGGGCGGTCTCACACTCCCCCCGGCCCCGTGGTCGGACGGGGCGTGGAGGCCAGCGGGGCACGGATGATCCACTGCTCCACTGGCGTGTTGTCGACGCCAGTGTCCAGGAAGCGTTCGAGGGCATCGTTAGACTTGGCCTTGGTAAGGCCGTCTGCCATGTTGTCCTTGCCTTGGACGAGCCCAACGTTAGACATGTCCTGTCGATCGTGTGCCCCCCGGGCGGCAGCGACATCGATGAGGAGACGCTTCTCTGTCGGGTGGGAAGTGCGGGTGATCACGTCAGACATTTGCTTCGAGTCGATGAAGATGTTAAGGGGGATGCGGCAGTTGCGCAACTGCTCCAGGTCGTCACGCAGAATGAAGGCCTCGTCGAGGCAGGCGGTGAATGCAAAGACTTCACCCGCCATGGCAGAGCGCACGATGCGCCGGCTCTTGCGGCTACCAAAACTAAGCACGTGGGAGTTGCTAACTAAGCACGTGGGAGTTGCCCGTCGCGTCTCACAGCAAGATGAGGTAGCCAATTTGCGAGGAGTAGTCGGCATTGGTGGCGAAGGATGCGTCAGCGTACGCGCGGATGCGCAGTGTCTTGATGTCAAGGGGCATGTAGGACAGGACGCGATCGCGGTTGACCTTGGCGCGCTCAACGAAGTTGTTGTACGACTTGATCGCCGCACGACCTTATCCCGCCTCGCTAATGTGCACCAGCTGGTTGATACCGCAGGCCAGGTCCGGCTGCGTATGCGCCATCCCGGCCAAGCTGGCCTGGGAGGAGACAAACTCCCTAAACGACGCCGCGATGGCCAGCATGGAGAGGTTGTCCACGTGCTCCAGCTGGCCGGCCGCAAAAGTGCTTGGGCGGCTTGGCCACTGCGCCAGCCGGACGCAGACAAACGCACCGTTGTCCCATTTGCGCTCCTTGGCTTGGAATCTGGCCAAGGTCTTCTTGGTCAGCTCCTGGAAGCGCTCTCGTCGCCGCCGTTGAACAGGTCGTCCACGAAGGCGCCGGTCATGCCCTGGAGCATTGCAGTGGCGCCACGTAACGTGCCTTGGGCTGCTCCTCGGGGGTGTTGAACTCCTTGAGGGTGAAGACGAAGCGGCCCTTGATGACGTTGGCACCCGGCGGCAGGTCACACCGCTTAGTCTTGCGGAAGGCGCCACGGTCCTCCAACCCCTCCGCTTCCTTGCGGGCGGCAGTCCTAAACCGGGCGGTCTTAAGGCGGGCGTCGCCCGGCGGCATGTCCACGGTGAGGTAGACGGACGCGTGCTCGTTGGTAAGCCCGGGCATCTCCGGCACCTGATTGCGGTGGCGCATGGCCTCGGTGCCGGCCTGGTGCACTTTGCATAGCAGCTGCTCGCCGCGGCTCGCCGCGCCAGCCGCGGCGACCGTGCCGCCGCCCCCCCCCCCCGCACCCCCTGGACGATGATGACGATGGGCCGCCTCCACGCCGTCCCCCCCCCCCCTCGTCCCCTCCATTCCCCCACCCCCCCTCCTCCGATGAGGACGCGGCGGCCGCCGCGGCAGAGGCCGCGGCGGCGAGAGTCTCGCGCCCGGCCCGCGGACGGTCGTGTAGCGGGAGCCCCCCCCGGGCGGCGGCACCCGCCTGATCGTGAGCGTCCCCTTGTGCAGCCGCACCCCACACGCGTTGCACAGGGAGCGCGGCTCACCCGCGCCAGTGTACCACAGCGGCGTCGCCGTCGCCGCGCAGTGGACACACTTGTGGGCGGGGGGTCCCCGCCACCACCGCCCCCGCCGCCACCACCGCCCCCGCCGCCGCCACCGCCCCCGCCTCTGCCTCTGCCGCCACCAAAGGAGACGGATGCCGCGGCCGACGCAGACGCCAACGAGCCGCCGCCGCCCCCCCCGCCCCTGCCACCGGTCGCCTTGGCCGCGTTGGCCGCCGCGGGGGGGCTCGTCATGCCGCGCGGGTGACCACAAGGGCGCGGCGCCCCGCCGAAATACCCCGCCACCGTGCGCACGGCATTGGCTTTGGCGCCGTGGCGGCAGCGGCAGCGGCAGGAGCGACGGCAGCAGGAGGAACTCGGCAGAGCTGCGAGGGTGGTGGTGGGCAAGGAGCTGGCCACAATCATCTCGGGCACCTACGGTGGGGGGGAGGGCGCGGCGTCCAACCGGGCGGCCAGCCAGGCGGCCAGCCGCGCTGTGTCCCGCCGGGCTGGCGGGCGAGCCTCTGCTGTCGCCGACGAGCCCGCGCAGGGCGGCGGCCTCCTCCTGCTGGACCGTGTCGCCCGTGGGGGGAGGGGGGGGAGGGGGGGTGGCGGGGCGGCCAACGCCGCACCTGGTTCCCTCCGACTCGCCGCCAGCCTCCCCCCCGCCCCGCGCCTCCTTCCGCGCGGCTTGCGAGGGCCTGTGCGTGGCTGGAGGGCAGCTACAGGCCGGGGGGAGGGGGGGTTGGTGGTGCTGGTGCTGGCGGCGATGGTGGCAGCAAGCCCGGGACCGTCACGGCTCGCCGCCGCGTGCGCGTGCGTGCGGGCGTGCGTGCAGGCGTGTGTGCGGGCGTGTGTGCGGGCGTGCGGGCGAGCAAGCGAGCAAGCGAGCAAGCGAGCGTGCGAGCGTGCGTGTGTCGCGGAGAGAGGGGGCGGGGGGGCTTGCTGACTGGCTGTTTGTTAGGTACCGCCTTCAACCGGGCGGCCATGCTGGACAACGTTCCCCGTCGGGCAGAGCGTCTGCCCAGGGCCAGGGCGGTGGGCGTCACGCTGTCTCGGAAGGTGGTGTCCTTTTTCCACTCCACCGCGTCAGGGCTGTGCTTGGGGGCCTGCGCCTGCACGACCGGAAACTTTACCGAGCTTCTGCGGGAGGCGGCGGTGGAGGCGCGGGGGGGGGGGGGGTCGGGGACGGGGGGGAGGCATGGGGCGGTTTTGGGTGCGAGGACTGGCGCGGGGTATGAAAGTCGTCGCGTGGGCCGGGCTCCTGCACGGGTATGCGCCGGTGAGACGGGGCAAGGCATGCGAGTGGGGGTGCAAAAGGATCGCTGTCGAGGACGGCACGGCTCGGTGGCCCTCCTCAACCCCGTATCTTTTGTACACTCACGCAAACAAAACCCGCGATTGAGAGGATGGCACGGCTCGGTGGCCCGCCTCAACCCCGTATCTTTCGTATACACACGCAAAAAAAAACCGCGATTGACAAACGCTACAACGAGAAATCCGTCATTCTTCGCACTCGTTGGCGGCAAATGCAGCACGCCTGTGCATCAGAGCACTAGCAGGAGTGCGAAGAAGCGGCGGTACCCATTGACGACCATCGAGGGCTGCTCGCGGCGGCCGTCTCCGTCGCCGTCGCGTGCTCCGTCGATGGGGTGTCCACGCCCCACGTGCCGACGGCGGAGAGCCACCTCCGAAAGTGCACGTGCGCCTGCCGTGGCAGGCAGAGGCCCACGACGACGACCACTACCACTCGCAGGGGCGATACCGTACGGCCCCCACACGACGCTGCTGCTTGTGGCGGCGGCGTCCATGTCAAGCACCACGCGCACGGAGCGCGGATGCCAACAGTAGCTCGGCTGGTGGAACTGGTCGTGGTAGGTTGGGTCGGCGGGCTGCCTGGCGGTAGCATCCGTGTGAATGGTGATCGGCAACGTCCGCAGCGTGACGTGATGGAGCACCAGTGACGAGCGCGCCAGGTGATGAGCCGTCCTGTGTGCTGGATTGTGGAGTCACTGCCGCGTTCTTACATCACAGATGCTCCCGAGGACAGCATACGTCATGTTCTCTGCTCTGGTGTACTCTCAACGGCGTTCCGTTATCGATTCGATGTCTCATTGAGAGGGTTTCCTGGGCGTTTCCTGGCCTACAATGTATATTTCCTGGGCCAAAAAACCAGCATAAAAACCGGGTTATTGTCCGCAGGATACGGTCCGCGGCCGACGCCGCCGACGCGGTGCCGACCGCGATCGCCAGCCCAGGCTTCAAGTCGCGCACCAGCTGGCACTGCGTGGCGGCGTGGCGGCGTGGCGGCGTGGCGGCAGCCGTAGCTGTGGAGGCGGCAACGGAGTCGGCTGGCCTCTGGCCCCCACCGCCACCACCGCCACCACCAACCCCACTCTCGACACACACCAACAATGCGCGGCTCACAACCCCCCCCCCCCCCCCCCACCACCCCCCCCCCCACTCACCCACCCCCTACCACCACCCCCACCTCCGCCCCGCACCCACGCGGATCCACAGAGGTGAACTGATCTGGTAGCAAAAACTCCTAGATATACTTACCTCTTAATTCTCCAAGTACTTACAGAACTCATACTGCACTCAGGCGGACCGACCACAGCGACGGGGTCGCGTTGTGTACATAACATGATGCCAAGAGATCTCACCGGGCCGCGACTATTTTCATGTGGGTTCGCGAGGATCGCGAACAGTACACACTGAAACAGTTGGACGGAAATGTGGTTTACCTGTCAACTAAGAAGTGGTCCTCGACATCAGTTGAAAAAGTAACCTGAACACTATCATATGATATGGTGGCGTGATTCATCAAAAGTCGGATCACGTCATCGATCGCACGATTTCGTACGTGGGAATGGCACTCGTGAACAAAGTTTGTGTTTTTGTCTATCACGATCTCATTGGTTACCGACATGCCCCGACAGCGGCCGAGGTCACACGCACCCGTCTTGTTGTGTACATAACGGAGCGCTGCGCGGCACTCGCAGGAAATATATTTCAAAGTACACGCACAACTGATAAAGTAGACGGTGTTGGTCACTTGAATGTTGACAATTCCTCTCAAATACTGTGCAATGAGTTTGTCAAGGTGGTGTATCGCGGTTTCACTAGACGGTTTCCTTTGCCCTTGCCATGGCGGGGTGGCTGCGCCGCACGCCAGTCGGGCGTACCGGTGCCGTTGTCGACCGGAGTTGGGCGTACGTACCGGTGCTGTTGTCGACCGCCGAAGTCGCGACGGCCGCCCGCCTGGACATGCCCAGTCCTTCCACCTCCCCCACCCCTTTTTGCCACCACCCCCACCATCGCCGCCGCCTCGGTAGTGACGGGCGCGAGCACGTGCCCGCGCCAAGTGGGTGGTTGCCGATCCCCATCCGCGTGCTGCCCCATTTGGAGACGGTCGGCCCAGCTCATTCCGACACGTTTGCGCTGTCCATTTCCCCTGTCTCTAATATACAGGCCGCCTCAGTTCCCGGTCACCCTTTTCGCTGGTACGGCTGTTGGGGCGGTGACAGTGGCGACGGGACAGCAGGTGCTCCACCCACTCGCATCGGAGGGGCTATATAGTGTGGCACTGTGGCTGATGTTCTGGCCGGCCGTTGGCATGTCAGTATGCTCGTTTTTCCACGACCACAATGACCCCTTTTTCTAAATCTACGCACGACAACCCGTCATGGCAGGGGACCACAGAGAACATCTGGACACGCAAACACAAGGCCACCTGACCCACAGGAAAAGCAAACGTTGACGCACAGGCGGTGCGAGCCCACCTACTCACGAACCCCCCCCTGCTGTCAGGGCACGCACTCGGCTACCACATTCCCGCCTCGTGTACACGAGGCGAGCCAGCCACTGCTGCCACCACCTCCGCCACCACTCGACTACATGCTGGCGGGGAAGCCCTCACCAAAGCTCATGGGGGGGGGGCGGAATGATAGGCACCGGCGCCACGCTAGGCATCACGACGTCCGCCAGCACGTCCGAGGTGCAGGGCAGGCCCGGGAGATCCACGCTTTCCCGCAGGTACACACGGCCAGCGCCGCCCTCTGGGCGGTACTCGCAGCGCAAGGCGCGCCGCTCGTCTAGGGTTTCCCCGAGGAATGCCTCCACCGCGTACTGATCGATCCAGAGCACGCGTAGTAGCTCGAGGGCTGCCCCCAAGACGTGGCGCAGCGTGTCGTCCCCGTTGCACAGCGCCGCATAGTCGGCGTCGGCGAGGATGTCCACCAAGGCTTGAGGGATGAGCAACAGAATCTTTTTCGATACGACGGACCCCGCCAGCACGACGGCAACGCTCAGCAGCCACGAACTGGACAAGGCGGCTGCGGCCCCATTTTCAGGCCGGTCGGACTGTAGCAGACTACCGTGGAGGGAGACGACGTTGTGGAGTGCCACGGGCATGCCGTACGGAACCTCCACCTGGTACCACCACAAGGGAAGCGCCGGACACAGGGCAGTGAGGTTGTCGTGCGACATGGACACACACTCGACCTGGGAGGCACACACCAGTACCCGGTGCTTGCGTCGGAAGAAGCGCTCGAGGTGGGCGGCATTCTCCTTGTACTCGAGCGCCTCGCGGACCGCCGTCGGGATGTCGCCCGGGTAGTTGTCCGGGTCAAAGGACGGCAGGCTACCTACCGGCAGGTCGGCCTTGTCGCAGACGTGCTGCATGACCATCAACTCCACCCGCTCTGACGGAGTGTGCAAGAACAGCCCGTCGGTTGCCACGCCATTGGACGGTACCGGCGCGGCCAAAGGGAAGAGGGACGTGAAACGCGACCACGCAAAAAAGGCGACGTGCGTCGGCATAGTCGCCCAGCGGTCGCGAGCACGGCAGTCGTGCAGGGTCGCGGTCCACGACGGGCCGCGAGCGGCGGTGGGGGCGGCCACCATGGGCATAGAAGGGGAGTTGGGCGCGTCTTGGTTCTCCATCAGGGCCGGATGCCAGGCGGAAGGCACCGGCGAGGTGAGGGGGGGGGGGGGGGGGGGGGGGCGGGGGGGGAACCAATCGAGGGGCGGGGGTCGCGGTGAGGCGGGACTGGGGAACGGGCAAGAGGTGCCAGGACGACAGGGGTGGAGCACACCCGTGAGGCCCGCCTGTCTCTTTGCCGTGAGGGCGTGTGCGGGGCGGGCGGTGGGTGGGGGAGCCTGCGACGACCCCGTGCCGAGGCACACCCGCGGCAGGGCTTTAATAGCCCGCGGGGATAGAAGGGAATGGGGCAGGATTGTGATGGGGGCGCGGCGGCCCTGGCGGGTGGGCGCGGGGAAGGGCGCAACCACCAACAGTGTGGGTGCGGGTTTGGTTGAGTTGGAGGCTGCCTGTGCACAGGCGTGTGTCACAGAGAGTGCGTCCGTAAGGGCGGATCGGCTACACTAGCGCCCCTCCAGGAGCACGTTCCTCGACCACGCACAGCACCCTCCCGTGACCATTTTTTTCACGCCACGCGTTTGTCCACCTTGCCCGCGGGCCCCGCCCATGGTAGAGGGAGTGTAGCACAATAGGAATCCGTCGCACGTCCACACTCAGGGAACACTCACCAAGGGGGATCGGCACCAACGTCACCGGGAGGCCAAGGTTGCTGTCCTTGGAGCGCAAGCCACGGGACCAAGATGGGAGCCCAAATGGGAGGGGTTTGTTGTTCTACCTTGGCCGGCGGTGGATTCGCCGCCGGCCCCCACGTTATAAACCCTCGGAGACACTACTAACTACCCTCCACCCCAAGATGCAAGTCCCTCTGGTCATACGTAACTTATAGATACCGTGACCAGTACGAGCTATCAAATTGAAAGTTAAGGGTTAGAAGTAGCCCCCCCAATATTAGGGTTACAATATGGCCAACCATATTGCTACATATCCCCCCCTTAGATTCGGCCCGTCCTCGGGTCGAGTTGCATTCGGGTTACCGAATGTAAGTGGGTCGCGTGACCGTTTACCAGTCGGGTGGGGCTTTGCGCCCCGTCGCGACAGACACCCCTTTTCGAGGTTGTCTGAGGGGGGTGCCCCCCTTTGTGTGGTACACACACGATCCGTTTTCCGGACCGTTAAATTCCCGATGCGGGTTCTGTTCACGACCCCCCTTTCCGAGGGGTGGTGCAAGCGGATCCGCCACCAGGTGTCTGGTGGTAGGGGAGCCCCTCTCGTGTTACCGAGTGAATGGGGGCGGCCGCTATCGCTTTTCGCGGGGGCGGTTTCGGGGTGAACCCCTCTTGGTTGCCCCGTACGGGGGTGTGGCCCCGGCCCGCCCAGGTGCCTGGGTGGAGCCCGTTCGTAGCCTCTTGGAGCGCGGGTCGACCCGCGCGCCTGCGGCGCTTCTCGTGGCCGTTTGTGGTCATAAGCGCGGGCGCCCGCGCTTCCCTGGCTCGTCCGCGCGAGCGTTCCTCGTACCGGGTCGAGCCGGCCTCGGCTTTTCTGCAAGGGGCGCCCCTGCCACCCCGGTTGCACCATGTCGGACCCCCAGGTACCCGGGGGCGAGGACGACCTCCTGCCTGAAGAGGGGGAAGAGGTGATGGTGGGCGACGTTCCCGTCTCCGCCACCGCCGCCGAGTGCTTCCTAGCGAGCTCGTCGGAGGACGAGGACGACCGGGTGACCGTTCGTGTGGCCCCGGACGGCGCGCCGGGCGGGTTGTCGTCCGAATGTAGCGGCACGACGGCTCCGTCGGGTGGCGGGCAACCGCGTGCAGCGGTGGCTTCTACCGCTTCTCCTCCGGCGGCCCGGATGGCTTCTGTCGCCGGTACCAGCGTGGCTCTACCTCAAGACGGTGTCGCCGGCGTGGCGGATGGTGGTGTTGGCACCCCGTCCAGTCCGGCGGGTCTAGACGGCGCGGGTGCCCGCCCGGTTGGTGTGTCCGCTGCGGCGGGTAGCGGGTCTACCCGTGCTGCCCCCGTGGCACCCACGTCGGGTCCGGGTGGCGGCGATGCTCTGCCCGCGGTGCCGCGGGCGTCTGGTGGTCAAGGTGGGTCTACTCCGATGGCAGTGGACTCCGGTAGTTACTCCGGGCGGGCGCCCGCCCTTCTTCTTCCTCCTCGGCCGCGTGCGACTCCGGCGCCGGCCCCTCTTCCGGTGGGGCATCCCCCGGCGCGCCCTATTCTTCCTGGTCCTGCCCGGGTTGCCCCGTTGGGTGGCGGCGTCGCCGTGGCGGCGGGTCAACCCGCCATGTCGATGTTCGACTTGGTGGCTCAGGTTCGAGGCCTGACTGTGCAAGAGTCAATGGAGTCCGATGGGCGGATGCGGGTGGACTTCCACCTGCCCCATCCCCGCGGAGAGTCCTCCCGGCGCGTCAAGGTGGACCCGAGTTGGGAGCGGGAGTTGGTGCGGCTGGTCAACCAGCCGAACGCGGTGCGAGTGGAACACCATTGGATCCTGAGTCAGCCGGACGACCGGCATGCGCAGCTCTGGCGCACTCGGGTGGGACGGGGTGAGGTCTACCTCGACCCCGCCTTCGGGGTATGCGACCTGATTGCTCCCGCGTTGCCGCGGGAGATTGACTACCCGGCTAGTGCTCGGGGGATTGCGGCGGCGGCGGAGCCGGTTGCGTTTGGGGAGACGGTGGGCAGTACCGGTCGGTATCCCGACTTTGATTACTACCCGGGGGTGTCCCCGTATCTGTCGTTGACGGCTCCCTACCCGCCTATGGCGGGGTTGAAGTCGGCGTCGAGCTGGCGACGTAACCATGGTGTCATGGCGGATGCGTTTCGCACGGATATAACGTGTGCGTTGCAGACCGGCAACGGTCGTGCGCCGGTATACACTCCCGTGCGCCCGCCGCTATGGCAGGAGGGGTGGGAACCCGCCCCTGCTTTCCGGTTTGACACCGGCTCCTGTCTCCGATACTTCGGGAGTGTGTTGGCCTCCCGGCCGGTCCACCCGTTGCAGGGTACCTTCACCCTTGAGGTTACCCCCGGGCAGGCGTCCTCCTTCTTGCTGTCCGTCCGCCGGCAGGGGCGCCTGCTTCATCTTCCGACGGGTGTCCGTCGGCACATCGCGCAGTTGGGCGTAGACCTGATAGCTGCCAAGACCGGGTTGGCCCGGGAGTTCGAGGCCCTGCTGGCTGTTCACGATGCCGTGAACTGGGCTGGGGTGTTGGCCCTTCCCACGTACCGGGACCCGCAGGCTGGGGCTACCCCCTTGCCTCGTCACTCGTTGCGTATCCGGCGTACTCAGCCGGGTGAGCCTAGTTGCCATGGGTGGGCGTCCACCGAGGCCGTTCCTGACCTGGGTATTCCCATGGTTATCCATGACCCTCTTCAGGTCCTTGCCCCGTGGTTCGGTAACCCGATACCGGCGGCGGTTGGCCGTCGTCCCCGAGAGTGGGGCTCTGCGGGTGAGGAGCGTGAGGTGTCCCGTCGTCGGGCGGAGCCCCGCCGGGGTTACGGTGGAGCCCCTTCGGTAGGGTCCTACCGAGCCTCGTATCAGGTGCCACCGGCTCCGGTGGTAGCCGTGTCGGCTCCTGTGGCTCCTCTGGCTGCGCCAGTGTCACCTCCCGCCCCTGTCCTACATGACGGGGGTCCCCGTCTCTGGTATGAGGGCGTTGACGCCCTTGTTGCCCGCGCAATGCGGGAGGGTCTCTCTGTTAGCTGGGGGGATATCCCCCCAGGTGCTGCGCTGGTTGGGTCAGCGCGTTGCTTCGGTGGTGTGCTTGACCGCCTCCAGAAAGCTCTGGAGGACGTGGAGGCTGGCCGCAGCACCCTCGTCCAGCTATGCACCGAGGTAACTCTGGTGATTGACCGTCGTGAGATTGCCGACCGGTGCAGCACGGAGGTCTACGCGCTTACGCGTGAGTGGCCTCCCTCGGGCAGTGGGTCTACCCACTGAGGAGTGTTATTGTTTGTACGGGAGAGGGACCCGGTGGGCCTTATGGTAGCCGGGTAGTAGTGAGTATAAACTCATCCCCTTTGGGGGCATTGCTTGCCTCTGTTTGCTGCCCTGGGGAGTACCCCTTCTGGCTCAGTGGTGCCTTGCCTCCCGTCCAACTTCTTCCGGTTGGTTCATGCTTGGGGAGGTCATCCTCCCTCACTTTGTGTCTTGGCTTGGGGAGGTCATCCTCCCGTGTAAGCCCCCTAGTTACTTCGATATTATCGAAGTTAGCCTTTACCTTTAAGTTAACTTATTAAGGTTCAGGTTTTACTTAGTGACCTAAGCTTGACTCTACTTAGTTGCCTAAGCTTGGTTCGACTTAGAAACCTAAGTCTGATTTGACTTAGAAACCTAAGTCTGCCGTAACCATGTCACACCCTACTTAGTAGGTATAAGCCTCACCCCCCAACCGTCGAAGTCGGTGTCGGTTGGGTTGTTACAGTAGGCGTCGTCGCCTCATGTAAGGCATGAGGAGTTGGCGGGGTATATTTGCCGCCTGTTCCCAGGTGGGTGAGTCGTATCCGACCCACATAACCTTGACGTACCAGGGTCCTGGTAGGTCCGGGTCGGTGTGTCCGACCACGCTCTCTACTTGGTATGGAGTCCCATCCGGTCCCACCGGGTCATCTGACCGGTGGGTTGTAAGAGCTTCATGTAGCAACCCAGCCGGTACCGGCTGAGGCTGTTCCGGCTTCGGAGCAGGTGTGACATCATTCACACTGATGCGTTGGATCTCCGTATCGGAGTGTAAGATAACAGAGTGGTCATCTCTGTGGAGAATCTGGTACGGTCCCTTGACCGGTTGCATGAGCTTGTTCCCCCGGAACTTCTGGTGTCTGATATAGACCCAGTCACCTGTTACCAGGGTTGCGTTGCGCACCCGTAGTCGGGCGTCGAAGTTCTTCTTGTATCGAAGTTGTTTTCTGTCAAGGGCACCCTTGAGCTTAGGAATCATCCACGATAGCTTGGCCAACCAAGCTAGGTGTATACGCTCGGCCGGTCGGCCTTTCGGTGTATCATACCGAGTGCACCTGCCTGGTGGCAGCGTCAGGTTACCGACGCCTAGTGGCATGACCCACTCCAGCGGAGCGATGTTCGTGCTCCGATGTGGCCTGGCATTGTATGCCAGGGTGAGTACGGACAGAAGCCTTTCCCAAGTGTTCGTGTGCTCTGCCACGTAGCACTGTAGCATCTTGACGATGGTGTGGTTGAACCGCTCCACCTGCCCGTTGGTTTGCGGGTGGTAGTCGGATGCCCGACGTGGTTCGATGCCGAACATGCCCAGGACCTTAGTGCAGAATGCTGACGTAAGGTTTTCTCCGTTATCGGAGAGGAGTTGCTTCATGACTCCGTATGCACTGATCCAGTGGTCAACCACTGCGTTCATAATCGTGTATGCCGTATCATTCGGGATGGCTGCCGCTCGTGACAGCTTAGTGAAGCGGTCAGACATGACCAGGATGTACCTGTTCCCTTCTTCCGTTACCGGAAGTGGCCCGAGTATGTCGATAGCGACTTGCTCGTTGGGCCCATCGGGTGGGAAGAGCTTCATGGCAGACGCCTGCCTATGTAGACTCATGCGGTTACGTGCACAGGAGTGGCACCCCCTTACGTGGTCGACCACGTCGACGGCCATTGCTGGCCAGTAGAAGAACCTTCGCATTGCTGCGAACATACGTGAACCCCCCGGGTGTCCGGCTGTGAGGTTCTCGTGTTCTCGTTCCATGACGGCTTGCCGTAAGGACACGGGAACCACGACTTGATGTCGTCCATCGGCGGGTGCCCGCCGGTATATGAGTCCGTCTTCGTTCTCGGAGAAGATGCCGGCCGTACCGGCCAGGAGGTTAGCGCGATGGCGTCTACAGTCGTCGTCATTGGCTTGTGCCTCGCGGAAGTCCGCGAGGGTTAGTGGGCATGCTCGGTGTGCCATGGTATGGTCAACCATACCTTGGGTAGCGTTACCCACCATGCAGACCGGTACCACCGGGATGTCCTCGTCCACCGGGCGGGTATCCCCGCTCGGGGTGTCGAGTCGAGACAATGCGTCTCCGAGATGGTGGGTTGACCCAGCCTTATACACGGTACGGTAGTCGTGCTCGGCCATTCTTAGCCTCCATCGGGCTAGCCTCCCATGGCTATCAGAATCCTTGTCACCAAGGTTGAGGAGCCATCGTAGGGGTTCGTGATCGGACCTCACGATGAACCTGGAGCCCCCCAGGTATGGACGGAGCAGTTGCACTGCCCATATAACCCCGAGGCACTCACGCTCGGTGGCACTATAGTTACGCTCAGCCGGGTTGAGTGTCCGGCTGAAGTATCCTACCGGACGTAGGTCCGGGATAACGTTATCGGTACCGATCAACGTCTCTCCCTGTAACAGGGTGCATCCCACTTGTGTATCGCATGCATCGACATCGATGACGAAGGTACCCCGTCGGTGCGGTAACGCAAGGACGGGTGGGGATAGTAGGGCTCGCTTCAGCGACTCGAATGCCTCCTCTTCGCTAGGCGAAGGGGGTTGGAGTACCTTGGGCAGGGTACTGCTCGTAAGAACCGTTAACGGTTTAGCTATCCGAGCGAAGTCCTTGACGAACCGACGGTATACATTGCACATTCCCAGGAAGCTCTTGAGCTGTGTCTGGGTGTTAGGGAACCGGGAATCCCGGAGTGCCCGGGTATTGGCTTCGAGTACCCCTAGTTTACCAGGGGTTATCTGGTGGCCCAGATACTCGACCGTCTGTTGGAAGAAGGCGCACTTCTTCAGACGCAGGGTTACCCCGGCGTTCCTCAAGAGGGTGAGTACCTCGTCAACATGTTGCACATGGTCATCCATGTTACGCGAGAAGACGATGACGTCATCGAGGTACACTAGGCAGTTACGCCACTTCACCCCCGACAGTATAATGTCGATAGCCCGCTGGAATGTAGCGGGGGCGTTGGACAATCCGAAGGGCATCCTTAGGAACTCGTACACTCCACTGTGACAGACGAATGCCGTCTTGGGGATATCCTCGTCCGCCACCGGGATCTGCCAGTATCCGGCATTGCAGTCGATGGTGGTAAACACCGTAGCTTCCCCCAGGGAGTCGATGCATTCATCCATCCTTGGTAAAGGGTAGGAGTCCTTCTTGGTAACCAAGTTGAGGCGTCGATAATCGATGCAAAACCGAGGGGTTTGATCCTTCTTCGGTACGATAACGACTGGGGCACCCCACTCCGACATCGAAGGTCGTACCACCTTCGCTTCACTCATCCTCTTCACTTCTCCATCAACGATCTCTCGTTGCATAGGTCCCGCTCGGTGCGGTTGTGACCGGGCGGGGCGTGCGCCTGGTACCAGGTCAATACGATGTTGGGTTGCCCCAATGGTACCCAGGGCTCCGCCTGTCCACATGACGTCATGTTTTCTTAACATCCGTCGTACCCCTTCGGCTACGGAAGGGGGAAGGTGGTCGAGGTCAGCCTCGGCCAGTGCCTTCAATGCTTCTTGGTCCTTCGGCGGAATATCCGCCGGTAATGATGGTCGACTAGGCTTCCCGTCATCGGGTTGCTGTCGCTCGGTGGTCTCGGCGACCGCCAGCACCTCAAGTGGGTCCACTTGACCTTCCTTGTCAGGGGTAAGGATATCTCCTTCGTAGAGCTCGGCAATCCCGAGGATAGTTCCCTTCGGGAGGGTGACTGCCTTACGGCGATAGTTCGCCATCACTAGGAGGGACGACCCTCCTGATGGGAGGTCTATGAGACCGTTGGCCATGGTCAACCCATCGCGCATGTACGTCCGCAAGTTGGACTTGACTCTGCAGATGCCTGCGAGGTCACAGTTAACCGGGAGGACTGTCTCCGACAACGGCTCAAAGCGAGTTCGCTTGGCCAACCGAAGTGTCTTCGGCTCGACACTTGCGTACACCTCAGCCACGTTAACGTGGCTCCCTTGTAGCGTCAGGTCCCTGACGATAGCCGTGTGTCCTCGCTTCGTCCCGTCGGCTTCTTGAAGCTCGACGGTCCTCCGGCCTGGCCGGATTGCATCAACGTGAACGTTGATGAAGGTGCACCCCAGTATGCAGGGCACCGATAGGGTCTCACACACCAGGAAGTCGACTTCCGTGGTGAGTTCCCCGATGGTAACCCGCAGCGACATCGCTGCGGTCGTACGAATGAGGCGACCATTCGCGTCCTTGATGGTGGGTCCCCGAGTCACTCTGACTCGCGGAAGCCACTTGTCCGGGAGGGTATCCTTCCGGATAAGGTTGGGTCCAGCCCCTGTATCCAGTACAGGGTAGTACGATCGTGTCGACTGGGGGTCAACCCCCAGTGTGGCTGATACCTTGAAGTTCTCCAAGGTAAACAGCACGTGGCCTACACCGATATCCGGTGTAGCTCGGGCATCCTGAACAGGGCCCTTGTCTGGTTCCATGTGACGGGGCTTCCCGTCCTCTCCTCCCAACCTTGGAGGTTGGTCATCAATCCCCTGACGCCGTGTCGTCGGGGCCGGAAGGTGTACCCGGGGGTTGATGCGGCGTCGGCTCAACCGCGCTCTCCGTGGGGCTTTCCCCGCGGTACTCCGGGGTGGCTTGCTTGGGTTACCCCAGCGCCCCCCGGTCATCCTTCCTCTTACTCGTTTCCCGCCCTTGGTAGGGTGCTGTCCGCCGGGAAATCCGGCTGAGGAGGTGCCTCCTCGACGGCCAGTACTCCACCTGGAGCTGGCTGCCTACCCGGTGCGGGTCCGGTTGCTCTGGCGGGATACCCCCCGGTGGATGCCTTGCGTTGCGCCGCTGCCGGCCGAGACTCCTCGGGGATGAGTTGGCAGGAAGACACCCAGTGCTGGGGATCCCCACACAACATACATCCGGACGTGCCGGTCCCTCCTTGAGTTCGCATCGGGGTAGCCCCGTAGCTGCGGTTGCCTCCCTCGGGCGCCCGAGTGCCTGCTCCCTGGTAGGCCTTGGGTCCTTGGGTGAACCGGAACATGGACTCCCCCAACCGGTTGGGTCGGCCCGCAATCTGCGGAGGTGCCTCCGTACGTACTGCCCATGTAGGCAGGGGCTGGTGGGGGTTACCCGTAACCGGGGCATACCCCGTCGTCCGCACATACGGGACGCGCCGTCCCGCTCCCTCGTTGACCTGGAACTGGGTCCCAGCCGGGGCGATGTACGCTACCGTAACGTGCTCATCAATCACCGGCGTCGCCGGTAGCAACAGGTGGCCCTGTTGGTCAACTAGAGGTTCATCCTCGCCCGTAGGGGTATGTTCGGTCGCCACCAGTACTGGTGCAGCCTTACGTTCCACCTTCTCTTGCCTCGGTACCGGGGTAAGACTGGGCTTGCCTCCCTCACCCTTGGGCTTCGGGGCCAAGGCACATTCCGGGTGTAGAACCCGGTAGGCGTCCCCTAGGGACTTGCACATATGCATCAGTCGACTGAAGTTCGTCCGGGCCGTATTGGCTCCCCGAGCGGATATCCGCACGTAGTTGGGTACTCCTGCGAACAGGATGGCCCGTAGCTCCCCTTCTCCGAGGAGCTTCCCCAGCTCGTAGTCGAGCTCTTGGATCCGGCGTCCAAACATCTCCTCATCCTCCCAGCTCTGGGCGGTGGCAGTGCGCAGGGCCCGGTAGTGGTCCTCGCACTTGTCCTCACTGAGGTAACTGCTCAGCGGCTCCTTGAGAATCCCACGGTAATCCATGGGGGTGGCCGCGACCCTCATTCCCGGCATCGGGGATGCCTGGAGAAGAGTGCCTCGCACCCGTTCATCAACAAAGAAAGGGAGGATCTCCAGGGCCAGCCCCTCGTTGACGAGCGCCTTGTCTGCGGCTGCCTTGAAGCTAGTCAAGAAGCCGATGACTGCCAACGGACGTCCGTTGGGGCCCCCGAACATAGCGACTCCCTTCATAAGGGTCTGCATAGAGCGGATCGCTCGGTGCGACGTATTACGCATCGATTCCGATACGGTGGTAGATCGGTCTTCCAAACGATAACGTTCGGGAGTCAGTACCGACCTGAAGACTTCGTTGACGATCTCCGTGTCAGCGTCCTGGATATCCAGTCGCTTAGCCAGTTGATGAGCAAACTCATCGGACTCCATCCGCTTCAGTAGGCTCGCAGTGACCTGCGCGGTCATAGCTTCCACCACTGAAGATGGTACTTCAGGCGTCGGCACTTCGGGAACCCGAGTTGCCTGGCCTCCTTCGTCGTGGGGATACTGTGAGAGGGTACCCCCTCCGCCAAAAACCGACTCTCCACCGGCGTAAGTATCCGCCGGGTCGTGTCCGCGGAGTCCGCTTCGGGTGCTCCGAGCGTATAGCTCCGTGTGGCTCCGTTCCAACTCTGCCGACGAGTCGGATCCATACCCCATTGTGTCCGGGGGTTGTCCAGGAGTAGCAACACCGGGGTTGACCCTCGTGGACTCCGAAAGTAGTCCGGCCGGTTCGAACCGTACCGGTGCGGGAGGAACACGACGGAGTCCCGTCGTGTGGCGTGTTGACATCAACACTGCCATCGCGTCCTCCGTCCGCTCCTGGCGAGCGTCGAGTCCGGAAAACCGGGCCTCGATGCGGGCCAATGATGCCATCAGGGAATCCCCTGGTGAAGGAGGCGGCGGAGTGAGGTCGGTCGACGACAGTTGAGGCGGACCCCCGCCTCCTGCCGTCCGAGCCGTGCCAAACGTCGATCCGGCACCGGAAAGCATTGGCGTCTCAATGTTGTCGATCGGGTTCCCGATCTCGGTTCCCGTAGTCACCTCCGGGGTCGGCGTCGACGCCGATCCGTCATCTTGAACGTTCCCCGTCTCTTGGGTTGACATAGTCACAATCAGTCAACCGACGTAACAATCACCACGAATAAGAGAGCGAGGGGGTAGATTGGGGAGAGTAACAGTAGATCACAGTCAAAGGTAAAACTCAACACAGTCGATCAGGTCGCAACACCACGAGTACAAGAAAAGGACCGGATCCCTATCCGTGTGCCAGGGCCGAAGACGGCGTCACCACAGGGGTGACGGAAACCCGTCCCCTGCTGCTCCACCAATGTAGCACAATAGGAATCCGTCGCACGTCCACTCTCAGGGAACACTCACCAAGGGGGATCGGCACCAACGTCACCGGGAGGCCAAGGTTGCTGTCCTTGGAGCGCAAGCCACGGGACCAAGATGGGAGCCCAAATGGGAGGGGTTTGTTGTTCTACCTTGGCCGGCGGTGGATTCGCCGCCGGCCCCCACGTTATAAACCCTCGGAGACACTACTAACTACCCTCCACCCCAAGATGCAAGTCCCTCTGGTCATACGTAACTTATAGACACCGTGACCAGTACGAACTATCAAATTGAAAGTTAAGGGTTAGAAGTAGCCCCCCCCAATATTAGGGTTACAATACGGCCAACCATATTGCTACAGGGAGGAGGGGACCTGCAGGGCCCGGGCACGCCCGCCCGCACCATGCGCTGCAGGGTGCTGGCCGCGGCCGCCCCCAATACTAGTCAAGCCCCCCCTTCACCCGCCATGGGCGGCTGGGGATTAGTGCGAAGCCGCTCACCCCCGGCGCCGCGAGGCACATACCTGGGCCGTCCGCAGTGCTCGACAAGCGCACCCATCGTCCGTCACGGGCAAAAAAAAACCGGGACGGGGTGCGCCTCCAATGACGGTTGAGAGAGAAGGGCCGGGCGGGGCGCTCTCCGGGAAGCGTCTAACCCCGGGGGCGAGTTGTGTGTGGGTGGGGGTGGGGACCAGGCCGCCCCAGGCGGCTGAGGCGACATGCTCTATGTGTGTGCAACGGCCCCCCCGCGACAAGGGCCAGCACTGTATGCCCCCCACCGCAGCCGGGCCCCACATTGGTTGGCAGTATCGGCGATCGTGACCGTGTCGCCGCTGAGGTGCAAAGAGATGCGATTTGTGGCCGTGTGCTCGTTTTTACTGAGTGCATCGCGACGCGCGCTCGAGCCGCGCGCATGTGGACCGATTGACGATCCACGTACAGTGTGCGTGTGGGGCCTGTCCACAGCCTCCCAGGACGCGGGTGCGCGGGTGGCCTGTGAAGCCGCGTTTTTGGACGGTGCATGGGAGAGCGGGTTCCAGAGCTCCATTGACACCAGACTCACGCGAGACCAGTACGGACGCGCGCCCGATGATGTGGAAGCAAGCGCTGCTTGCTCGGACAACCATACGCGACCCCACCCCCCCCCCCTCCCCGTGTCAGTCGGAGGCGGGCGTGGGAGCGTGCCTCGGACGCCCCTTTGCCTTCTCCAGGGGCCCCGTCCCACAGAGACGGGTAATTTCGTACCATCCAATCAGGGTGTGGCTTTGCTTTTCACGTGGCGCGTCTCGTCGCCCGCTGTGGTGCACCAGGGCCAACGGGGGGGTACAATTTCGACGCGGGTGCCACACCAAGCGGTTGTGGTAACAGGCCTCGGACAATGCACACGGGCGGTACCACCTGCCGATGGACACGTGGGGCACGGGGAATCGCAGTTTGTAGATACGACCCTCACCCACCCCTCAGCCGCTGCAATGGACACGTGGGGCACGGGGAATCGCGGTTTGTAGATACGACCCTCACCCACCCATCAGCCGCTGCTGTGGTCCCCGGGGATGGGGGGCGGGCACCCCCCCCCCCCCCCCCCCCCCCCCCTCCCGCTCCCCCGCGCTTCCCGCCCCGTCCCGCCCGAGGGCCGCCTTGCTTTTCCATCATGGCATGATGTCGTCGAGATTATTTACACACGGTGCGGACGCACGGCCCACACAACCCCCCACTCCACCCCACCCTTCGGCCCTGCGCGTGTGTCCGGCCGATGACATTTAATCAGGAACGGGCCAACTTTTTCGCTAGAAGACGCCGTGTCCGGCTGGGCCCCTCCACACCGCCCCGCCTCAACCCCCCCCCCACCAACGTCGCCGCCCCGCCACGCCCAGTTAAGAGTACCTGTTTGCGGACGTCTGGCTTGCTACCCCATGAAGCAGCGTGAAGCACAGCAGCTCAGGACACAAAAAAACGCGCATAAAACCGGATAACTCATAGCGCTTTTATGGTATAGGGGTCCTCTGTTTCTCTTGCGCCAGTCTGTCTCCAGGTACCCGTTGGTGCCTGTCTGGCGCGTCTCTCTGCGCTTTTTCTCGGTGTTGTGGAGAGTTTTCAACCAATGAGATACACCCGTTCTGACCCAGATGTCCGCCCTTAACTGGGCGTGCCGCACACTCCCTCCCACCGACCTAACCGCCCCGTCTGTGTAGCCACAGCCTGGCCCCGCCACCGCCATCACAGCCCGACCCCGCACCTCGGAGGATCCCCCGTGGCGGTGCGCACGTCCTTGACTGAGGGCGAGACACGGCTGGCCACTTGCGATCACGATAACTCTCGACTACACCGCGCTCTCGCGATGCGCGGCAGGCTGTTGCGCGGTCGTCGCCGCCTGTGGAACGGCTGGCAGCGGAACGTCCTCGTGCAGGGGAGCATCAGTGTAGGGATGGTAAATCTGGTCAGGACAACGTCACGTAATGAAATCCCATTGGCTGAGAGACTGGATGCAGGTGGCACCCAGCTGGGCCCCGCCCGCCCCAGTCGGCTGATCTTCTACCGCTGTGCTGTAGCATATCTCAAGCCAGGACACCGCATTGGCCGCTGAGGAGGCCATGCACGTACAGTGTACTGTACTGTATGTACAGGTCACCTCGTTGGAAATCCAGCCCAAACAAAAAAAACAAAAAAAAACAAGACAACACTTGCTCGGATTTCTGGCTGGGGCTCCCCGCGCCTCCGTACATACAGTACTGTAACCTCTGTTGACCTCCGCGTTTTGTTCCACCCCCTACACCCCGCGAGGACGTCAAGAGGAGCTCCTCGCCTGTGCGGGTCTAATATTTTTATTTAGCGGCCACGACGATCATTGCTCGCCCTTCTGCCTCTCCCTGTGCGCGCTTTGACGGTCCATGGGGGACCTCGTGGACCATCTGACGGACGCAGGTTCCTATTTAAACACTATGAAACTGGTGGTTCTCTGGCCTGTCATATTTACCCGCCGTGGTCAGATTGTCCTGCGAGAAGGATACAGTGCCAGCACCTCACGGCCATCCCGAATACCGACAAGACGTCCGCGGTCAGGCTACGTACCGACACTCCCCCGGCGAAAAAATGGACCAATCAGGCTGCGACTCGGACTGGGGCGACCAAGCAAACGCTGGCGTGGTGCTGGACGGATGCTTGCTTCGTGGAAAGGGTGTCAACAAGGTGCAAGGCGAGACGACAGACGCGATCATCCTGTTGGATTAAATATCCCTATTATCTTCCTGTGTGCTGTGTGCCCTGTCCCTGGTGCATTCCCTGTGTGCCCTGTCCGTGCGCCGCGGGCGGTACTCGTGACGATGCCGCGTCGGTCCCTCCATACGGCCAATGGTGGCGCTCTGCACGGTGCCGTCGAGACGTTTGTGCTCGTGCTGTGGTCTTTTGGCCTGCTGACGGGCGTCCCCGGCGCCGCCTCCTCCCACGTCAACGACCTCACGGCGGGGAGGAGCCGTAGCGGAATGGCTGCGGCGGCGATCTTTATTGCCCTTGAGTGGGACAACACGTACTCCGTTCCTGGCCGTCTCAACAACCCCCGGCCGGCGGCGCGGCCAGAGCCTGTGGCCGCCCAGTATGTACCGACTGCCATGCTTATTGCCTGTAGGGCCGCTTGTGACCGCCTGCAGGGATCGGGTCTGACACCCCGAGAGGCGGCAGCCGACGAAGAGCCCCTGCGGCTGATCTCCTCTGTGGTGGCACTCAACGCGGCCGACGGACTCGCTGTTGCGGTTGCAGAGCTCGCCCTCCGGGCGGTGTGGCAAGACGCTCACCCGCCAGTGGCACACGTGGCACCGGCGTTTGCGGCGGACGACTCTGCAATGCGACACTGTGTGGACGCTGCCAAGGCCCCTATCGGAGACAATGGGGAACCGCCCGCGTCGGCGCTGGACCCCGCCGCCGGCTTGTTCAGTGCGAGTGGGTATCCCGAGGAGGATTATTTTTCGAATGTCCCTTTGTAGGAGGTCCACGGCCCCGGCACTGTGTGGGTGGTTTTTCTGCACGACGGGTACTGGGTGTCCGTGGGGATGTATGGGTGGTTCTTGTACAAATTGTTTTCCATCGCGTTGTCCATCACGTGTCCAGGCCCCCACACGGGTGCCTGCGAAGCCCATTGCGGGCGCCCCCCCCCCCCCCCCCCCCCCCCCCTCCCTCCCTCCCTATCTAGCGGCTACTGTACGCCATGGCCTCGTCGGGGTCCCCGGTCTTTTGTTTGTGGTCCATGGGACGGACACGGAGTACCCCAGACGCCCTCGGCCCGTGTGGAGGTCCCATTTCGAGGCGCAAGAGGGCAGTGAAGGCCAAGCAGGTCAGCACGGGCGCCTGGACGTGGGCCGACGTGTCTGCCGCGTCGCCCATTGTGGCGCGGCAGCTCGCGTAGCGTAGCTGCGCGAGGACAAGAAGGTGAAAAAGTACTTGTCTGCCTGCCCCCCCCCCCCCCCCCACACTGTGGCCCGCATTGGTGAGTAGGGCGCGTGGACGATACGGTTTTTTGTACAGGTGGTGGGCCGGGGGCACGCTACACAACGCCAACGCACGGTCGGCCAAGGACACGACCACGGACACGACGTGTAGAAACATGGGAATGAGCTATGCAAAACATGACACGCCTCCAACCCGCCCACATCTCTTTCACCATAGACAGAACATGTGGTCAAGTGTTGGCACAGAGGCGTTCCACATGCGACAAAGTAGCTCTCAGTGGAGGGGCATGAGAAATCGCCCCCCCCCCCCCGAACAGAAAAGGCAGCATCCTTTACATGCATACCGCGCACGCGACCAAGAGAGTCGTCGTGTGAGCTCCCGTAGGCGCTCTCCAAACGGGCGTTTCCCGACACGGCGTGGATGTACCGGGTGATGCACGGCACAGGGTCAAAGACAAAAGAAGGCGGGAGAGGTTTCTTGGGCCCTTACCTCCACTATCGCCCTCGTGTGCTGCGCATGGCCAGGCGCAGACTCCGGCAACGGGACGGCGGGGAGGCTTCCGGGACCGCCGCCTCCTCAACGTGCTGCCCCGTAGCCTCTCCCGCGACAGCGGCCGCTGTCGCGGTGGTGCCAGCTTCCAAGACGAGGTGCATGTCAGGGTACTTACTGGCAACGGACAGGTCCGCCGGGATACAAACCGCAGACGGCCATGCACCCGTGCCCGTGCCGGTGGGAGCCATTGCCGCGTCCACGCAACGCCGCATGGACGCGACGTCTGCGACGGAAACGAACGAAGCGGCGCGCACGGTGGGATGGGCGTCCTGCCACACCGCGCGGAGGGCCAGCTCGGCAATGGCGACGGACAGCCCCTCAGCCTCGTTGAACGCCATAAGAGAGTAGATCAGCCGCACGGGCTCTTGATCGGCTTCCGCCGCGTCCGCCGCCAGGCCACAACTCTGCAGCCGCCGACAGATGGCGCGACACGCAATGAGCAAGGCCGTGGGCACGTGCTCGCAGGCCACCGGCTGCTCCCGAGCCGGAGGGCGCCCGACACTCGCACGGGCAGCCACACAGTGCAGGTTTTCCCACTGGACAGCCACGGCCACCGCTGCTAGGGCCATTCCACCGTGACACATTGCCGCGGCGTCCTCGCTGGTACGGGAAGCGGCGGCGCCGGGGGCACCCGTGAGCAAGCCAAAAAAGCGCAAGTAGTCTACAAACACATCGACAGCAAAGTGAGCCGCCCCACCATGAAGGCTGTGCGCCGCATGCCCCGGCATGACGGCAACGTTCCCCGGGGGGGCTGCTGCTTTCGAAAACCCGTCTCAAAGGCGACACACGCACCGCACCGCCACCACCACCCGCCGAATTGGCCACCACCCCGGGAGGCGGGCGAGGGGGGGAAGGGCAAGGAGCAAGGAAGAGGCCACGCGGCTGTGGGGCGGGGGCGCGGCTCGGGGGCGGCACGCCAGCAGCTGTGCCGGCGCCGTTTGAAAAACCGCGCCGACCGTGCTTGCGCGATCCGCACCCCTCCCCCAACAGAGCCGCCGCGCCCGTGCTCCCCCCCACGGCTAAGCCGCCGATCCACCTCACTGGCGACGCCCTCCCCCCCCCCCCCCCCCCCGCCTCTCCCCCCCCGCCCCAACCAACCCTGGTCACCAACCCAGCCCAGACGACGATTGGGCAAGTCGCAAAGGAGGGTCGTGGTGGCGCGACGGCGTGGGTGAGCGGGCGTCCCGACAATGGCGCGTGGTTGTGCGGCTTCACGGTGAGGGGGCGGCGTGCGTGCGGGCCGCTTCAATATACAGACATCGCTGGCAGGGTAGGGGGCCGGAACGAGTGTCGCATCTTGCCAATGCGAGACGTGTCCGCAGTCTCCATGGGCGACCACACCGCGCTTACAGCGGTGTCGGACGGCGTCCAAGGTCCCTCGATTAGGCAGGCCACGTGTGCTGCTCAGCGCTCAGCGTGTCCACGCACTTTGTAGCGTAGCCAGTCTGGACCTAATGTCGACCACTCTCGATGCGATCCTTGGTCTCTGTGTACTGCATGAGATGTACGACATACCACTTTGTAGAGGAGACTGGGGGGAGTCAAATGGTTTTTTTCATTTTCTGAGGCCTCTTGTTCTCTCTAAACTATGAGGAGGGAAGGCGAAAGTACCGTCAGTTATGTGCTCCCCAAAGTCGACCACGTCTTGGGGCCAATGGGGGCACCCGATGTGCTCACCGTCGCGGGCTGGGTGGGAGCCGGCACGCGTGCGGGCGTCCTTTGCCGCCCGCCGGAACGGGACCGTTGCGCGCGCGGGCGCTTTAAGCTGCATAGCCGGCGGCTCGCCACTGGTGCGCCGTCGCTTTTTGGCAGTCCGCCGCGTCGCGGCGGGTGCTCGGCCACTTTCGGCCGGCGGTCGGGTGGCCGCGGGTGCTCGGCCGCTTGAGGTCTCTCGTCTGGTCGCCGCGGGTGCGCTGGTGCTTTTGGCTGGCCGTCTGGTAACCGCTGATGCCCCACCGCTATTGGACGGCCGTTGGTTCCTCGCGGATCATTCCACGGCTCCTTTTTGGGCGGCCGTCTGGTTGCGGCGGGTAGCGGTGCGTGCCTGGCCGCGCTTCACCTTCTGGGTGGTCGCGGCGGGTTCTCGGCCTGGCTGTTCTGTCTGGCAGTCTGCCACGGGTGCTCGGCCGCTCCTGGCTCCCCGCCCGGTCGTAGCGGTTGAGCGGGTGCATTTCGCCACCCGGCTGGTCGCCGCTGGTGCCCCGCCGCTTTCAGCCAGCCGTGGGGTCCTGGCGGGTCATGCCACGGGTGCGTTTGGCCCGCCGTTGGGCCGCCGCTGGTGCGCCGCCGCGTTCGGCTGGTGGTCGGGTCGCCGCGGATTGCTCGGCCGCATCTGGCATCCCGCCCGGTCGTGGCGGGTGCGCGCGCGTCCTTGGCCTCCCGGCGGGTCGCGGCGCGTGCGCAGGCGTGCTTGGCAGGTGTGCACGGCAGAAGCTATGGACGAACTCCCGTCGCCGGTCGACGCTGCAAGACTGCTAGGCTTCTCCCCAACGCATCCGCTGGTGTACCTTGCTCGTATCCTACAGGGGACGTGTGAGCAGGTGGCGTTGCGCACCAATCACGAGGTAACTTGTGCACAGAACCGACAGGACTGGCGCGTGGACACTCTCACACCCAAGCGACGTATGCTGTGACGGTTCTGTCCACGGCGGGCGTGGTACCTCGTCCAGTGCACTGGCCATGCACCTGCTGCTACAACTGTGTGGGGCGCGGCCCGCGTATCCACACAGACACACACCGGGTAGAAATGTCGGATGGTTAACGATGCCAGTGCTTCGTTGTTGCTCAGTGAGCACAAGTGATCCAAGTACGCGTCCAGCATTCAAGTACTCACGTTGGACGCCACGTGGCATGAAATGCATACCACGATCAATTACTACGTGTTCCGACGTTCTCCAAGACAGGGAACCAGGGCGGGTCCGTGTTATGTACATAACGACACCAGTGCGTGTTGGTCCTCCAGGTCGCTCTTTGCGGCCGCACTCGTTTTGTACAAAACACAACTACATGAACCGTTCTTCATTAAACCGCAAAGAAATCCGTGCCGCATCATGCGCCATCGTCATCGTCTGCAAAAATGGGCACGATCGTCCGTATATTTTATGTCTGTCGATTTCGTTCGCGAGATCAGTCCGCGTGATTTGCCACCGAATAAACAGTCAAGCCGCCTGTGAACCGCATTCATGTGATCCAGTGCCCGATCCGATGTGTTGACAAGTCTTGGGGTTGGGGCCACTCAATCTGTGTCGCGTTATGTACATAACAGCACCCCCCCCCCCTGATCTTGATGGCTTCCTCCCCGGCACACTCGTCAGTGTAAGTCGCGGTACTTGTTACTGTTAAAAACCCCCTGAAATGGTTTTGTAATGGCATGAGCAGCTTTGTTTGTTGTTGATTTTTTCACAGCCTACAAATCGTTTGTCGGATGCGCTGGCGGGTCTTGTGAACAGGGCGCTGAGTGACACGTACAGTTGTGCGCGTCCCGTTTCTGTTCACTCCCGCCAACCGCGCGGTGGCGGGTCTTGTGATCAGGGCGCTGAGTGACACGTACAGTTGTGCGCGTCCCGTTCCTGTTCACTCCCACCAACCGCTGTCGTCCTGCCGGACAGTTCCCCCTCTACTCGACGGACGTCCCCCGCCTTTCCACACCGCCTTTTTCCGGCTGGCGATTTTTTCCAGCCGAAGAACAATCCTTCCCGGTTCCCTGTTGTCCTCGACGGCAACCTGAGGCCTCTGGGCGGTTCGGGGGCATATCGACGGTGATGGACGCCAATGGTAGTGGTCATCATGACCACGAACGCGACGACAGCACCGGTAGCTCTGGTTGCGGCCGTGTTGGTCACGACGGTGGTCCATACGGCGGATGCACTCGTGTCGGTGTCAGCGGCGGTGGTGGCGGTGATGACCGCAACGGGGGTGGATCTGGTAGTGGTACCGGCGAAGGACACCGCCACCTTCCGTCCTATGGCGGTGATCGCAACGGTGGCAACGTGGACCGCGACGTCGCTCCACTCTTGTCGTTCCATGGAGCTGGCTACGCGGCCTCGATTGACATGATGTTCGTGCATCGAGAGTTTGGTCGCTCCGCCCACGACCATGCTTTTCCTGTGGTGAACGGCTCTCATCGCCTGTACACGCTGCGGCGTATGCTGGTGGGAGCGGACAGTGCGCCCGCCCACGACCATGCCTCTTCTGTGGTGGACGGCTCTTATCGCCTGTACACGCTGCGGCGTATGCTGGTGGGGGCGGACAGTGCGCCCGCCCACGACCATGCTTTTCCTGTGGTGGACGGCTCTCACCGCCCTTAGCTCTCATCGCGTTTACACACTGCAGAGGCTGGTCGCTGGTACAGCGTTTCTGTTGTGGTAGGGCCCCCCAAATCCCATTCGATTCTACTCTGGTACAATGGATTTTCTATACATTGACCACCCGACGCGCCCGTTTGGGCGATTGCGACTGCCCTGTATGCGCTGTACAACTCGGACCGGGCGTCTTTGTTTGATTCATCTCTGCCCCCCCTTGCCGTCAACTTAACTTTGCTTCCCCACCACGACGCTGCTCCAGCCGGAGGGCCTTCCCGGGTCGTGTAGGCAACAACGGCCAAGACAGTCACTGAGGGAACTTGAGGAATGCGGGCTGGGATGGAGGGGGGAGGGGGACAGCTTGGGGGGGGGGGGGGGGGGGGGGGGGCGGGCACATTGGCACGTAGAAACCCCAAGCACTGTGCCGCCCGCCTGACTGCAGCAGCCGCACCCGCCGCCGGAACCAGCGGCCCCCCATCGGTAGCAGTCACTCCACACACGTACCAACAGCCCCCCTCCCCCCCCCCCCCCCCCCCCCCCGGCTGCAGCAGCGGGAGGAGCCGCCTCGCCCTCGGTAGCAACGGCCCACCACCGGAAGCAGCTACCCACCACCGGTGGCACCCACCGACCCCCCTCCCCCGCCAGTGTTAGCCACCGCCCCCCCCCCACAGCAGCAGCCGCCGCCCTGGCCACAGCAGACGCCCCTCTATGCCGGTACCAGCCGCACCCACGCCGGTAGCAGCCGCTCTTTCCCGGCTACATCAGCCGCTTCCCGCGGCAACCACCGGCCATCCTGGCCAGCAACCCTCACCGACCATCCGCACCGGTTACCGCCGCATGAAACCTCAGGTCGCCATCGCCACCGCTGACCATCGCCGTCAGCCACCCCCGCCGGCCACAGCCTCCTGTCCCCGCCGCCGGCAGCCACCCCGCGCCACTGCCGGCAGCCACCCCACGCCACTGCCGCCAGCCACCACCGCTGGCCAACCACGCCAGCCATCCCGGAGGCCACTGCCGCCGGCCGCAGCCTCCTGTCCCCGCCGCCGGCAGCTACCCCCGCCACTGCCGCCGGCCACCACCGCCGGCCAACCACGCCAGCCATCCCCAAGGCCACTGCCGCATGCAAAAGCCGTCGAGCGCCGCCGCCGGCCACCCCCACCGGCCACCTCAGCAGGCCACCGCCTCCGCAGCCGCCGCAGGCCACCACCGCAGGCAATCTCCGCCGGTTACCCATGTCGGCCACCCTCACCTGCCCCCGCCGCAAGGCACACCCGCCGGCCACTGCCAGAGGCTGCTGCTGCCCGCCATCTTCTCGCACCACTCCTCCCGGTTGCAACTGGGGTGCGGTGCGGCAGCTCGCCTCTGCCGCCTACATGCACGACGCGTGCAGGGACTGGCACACTCTGGGCTCTTAGCTGTCTCTACAATGGCTCCTCGAGTGGTCGAACCGTTAAAACGGCCCCCCCTCCCCCCCCCCCCCCCCCCCGTTACCAGTCATTTAACAATGAACCTGGCACCGAGAGTTTTCACATGCAGACTCCTTTTGCACGGCGGAAGTAAACGGATAAAGTGATGGGGAGAGGGGTGGCCCATCTGAAAGAGCTTCTTGGTTGCTCTTGTTAACTTCCTCAAGCCCCAGACCACCGCTACCCACCGCCACAGGCCACCCCGCATTGACCGCTGCCGCCCGGCGTCACAGCTGGCCCCCACTGCTGGCCCCTGTCGCCGGCCACGAAGGCGGCCCCCTGCAGCGGCCCACCACCGCAGTGCAACAACACCGGCCCCTGCAGCCGGCCACCGTAGTGTACAATCGCCACAAGCCACCTCCACCGGCACCCCCCCCCCCCCCCCCCCGCCGACCCGCCCCGCCGCTCGCCACGGCGGCGGCCGGCCACTGCCGCACGCCGCCCCATTCGGCCGCCACCGCACGCCATTCCTGCAGGCCGCCCCCGCGGCAATCGCCGCGGGCAGGCCCCTCCGGCCGTCCCCGCCGGTAATTGCCGCAGACAATCGCCACAGGTAAGCCGCTCCGGCTGTCCTCGCCGGCCATCCCCAGCGGCCGTCCCCGCCGGCCATACCCCGCCTGAACGACGGCGAAAACCCACCTTTTCTTCCATCTTGTGGTACGCACCGTCGCTGTGCGTCTTGGCTTACCCTCGTAAAAAATGGTGGGAAGGCGACATCTTTAGGCAATTAACACGCCTCATAGACGAAGACAAAAATAAACAGTCCGCCCGCACGGGGGTGTGTAGGGGGGTTCAGGGGGCCACTTGACAAGTCGCGGAGTGGCGTAACGGCTGATGAACAGGCTTGGCAAGGATCCCGGCTCAAGGATCACTGCGTGGACGGCACACGCCGTGCCCCACAGCGCAGTGGCCACACAGCATTCGGCGAGGGGATAGGGCGCAGTTTGAGAGTGTGACACCCTCTCTTGACGCAATCACGAATGTGGTCAAGCACGCCTTTCCACCCTGTGTTTAAGTGAGGTCGGTCCTGTCGGCCCAGCACAAGAAACACGGGAGGTGCTTGGGCCTGGGCGTGGCATCACAGGCTCCCAATCTATTGTATTAAAGCCGGAAGTGATCTGCCTCGTGCAAAGCGCCTCTCGGATTATCAGGAAGGAGACGCGTGGGGCCTGTAGCCTCTTTGCCAGCACCACAGTACCGTTCCCCCGCGGGTGGCCCCCTTCCCAGGACGAATGCGCGTCGGCCTGTGTGGGCTCTCCGCCACCCTTCCCGCTCTCCCGCCCCCCCCCCCCCCCCCCCCCCCCCCCCTTCCCGCCCTCGTCACCCTCCACAAACTGTTTTTTTGCACCCGCCTTGCCCGTCCCAGACCCCAGCCGGGCCTGGATCATGTCGGCTGACCGCAACTACCAGCCGCGCAGCTTGGATGACGACACGGGGGAGCGGCACGGGCGCCGCCCCCCCCGGCGGTCCTCTCGGTTGGCCGAGCGGGCTGGGCGCTCATCGGAGAGAGCGGAGGCGGATATCGCGCTCTTGACGTGTAGCGGGGCGGTCGGGTACTCGGCGGGGGTCCACGGGGGGGCTCCTGTCCCCCCGCCCATCATCGACTTGACCGATGACACGGCCACAGATCCTGTCGATGCCTCCCAGGGTGCAGCGGCCATGCCGGGGTCATCCACAGCCGCGACGGCGCCCTCCGGCACTCTGAGCGCCGCGCTCGACAACCTCAGCACGGCGGCGACGACGCCCCATGGCTCGCGTGGCCAGGTTGTCTTTGTGATGGGCCGTGTACCACAGGCGGGCTCTATCCCACAGAGGGGGTCCGCGGCGGGGGTGGTGGCGACTGCCCCCCCGTCTGGGCCGGTGGCCAACGCCCCTGTGGCGCACGGGCCGTGGCCGGCACTGCCAGCGGGTCTGCGCGTGCCCGTGATGCACGTCGATGTCTCGCTTCCGGGCATGTCCCCGGTGCCTGATGTTGGTACGATGCGTGCGATTTCTGTGGCGACTGCCCCCCCGTCTGGGCCGGTGGCCAACGCCCCTGTGGCGCGCGGGCCGTGGCCGGCACTGCCAGCGGGTCTGCGCGTGCCCGTGGGGGGCGCTGGTGGCGTGGCCGGTGGCATGTGCCCGGTGCCCGCATGGGCAATGTCCATGCTCCCGTCGTTCACACTGCAGCCTGCGGACGCGGCTGGTGCTGAGGACCCGTGCAGTATCTGTTTTGGAAGAGTTTCAGGCTGGGGACAAGGTGCGCCGCCTGCCGTGTATGTGCGTGTTTCACAGCGGCGAGATTGAAGAGTGGTTGTCACACAAGGGCAACTGCCCTGTGCATGTCATGCGGACCGTGGTTGAGTACCTCGGCTCCTCTGAGCGCTTCACGGGGAGTGAGTAGCCGCTTGCATGACCTTGTGTCGCCGTCACCGGGCGGGTCGTGGAATGGGGCTGTGCAGGCGCAAGTACTTGGCCTGCCCCACCCAATCCATGGAGCACGTTGCATTGCACCGGCGGGGTGGACCAGGGGCGAAGGGTGGTCTGCTGGGGCGTGGGTGTCGGGCGGGCGTGCGAGGGGGGCGGCAGGTGTTGGGTCCCCAAGCGTGAATGTAGTGCGCGGGGGGCCCACACTTTACCCTTGAGTTGATTGGCGAGTGCAAGGCTGGCGAGGGCTATGACCGTGTCAGGGTGTACGCCCTGCCCACGTCACGCTGGTGGTGACTGTCGGTCGGGAGCGGCCCGGTTTTTCATAGATGAACAACCGCAAAGAACTTGGCACTCGTGCACGCGCACACATTAAGCGTATCGCCGGGCAGTCTTGAACTCCCGCCCGGCCTGCGACCGCGCGCGTCGCCTCGCATTCCGCTCCCGCCAGACCGTCTGCGTGTGAACGCCCTTCTACTCGTTCATGTACTACACGCTTGCCCCGCTACGGACCCCCCCAGAATGGGAAACGCCGGCGAGACCCCATTTTTGTGAGGAGCATGAGGGCAACCTTGTCAAGGGGTATGCGCAGAGTTTTTTTTTTTTTTTTTTTTTTTCGCCAGCACATTCTAAAGGTGCAGGAAGACGCCCTCAATCGGGTTTGCGGGTTGCGGATGCGATTGCGAAACCCCTCTCGCGGTACCGTCCGCCTCAGCTTTCTCTATTTTTTTTGTGTACTTTCTGTTGAGGTTTCGTCGGCCGACGCACGCACGCGCTGCATATATAGATACGACCATCATGTGAGGCATCATGCGCTGTGCTATTTATTTACAAAAGCATATGACGCGGAGGGCGTACCTCTGTCTCCCGACCGTCCCCTGCATGTGCGCCCCACAGCCGCTGTCAAAACGGACCGGCATTGTACTGTGGAAAAGGGAAACCCGCTATGGAAGGGCTATGAACGCGCATTTCTCAGCTGGGGGTGCTGGACGATAAAGAGTGCTGGCTGGCTGATACTCTCCCAGTCATCGAGACCAGACCGCGTGCTGAGTTTTTATCGGTTAATGCTCGGGAAGTCGTCACCCGGAGCCTTCCCGCAAATGTGTGCCCCGCAAATTTTCGCGTAGGGGGGGGGGGGGGGGGGGAGGAGGCGGGGGGGGGTGGGGTGGGGTTCGAATTGCGTTGGGCACATGCACACGCGCGTGCGGGTGTGGGCGCGCGCAGGGGGACAACGTGAAGAGGGGTCCAAGCGGGGGGGTAGCCTACGGAGCGCGAAGGCCCGCTTGCATTTCTGCGTTCATGGTCCACAGCAATGCAGGATGCCAATAATATCGCCAGGCAGTGCAAGGAGTTTTGACTGACCCACCACCAGGCGCGCACAGGCGAGCAGAGTGGAAGTTATTGCGTCAAGAGGAAAACATGTCCTAAAACAACCTCTGTACGTACGGTCGTTTTTCCTCGACCATTTATTAATTTCCCGCTCTGATTTCGAAACGGGGTGCTGTGACGCGCCCGCATTCGTGCACCCACGCACGCGCGCATGCATGCGCGCGGCGCCCGATGAACGGGCATGCACGCGCGCATGCGTGCACGCGCGGCCCCGTCCCCCCACCGCTCCCCCGCCGCGCTCTGTGCGTCCAACCCCCCACCCCTCCCTTTCCCGGTTGTGCCGCGCCCTCTCCCCCTCACCCTCTCCACGGTGTGCCGCGCACCCTCCCTTTCCCCAAACTCCCTTTCCCGGTTGCGCCGCGCCCTCTCCCCCATTCCCGACCACCCTCTCCACGGTGTGCCGCGCCCCCTCCCTTCCCCCACCACTCCCCCCACCCCCCCCGCTGCTGGTGGCGGCCAAGGCGGCGGGTTGTGTGGTGTTGGCGGCGACCGGACCGGTGCGTTTGTTGTGGGGAGGGGGGCGAGAGGAGGGGGCGTGAGGAGGAGGGGGGGAGAGTGTGGGAGGGGTGGAGTGGCGGATCGGCGGCCGGCCGGGGGGGAGCACGGGCGCGGCGGCTCTGTTGGGGGAGGGGGGCAGGTCGCGCTAGCACCGGCGGCGCGGGTTTTCTAACCGAGTCGCCGCCGCTGCTGGTGTGCTGCCCCCAAGCCGCGCCCCCACCCCACGGCCGCTGATTCTCTGCCGTGCCCTTCTCGCCTCTTTCCCCCCACCCCCCTCCCCCACCGCCCCACCCCCCCGCAGGTGGTAGCGGCCAAGGTGGCGGGTTGTGTGGTGTCGGCGGTCTGTGTGGTGCGCGTGGTGGCGAGGCCGACACCCCTTGGTGGCTCTATAGGACCGATGGCACCGGGAAAGCCCGGTTGTGGTGCCCGTGGTGGTGGCCGTGGCGGTGGTGGCGGCGGTGGGGGTGGCGGTGCCCGGGGTGGTGCCCGGAGCGGTTCCCGTGGCGGTCCCCGTGGTGGCGGTAGCGATGGTGGACGTGGCGGTGCCCGCGGTGGTGGTAGTGGTGGTGGTAGCGATGGTGGACGTGGTGGTATCTCTAGTGGAGGCACCATCGGTCACGGATCCGATAATGGCGACCGAGGAGTCGCCCTACGAAACGCTGATCGCGACGGACGTGGTGACGATGATGGCAGACGTCGGGATAGCCGCGGCACTGACCGACTTGGTCACGCTTTTCGCGACGCCGGCCGGCCTCGCACGACCTCCTGAGACACTACCGATCGTGGTCGCGGTCACGCTCGAAGCACCGATCGCGGTGGACGTGGAGGCGATGACGGCGGACGTCGAGCTGATGGCGGTGGTGACCGACCTCGCACAACTTCCCGTGACACCACTGATCGTGGTCGCAGTCAGGCTCGTAGCACCGATCGCGGTGGTAGCGGAGGCGATGACGGCGGATGTCTGGCCGATGGCGGCGGACGTCGAGCTGATGGCGGGGCTGACCGACCTCGCACGACTTCCCGTGACGCTACTGATCGTGGTCGCGGTCACGCTCGAAGCACCGATCGTGGTGGACGCGGAGGCGATGACGGCGGACGTCGGGCAGATGGCGGCGGACGTCGAGCTGATGGCGGGGCTGACCGACCTCGCACGACTTCCCGTGACGCTACTGATCGTGGTCGCGGTCACGCTCGAAGCACCGATCGTGGTGGACGCGGAGGCGATGACGGCGGACGTCGGGCCGATGGCGGGGCTGACCGACCTCGCACGACTTCCCGTGACGCTGAGCGTGGTCGCAGACGTAGAGCCGAGCGTCACGGTCGGGGTGACGGTCGGGGTGGCGGTGGTGGTGGCGGTGGTGGTGGCGGAGGTGGTGCATCAGCGGGAGCGGGTGGGGCGGGTCGACCAGGCGGTGGTGGAGACGGCGACGGTCGTGGCGTCGCTTGCGGCAGTTCTGGTCGTCGTACTGGCACCGGCGGAGCGAGTGGGTCCGGCGGACCGGGCAGTGGTGGAGACGGCGATGGCCGTGGCGTCGCTGATGACAGTCGTTCTGACAGCAACTCTCGGGCCCCGTCTGACGATGAGCAGCTGCCACCAGCACCAGGGGATGTTCCAGTACCGCATATGGACAGTGGCGTGGTGACGGCGTCGGCGCCTACATGGGTCGGTCCTACCAGCGACTACGTTATCGCGACGAAGCTGTATGTACCGATCGAGGCCAATCGCATTGCCCCGCGGACGGTGCGTACTATCAACCGCGGCACTGTCGACGAACAGCTGCGGTCGTACCGCGACTTTGGTTATACGACCACGTACGGAATGATACCCGTATGCGCAGACCCAGAGTGTCCCGGGGCCGAGGATAGCTTTTTACTCGTGGACGGCGCTAATCGACTGACGGCGCTGCGGGAGCTGCACAAGGAAGGGCACGCCAACGCTGTCGGTGAGGTGCAAGTGACCGTCATCGTTCGGCGTGACGGGCAACCCTTGACGCTCATGATGGCCCTCACGTTGGGGGTGCGCGCCAACTCGACGGCCGCCAAGGCCAAGGAGATGAGCGACGTGGACGACATCCACTTCATTAAAAGCTGGCTACGAGAGTACAACGACCGCCAACCTTTGGGCAAGAAGCAGTCTCTGATCCAGCACAGTATGTCGGACCTCATTCACATCTTCTACAACTACATGGACAACCGCAAGCAGGACCCCACGGACGTGGACCTCGCTCACCGTGAGTCCGATGAGGTGGACCGTGAACAAGAGGACCAGGACGACGCGACCGCTTGGGGCGGCCCGGAAGCGTCCCGTATTGGCAAGGCCGTCTTGCAACGCATGATCAAGATTGTCCTGATCTACATTGAGGACGAGCGGTCTGGCGAATACATTATCAAGCGCATCACCGACTCTGTGGGCTCACGGGGCGAGCACGCCTTGACGACCGAGTCGTGTGCGTCTCCGGCACTTTGCACTTTGGGGGGCGTACCGCTGGTGTACTGCACTGAGGTGCGCCTGTGGATGCTCCAGGTCGGTTGGGAGTAGACGGGTCGTCGCAAGGCGGGCAACAATGCCATCCGGCGGCTGACACGGGGCACCGACTCTGCATTCTTTGCTACTCTTGTCTATTTCGTGCGCTTCGCGATCAACGAAGCGAAGTTGCGGCGCACCCTTCTTCGCATGGCATCGGCCAAGGACCGTGCAATTGCAGAGGCGCAGGCGCTTACGGCTGGGTGTGCCATTTTCATACACAGAGCGCCTCTGACGGACGTTTTGAAGCAGAAGCGTCGCCGACAGAACCTCTCTCTGCTGGACGAGCTCCAGGTGTTGCTCCTCACCAAGTACGACGCTCCACAGCCACCGGCGCGAGCCGTCTTGGCTGCGGGTGGCGGTGGCGGCGGCAAGCGCAAGGGCAAGGGTCGACCCGGAAGCAGGGGCACGGCGGCGTCGGGTGGTGCAGAAGACCCTTTCCGGTTTGTCGAAGACCTGTCGTTTCACGAGCTCTTCTTCCCCGCGTGGGCAGCCAAGGTGCGGGCCTTCATAACCCCTCCCCCGGATGAGCAGGACCGCCCCCTCCCTACTGATTCAGTCACCGCGTCGGGTACGGCGCCGGCGGCTACCAGGGCCGGTTTACGTGAAGGGGGTGGCAATAGTGCCGTCGCGGGGACCAGGCCTGATGCCGATGCCCGCATGGGTCGCCGTACCACCGGTGGCGATGGTGACGGCGACGGTGACGGCGACGGTGCTGAGGGCGGAGCTGGGAGCGGAGCTGGGAGCGGAGGTGGTGGAGGTGATGGTGGGGTCGGTGGCGGAGGTGATGGCGAGGTTGGAGGCGGCCACGTGACCGGCACCGATGGGGCCGCTGGTGGTGACGGTCGTGACGGTGGCGACGGTGGTGACGGTGGCGACGGTGGTGACGGTGGCGACGGTGAGGACAATGGCGACGGTGGCGACGGCGGGGGCAGTGGCAACGGCGGGGGCGGTGGCGACGGCGGAGGTGGTGGTGACTGTGGCGACGGCAGGGGCCGTGGGGGCGATGGTGACGGTGGCGAGGGCGGGGACGAGGCACCCGCTGTGCTTGACGTTGCGGGCACAGCCGGCCCCGAGGAGCCGGCCAACGGTGGCGACGGTGCCGTCGGCGACGGGGGCGTTCGCAAGTCAAACCGACTCACGCGCCCGCGCAAACCACCTTCGGAAGAGAACGATTCTGATTCTAGTGGCGGAGCGCCTGTGCCACCGCCGAAAAAGAAGCGTCGCCGGACGGCGCCGCGAAAGAAGGGGAAGAGTGGTGCTGGTGCTCCCGGTGGCCGCGGAAGCGCTGGCAGTGGAGGGGGTGGCCGTGGACAAGGTGGCGGTCATGGGGCGTTTGCTCGCAAGCGCACTGTCACACTAGGGCGTCCAAGTGTTCCAGGAGGCTCCCAGAAGGACGACGACCAGGCCTATGAGGATACCGTACCCGACATTCCGGACAGTATGATGGAGGCGGCCAAGGAGAATCGCCGGGCATTGGACCTCTCTTCCGGGCCCCGTGATACTGCTGTGCGGACGCCGCTGCCGCTCTTTGCTCTCCTGCTGCCCCTGGAGCACCAGAGCCGCGACTTTGTTCCACGGTCCACGTGGGACGCAATGGGTAATGCAGCCGAGACGCTCATGTGTAACCGTGGCTTGGCGCTCCTTGACTACACATACCTGGCCATGGACATGCCCAGCGCCCCCCCCGCCGCGGTGGAGCGCGATCGACATATCCCCGACACCCGTTTGCTGCTTAACAACCTAGCGCGTATCCAGTACGGGACCGAGCTTGTCGAGCGAGGCTGAACGGTGTTCAAGCACGCGATGACCTGCATGACCCGTGTGGAGGGTGGTGGTGGCGCGGAAGTCGGCGTCGACGGCGCTGCCGTCTCGTCTGGATCATCCACACCCCCGACCAAGATGGACCCCGTCGGCGATTTTCTTCATTCTGTGATCAACAAGTTTCCGGGTGAAGCCACGCTCAAGGACGACGACCCGATGTGGATGCCCATCCACAACGTCGACCTTAGCAAGGTCGACGAAACCGCAATGAAACGTGGTCAGGGGCGGCTCATCGTGCGACAGTTGGCCCTGGCCGCCAATGGGGACGATAAGGACGCGGACGACTTGTACAAGACCAAGCTGCACTGTGACATGCTGATGGCTGCCATGGCTCACCAAGTGCTGGTCGGTGCACAGACGGCGCAGCAGCTTAATGAGCGCCCACTGGTGCGGGTGCCCAAGTCCGGCGCCCGAGTATTGCTGACCACCTCTCGAGCGGTGCGGCAACAGCCACACGTGGACGCCACTGTCCGTGCCGAGAAACCAGACCCCCCTACTGACCAGAATGCCGACGACAGCCGCCGAGCGCCGCTGCAGACGTTCTCGCGCCCGCGCAGCCACAACTACTTTGCCATGGCGGCCGGTAAGGATGGGTTCACTGTGGTTGTGTATCCCGGCAGCTTTCACGTTGTCCATCGCCTGGAGAAGAAGCTGGATGTCCCGCATCTGGTGAGATCTGAGAGGGTGGTTGTGCCTGCGGGTGGTCTCCTCGTCGTCCGCGTGGACGTTGCTCTCTGTGGTGCCGGTTACGAGGACGATCTCTGGCGACTGCGCGCCGCGCCGGCATTGCTGTCCTACTCGCACTCCATCCGGCTGCACCTCTACCTACAACGTTTTGACCAGCCGCTGCAGAACGCCATATACAAGGTCCCTGGGTGGTTCTTTCGTGAGGGCACTGGCGCCCCGTGTCTCGAGCCGAGCAAGTGCAAGAATTGTGGCGAAATGGTGTACGCCAGTGACGTGGAAGATGCCCACCCTGCAGAAGGGGCGGACGTATCAGACACCTCGTCCCGGGACAAGGATGATCAAGATGATGCAGAGGACACTCAGCAGTCTAGCTCGTCGGATGAAGACTCCGATCCTCGAGGGCCGCCGAGGGTTGTGTAGTACTTGACAACGTTGTCTCTCTTGTGTACGACTGCTTTGGTAGTGTTGTTTTCTGTCGTTTGTTAAAAGGTGGAGGACGTGGCCCGTTGGCTTTGTCATGTGATAATGCCTCGGCGAGATGTTCACGCCCAGTCTCCAGGTGTCGATTTTCACAACGAGAACTCTGCACGGCTCGCCTAACTGTCCACGACACAATCACGCTGCTGATGAGACGACTCAGTCGGCGTGCGTGCCTCTTGTCTTTGGGCACAAGCCCTGGTTCTCGTTATGTACATAACGCGACCACTGGACGGGCGCTCGTGCGACGGGGCAAGAAACATATGGCAGGATTACATTTGCTCAGCAAGGAAGGGTGGACAAGCCCGCCGCTGTGTCGTTGCGCAAAATCGCCCCACCGGGGCCAGACTGCATTGCAATCCCGTGAGACGCGTTATGTACATAACGCGAGCACGGGCTCGGCGCGGGTGCTCGGACACCTCGCGATGTTATGTACATAACAAACTCATGGTTCCGATGCTGTAATTCTTTTAAATGCTTGGTAGATATGTTGGTAATGGACAACTTGGACGAGGCGTTCCCTGTACTGGAAGCAAATTCATTTGTACTTAAGATACGACCAGTGTCAGTCTTCTTGCCGGTCTCCTCTCGGCACCGTCATCGTCGTTCCTCTCCACGTCTACTGTCGGCACGGTGCGAACTTGGCTGCGTTCTCTTCCGCGGTTTGTGGCCCTTTCTCTGCGTCACCACCATGCCGTCAAGTGATTCTGTAGAGGTGGTCAACCTTGTCACAATCTTCGCAGAGCGTGCCGCGTTGGCGGTAGCGCGAGCAGAGACGTCTTCACCATCTTTGCCGTATCCTTGTGGGGTTGTCGTCTACGTCCTTGGGTCTTTGCGCGATCTGTTTGTCCTCCATTCCCTGGAGGGCAGGGGAGGGCTCTTGCTACGCTCTGGGACATGGGCTGATCTTGTCGACTGGTGCGAGCACCATTGCCGGCCTATGGTTGACATGGATCCGGTCTATCTGTGGGACAGAGTGGGCCAACCCAGGCTACATTTCCGCACTCGCTGGCTGCACGATAGCATCGCGCACGGGGTCTATGAAGCCGTGTGGGTACTGAAGCGGTTCGTAGCAGTACCGCGTGCTTTCTTCAGTCGTGGTCGGGTACTGCGCTTTGCATCCGGGTCGCGGTGGCACACAGTGGCAACCGCGAGCGGTACTGTCCCCCGTGCTGGGGCCGAAGACCCTTCGGATGACGAGGACATGCACCGGCAGCGGAACGTTAGGCTGGTGCCCGTCCCCGCCGACGAGGATGTTGACCTGAGGGTGTGGCACCTGCTGCTTGTAAAAGGCGAGGTTGATGGCGTTGCCGAGCTCTGTCGTTGGGCGTCCCGCCGACGGTGTCAGACGAAAGAATAGGACGCCCCAGATCGCCCTGTAAGGGGAAGTTGGCGCGCGTGTCCCGGGCTAGCGCAACACCTACTGCTTCGCGACGTGCTCGGTGTGGGTGGTCGCCGTACCCCGTCAGACACTGTGGACGACGACGACGACGACCTGTCCACCTTTCGTGCATTTGAGCTCGTTTTGTCCATGTCGTGTTACTACTGTCTTGAGCAACATCTCCGGCGGGCATCCCGGTCCATATGGACTCCACACACGGGCGAGCAGGAACGGCAGTACGAGGAGCGTCTGGCCGGCTGTTTGGACGGCGTGGCAGCCCGAATTCGGACTATTGTTCGCGACGTCGTTTCTGGTTGGGATGTCGTGGCGCGCAGTCGGGGTTTTCGCTCCGCCGAGGTGATGCTGTCTACGCACATGCTCTGGTGCCCGTCTGTGGGCTTCTTCGTGGCGCTGGGGCGCCCATTGGACGCAGAGAACAACCTCACATCGCCCGACGGACAGGCAGTGGACCTGCACACCAGCAAAGGGCCGGTCCGTGGTGGCACTGTCCCGGTACAACGGCAGAGAGCAGTGTCAGGCCAGCAGTCGGTTGGACAAGATGATGAGCAGAGGGCGGTGGGGAGGCTGACGCCGCTTGCAGATGCTCAGCTCCGTGCGGCCGCTGGCACCATGCTTGAGCACGTACACGTGTGCACCGGCGCAGACCGCCTGGGTATTACGGTGACGCGCGGCCTGCTGGGCCGCGGAGGTCGAGGGGACGCGAGCGCCGCGACCCCTGCGGGCGCCGGTGACGACGTATCCCACACAGGACAGCGGCGTCGTAAGCAGCGCAAGGTCGTGGGCTTCTTGACCGTGAAGGACTACAGGCACCCAGAGTGGGACCGCCCGTCTGGCAATGTGCCTAGAGTGCTGCGCAGCGTCTTGGCGGGGCTGACTGCGTTTTCAAGCCCCCCCCCCGCTGGCCGCGGGGGTACGGCGCCTGCGTGGGCGACGGCGTCTACCGTCGCTCGTCGGGAGCTGTCACCTGCGCCTGACCGTTGTGCATCTTCCGCCAGAACGATTGAGTTGGCGTTTCGTTCTGACTGCAGAGTGGCTGGCTTGATGGCGGAGCAGCAGGTGGTGGGAGGGTGTCAATCCGGGCTGTCAATTGGCCGAGGGGCGGCGTTGCTGTGTGGGGATGGCCGGCAGGACCGGCCGCGTCAGCAGCCTCAGCGGCCCGACGGCCCCGGTGATGCTCCGCAGGCTGACCTGGGGGAAGCCTGGGGCGTGCTGGATGATGCCATGGGCCAGGTATGTGCGACTCACGCTTGTGGGTTTGATGTCTTGCTCTCGGCACATGCCACAAAAGTGGCGACGCGGTCCAACGCGTCTCGTCGCAGGGGTGGTGGCGGAGCGAGTGGCATCCTCGGGGACAATAGCGGCGGGGGGGGGGCGACGACAACCTCTACACCGACAGGCGAGCACACCCTCCCTCCCTTTATTAGTTCTTCGGTACAGCTTGTGCTCTGTGATCCTCCGTACAACATTCGGGCGGACAGGAGCCTGGAACAGTCTGCACATGACGTGTTTACCTCTGACGACATGCAGCGTGCCGCCCGGTTGTTCCAGACCGTTGTCCGCCCTGGCGGCCATGTGCTCATTTTTTGCTCTGCGGGTCAGCTGGGTCCGTGGATGGAGACGCTCAAGGCGCTCAAGGATACGGACCCGGTGGGGAGGAAGAGCCTGTCGGCGTTTCGAGTGGACGGCCACCCGCTGGTGGCGATCAAGGACGCACACGCGGTGAACTCGCTGCGGCAGAGCACGACCAACCTGTCCAACAAGGTCGAGTTTATTTTCCACGCCACGCGCGCTGGGGTGTCCCGGGAAGAGTGTTACGCCATGGTCAACTACCGTACTTGGAACGCTGTGCCGTCGCGGTTCCTGGCACACGACAATGTCATTGACAATGTGAGACCGCCACACTTTAAGGAGGTGGTGCTTCGATGGCGGGACGGGTCGCGGCAATGGATACGACCAGAGAAAAAGTGTCTTGCCCTCATCCTCGAGCTCAAATTGCGGTTTTCCCAGCCCGGGGACATCGTACTGGACACGTTTGCGGGGACGTGTGTGACGGCGGCAGCGTGTATACGGGCCGTCCTGGGCCAGCACCGTTTGGTCATCAGCTGCAACTCGGATGCTGTTGTCATGGACGCGAGTCGGGCTCGTCTGCGTCGGGAGTTTGTCAACCAGGTGCTGGTGGGGGGCTACAAAAGCTCGGGGGTCGTCACATCCGATGTCGTTGCGGTCGCACGGACAATCGAAGCCGCGTCGGTCGCTGCTGCTACAGCTACAACAGCAGCAGGGGCGGTGGGGGAGACCGGCAGCGAGGGTCGAGGCGGTAGTGGTGCTGCTGTCGGGGAGGAGATTGAGCTGATGATCAACCCACCCTCGTCTGTCATGGGAGATGATGCTGCTGTCTGGGAGCCCCCCCCCGGGCTGCCCTGCCATTTTGCCTTGTCGTTGGAGCTGGTGCGATACTTTGCCGGGCGGTGGGCCATGCAAGCAGACGCTGAACGGGTGGGCCGCGTGGCACAGACGCCCGGGCTGCCGCGACCTGGTGCAGATGTGGGTGTCGAGGTGGCCCGCCTGGAAGGCGTTGGCGTCGGGAGCTGGCCGCGCCTGTACCAGTGCGCCCTCGCCGTGGAGGACGTGGAGGTCGCGCTGCACGTGTCGGCCGCACACCTAGGGCTGTACGTTGCCCAAAGCCGCTTGGCGGGTGGGACGGCCGGTCGTGGCGTCTTTGCGTTGCGCCCGTTCAAACGACAGGACGCGATTGGACCTTTTTGGGGGGCCATTGTGTACGCTGACCTGACAAAGCAGCGGGTCAAGACGCCGCGGTATGTCGCTTCTGTGCTGGGTGCCCACGGCCCCACGGCGCGGGAGTTTTCGGAGCGCGCGATGGAAGTGGTGTTTGACGAACTGGACGTAGATGGCCCAAATGACGCGGGAGAGGCGGACGTCGGGGCGGGTGGGCCGGGTTACCAGGAGCACGCTGACGTTCGCCCTCGCCACCACCGCCGCCGTCGGTACGATGGCGAAGAAGGGGGGGGGGGTGGTCGCACAATGCGAAAGCGACACAACCAAAAAGGCCACAACCACGGCGGCGGCGGCCCTGCTGCTGACCTCGGTACATGTGTGGGTCCAGGAGTAAACACACCAGGGGCTATCCCTGGAGGTTGAGGAATAGAACCGACAGGAGGGAGACGTCTGCTGCGAGGGGACTCAAACGGGAGGGACAGCCGGAGGAACGGGAGCAGGAGGTGCTTGGCCGCCTGTAGACTCCAGTCCGCTACCGAATGACACACCCAGGTCTGCTTCACCCGTAGGGAGAACGCCGGGTTGGGCACCGTCCCCCGCGGTGACGAGGGATGCGTCAAGGGACGCGGGGTCTACCCCTTCGGGCACCGTCGTGCCAGGGAGGGTAGCCATGTTGGTCTTTTGACAGCCACAGTCCAGTTGCCTGCGTGTCCAAAGATCGCAAGACCACAAGAGAGGGGTTGGAGAGCCAGGAATGGGATTCCCGAGAACGGGTGCAAATAATTCCCAAACCACAGAAAAAGACAGAACAGGAACAACCCAACCGCTGCTCCCAAATGTCTCTTCTCAAGCACTCCGAATATCCCCTGCTGCTCCACCAAATATGTGGTATAAAACTCGATCCTCTCAGACACGTGTCGATATCCCTCGGGGGAAAGGGACAGGTAACACAGAAAGGGGAACTACGAGAATGGTATGCCTGTTGCCTCACGTGCCTGCTCGCAGAGCAAACAGATACGCACGGTAGTGCACTCGGGGAAGAGGAAAGCAAACGCGCAGTTGTCTTTTTCCTGAGGGCGCGGGCCAAGGGCGCCTCGCTGTCCCTCTTAACGTGCATCTGGGGGAGCCTCGGCACGTTGGCCAGGTAGCCCCCCCATAACCCCGAGTGGCCCCGACCCGAGTCTAACCTCGTCAGGTCGGGAGCCACTATCACTACTAATTCTATTCCCACTCACTAATCTCACACTCAAATTCTCTCAAATCAAGTCCCTCACAAGTATGCAAAAACCCATCAGAAATCCCTCTCTCACGTGTGGATAGCGTAGTCCACCGCATCCCAGTGCTGGGCACGGGACACGGCCGCCAACCATCACCACACGGCGGGCGTGTTCTGGCACCTGGTGCCCTCTGGTTGAAGTCCCGGGTCGGCGCCAAGTCGGGGCCAGGGATGCTACAGTACTGACGCAGCTCGAGCGGGCTGGCCTGCCGTTGGCGCGCGTCCGGTGGCTCCAGATGGTCGGCGGAGACCCGGGGCGGTCCGCCGTGCTGTTGGCAGCACCGGGTGAGCGCGTGGCGACGGCAGACCTCCCCGCCCGCCCCGTTGTAGCCGCGATGCGCGCCGCGTGGTCCCGCCACATGGGCTTGGACGCGCTCAACCGGGCGGCCGTGGCGCTCCTGCGTGGGGCGGGCGTCCAAGACGGGGTGGCGGCAGCCGCAACCACGCCCGAGGGCCACCCACCGGGGGGGTCTAGGAAGCGGGCGGCGGCGGGCGGCCCGGCTGCAGGGGCGGGAACAGGGGGGGGCCGTTCCAAGCGACAAGCGCGGCGGTCGTCACCCGAGGGGAGCGACGATGATGCGGCGGCGGTGGCTCCGGCGGCGGCGGGTGGGACGACGCCCCCCGAGGCAAGGACCTACCAGACGGCGAGCCCCGGCGGTGGCCACGGGCGCGTGCGGCGTGGGCCGCAGGCGTCCATTTGACGGGCCCGCCGCACCCAGCTCGCCACCTCGGTGCGGCGTGTGCTGCGTTGCACGCGCCTGTCCTGGTGGACTGTGCCCCGTCACGAGGCGGAAAAGGTGGCACGGTGGCTGGTGGACCCCACTGCCGCGGCGGGCGACAGTGCCAGCGGCACCACCCTAGACGCGCCGCTGCAGAACCGGGTGGACGCGCTGCCCCGGCGCAAGGGGTGTCGTCGACTGGCACCCGTCCCCGGCTTTCGCTACAGCCTGAGTGCCGCCCACTTTCGCGAGGCCAGCGGCGGTAACTTTTTGGCCCGTGCGTGGAAGCAGTGGCGGGCACGCAGCGGTACTGAGGCGGGACCGGTGGCGGTGGCGGTGGCGGGACTGGTGGCGGCGGCGGTGGGTGACGGAGGCGGCGTCGCTGGCCACCTACCACCCGTCGACTTGGCAGCAGCACACGGCACGATGCGTACCGGCGACGACGGCAAGCACCTACAGGCAACGCTCGAGTGGGCCGCCCGTCGGGACACGGCCGCGTACGGCCAGCGATTTGGCGCGCAAGCCACGCGACACCTGCGGACGGCGCGTGTGCGCAAGGCCATCCAACGCGGCCGCTTTGCTGCCTCGGTGGCGCGGGACCTGACCGGCGGCCTCCTTCGCCAGGTCCGTGGCGGCGGCGCGGTCGTCGTGGCCATGGGCACCGCGCGCGTGCGCGGGGGGGACGCCTGGCTCCGCCGCCGCCTCCGACGGCTGTGCTGGTTTGTCGACCAGGACGAGTTCAACACCAGCCAGGCGTGCTCCGAGTGTCACGACAAGATGGTGCTCATCTAATCGACGGGCAACTCACCCCCCAAGATTCCAAGAGAGCTGTATGGGCCGCCGGCCGGCCCTCTGCCGTCGACATGGCGTGTGCGGATGGCGGCTGGGTCGCGTCGGGGGCGGCCAAAGCGGGCCCTCCCCTCTGCTACCCACGTGACGCGCCGAGGGCCAGACCCCGACGTCTACCGGGCGGCCGTTCGAGCCACTGCCCGTGCTGCTGCTGTGGCGCGGCGCGCGGCCGCGCTGGCCGCCTGTGCCGTCGAGGACCGCGCCGTCTATGCCGACCCGAGGCGGCTGAGCGAGTGGGCGGCCAAGGGCTGCTACACGTGCTCTCTCGCGGCCCCACAAGGCCCCGGTCATCCAGCGCCACACCCGCCCGTGATTCGCAATCGGGACGACGTTGCGGCCCGCAACATGGCGTGGGTGGCCGCTCGTCGTCTAACGGGTACCAACGTGTGGCCTTTCAAGCGCCCATTTGGTATGAGGTGGGCCTGGACGGCCAAGCGTCCTCCAAGTGGTGCTCCCGTTGTAGGGACCCTATGGGCCCTCCACGTGGGGGGACCTCGAAGAGATCGCGTCGTACCCCTGTGCCCACCTTCCTAGTGAGGAGGACGGGGCCGATTTGGCCCCTTGGGATTTTTCTGGCTTCCGATTGGTCCCCTCCTATGGAGATGGGACCGGGTCGCCATTGGTTCTGGAGCCCATGTTGGGATTTCCAGTGTATGGGAATTTCCCCTGACCGGAATTGGCCATTGGTCAGTATTCCGGGATGGGATGCATTTGGGGTTTGGATTTTGATTGTGTATTTTGCGTGATTGTGAGATTGGGGAGATCTTGAGTGTTGGCACTGATGTCCGGCGGGGCTCCTCTTCCCCGTATCTTGGAGATTCCTGCCCCGCTGGCAGGGATGATCCGTGGGGGAGGGGGCCCTCCGGACATGTTGGAGGGTTTTGATTGGCTCGCACGTGGCCCGGGTTGGAGGGTTGCTGGGTGCGGGTGAGAGAGGGTAAGAGTGTGCGTGGGGGTGCGCGTTGCTTCCCCCTTCGAAAAAAACAGACTTGCGTGTGCTTGAACACTGTCGTCCTGGTCGCGGATCCCCGCGTGAACCAGCCAGGCGGTCGGCGGTTCGGTATCTCTCCTGTCTCCCCGCGTTCTTGGTGGGTTGTTTCTCTGTGTGTTCTGGGTGCTACGCGCCTAAGGTACGTAAAACCACTACATTTGGTGGATCAGCGGGGGAGGGGACTAGGTTCCTTCTGGCCAAAGGGGTCTACCCCTTCTTCGAACTCTTTCTGTGGTTGCGCTCTGTCTTCCCTAAGGGAACGCGGTTGTAGTGATGTCTGATAACGAGCAGAATCCCCCTCAGGGGGAGACGGGAGTCCTGGAGGGCGGTTCATCCGTGACGAAAGAGAGCGCGATTGGAGGCGCTGCTCCTCCGCGCGCCCAAGGGGCGGGAGTTGATGACCTGGCCGCCCGTAGGGTGACTACCCGGCTACCCCCGCTGGAAATTGGTTCGGAGGGCCCATCGGGCGAACCGTATTCCCAGCCGCGCGGGAAGCGCGAGGGAGGGCATTCAACCGGCTTCGGCAATTTTCCTGGGATTCTCCCCTTTGCGGGGGTGGATTCTGAGGGAACGCCCACCCCTCCGGTTCCCCTCACTGGGGCATCGTCTCCTAAGGAGACATCTCGAGCGTTTGTGGCCCCTGGATCGGATACTCCTACGGAGGATTGGAAGAAAGCGATGGTGGAGGCTGTTAGCGGCCTGCTGACTCCACTCAACCAACGGTTGAGTTTTGTGGAGCAAAGTGTGAAGAAACGGGAGCGCCAGCGTGGCCGGCAGCCCAGTTCATCATCTGAGTCGACTTCGGATTATTCCGGAGGGGAGGCTTCGCCTCTCGAGCGCCGTCGGCGCCCGCGACCTGTAGTCCGAGCGGTTTCCGCTCAGGCAGGACCGGGGCGAGTCCCCCTACGGGAGATTCCCCCCAAAATTATTCCGGCAGACGATCGTTATGCGAGCCTGCTGGACTGTGAGACATATGCTCTCAAGAACAAGGACAACCGAGTATCGGGAGCCGAGGCCCAAAGCCTGGGTAAGAAGCGAAAGGACCTGGCCAGTATATTTGGTCGCGATTGTGAATGGGGGGGAGACCCTCCTCTGGGAGTCTTCGAATTTCTTAACCGCTTCGTAAAAGCGGCAAATGATAAAGGCCTCTCAGAGGGGCGAGCTTTGCTTCTCCTCCCGGAATTTACTAAGGATCCCTTGAAAAGGGACCTTTATCGAATTCGCCCGTCCGTCGATGACGGCCGGCGCACTGGGGAGGTGACCTCCTATTTGAAACTGGTGAATTGGCTTCTGCGCGCGTACGCAGATGAGCATCTCCTGAATGAACAGGAGGCCATTTTTAATGGTGCCTCCCAAGAGGAGGATGAGACAGAGACGGCGTTCCACCGCCGCCTCATGGAACTCCACGCGAAGTGTGGATATATACAAACCTCGGGCCAGGTCCGAGCCCGCTTTATGCAGGGCACCTGGTGGGAAATTCGGCACGAGGTACGGAACTACGTGGCTGACCACCCTCATGTTCCTATTGAGCTGGTGGTACAGTATGCCCGACGGGCAGGAGATTTCCGGCGGCGGGTTCAAGCCGTCGCCAAGGAGTTAAAGGCTAAAGAAGACGCGGAGCGTAACGCTCGCCGCATGGCGCGTCGGGCTCTGGCGGCTGTTACGTCGTCACCCCAGGAGGGGGGGCAGGCCTCTGGCTCTCCCCGCAAGGATTATCGACCCTCTGGGGGGTCCAGATGGACGGACGGGAAGCGGGAACTCTTCCCCTGCCACGTCTGCAATAGTACCTCCCACTGGATGTCAAATTGTCCACACCTCCCGGAGGCGACTCGAGCACAGATGGCCAAGGCGCGCGCGGAGCGCAAGGAGGCCCGAGACTCCGCCCGCACTGGCGGGGCAATTGCTGCGGTCGCGCCCTCCCCAAAGGGGAAGGTAGATCGACCGAGTTCCCCCAAGGGGAGCTCCTCTGATTCCTCATCTTCGGGAAACGCGTAAGGGGCGGTCCCCCTAGAGCTTCTCCCACAACGTCCCCAGATACGGGGGGGCCTAAGAGGATTTTGCGCCGCCCCCCAACGAACAAGCCTGCATTATTGGCACTCTCTAAGGGGGTGAAACGGGAAAATGTTATTTGCGCGATTATGCCTTCATCCAGCTATCAGCTCGCTGTACATTTGTTTGCTACTGAAGGGTTAGAGCATGCTTTGCACGCTGTCCTGGATACCTGCAGCGGGCCCTCCCTGATTCGAAGCTCCTTGCTCCCGAAGGGAATGGGGCTCCAGCCCCTAGGGGAGCTGGAGAATATATTGTACTTTGACCTGAATGGGGGGTGGCTCCCCATTCGAGGAACTGTACGCTTGGGCGTATAAGTGGGAGACCAAGTCTCCTACGTCTGCTTTGGAGTGATCGATAATATGGCGGTACCCGTCATATTAGGAAATTCATTTGGTGACACGGAGGTGAAAACCATCTCCTGTGAGGACCAGACGGTGACCCTCAAGACAGGGATGGTTGTCCCAATTCTCCGGGATATGGAGGATGTGGAAACGGGTCCCATTAAGTGGAACCCTGTGTGCGCTTGTCCACAGGTCCAGACCGCAAAACTCACCTTGTGTCACAAGTTGAGGCTGAAGCCTGGGGTTATCTCGCATGTGAAGGTGCGAGGGAATTTCCAAGGCCACGGGATTATTTCCGGGCAGCCTCGTATCGCCTCCAAGTACGGTGTTCACGTGGCGAACGGCCCCGCGGAGCTAAACCGGGACGCCCCGTACACCGTGCAAATGATGAATCCTACGCCAAGGATGGTCCGCCTTCCCGTTGGGACGGTGGTTGCGTCAATATCATCCTATCAGGGACCAATACTGAGCGTCTCTCAAGAAGAGATGCAGAAGCTGAGCGAAGGTCCTGTGGTGAAGGAGGAGGGCGCCCATTCTGAGGTTGACCTAGGAGAGGTCCCTGAAGCCCTACGTGGCCAGCTCTTGGAGCTGGTGGAGAAATACAAATCCCTATGGGATGGTACTCTTGGGCTCATCAAGAATACCGTGCACCGTATCCGCTTAAAACCCGGGGCAACCCCGGTGAGGCAACATCCCTACAAGGCGGGGCACAAGCATCGCCAGTTGGAAGGGGAAGAAGTGGAACGAATGCGAAAACTTGACGTTATTGAACCCGCCGAGGGCGAGTGGGCTAGTCCCGTAGTAATCGTCCCGAAGTCGGACGGCACGCCCCGGTTTTGTATTGACTACCGGCGGCTCAACCTCGTCACGGTGAAAGACGCATATCCCATCCCAAGGATGGATGAATGCTTGGACTCCCTAGGGGAGGCCAAAGTGTTTAGCACCCTAGATTGTAACGCTGGATATTGGCAAATTCCTATTGCACCAGAGGATAAGCACCTGACGGCATTTACGAGCCATAAGGGCATATGGCAATGTACGCGGTTGCCCTTTGGGCTCTGCAACGCTCCAGCGACGTTCCAGAGAGCTATGGATATTATCCTGGCTGGTGTGAAGTGGCAGACCTGCCTCGTATATTTAGACGATGTTATCGTCTTTTCTCGTTCTGACGAGGAGCACCTGCACCACTTGGAACACGTTTTGAGTTTCCTCAAGGAGAACGGCGTGTCGCTGAAGGCGTCCAAGTGCCACCTCTTTCAGAGGGAGGTCGAATATTTGGGACATGTCATCCGCCCAGGGCGGGTGGCCGTGAATGAGAAAAATACCAAAGCCCTCAAGGGGTTGCGTTATCCGCGTACACAAACGCAGCTGAAGAGTTTCTTGGGCATGTGTGGGGTATACCGAAGGTTTGTCCCGAATTTTGCCCGTATCGCCCGACCGCTGAACGTGCTGACTAGTACGCACCTAGCCAAGGAGCTACCTCCTCCAACGGAGGAGACTCAAGCGGCGTTCGAGGAGCTTCGCGACTGCCTTCTGAAGCCTCCTATTTTGGCCATCCCTCGGGAGGGATCCCATTATATTTTGGAGGTGGACGCCAGCTATGAGCAGCTGGGCTGTGCCTTGCTGCAACAACAGGAGGACGGGGAGTATCTCCCCGTCGGGTATTTTAGTCGGGGTCTGTCCCCGGCCGAGCGGAACTACTGTGCCACAGAAATTGAGGCACTCGGAGTGGTATGGTCAGTGACCTACCTGCGTTCCTTCTTGGAAGGATCCGAATTTCTGGTGCGCTGTGACCATTCTGCCCTCACTTCTGTGATGACAAGCAATAGCCCTAATCGACGCCTTACGGGCTGGAGGCTCCGCTTGGCGGAATTCTCCTACCAAATTAAGCACAAACCGGGGAAGGACCACAAAGTGGCTGATGCCCTGTCTCGCCTTCCTACGGATGGCTTGGATAGGACACCTTTGGATGACCAGATACCCATATTGGCGGTGACCCGGTCAGCAAAGGCCCTCACAGACCGAAGCCCTAAGGGCCTCGGGAAGATTACGCTTCGAGAGCTCATTGAGGCCCAGGCCTCGGATGAGTTTTGCAAACAACGCCGGATGGAGGGGCCTCTCATCCCTCCAAAGGAGGCCCGTTGGCAGCGAAACGCCTTCTTCTTTGAAGACGACGATGGTGTATTATGTCGCCACTCCCTACTCGGGGGGAATAACCAATGGGTCATCCCGGACACACTGCGGAAGCGTGTTCTGGAAATGTATCATGACGCGCCTACGGCGGGTCATCCGGGTTCCCGGAAGATGTACAGAACGATGCGCCAGTATTTTTATTGGCCCGCCCTAGTGGCGGATGTATACGGGTATGTTTATAACTGCCCAGGATGCACCAAGAACCGCATATCGGATAGGAGGCATAAGTCTCCTATGAAGCTTTTCCCCGCCCATTAGCCATTCCAATCGGTGGCCATGAATTTACTGGGTCCTCTTCCAAGGACGGAGAATGGGCACACCATGCTCCTGGTGATGTGCGACCGGTTCACCAAACTGGTGAGGGCGGTCCCACTAATGGACACGACTGCCCTTGGGGTAGCCTCTGCATTTATCGATTATTGGGTGGCTGCCTATGGCATCCCGGATTCTACTCTGACGGACAACGGACCTCAGTTTGCGGCCCTCTATTTCCAAGGAGTCATGGGGCTCCTAGGGATTTCCACAAACTACACGACTCCGTATCACCCACAGACCAACGGTCAAGTGGAACGGTATAACAAGACAATCATGCGGCAGCTACGGACGTATTCGTCCGAGCACCCACGGGAATGGGATCGCTATGTGTCCCTCCTGACGACTGCATATAATATGCAGGTACATTCGAGCACTGGGGTAGCCCCAATGACTTTTGTGAGCCCTCGGCGCTTGCAAGCGTCGAATATCGAGCGCTTACCTAAGGTACGCTCTGTGGACACGGAAGAGCCTGACGCCGATACGGCGGCGGTTCAATATGTGAAGGAAATGCGCCACCTAATCCCCCGGATTAGGAAGAATTTGGATAAGGCCCAAGAGGTCTATAAACGCGTTTATGACGCTGGTATACAACAAGAAAAAGAGACTATGTCTCAAGGAGATTGGGTTTATGTGAAATCCTATGCTAAGGGGCGGACGAAAATGTCTCCAAGGACGAGGGGACCGTATATGGTGCTACGCACGGACGGGCAACGGTTTCTTATTGAAACACCTACGGGAGAACAGACCCAGAGCAAAGACAATATCATACGTGCTCCCCCGCCTAAGGCAGGGGATCCAGTATGGATGCGGGCACGGGAAGCCCGGGACGCGTTCAACGAATGCCCCGAGGAATCCCCGGGGAAGGACGTGTTCGAACAGATTGTCGGCCACCAGTGGGTGGAGGACGAAGACGGGAAGCCCGACTTGGACTTCCGGGTGCGGTGGTCTGGCCACGGTCCCGAAGGGGATACTTGGCATCCCAAGAAGGGTGTGCCACGGGCGGCTCTGCTGAAGTATGCCCGAAGGCACAAGCTCCCCATCAAGGGACGGGACCAAGGGTCCCGACTCTTCCCCCAAGGGGGGACGGAAGAAGAAGAGTAGCAACTAACTCCCAAAGGGAGTGGCTGCAAAATCGGATGAGTACATTATCCGCTAAGGGTGCAGAGGCCTTGAAGAAACTGTGCATAGCACAGTGTGTGAGGCTTTTGCCTAATAATGGCGAGGTCGCGGGTTCGAATGTTGGAGGTGCGTCCTCATCGATGGCATCCAGACCGGTATTGGTGTGGAGGGGGTCGACGTCGACGGGAAACTGTGGTGGATGGCTGTCCTCTTCCTGCGCGTCATGTCCGGAAAATTGTTTTGCTCGACCCCCATGGGGTCCGCTGCACGGGGGTACCCCGAGCATGCCTTGCAGATGACGGATACACTGGCAACTCGGTGCCAGTATGGCTCCAGGGTGACCCTAGGGGCCACCGGCACGGACGAGAGTACGCGATACTTGGGCGCCGAGATGAAGCGTGACCATCGGTCACCCTTGAGGAGGTCCCTTGGTCACCTTGCGAAATTCTTGTGGGAGCCTTCGGCCCTCATCCTTGCCTTGGCATGAGCGACGCCCTTGCCTTGAGCCTCATACTGTAACTGGTCGCCACCCTCAGGATGATTGGCGTCTTGTCTGCAAGTCACCCTTAGGGTGACGGGTAGTCGCGCCGAAGCGGCAGTGAAGAAGGAAGGGGGCCAGGCCCCCCGAGTCCGCCAACGGTAGTACAGGTACCTCGGCCGGCGAAGCCGGACCGGCATCACCCCGGCCGCTCCCGGCGTCGTCCATAAGGACGTCGCCCGGAGCGGCGGGTGGCATCCGCGTGGCCGAAGGGCCACGGGGGGAAGAAGGAGCCGAAAGGGAAACGGGTCCGCGGCCGTCACCCATGGTGGCGTTGTGGTCCGATGGCCCCAACGGGGTAGCCATGACTGGCCACACTCCGCAGGCGACGGAGGGGGGAAGTGCGTGGATGCCACCCCCACCCTTAGGGTGAGGAAGAGGGGGACGCGCGCAGACCGGTGGCAGCGAGGTGGAGCCGAGGGGGGGAGGAGACGGTGGCCGTCCTTGCGGCGAGCACCCGTTGGCACCCCTCCCGCTCCGATCCACCCCTCACGGGTGGACGGGCGGCCCTCTTCTAGCCCTCGGCCCCTTGACACAGGGCTGAGGGGGGTGTACAGAAGGCCCCCAAACCCCTCGCTCCCGGCTATGCCAGGAGAGCCAGTTTCCTCACGTCCCCACCCTGTGCGGGCAGGGCCGTGGGAGGCGACGGGTCCTATCCTTGCTGCGTCCCCCACCCCTCGGGTGGTGGTTTGAAGGGGGTGTCTCCACGTATCCCCCCCTGTCGCTCGACGGGGGCGGCCACGATTGTCTCCCCAAGAGGGAAAACCATGGGGCCGAGCTGACCCAGTGTCATCCACGCCCCCATGGGGTGGGTACACTCGGCGGTGGGTCCAGCATGCTGCCAAGTGGCATTGCCTCCGCCGCCCGTTGGGCACCCGGAAGATTTTTGCCCCGGTTTCTGGGTCGCGGGTCGCAACCCCCTGGAGGTGTGGGAAGTGTAGGGACCCTATGGGCCCTCCACGTGGGGGGACCTCGAAGAGATCGCGTCGTACCCCTGTGCCCACCTTCCTAGTGAGGAGGACGGGGCCGATTTGGCCCCTTGGGATTTTACTGGCTTCCGATTGGTCCCCTCCTATGGAGATGGGACCGGGTCGCCATTGGTTCTGGAGCCCATGTTGGGATTTCCAGTGTATGGGAATTTCCCCTGACCGGAATTGGCCATTGGTCAGTATTCCGGGATGGGATGCATTTGGGGTTTGGATTTTGATTGTGTATTTTGCGTGATTGTGAGATTGGGGAGATCTTGAGTGTTGGCACTGATGTCCGGCGGGGCTCCTCTTCCCCGTATCTTGGAGATTCCTGCCCCGCTGGCAGGGATGATCCGTGGGGGAGGGGGCCCTCCGGACATGTTGGAGGGTTTTGATTGGCTCGCACGTGGCCCGGGTTGGAGGGTTGCTGGGTGCGGGTGAGAGAGGGTAAGAGTGTGCGTGGGGGTGCGCGTTGCTTCCCCCTTCGAAAAAAACAGACTTGCGTGTGCTTGAACACTGTCGTCCTGGTCGCGGATCCCCGCGTGAACCAGCCAGGCGGTCGGCGGTTCGGTATCTCTCCTGTCTCCCCGCGTTCTTGGTGGGTTGTTTCTCTGTGTGTTCTGGGTGCTACGCGCCTAAGGTACGTAAAACCACTACACCCGTCCCGCCTGTACGTCGCACCCGTGCGACTACGCGGGTCGATGTATGGCCCGTACTGGCTGCAGTGGACACTGTCGGCGACGGTGGGGGTGGGGGTGGCGGTGGCGGTGGCGGTGGCGGTAGGGGGGTTGTCGACGGCGACGCGACGGCGGCGTCCTGTACGACGCGACGCGGTGCTCCTGGTGGGGAACGGGTGGCGGCGGCCGGCAGTGCCATGGACGGGGTACGTCGGGCGGAGGCGGGGGCGACAGACGCGCCCCGTGGTCTGGTGGACACTGCAAGACGCTAAGACAGCGCACCTCTTGCCCGTGACCCTCACCTACCACGGGGTGCGTCAGCCGCCCCCTTTTTCGCCGACGAGCCAATTATGGGTAATTGTCGGCCGTTCACTAGTAGGTTAGACGCCGGCTTTTCCCGGGGACCTTTCCCAGGATTAGTCGGATGTTTCCCGGAGGGGTTTAGCCCATAGTTGTAGTCAACAGGAGGTTTCAGTATCATACTTGATGCTTTCACTGGCGCGTTTGACTTCGCATGAACTGCTGTCGCTTCGTGCATGTGCGAAAAAAGAAGGGGGGCTACAGTGGAGCTCTTCTGAACAGCCGAGCACGCCGGCAAAATTGTGCGGTTGTGTGAAGACAGCACCGGCCGCCAGTCATGAGACGTGGCCCGCCGTCCTGGCCAATGGCGTGCGGCACTGCGGCACCAGCGATGGATCCGTGTCACTCGTGTTAAGTGAAATTGTCATGTAATCCGGTGGGGGTGGGGTCGCCCACGGGATCGCCTGCGACACCTCCACCGCCGGCGACGCCCAACACCTTGAACAGTTACCAGCATTGGTCAGTGACGGCAGGCCCGTGGCGGATCCATCTGTCCTCCCCCGCAACCTCTTTCGCCGTCGTCTGCCGTCTTCCTCCAAGCGGTCGAGTCTTGGGCTTTCCGGAAGAGCGTGCCTGCAGGCGTCAAGCGGCGACGAGACTGCCCCCTATCCCTCCCTGCCGTCAACCCCCCCCCCGCCTTCCTTCGCCTTCTCACCCCCGCCTCTTCCGGCCTGCGCGTTGCGGGCCGAGCCGGGCCGCCACCCAGCCTGGCGCCAATGCAGATTGGTCGCGCGCGTGCCGTCCACCTGAGCGTGTCGTCCCTTCAGGCTACCCTCCCCCCTGCTGTAGACGTGTTTGGGTTCTCTGCCAAGGCCCCTAGCTAGCAGGGCGCAGGCAACACCCTTGTTTCATCCTCTTCCATCCCTCCCTCCCTGTTTCGGTTACGGTGTTGCGTCGCCCCTGTTCGTGTCGCCCCCTGTCGCACTTGCTTCTTCTGTTGTGATCGTTCCTGTGCAGGCTGGGAGGCTTTCTCGCCTCGTTGATGAAGCAGGCCGGGCATACTGAAATGCCACTTCTGTCCCCGGACGCTAACTTCAAGGACAGTAACCATGGCGCCCAGTCGATGCCCTCTTTTTCTGCTGACGCCCATGTGGCAGTTGCCTTGGACGCGCCATCCGAGCCGCTGGATGTCTTCGAGGGGCCCGAAAAGAAGCTGGTCCTCTCGTTTGATCCGGTGCCGTCGCCTTTGCGGGACCTCTCATCTGCTGTCCTCCGCCGCTCTTTTGAGGACATTGCCGACCGCGGCGCCGGTGCCGAGGACGCGGATGATACTAGCAACAGCGGCAGCAGCGACAGCTTCTCCGAGGAGCCTACCGATGCCACTCCTCTCAGCTACACGCGCTCTGACGTCCTGACCCGTTTTGATGGCCAGACGACGTTGGACGGATACTCTGGCAGCTCGGCGGACTTGTTTGACGACGCCGACAAAGCTGGTGGCAACAATGGCTCTGGCGCTGTGGATGATCCGCTGACTGGTGGCGGTGACGGGGGTGTTGGTCGCGACGAGGGCGGCCATGCCGGCGAGGCCCGCGGTGGCGCCGCGTATGATCTTCGCAGTGCTTCGCGCGAGGAGTGGGACGCGGTCTTGGCGGACGCACGCTGCACTGTGCTGTCCGTGAAGCGCAGTGCCGACTGCGACGCATATCTCCTGTCTGAGTCGTCGCTGTTTGTATTTGCTCGCCAGGTGCTGATCAAGACGTGCGGGACCACGACCCTGCTGCGCGCCATCCCACGGCTTTTGCGGCTTGCTGCTCGCCGCCGCCTGAACGTTGCGGCAGTGGCCTACTCACGGACGGCGTTTACGTTTCCCAACCAGCAGCTCTATCCCCACACTTCGTGGGAGGCCGAGGTGTCATTCTTGGACCGGTTTTTTCATGGCAAGGCTGCCCTGTTGGGCACCCCTGACGGGGTGGCGGGCTGGCACCTGTACGTGGCGGGTCACCCACCGTCGGGGGAGGACGGGCCCGCTGCACAGGCTGCGTCAGCGCAAACGCTCGAGGTGTTCATGTTTGACCTGGACCCGGCAGTGATGGCGCACTTTATCACCGCGCCATCGGCTGACGGGGAGTCACTGGCAGGCAGTACCGCTTTGGCGGCCCCGGCGGGCAGTAATGGAGGTGGCAACGATGGCGACGGTGGGAACCCGGCGGTGGGCACCCGCCCCACCGACTGCCCCGCCGAGGTTACCACCCGCGTTTGCCGCTTGAACACCCTCCTCCGCCCTGGCGCTGTGGCGGACGCGTGGAATTTTGAGCCGTGTGGCTACAGCATGAACGGCCTTGCTGCCGGCGGCACGTACTACACGGTCCATATCACCCCTGAGTCGCACTGCAGCTACGTGTCGTTTGAGTGCAATGTCGATGATGCGGACCTGACGCCCCTGCTGCAGGGTGTGCTGTCTGTCTTCCGGCCAGGCCGGGTGACTGTGTCAGTTCTTGCCGACGGGCGCGAAGGAGCAGTCGCTGAACGCCAGGCTGCGCCGCTGGATTGGGACGCCCCTGAGCGGGTGGGCTATGGTGCCACTGGCTCACCCGTGTTGCAGCGGTTGGCCACTGTTGGGGGGGGCGTGTACGTAGCGTCGGTGTGCTCGTATACCCTGGCCCCCGACGGGGCAGACGCCACCGCCCCTGCTTCTGTGAGTCGCGGTGCGCTCGCATGCCCGGTGGATTTGCCCCCCTCTGGCAGGTGCTTTGTCGGCAACGACAAGGAACAGCGACGGCCGGCATTGCCAACCGGCAGCTGGGACGATGGGGAGAAGTCTTTGGTCGACAAGGCCGGCGTGCTCAATCTGCATCACGCCGGTGACGGCAGCAGCAGCCGCGGCGTGTCCAAGTTTGCCTTCGACGCGGCAGTGGCGAACGTCGCAGCTCTTTACGGCGCCACACCCGTCTCTACCGGTGGTGGTGCCGGCGTTGCTCGCGAAACTGCCGCCCGCCTGGAGCAGCCGACATTTGCGGTCTGTCTCTCGACCGTCGCCGACCGATACTGGTCGTTTGCCGCTACGGGTGCGCGCCTTCGCTACACGGTGCGGTGCAACCCCGATGCGGCGGTGGTGGCACTCCTGGCTGCGCTTGGCGCAGACTTTGAAGTGTCCAGCCTTGCTGAGCTGGAACTCCTCGCTTCAGTGGGCGTGACGCCCGCCCGTGTGACGCTCGCCGCCGTCGGGCTGTCTCGGAAGCTCCTTGCCCGTACTGCCGCGGGGAGGCTGGCAGGCACTGTGACGCTGCCCGCGGGGGCGGATCGGCCGACGATAGAGCGGGTGGCCGCCTTCCTGCCAGGAGTTGGGGTGGAGGTGGAGGTGTGCGTCTCGGCCCTGTCGTCGTCTGTGGCCACCGCCACTGACGCGGTCGCGTCGGGGCTCTTGCTTGTCGGCTTGCGTCTCGATGCGCCGGCGGTAGCCGACGTGGCAGGCCTGCGCCGCGCCGCCGCGTGTGTGTCTGCCATGGCAGGCTTGGTGCGTGGAGGAGCTGGACAGGCCTTGCCGTCTTTGGAGGTGCATCTGTCGGGCGGCTTCCTCTCCGACCAGTCCACGGCACTGTTGTCATCGCTTTGCCAGGCCGTGGACGTGATGGGTGATATCTCCGTTGGCGCCGCGCCTTTCGTGGTGGGCGAGGCTGTCACTCTGGCCGTGACTGTCATTGCGCGGCGGCTGAAATCTAATGGTGGGGAGGAGGGGGGGGACGGCAGCGGTGGTAACGGTGGGGATTGCCGCGCTGGCGGTTGTGATGGGGGCATGGATAAGAGCGGCACGGGAAACCTCACAAGCGGAGGCTTTGTGGGTACACCCGAGCCGTCGTCGGTCCTCTATTACCTCAATGACGGCGTGTACGGGGCGTTTAATCGGGTGCTGTTGGGTGGCCAGTCGGCGTCGCCACTGGGTGCCGCCCCCCCCGGCCGTGGGTGCTTTCCGTCCGTGCTGTTTGGGCCCACCTGCGACAGCCTCGATCGAGTTTGGGGGGGATGCCTGCCGCTGCTCAACGTCGGGGACGTGCTGGTCTTCCGTGCTATGGGCGCGTACGCAGTGTCTGCAGCGAGCTCCTTCAATGGCTTTGGCCGCCACTTCCGCACCCGCTACGTCACGTCGCACTCGTAATGGGTTGCCAGGATCGACTGGCCGTGTTTTGTTCGTATCTGGTGGTGTGCTCCCGTGCGGATTGGGGTCGAATGCCGTGGGTGGGGCCGATTGTGCTGTGTGTTGTGCGGTACCTCTTGTTTGCTTCACCGCAGTTAGATTGGGGGGTGAAGCACACATTGTGGTGGGCGCCTTTGTTTTCTTTGTGCTTGGTGTGCGTAGTGTTGACGAAGGGCTAGATAGCAAAGTAGATACTCCTTCGAGCACCCTTCATTGCTGGCATTGCGAAACTGCTGCCGTCGGCGTACCCGACTACATCTTCCGAGGGAAGACCCAAGAGCCCAGTGTTTGGCGACGTCGTTGAACACCCCGAGGAGATCAGCGAGATGCCTTGTCTCTCACAACCAAGCGGGGTGCAGCGCCTCACCTGAGTGACTTTGCCAGAAACCCCACTCCGTGGCCTGGGCTTCATCATGCGAGAGATAAGGTGTCCGAGCCAAGAGCTATTAGGTCAATGTGTTCATACATATGGCTGAGCTTTCTGCGCACATGGACAATGCATGCGCCGGGCGTGTTCCCTCTCACGTGCTATATATCTATCTGTCTATGTATTTACAGTAGACGGATGGTGTTTGGCAGTTGTTTCACGTGACGTGTTCCAGACACCGGACTTTCTTTTTGAACATTCTTGATGTGCGCGACTGTAAGCACGCGTAGAGCCGCTATGTATCAGACGCCGTCTTACACAAGACTGCGCCGTCGACACGCGCGGGCGGTGTGCCGCGCGCTGTTCCAAGCTGCATGGGGCGACCCCCCCGCAGCGTGCACCCACGAAGCCCATCTGCAGTCATCCCGTGTTGCCGTCGCTGCCACCCGTGCACGCTGCCTCTTGAACGGTGGCCCGTACAGCAAGGTGCTGTGCCTCCCTTCCCCCTCACCTCCCCTTTGGTGGGCGTCTACTCTCTCACCGCCGCCGTAGCCCGCTCGGTGCCCCCCTTCTCGCCCGCTTGGTGGCGCAGCACTACCGGCAGCCATGGGTGGCGGCAACGGCGCCAAGTCCAAGACCAAGCGGGAACGCAACGCGACCAAGGCTGCCAAGTCCGGCAATACGTCACAGCTGGGTGCGAACTTGAAGGCCATGTCCATTATCTGCACCGTATGCAAGCAGGTATGTTCGGGGGTGCTTTTCACGGAGCATGCCTGTGACGCCTGCTAGCGGGACAGTGCTTGGCGGTCATTACCTGCGGTTGTTGTGACGCTCTTGGCTCTCACTTTTGTTTCGTGTGCGTGGGTGTGGGGACATGTCCACTCTCTGCCTGCTGCAATTGCTGCAACTGCGCGGCGCTGGTCATCGTGTGACGCTGTCCCAGCTTTTTGACTGCCGGTCATATGATGGGATGACTTGGAGGCTTTTATATACCCGCGTATCTAGGGGGACAGACACACATGGCTTTTCACGATGCCCCGCTTGTGGACTGTGCACGGAGGTCGCCAGGTGCCCGACTATTTGTTTTCAGCCTCATCGTGTTCTTTGCCTGACAGGCTTGCTTGTTCCATCTCGCTCTTGCTTGGCCGTTTCTTCGAACTCCTTTCCCGCGCTGTGGTGTTATTTTTTCTTACTCACCTCTTACCCATAGTCTTTTATGTGCACTATGGCGGAAGCGTCGCTGCGTCAGCACGCCGAGAGCAAACATGCCAAGTCCACCTTTGAGCTGTGTTTCCCGACCTTTGGGAAGGCGTAGACGGAGCCAACGGTGCGCAGCTGGTTTGGGTGCGGTCCCGACGGGCTCTTGTGCATGCGGTCGTGCGTGTGGTGTATGGTGTGTCATGTTTCTTTCTTCTCTCTCTTCAATTGCACATTGGTTGTTTTTTTTTTCGTTTCGCTTGCAGCCGGGTGCTCCCTGCGGGAAGGTCGCCCTCATCAGCTCATCAGTCTATCGCTCGATTGTCCCGTTCATGCCAAGTCATGTGCAACGAATCCACATGGCGTTCCCATTGTTTTGCATTACTGCTCCTCGGCAAGCTGGGCGGAACTCCTGGTTGGTGAGCCAGCAGGACTCCTTTCCAGGTCTTGTTCGCACGCTTGCTCTGAGATGCTCAAAAAATGCTGTAGCCCGCGCTCCATGCAAGCATGGTGTCTGGCCGACGACGGTTGCAGCTCCGTGGACTGCGAGGGCGGGGCTCGGTGGCCGTTTCTCGCAAAAGGCAGGCCCGAAGGGGCGCTGGCAAACCCCGGCGCTCCCCACAACAGAGCTGCCTCGGCAGACATGCGGACCACACCGTGCTATGACTGTATGAAGTGGGAGAAGAAAATGTGCAGAACGGCAGCTCCTAGACGCGCTACTAAACAAGTGCGTCTTACGTACCAGAAAAATATGCAACGCAACCGGCGAACATGAGCCATCCCAACACACGGGCGCCCGTCCACGGGCGACAGAGTGGTAGCCAACAAGGACTGAACAAGACTTACTACCAAGAATAAAAAGAAAAGCGGCTGTGAGGCGACAACACGAGCTCACGAGGCCACCTGCCAGGGTATGGCCGCGCCACCGCAAAACACCACCCTCTCTGTGGCACACCACCAGCAGAGAAGAAAAAACAAAAGCGACCATGCAGCAGAACACCAAGCCAACAATAACGTCAGGTCCTCGTACAAAATGCCAAGATGCACAGGGCGCCGCGCCGCTCGTAGAGTTGGGCACGCACCGAGCACCAGCCGGCATGCAACGAGCACGGCAGGGGCGGGCGAGGGGGACCGACAAGCCGACCTCCCTCCCCCCCCCCCCCACATTCACAAGGCTGCCGAACCCTCCGACACAGGCTACAGCGCGGAGCGCCGGCGTGGGACCCCCAGAGGGGCCCACATCGACGCCCAAAGCAACGCTGCGCCTGGATTGTACATACATGTCTCAGCACCGCGGTTATCAATCGCTAAGTCCGCCCGTATGCTTTTCTCTTCATAGGTTCCCGTGCTTGTCCCCGCCAACCACCCACCACGTGACGATCACGGGAGGGTGCACAAGGGGGAGGCGGGGGGGGGGGGCAAACGTCGAGGCGGGGGGAAAGACCCACACATTGCCGTGACAGCACACACGGCTAGAAAAAAAATACGTACCACTTACGAGCTGCCCGACGCCCCGCGGCACCCACCACAGGGCCATGCTGTCCAACACCACCACATGCAGTATGACATGGTACAGGAGCCTAGCGTCGCGACAGCGGTGCTCAAGAGCCGCGTGACGTACATACGCCAGGAGCGACGGCCGCCGGTCAGTGTTGTCAACGAAGAGCACCGTCGGTCAGTGCAAGAGCACCGTCGGTACGGTGGGCGGGATCGAAAGCTATCCGGACCTACAATATACATACGGACGTAGCGGTTGGCCGACCGGATGGCCTGCCTGTGGCCGCAAACTCAGGATCCAATGTCTTTGTGCATCCGATCAACGTGAAATTGCCGATGAACAACTAAATACGTCATAATCTGATACGTGCCCATCTCGACGGCGGAAGAGCGGAGAGGCAGCAGCGGCCAGACACCTTGGAAGAGAGCATGGCCTCGATCCCGAGCACATGCAGTTCAACCAGACATTGCTGCTGTCCCAATTCTGTCCGATGCGGTCGAAGTCAAGATCAAGATCAAGACTGGGAAACAACCTCACAGCCATCCATTCAGCCGGAAACAGCCCATCGACCAATGGGCAGCTGACGCTGACTCCGTCTTGACCTTGACCAGGTCGGACAAAACTGGGAAAACAGCAATACAGTTCGATAAAGACCTGTCCATTTCGAGGGTAGACATATATGGTGTTCGTATCCAACCACTCTAAATGCACATAGACAAATACCTACATACATAGATACATGTGCATGTCGTTGTGCCCAGAAGCAGTTTGAGGATCCCTGTTCAGCATGCCGCCAAGTATCTAGGCTTGTGCTGCATGCCCCTTTTCAGGGGGAGTGCACGCGTCACACGCCCTAATACGCCTTAAGCACGCCCCCAATTGTTCATCCCGCCCTGCAAGCCGAAAGGCGTGACCACACTTTCCCAGGCAAATGCAATTTGTGAACAAGCTCTGCTACGGTTGACGGTCGCTTCAGGTGGATGCTACGGTCGCGCCGGACCCTTTCTGCCGGCCGCACTGGCTGCAGTCACTCCTGGCGGCGCCTGTGGAACAGGCACGCCTGCTCTGGCCCCCCATGCGCCAAGAAAGCAGACAGCCACTTCCCGCGCGACTGCCTCGAAGCCCTCAACGACAACGGCATGTGCGTGAACTGGGCGCGGGCAAGCCCAGACTGGACGCACGTCTTCAGCATTGCTCCCGCCCGGTGCACAGAACTGGATGGCCTCTGTGGCTGAGCCCTCGACCACCATTTTAATTAGTGCTTCATTGCGAAACTCTAGGTATCAGAATGTATTTTGCACGTGTAGTGGTAGTACATACGATCCTGCCCTCGTGCACGCTCCGTAAACTCGGCGTGACACGCCCTAAAACGCGCCTAATCCCGCCCAGGCGTGCAGCATAGCTAAAGTTATAAATATTAAACAATTACATCATTTCACCTGAAATAATATGAAATTTCATAATCTGTTTATGGTACCGAGTGGATGGCTAAATCAATCTGAGCCACCTCACCCGTCGTCCCCTGTTGGCTCATAGTCTCTCTTCCAGTGCTACGCCCCCACTGGGTCTCCCACGCGATCACCCTGCACGCCCTCCACTCTCCCCCCACGCATCTCCCGCACGCAGCCCCCCGCCCTCCCTCCTCTGCTCGGGCACGGCTGGGCTCACACGACGACGAGCGCCCCCCCTCTACTTGGCAGTAGACCAAGAGTCCCGCGTTCCCACCTTTTGTGGAGCAGAGCGCACCGCCGCCAGTGATCCGTTGGGACTGGTGACTGCCACCCCTCCACCACCGGCGGGCTTCTCGGACGCAGGCCAGCGGTCGTACCCACCATCACCACCACTATTTTACCCCCGCCCCACCCCCCCCCCCCCCCCCCCCCCCCCCGAGATTCCCCCCCCCCCCCCCACCGCGCCTCGAAGGGTATCTCGACCAACAGCGCGGCTGTGCGCACCGCCACCGGCCGCCTCCCCCCCTCCCTTTATTTACCGCCGCCGCCTTGGCCGCCCTACCGTGGCCGCCGCCGAGGCCTCGCCGCCACCGTGGCTACCGCAGCGGCGGGGAAGGCAGTAAACACCTACCTCTCTACCGCAGCGGCGGGGCAACAGGCAGTGACCGCCGTCACTGTGCCCGCTGGCTGAGGCGGTGCTGGCCCCCCACCCGCCGCCGCCGCCACCGCCGCTGCCCCCGCACCGCTGGGCGCGTGGTCTGAGACGGGAGGGGCTGCGGAGCCGCGTCGGGCCACTCCCCCGACCGTCTCCGGCGCGCCCCCACGCGGCGGCGGCAGGGACGGTGTCGCACCCGGCGTGACCCCTCCCCGTCTCTCCTCGTCGCACCCCTCCCTCCCCGCTGCGGTGGCCAACGGGCATGGGGCCAGGACGCCTGTGGCGCCGCCCGCCCCCGCCATCGTTGCGCTCGGGGGGAGGGGGAAGGGGGGAGGGGGGGGGGGATTGTGGGGGGGCGTGCAAGAGGCATTGGCCGCGCACCGCCCCCAGGGGGGCCCTTGCCGCCGCCGCTGGGGCAGAGGCTTGCGACGTGCGGCGCGGCGGCGGGGGGCCCCACTGGCAGAGACGCGGGCGCGTGGGCGGCGGCGCACTGGACAGGGGGGGGGGGGGGGAGCTCCCGGTCGGGGGCGGGTGGTGTCTGGGAAGCCGCGGGGGGGGAGGGGGGGGGTGGAACGGCCCCACTCTGCCTCGTGTCGAAGGGCGGCGCACACTGACCAACGGCGGGAGGAGGGACAGCAGGGGTGGGTGGCTGCTGCAGAGGCTGCTGGGCAGCTGTACCGCCCGCTCTTCCCCCCCCCGCCCGCGGGCGAGAGAGGAAAGAGCGTCCGCCCGCCCCTACCATGCCCGTCTGCCCGTCTGCCCGCCCGCCCGCCAGGCTTGCCGCACGACCCGCCCGCGCGCGCCGCGGATGGTGGCTGCCCACCTCCCCCCCCCACCCCCGCCATCAATGGCCGCCACGGCGCATCGCTGCGCAGTTCAACCGGGCCGTCGGCACAGGGTGCCCGCCGCCCCCCCCCGCCACCACTATCCCCAGCCCCCTCTCCCCTCCCGTCCCTGCCGTTTCCTCCCCGTTCATTCTCCCAGTGACACCGCCCTTGCAGCCCGGTCGTGGTGGTCTGGCGCTTGGCCGGCGAAGGGGGGGGGTGGGGGTGCGGGGGGAAGGGGGGGGGGGGGGGGGGTATCTACCGCCGCATGTACCGTGGCTGTCGGGGAAGGGTGGTGGGTGGCGAACGACTACGGGAGTTCGTGGGGGGGGGGGGGGGGTGGGGGGGGTGGCACGCGCGCGGCAGTGGGCTTTGCTGCAGAGGGGGAGCGGGGGAGGGGAGGGGGGGGGGGGGGGGGGGGAGGAAGAGGCCGTGCCGAAGAGGTTGTTGCTCCGCCCCCCGCACAGCCTCTAGACGCGAGCAACCCCCCGACACCCCCCCCCCCCCGCGACGGTAGAGAGCCCCGACAGCGTCGGCCACCCTCCCCCGCCCCCCTTGCTTGCGACGAACAGACGGCATTGGCGGCGGCGGCGAGCGGTGGGGGACCATGACCACGGGCAGGTGTGGTGACGGCGCAGTGGTGGTGACGGTAGAGGAGGAGGGCGGCGCCGCTGCGAGACAGGGCGGGCCCGACGAGGGCGGCGACGCGGGCAGCGGCAGAGGCGGCGGCGACGGCAGCGACGGCGGCTGCGGCGGCAGCAAGCGTGGCAGCGCCTACCGCGGCAGCGCCACAACGGTGAGGGCGGTTGCCCCGGCCGCGGGCGGCGCCCGGTGGGGATGGCGGTGGCCATGGCCGTCGCCGCCCGTCCCACCCCGCCCACCCGCGGCGGTACACGCGCACGACGGCACGGGGGCGGCGTCGGCCGTGGTGGCGGCCGCTGCCGAAGCGGTGGCGGCCTTTTGGGGGCGGCGCCCATCCCAGCAGGCGCGCCGCCGGGCCGTTGCGGTGGCCGCGGCGGCTGTCGTGGCGGTCACCGCCGCCGCGGCGGTGGTCTGGGTTGCCACCCCCGTGGTGGGGCGGGTCGGGCCGGAGGTCGGCCGCCCGGCGGTGGGGCCCCCTGCCACCGCTTTGCCGACGATGCGCACGCCTGCTTGGCGTCCCACTGCTGCGGCCGCCGCGGCGGCCACAGCCGGCGCGGGTGCCGACCCCACAGACGCGCTGGCGGCGGCAGGCGCCGTTGCCGTCCTCCGCGCGGGCGTGCGGCGGCTGCGGCTGCGCGCCGTGGTGGCGGCTGGCCCAGAAGCGAGTGCGCGGCTGTCCGTCACCGCCGCCGCTGCGGTGACGGCAGCAGCGGTGGCGCCGCCGCCGGCGGTTCGCGTGGATGCAGCCGACGCGGTGGACGGGGGGACGCTGGCGGTGGCCTCCCCGGCTGCCTCGGCGGCGGCGGCAGCTGGCGCACCGGCGACGGCGGCCGCTTCCGCGGCGGCCGTCGCCGCCACCCCCACCACCGCCCGCCTGGCCGCCACCGCCACCGCAATCCCCACCGACACCATCACAACCATCGCCTCCACCGTTGATGGCGGTGGTGTTCCTCCAGCGGCGGCGGTTGCCGCTCCCTCCCCCCATCCCCCCCCCTCGGCCGCGTGGCAGCGCCTCGCCGCTGCCGCCGCCACCTCTGTCGACGACCGCCTTGCCGCCGCGGCTGCAGCGGCCGACGCCGGCACCGCCGCGGCGGCGGCAACGGCGGCGGTGCTGGCGGCCGAGGCGGCACGCCTGCGGGCGGCCGTCTCCCGCGCGCAGGCGCGGCGGATCGCTGCCGAGGTGCGCCTCCGCGGGAGCAACGACGATGCTGACGAGGACGGGCAGGTGGGCGGGGGGGAGGGGGAGCGCATCGCCGCCCGCTGGCTCACCACCGCCACCCTGCGGACCTTGTCGCTGGGCGATGCGGGGGGGGACGACGGCGGCGCCAGTGACGGCGACGGCGGCGACGGCGGCGGCAACGGTGGGGGTGGGGACAGCGGGGAGGACGGAGGCGGCGGGAGCCCCCCGCCCCGCCCCACAACGCTCGTCGGCCACGCACGGCGGGCGGTCGCTGCCGCGTTGGCGACTGTCGTTGCCGCCGCCGCCGCCGCGGCACGCCGCTGGGCGCGCGTCGACGCGGCGGCGGCCGCCGTCGGGCTGCCCCCCGCCATCGCTTCTGCCGCCGCGACCGTGGCTACGGGCGTCGTGCCCGCGGTGGCGGGGGTGCGGCTTGCTGGCCTGGCGGGGCGGGGGGGGGTGGCGGCCGCGCGGCGTGCCGCCGCCACTGCCTCTGCCGCCGCCGCCGCGGCGCGCGGCGGGCGGGGGGGGGGTTGGAGGTGTGGGTGGGGCATGGGGGGTGCATGGGGGGGGAGCGCGCAACGGCTCGCCGCCGCCACCGCGGTCGTGGCCGAGGCCGCCGCCTGGACCGCCGCCACCGCCGCCTGGGCCACCGCCGCCGCTGTCACCGCCACAGCAGCGGACACGGCCGCACCTGAGGGGGAGGGGGGAGGGGAGATGGCCGCCGCTGCTGTCCCCTGCGCTGTCGCTGTGGCGTGGGGCTTTGCGGCGGTCGCGGCTGCCGTGGCGGTGCGGCTGGGCGGCGGCGCCGTCGCCACCGCCGCAGCAGTCTGGCGCGGCCCGCCAGGGGGGGACCGCCCCGCGACCCGCCGCGCTGCCGCGGCCCGGGGGGAGCGGAGACCCACGGCGGCGGCGGCTGCAGCGGCCGCTGCTGCCGCCGTCGTGGCCGCGTCGGCCGGGCTCGCCGCCATGGCCGTCGCGTCGGCAGCGTCGGCGGCGTCTGCGGCGACGTCGGCGGCGGTGGAGGTGGTAGAGGCGGTGGCCGTAGAGGGTGACCTCAAGCCCCGTGGGGTAGCCCTGGTTGTGGCGGACGCGGCGGCGCGGGTGCCCCACGCGGCTGCCGCGGCCGTGGCAGCCGCGTGCGCCGTGGCCGCAGTGCGGCGGGGGCAGCACGCAGCGGCAGCAGCGGCAGCAGCGACCGCCGTCCCCGCCAAGCCCGCCACGCCCGCCGCGCCCGTTTCAGTCAGTCGCCGTCGACGGCGCAACGATGACAGCCCCGGCGGCAGCGGCGGCGGCGGCGGCAGCGGTGGCGGCGGTGGCCGTGGCGGCCGCCGCCGCAGCGGCATGGCGGCGACACGACAGTCGGCGCCCGGGACGGCGGCCGCTGCAGTTGCCGCCACGATTGCCGCTGCTGCACGGAGGGTGGCGGCGGCGGCGATGCCCGCAGCCGCCTCGGCGGCAGCCGCGGCGACCGCGGCACTGGCGTGGCTATGGGGCGTGGCCGCCCGGCGTGACCCCGTGACGGCGGCGTGGGGGAGGAGCGGCGGGGGCGCCGCGCCGGCCGCCGTCGTGGCCGCGACGGCAACGTGGGAAGAGGATGAGCGGGCACGGACGGCCGTCCGTGCGCCGCGACCAGGGGGGGAACGGGGCGGCGGCGACGTCGGCGGGTCAGGCCGGCGGGGGGTGCGCCTCCCCCGCGGGCGTCTGCCGCCGCGGTGGCCCCCGTCCCCCCCGCCACGTCCAAGCAGCGGCGGCTGGACGACGCCACAGCTAGGGACGCCGCCACGCGGTGGTGGCTGCGGCGGCGGCGGATGGTGGCCACCGCCATCGCCGGCCCCGCCGCCGCTACCGCAGCGGTCTGCGACATGGATGACCGTGGCGCCTGCGGCGGCAGCCGCAGCGGCGGCCGCGGCGGCAGCAGAGGCCACCTAACTCTTCCGCTGCAAGAAGGGCGTTCACCCCCGCGCCGCCCGCAAGGGAAGTTCCCTCGCTCCACGGCGGTGGCGCTTGGCGACCGCCATTGAGGGCGCCTGTAGAAATACTCCGACCAATCCAGGCAGCCGCGCGGCGATTGCGGCTGCAGCGGCAGCGGGTCCCCCCCCCCCCCCCCGCTTGGTGCGGGGCGCAGACAGACACGTTACGGCGCTCACAGGAAGAAAAACAACAACAAAAAACGACCGGCGGTGGTCGGCTCCCTCTTGCGCTATCGACGGCCGCTGGTGCAAACTCGGCAGACGGGGGCGGGGAGTTGAATAGTTGTATGGGTGAGGGCGACGCCGACCCACCCACCCCCTACGTCGGGGCCCTCCGTGGCTCGACGCCCGGTGTGGCGCCGGCAGGGGCGGGGTCGCGCCTGTAGCCCCGGTCGCGGCCCCGCCTGGCCGGCTGGGCTGCCTCCCAACTATCATTGTGGTCAGGTCGGGGGGGAAGAGTCAGCGGCGGTTCTTCTTGTTGCGAGCCCGTCTCGGGCCACGCGTCCCACCGTGGTGGCTGCAGCATGGTAGAGAAGCCGTCCCCAGGTACAGCGGGCCGTGGCTGCGGCGTGTTGGCGTGGCGGCACTGCCGCCCGCCGGCGTGGCGGCCGGCCTCCAGGGGTCCGGACCGAACGCCGCGCGCGTTGACAGAGAAGCTGCAGGACGCAGACGCAGATGGTCATGAGGAGGAAAGGGGTATTCTCAGAGGGAGCGGCTGTTGTCGCTGGGGGATGGCTCGCCCGCGGGACGCCCATCCTCCTTGACAGCAGCAGAGGTCACAACGGCCGTCTCTCTTCGCGGCGGCTCGGCGTTGTACTCGGCGTTGTAGGGGCGCAGCAGACTAAAGCCGGAGGAGACCGGCTGCTGCCACGTGTGCTGAAACGCCAGCTAGCAGTTTGGACTGTAAGTCCATCGCCGCTCGGATCGCCTTGGCGCCGCGCACGACACTTCGTCGTGGGCAGACCACGGTCTCCTTCCAAACCCACCCTCCCCCCCCCCGCCGGCCTGCCGGTCTTTGGCGGCTTGTCGGCAGACTCCTCGGCTCTTGCTCAATCGGGCGGATTGGCCCGTCCTCTCGCGGTGGTGAGCGCCGTATCGCCCCGTTTGTACGCCGCCCCCCCCCCCGCATTGACTTCCCCCTTTCCCGGCGCTGGCCGTCTGCGGCGGCGCGTCCCGGCTCTATCCCGCCCCTTCCTCCTACCCACCCTTCCTTCCTTCATCATGTCCTCTTCCCGCTCGGGAGTGGCGCGCTCCCCCCCGCCCCCTGTCTCCTCTGCCCCCTCCACTTCCACCCTCTCCCAGTTGTATGCCGCGTACAGCGCCGCCACACCCCCGGGCGTGGCGGCGGTGGACGCCTACCTCGCCTACGTCCTCGTCACGGGAGTGATCACGTTTGCGTACGCGGCTGCGGTGGGTACTTTTCCCTTCAACGCCTTCCTCGGTGCTTTTCTGTCGGCGGTGGGGAGCTTTGTGCTGGGCGTGGGCCTCCGCATGCAGCTGTCGGGCGGGGGGGGGGTGCCCACCGTGGGGGGGGGGCAGGGGCAGAGCCCGGTGCGCGCGCTGGCCGACTGGCTGGTGTGCCACCTGGTCCTCCACTTGGCGGTGCTCAACTTTGTGGGCTGAGGGCGTGGGCGGACCCGGGGGGGTGGGAGGGGATGGCAGCAGGGGCTGGACGGTTGGTGGTGGTGATGCGGGGGGCGGGAGGGTGGGGGGGGTGGAGGGTATGCTGAGTACGGGAGGGAGTACCTGGGAGCGGCGATGGCTGGTAGCCGAGGGGCGGGAGGGGGGCGTGGGGCTGATCGAGGCATGACGGATGCGGCCCATGGGACGTCGCAGGTGGGCGTGGCGTATTGGTCGCGGTGCGCATAGGCCGCCGCGCTGCCGGGCAGCGGGGCTGGCCGTGCCATCTATTTGGCGACTGAGCAGCGTGCCGGTCCCTCGTGGGGGCTCGAGCAGGGTGGGAGTCCTGATGGGAGGCCCTTGGGCCGGCCGGCCTGCGCGGAGAGGTGTTGGCGGCGCGGGCAGTGGCGCCGTTCCTGACTGTTGGGTGGGTTTAGGGCGGGACGGGCCCATGGGCTCTCCAGTCCCGGGTCAGGGATGTGGTCACCAGAAAGAAAGACGTTGGTTTGCTTTTAGCGTGAGCCTGAAGAGTGCCACCTCCCCCCTTCCTCCCCCCCTCACCCTCGTCGTCATCAACCCTCTATCGGGCGTCACCCGACAAATCCACCCTGCAGCCCGCCCACCCACCCACTACACGAGGCGGCCATAGGACTCGACCCCCCCCCTCCCCTCTCCCCACTGCACCAAAAAGCGATGGCACAGCCAGTAACACAGGCGACCACTAACGCTCACGCTCCGCACCCGCGCGACGCTCTCCACGTAAATGAGGCGGGTGGAGGTCACCCGCGGGGCGGCAGCCGCCGGCTCCTCCCCTTCCAGAGGGTGTAGCAACCCTCCCCCCCGCGCCAAGCGGGCGTCCCCCATCAAGGGTGGCACCGCAAGCCGACGGAGGGCATTGCGGCCGAAGAACACCGCCGCCACCACCGCAGCCAGGGCGGGCCCGTTGAGCACCACCGCCGCCACGTCGCGGCCCCCCCGCCCCCCCCACACTCGGGCCGCCGCCACCGCACACCGGGCGGTGGCGGCGGCCGAGCCGGCCACGCCCTGCCCCACCTCCCGCGGGCGGGGGAGGACCACCACGGGCGGCGGGGGGGCGCCGACCGCGGCGGCCAGCGCGGCTGCCTTGTCCGCGCTGTGGTCGTCGGTGGCGCCAACGACGACCGTCGCGGCGCGGAGGAGGGCGGCGGGGTCGGGGGTGGACGCGACCAGCGCCAGCATCTCGGCCGTGTGGCCGCCGCTGCCCAGGACAAGAAGGATGGTGCCAGGGCGGGCAGGGACGGCGGCAGCGGTGGGGGCGGCGGCAGCGGCGGTCGCGGCAGAGGCGGTCAGGGTTGGCGGGGAGGCGCCACCGCGAGGAGGTGCAGATGGAGCCGCAGCATCAGCGGCAGCCGCACCATGAGCGGAAGGGGGCGCGAAAGCGCCAGGCCAGCGGCGGCGCAGGGTGCTCGGCGCGGCGGCAGCGGCGGTAGCGGCACCGTCGCCATTGGTGGTGGCAGCTGCGGCAGCACCGCCGTCGGCAGCTGCTGCTTCCACAGGTGGACGTTTCTGCCCCGCCCGAGCCGACCGGTGGCGGTGACGGGCTGTGGCGAGAAGCTCCAGCACCACGCACAGGCCAACGGCGGCGGCGGCAATGGCGGCCAGAGACACGGCAGTGGCGGCCGCGGAGGACATGGCGGATGGCGGACGGTGGGAGTGGCGAGGAAGGGGCGGAGGATATAGGTGGTCGCTTCGCAGGAGGGGTGAATGGGCAGAAGAACAAGGGAAGAGAGGGGATGGGGCTGGCCGCGTGAAGACTTTGTCCTAGTAATGGGGGGGGCGGGGGGGGGGGGGGGGGGGGGCGTGCTGGTGGGGTTGACGACAGTCGACACGGACAGTAGCCGCTGGGTTTCTTGGGCGCCGAGGCGAAGGCGTCCATCCCAAGGAAGCATCTTGTGGAATTACGGTTCAGACGAGTATCCGGCTGGGACACGTGGACAAGGACGGATCCGGCAGATCTGGAGCATCACGTCATCGCCTGTCTCACTGCCCTCCTCGCCTCGCGCGTCCTCGCTGCCCACTTGCCGCGCCACTTCCTCGGATGCTTGTTGTTCGCCGCTGCTCCGCACCCACCTTACCTCCAAGGCTGTTTGGTTCTTCCCGCAGCCGCGTTTTGCTTCTCGGTTTCCCCCCTTGGACTCCCTTCCGCTGCCCGTTCTCCCCTTCTCTCCGCTCCACTCTCCCCATGGCTTTTCTCCCACCGCTGGCCGTCGCCCCTCCCGCCCCTCGCCGTGGGGCCGTTTGCACCCTCCGTGGTCGTTCTCCCCTCCTTGCGCACCCCTGTTTGTCAACACTTCGTGTCGGGCGGCCCGCGGCGGCGGCAGCGGCGGCGGCGGCCCCGCTTGGCGGCCCCACCACCGCCCCCCCCACCGCGGGGCTAGCGGAAAACGTGGCGGCGCTGCCGTCGACGGCGCACATTGCGCGCCTGGACCTGATCATCACCGCCGCCATGTCGGCCACCCCCCTGGTCACCCATGCGGTGATTGAGAATGTCGACGGCAGTCGTGCGTCAGTGGCCATCTACGCCGCCATTGCCGACGATGGGATCATTGCGGCGGCGCACGCCACCCGCGGCCTGGAGCTCTACGCCGAGGCGGTGGCCGACGGAGGGGTGCACCCCAACATTGAGATCCTCCAGCAGGTTGCGGCGGGGGAAACAATTGTGGAGGTTACGCCGGTGCTGGTATGAGGTGGGGCAGCGTTTGAAAGAGGAAGGGGGAAAAAACGCGGGCGGTGCTGGGGGTGGGGGGGGGCGGGGCCTGGAGCCCACGGGCAGGCTGGGGATCGTACATCATGTGAGGGGGCTCGGTGACGCCCTCCTGTGGGCGTGCTCCAGGTGGGGCGGCGCGCGCTCTGCGTTCGTGTCGTGGCGGGGTGCCCTTCTCCCCTCGTCGCGGTGCCAGACACAGGTGCCCGCTACGGGTACTCCCACCAGCCGGGGCGATGTGAATGAAGGGGTGCAAGTTTTGTGTGTTGAGGACGCGCGGTCAAAAGCGCAATACACTGTCGCCGGGGGGGGGGGTCGCGGCCGCCCCTGCCGGCGTCGGCAGTCCACCCAGACGACCTGACGAGGTGGGCGGGCGCCGCTGCCACACGGGCTGGCAGCGCGGTGGCGGTGGGGGGACGAGCGCGGCGCCGCCGCTACCGTAGAGGCACCCCCCAACGTCCCCATTTCCCGCCACGGCTTGCAAGCCCGCCGGTGCCGCCGAGGCTGTAGCTGCCGCCGCCGCCGCCACGGCCGATCGTGGGGACGACAGTGATGGTGGAAGCCGCCCCGTCGAGGGGGGGTCAAACTGTGGGGATGAGGACTACCCAAGCTGAGTGTTTGAGCAGAACCAATCTGAGATGCGCTATTGCTGGGGTGCCTCAGTTGAGTGGACGCCCCTCGTCCACAAGGCCGTCCCCTCCTCCTCAAAAGAAGAACTCAGCCCCACTCTGCGCCCTACACTGGGCAAAGCGGCCCCATGGCAAGGTCAGTCTGGCAGCTACACTGGGCAAAGCGGCCCCATGGCAAGGTCAGTCTGGCAGCGCCGGGCGTGGGCTGCCCCCCACCTTGATGTTGGTGGCGCGGGCAACACCAACGGCGTAGTATGCACCCTTCAGAGGGGCTTGTCGCACCCCTCTTTCTGCACCAATCACCAATCGGGTACCCGAACCGGATGTTCCGGTCGCCAGCTGTTTGATCAGGACGGCCGCCGATTGGGGACCAGTGGGCCCTGTCGGGCCACACTGACGTGTTTAATTGCCTGTGCAGCTGCACCCGCTGCACCCCTACACAGCCGGCGGCCACTGGGCGAGCGCGGTGGAGGTGGTCAGGAGGCCCAAGGAGGCCGGTGTTCACAGTGGGTGGGACCTCCGCGGAGGAGTCGGTGGATGTTGGGAGGCGGTGGATCTCTATCTTACTGGTGGATTTCTTACATGCTGGCGTGCTGGAGCGGGTGCCGCACGCCACTCGGGCGCCAGCGGGGTCCTCGCTGGGCTTCTGCTGCGCGCCTCCTCTGCCGCCGCCGCCCCCGCGGTGCGCTTTCCGGGCCCCCTCCAAACGCCCAGCCGTGGGAGTGTGCTGCTGGCACCTCGGGGTGTAGCGCGGGTGTGTTGGGAACGAGTGTTGGGCGCTCGTTGGCCGCCGCCCCCCTCCTCCGCTGGTGGGCAGACGAGGGGATGAGGAAAGTGGCGCTCCCTTGCGTCCCCGGTTCCTTACCTCCCCTTCACGCACACGTGACAAGGCAAGGCCGCGCGGCCTCATCGCCGCGGGTCGCCGCCTCCCTGGTGCCCCCAGGGGCCCGCACAACCACCGCTCAGCGACGACGCATCCCCCGTCCCGCCTCCCCCTTTCCCTCCCCCCCCCACCAACCCCCATTATTTCCCATCTCCCTCCGAGCGCCGCTGTGTTCACCGCGATCAACTGCACACCCCACACCCCCCGCCCTTCACGTTCGCCTGCTTCCTTGTCCCCCCGCCTCCCCTCCCCCCGCGTCCCCCGGCCGTTCCCTTCGCCCCTCTCTTCACCCCCCAGTGGTTCCCCTCGCCCCTCACTGCTCCCTCCAGCTCACCCGCCCGCCCGCCCGCCCGCCCGCCCGCCCGCCCGCCCGCCCGCCCGCCCGCCCGCCCGCCCGCCCGCCTTCCCGCCCGCCTGCACCCGCGAGCACCAAGGTGGGAGTGTGCACGTGCGGATGGAGCGCCGCTGCGGTGGGAAGCCTCCCCGTGTCAGCGGCGTCGGTGGGAGTGGCAGCGGCGGCGGCGGCGGCGGCTGCGGCGGCGGCGGCGGCGGCGGCAGCAGCGTGTCGTTTGCTCTGGCCGCCGCGGACGCGGCGGCACGCGCCGACGCGCGGGCAGAGGCGGCGGGGGGAGGGCGCGCCCGACGGCTGGCGCTGCTGCGAGATGCCTATGACGGTACGTTGAGGTTGGGGGAGGGAGTCGGGTGGGGTGGCGGTGGGACGGCAGTTGCGATTGGGGGGTGAGGAGGAGAGGGGGGGGGGGGGCGTGGGGGAGAGAGGCACCGCCGTCAGAGGCTGCAATGCCGGGGTGGCTACCCGCACCAGGCCTGCACGCCGTTATGGGTGCAGCGGCTGTCGTCGACTCGTACTGGCGTGTTGGGGGACGCTCCGTGCCAGAGGGGCTAACGCCGATGCGGGCCGCCCCGTGCGTTGTCCCCGTTGGGTGCATGGTGTTGCCACCCCTCTACCCCCTCCCACCCGCCTCTTCCTCCTCCCCCCACTCACCCCTCTCGCCCCCCTCCCCCTCACCCTTCCTTCGCCCGCGCTGCGCCGCGTGCAGCCTACATGACCGCCATTCCCCTGCTGCTTGCCACTCTCCGTGACGCCGACACGGTTAGCGGCGGCGTCGGCCGCGCCGGCCACGCCGCGGCGTCATCGTCGTCGTCGGCGGCGGCGGTGGTGGCGCCGCTCGCGGCCACCCTCCTCGACCGCGCGGCGGCCATCCACGCGCAGCTGGGCGGCGCCGCGCCGCTGGCGCCAGCGCCAGCGCCGTCACGGGCGCCCGCGGCGGGCGGCCGGCGGGGGCTCCCGCCGACGCCGGTGCCGGTGCCGCCCCCCTCGCGGGGGCCCTCGCGGCACCGGTCGCCGTCGCCGGGCTGGGGGGGCCCGCCCACGCGGGGGCCACGCGGGCCCACCCGCGGTGGCCACCCCCCCTGGGGGGCACCCACCCCCCCGCTCCCCCCCCCGGCGCGGCGGACGGCGTGGCACCCCCCGCCCCGCTTGACACGGGCCGCCGCTGCCGGCCTCGCGGCGGGCGCCGCCCCTGCCGCCGCACTGCCGCGCCCCCACCCCCCTGTCACCCGCTGGGCCGACATTGCCGGGTTGGACGCGGCCAAGGCGGCCTTGGCCGAGGCGGTCACCCTCCCCGCCCGCTTCCCCGCCTACTTTGCGTCCCGGCGGGTGCGTCCGTGGGCGGCGGTGCTGCTGTACGGGCCCCCGGGGACGGGCAAGACGGCGCTCGCGGCGGCGGCGGCGGGGGAGGCGGGCCTTCCCCTCCTCCCCGTGTCTGCCGCGGACATCATGTCCAAGTTTGTTGGTGACGCGGAGAAGCGAGTGCGGGAGATGTTTGCATCGGCCACCGCTATGGCGCCGTGTGTTCTCTTTCTCGATGAGGTGGACGCGCTCGCATCAGACCGCCAGGGGGGGGGGGGGGGGGCGGCGGCGGTGGCGGTGGTGGTGGAGCAGGGGGAGGGGGGGGTGGCGGGGGTGGCAGCGACGTTGGCCGCCGCGTCACCACCGAGCTCCTCGTTCAGATGCAGGCCGCCGCCGATGCGGCGGCGGGGAGCCCCGCGTCGCGGGTGCTGGTGCTGGGCGCCACCAACGTGCCGTGGGCGCTCGACGGTGCCCTCCGCCGCCGCTTTGAGCGCCGCATCCACGTGCCGCTGCCCGACCGTCACGCACGGGCGTCGCTGCTGCGGTCCCATCTGGGCACCGACTGCGGCGGCGGCGGCGGCGGCGGCGGCCGCGGCGGGTGCGCCATCCCGCCGGCCGACGTGGACGCCCTCGCCGCCGCGTGTGCGGGCTGGTCGGGCGCGGATATTGGTGTCGCCGCCCGGGACGCGGCGCTGGCGCCGTTGCGGGAGGTGGTGCGCGCCGCCGCGCTGCGGCCCGCTGGGCCCCACGACGACGACCGCGGCGGAGGGGGCGGCGGTGGGGGTGGCCACCCGTTTCTCCCCCCCGCCGCCGGCCGCCGCCGCCACCGCTACGTGCCGTGCGCCGCCGGGGACCCACGGGCGGTGCCCGGCTTGACCGCTGCCACCCTCCCCGAGGCCCGCCTTGCCGTCCGCCCTCTGCGGGCGGCAGACGTCGCCGCCGCGCTGCGGTCGGGGCGGCCGTCGGTGGCGCGCGCCGACGTGGAGCGCCACCGCCAGTGGACGCGCGAGTATGGTCAGGACGGCAGCTAGGGAGCTCGCGTCGGTTGGGTGGAGGGATCGGGGGGCAGGGGAGAGAGACGAGACAGGGAGCTGTGACTGACGGCGGGCTGAGGACGCCCATACGAACGGACGGGCCAACAGCCAAAAATGGATGGGAGTCATGGGGGGGCGCCTGCCGCCCGCCAGCGGCCGCCCGCCCACTGCCCGGCATGCCCGCACGGGCGCGCGCCCGTTTTCGATGACCCCGCGGGCGGGTCCCCCGGCCGCCGCCTACAAAACACAACAACGCGACGCCTCCGTCGGGGAGGCGCGCGCGGAAGCCGCGCCCCCATCGGTACCGCCTCCGCCCCTCCCCCCGCTCGCCCCCCCCGCCCCCCCCGCCGCCCCCTGCCCCCTAACACCACCCCGCCATTGTTGCCCACCAAAGCTCACCAGCAACGCCGCCCGCGGCGAGAGTGCCCTCTGCACACACAGTAACCGCCAGCGGCCAGCCCCCACATTGTGCAGTCGCGCCGGCGCCGGCGCCACGCGTGGCGCCCCCACGCGCTGGCACGGCGGCGGCGGCGACGTCCGTCACGGTGGCAGCGGTGGTGGCGCACCGCCGTCACCAGACCACCACCCCCCACCGCCCACGGGGGTGGTGGGTACGTCGCGGCTGGTGGCTACTCACCCCCCCCCCCCCCCGGTACGTCCGCACAGGGCACGCCGTCGGGTCACCCCCACCCCCCACCCCCCCCCACCCCCTCCCCATCAGTACGCGTGCGCGGCCGGTCGTCCTCTCCCCCTCCCCATCCCCACACCACTCGGAGCTACGCCCCCTGCTCAAGCGGTGCACCCCCCCTGGGGGCACCCCCCGCCACCCGCCCCCCCCACGCCCACCCACGTTGGCGACGCAGCCCCCTCTGGCCCGTGCACCTGCCCACACGCGCACACCTCCCCCCGCGTTGCCGCTGCCGCCGCCACCGCCGCCATGCACGTCGCCGCCGCGGCGCCGAGGCCCACCCGCAGGCGCCCGTACCACGGTGGTACCCCCCCCCCCCCCCCCCGCCCCCGCCGCCCCCGCCGCCCCCCCCCCCCCCCCCCCCCCCCGCTGGGCGGCCGCCCCCCACCCCAAACACCACCGCGTCGTGGACGCCCGCAATGGCAATGCCCGCCGACAGCGCGGCGGCCGCCGTCACCTCGTCCGACGCGAGGAGGATCGCCGCCGCCGCCAGCGGCGGGCACACCGAGTAGACATACGCGGCAGCGGCGGGCTCCGTGGCGGCGGGGGGCGGTGGCGGCACCGGCGCAACCGACCCCGACGGGGAGGGCGGCCGCGGCGGCGGCGGCAGCGTCGGCGGTGTGGTGAGAGCCACCCCCCAGTGGACGCCGCCCAGAAAGGACAAGATGGTCGCCCCGTACGCAATACCCGCGGTCGTCGCCATTGCCGCCACCGCGGGGGGGGCGCCCAGCGACAGCCCCGCCGCGGTGGCAAACGGCACCAAGCCGCCGACGCCGAGCACCAGGGGGGTGGTAGGGATGGCGTCAACGCGAGGGGGCGGCGGCGGGGGGGCGCCAGCCGGGGAGCCAGCGCAGGCGCCAGCGTCAGCCTCGTCCCCACCCCCGCCACCGCTGCCGCCGCCGCCGGCACCGCGGGCAGACGCCCCAGCGGGGGGAGACGGGCGAGTGAGGGGTGAAGAGGGAGGGGGAGGGGGCGCCGTGGTCATTCCAGCGACAGCCCGGCCGGGGGGGGGAGCACCGGGTGGGAACAACCGCCGCATCGGCGCCGGCGCCGCCGACTGCGGAGCGCCGCCGCGGAGTGCCGCTGCTAGGCGGGCAGTGGCGGCGCCGCCGCCACGGGCCGCCCCCCGCACGGCGTACATGCTACAGCAACGGGAGTTAACCAGAGGAGGGGGCAGGGAATGGAAAAAGTGGGTGGGGAAGGGGGGGAGTGGGCGGGCGCGGTTTGAGTGGGAAGGGTGAAGGCCGTGAGCATCGGGACCTGGTAGGGCCAGCAGTGGCCGAGAGGGGTGACACCTGGCATGCACCGGAAGGTGAAGATGGGTGTTCGAATGTCCCGCTGACACGCCCAGTTAAGAGTACCTGTTTGCGGACGTCTGGCTTGCTACCCCATGAAGCAGCGTGAAGCACAGCAGCTCAGGGCACAAAAAAACGCGCATAAAACCGGATAACTCATAGCGCTTTTTATAGTATAGGGGTCCTCTGTTTCTCTTGCGCCAGTCTGTCTCCAGGTACCCGTTGGTGCCTGTCTGGCGCGACTCTCTGCGCTTTTTCTCGGTGTTGTGGAGAGTTTTCAACCAATGAGATACATCCGTTCTGACCCAGATGTCCGCCCTTAACTGGGCGTGCTGACGGGACAGATTTAATTTTCTGTATGCTTGTACCACCGCAATGTGATGCACAGTACTGTACAGAACAGCATGTTCAGTACTGCACAGTACCCTAAATTCTCGCCAGAGGGTTCGCCCCGCCCCCGCCCGTGGCCTGCAGACGCCAGCCTGAAGGGAGGCTAAGGCAACGGAGGGCGAGCCGGAGCAGGGGCGGGGTGACCGCGCTGGCAGCGCCGGCCATGGCCGCCGTCACGCCGGGTCGCTCATGGCTCCGTGGGTGGGGCGGGGGGCACCGGCGGTCGCATAAGGGGACGGGAAGGGCGACAGGTGAGATTGAACTGACGCTGTACAACCGCCACAGCGGCGCAGCCGTCACCCCCCCAGCTCCCCCGCGCTCTCCCTGAACCCCCGGTGGTGTGCAGCGCGATCCTTACTGCCCCCCCCTCCCGCGACCGCGGCCGCCGCGCTTGACCCATCGGCGGCCACCACGGCCGCCGCGACCGCCGCGCCACCCGCCCCCCCCTCCCCCCTCCTCCGCGCCGTCGACGCGCCCACCCCGGTCCGGCACGGGCCCCATGAGCCGCCGCTTGACCGCCGCACCCGCCGGCGCGCCCCCCCGGGCAGTCACCCGCTCGACCACCAGCAGCGCGTCGGTCGCGGCGGCAGCGTCGGGCAGGGCCAGCGGCGTCAGCCGTGCCGCGACGCCCCCATCCAGGGGAGGCAACGAGACGAGCGGGGCGGCGGTGGCGGCACCCCCAGCGGCGTCGCCAGCGGCGGCCCCTCGGCGGCCGCTGCTGCCACCGCCGCCCATGGCCGCCACGGTGGAGGCCGCCCGGTGGAGGAGCGTCGCCACCCGCTCGGCGTACTCTGCGTCGAGGCGGGCGGCGAGGCGGTCAATCGCTGCGGTCTGCGCGGCGGTCAGGCCACCGACGGTGTGGGCGTCGAGGACGGGCGGCCGGGTGGCGGGCAGGCCGGGGGTCGCCGCCGCCACTGCGGCGGCGATGGTAAGCGCGTCAGCTACAGCCGCGGGGGTACTGGAAGGGCGGCGAGGGGGGGAAGAGGGGCGAGAAACAAGGGCGCCGCCGCTGCCGCCACCGCTACCGACCAGGGCCGCCGACAGGACGGCCACCGCCGCCGCCAGCTGCGCATCCTCTTCCGTCGCGGTGGCGGCCGGCGCTGCCGTCAACGGCGCGCCAGCCGACACAGCGACGCCCGTCGCCGCCATCGTGGCCGGCGCCGCTGCCGCGGCGGCAGCGAGGCGCGTCGCCGCGAGGTCGGCGGTCAAAAAAGAGAGCAGTGGGAGACCCCCCTCAGCGCCCGCCGCAGCGGCGCGCGACACAATGTGGCCGCGACCAGCCGCGGCGGCCGCCAGCCGCGCATCGACGCCCGCTGGGTTGGCGTCGTCGCCGGCACGGGAGCGAAACGCCGCCGGGTCTACCTCCTCCGCCACCGTCCCGGCCGTCTCGCGCACACCCCCCGCGGTGGACAGGTCGAGGGCGTGGCCGTCGACAAAGACACCCAGGTCGGTGAGCGTGTCGGTGAGCGCCGACGCCAGGGTGGGGGGGGGGGGGGGCGCCCCGACGTCAGTGCCCGCCTCCACGTCCATCATCGTCAGGGGGGGGAGCGCCTTGGCGGGGTTGGGGGGACGGAAGGGGAGATGTTCGAGGGAGAAGATGCCGGAAAGAGAGATGTACCGTTAGCTTTGAAGAGGGGGCGAGGGACAGCCCAGCTTCTGGGTCGCAGTTTTTATGGTCTGCCTGGCCGAAGAAGAGCACCACGCGGCGTCCACGAGCGATCACCGTGCTGTGCGTCGACGGTGACTGACGTGGCCGAGCCGTGTGGGGCAGTGTATGGCGGACTACTTTTCATTAAAAATAACGCTGGCTTGATGTCATGGACTTCAGTGCACTCGTTCCGAGAATTTGAACTACTCTACAGGTCTGACCAGTTTCTGCTGGTGTCTGTGGCAGATGCGCCACGCCAGCTGGCGACCGAGGCCTTGCAAGGATGCCAGTTTCGTCCGAGCTCCAGGTACCGCAGCTATCATACCGGGGGGCCGACACCGAACGGGTCGCGGCGTGTGCACCTTCCATACGAAGACTGTCGACCGCCATTGAGACTGCCGCGGCGCATTCGTTTGGCCGCATCCATCGCCGCCACCGCCACCACCCCCGTCCGACCCCGGCCGCTGTCGCCGTGGCCGCCGCCGCCGCCACCGCCGTCGCCACACCACACCCCCCGCGGCAGCCCAAACCCCGAGGGAGACCCCGCCAACCGTGTGTACCCGCCCTCGCTGCTCCACCGTGCTCGCTCACCGGCCCTCCTCCCCCCCGTTCCTTCTCCTTCCCCTATAGGGGCTTTCCATACGCCCCCCCCCCCCTGTCACACGCGCGCTCGCGCGCGCGCGCGCTGCCACAGCTGTGCAGTCCTCAACTGCCGCCCAGCCACGCGTGCCCCACCACCCCCGCCTCTCTGCGGCGGCGCGCGGGTGGCCGCGTACTCGCAAGTGCCTGGCTGAACTGGTCGGGTTGGGTTGTCTGTGGCAAGGAGCGTCGAACGGTTGAGTCTTCTGAGGCCACGTTTGCCTCTCTCTAACCCCTCCCCCATCCCGCGCTCCCCTCCCTTCCTCCCCCTTCCCCCCTCCCCCCATCCGCTCCCGCTGCTGCTCCATTGATTTCGCCTCGTGCCGCCCTTTCACCTCTTCTACCATGGATGCTCACGGCGACCACATGTTTGTTGAGGCGCTCGCATATAGCCCGTCGGGCTCGGACGATGACTCTGGCTTTGGGCCGTCGCCGCTCACTCCTCCCGCTTCCCCCCGCGCAGCCGCTGCCGCTGCTGCTGCAGAGGTCACCGCAGCTGCGACCGCTGCGGCACCAACGGTCACCCCCCCCCCTGCCGTGTTCAAGCAGGGGCATTATACCCCGGCTCCGCTCGGTGCACCTGTCGGACCACGCCGCCCCTACCCGCCTCTCTCCCACGACCCTAACACGCAGGGGTCCCACTCGTGTGGCTGCACCACCTTCACCAACACCACTGGCGTCGCAGCCGCTGCTGTGTGCCCGACAGACGCTCATGGATGTTCTTCGGACGTCTGCCCTCCCCCTCATTCGGCGCCGCCGCCCCCCCCCTTGTGGGATGACCGGGACGTGCGGGCAGTGGAGCGGACGGCGTCAGCGTGGATGCGGTCGGCGCTCGCGACAGGCGCGACGACGGCTGCCCTCCTACGCCTGGATGGCGGCGCGCCTTTTGCAGCGGGCGTGGCCGTGGCGGCGGCGGCGGCGGTGGGGGTGGGCGCGTGGCGGCGGTCGGTAAACGCGGCGGCGGTGTGCAAGTGGGAGGTGCGCCCGGCGGGGTGGGTGGTGTGGGGGTTGGCGGTGGGAGGAGGAGTTCTGGTCCTTGCTGGCGGCCTCGTCATCGGAGGGGTGGCGGCTTAAGTCTGCGGAGCGGATTTCTACGGCCGGGACCCATCTGTGGGCTCTTTGCAGAAAGAGTAGTAGCATTAGGTCGGGCAACGCCCGGTGTCGGTCCTGGTGGGTTGAGCGAGTGCCCTGTCGCCGGGGTTGCCGACGATGCCGTGACGCCAAGACGGGGCCTTGTTGTGGTAAAGTCCGAGGTGCACCTGGCACATGATGGAGGACTCGCTGCTTGGTCGCTGTAGAAAGCAGTGAGAGTCGCGTTCCGGTTGGGAACGCCGAGACGAGTTTGTAAACGCCTCCATTCTCTGTACAGGCGCTATGCCAGGCCACGTCCCGCGGCGGCTTCATGCTCACCGTACCCAGAAACACACTTGTGAGCGCAACCATGGCGTATTGGCTTCCTACACCCACTTTACGTGAGCCTCCGTGATCCCAGCCGTCGCCATGGGTCGTCGGGGGCGCGTACATAGGCACACAGTGGCGGGTTGCCAAGGACGAAGGGAGGTGACGCCAAGCTGCTCCTGCTCGTGCTCGGCCCAGGTGCACGTAGTCCAAGCTGAGTATTTACATTGTGTCGGTGCTTTTTCGGACTTGATTTACGGGGCTAGCGTAATTTTTACACAGGACTCGTTGACACTGTCGGCGATAAGACTCTCTGCTGACGAGAAAGGGACGTGTCGTCCAACCTCACGGCGGTGCATTGCAAAGACACGAGCCGCTGGGCCTCAGCGGGGTCTGGCGCCTGCCTGGGGTCGAACGCCATCGGCAGTGTGGGTGGGCGTCGTGCCGTAGAGGCGGTCACATCCACCGTGACCGCCCGTGTGGTTGGGAACCGTTCCCCCCCGATTTCCCGCTGCATCGCCTGCTGTGGCAACCCCCCTGCCGCTTCTCTCTCTCGCCACGGCCCTTGAGCACGCCGTTGTGCGCAAGGGCACACCTTCTATCATGGCGGGCGGTGGCGGTGGCAAGGCCAAGGCCGGCGGTGTCAAGGCCGGCGGCGCCAAGACCCCCACCGCGGATACGGTGCGGCAGCGGCGTGGCGGCAAGGCCGAGGCGCCGCCTGCTGTGGTCGAGGCGGCCGCCGCGTCGGCCACCGCCCGCCCCCCCGTGTCCAGCGGCGGCGCCAAGCCCGCCGCGACGCCGGTCAGGCGCGAGGGAGCCCGGCGATCGCCGGCGCCGCCCGCGGCGACGGCGGACCTCTTCTCCCTGGCTGGCATCACATGGGTGGACACGGGCGTCACTTTGTTGCTGACTGCGCTGGCCGCCATCCTCCGCTTCCGCGGACTGTCCTCCCCCAATGCCGTCGTGTACGATGAGTACCACTACGGCAAGTTCCTCAACTGGACCCTGACGCATCGCTTCTTCTTTGACGTCAACCCACCGCTGAGCAAGCTGGTGTTGGCCGGCATTGCCTATTTGGCGGGCTTTGACCCGACGGTCTTCAGCTTTGGGAACATTGGGGAGGCCTTCCCGACCGCCAACTTGGCATGGGCTGCCCGCCTGCCGTCGGCCCTATTTGGCACCCTCTCCGTGCCACTACTGTATCGTGTGTGCCGGCAGCTGCGGCTGTCGCGGTCCGCGTCGGCACTGGGTGCGGCGTTTGTGCTGCTGGATACCCTCTCCGTGGTGCAGTCCCGCCTGATCATGCCCGAGGCGCTGCTCGTCTTTTTGTGCGAGGCGTCCTTTTACTGCGCGCTGATGTTCTGGGACGCCAAGCGGGTGGCGACGGCCAAGTCGGCGGCGGGCTCGTTGGGCGCCCTGGATGTGGCGCACGTGGTGGTGTACATGGGCCTGACGTCGACGTGGGCGGGCCTCGCGCTTGCCACCCGCTGGACGTCCTTTGCGACGCCGATGCTCATTCTGGTGGTGTCTGCGTTTGGGATATCCCCCTTCCTGCCGGCGCCTGTGTCGATTTGGGAACTCGCCGCCCTGTTTGTGGTTCTCTTTGGCGCCTACTTTGTCACGTTTGGTGCCTTTTTTGAACTTGTCCCCCTGTCAGGCGAGGGCGACGCCTTTGTCAGTCCTCCCTTCCAGGCGTGCCTGACAAGCGCGTCCCAGGCAGCAGGCGTAGCAGCAGAGAGCGTGGCGGCGGCTGCGTCGCCCACCCCCGCCAGTGGTGACGCGGTGTGCACGCTGTCGACGTGGGCCAAGTTTGTTGAGCTCAACAAGCTGATCATGAATTATTCCAAAGGCGTCCGCGGGGACTCGAGCAACGGCTCCCCGTGGTACGAGTGGCTTATCAACTACCGGGGAACGCTCTACTATCGGGGCCCCGCGCCAGAGGGCGCCGACTCGTCCGCGGCGGGCATCATCTACGCGCTGATGAACCCCGCTATGATTGTAATTGTCGATCTGCTGCTGCTGACGTTTGTGATGGTTCTATTCTATGCCGTCCGCTACCGCTACTGCCGCGCGACGCCCGTGTGGGTCAACGATGGCCTGCGGCGCGCGTCGGTGCTCTTCCTGGGCTGGGCGGGCTCCATGCTGCCGACCATGATCTTTTACCGGTACGGCCAGCTGTACCAGTTCCTCCCTGGCCTGTTCTTTGCGCAAGCCACCGCTGTCGTCGTGTTTGACCTGCTGCCGTCGCGGGCGGCCAAGGTGGGCCTCGCGGCGGGGGGCATTGCGGCCATGGCCGCGGCGTATGCCTACTGGTCGCCGTGGGTGTACGCGTCACCGCTGGCCGCCGAGCAACATCTGGCACGCCAGTGGCTCCCATTATGGAAGTGACTGCGCCGTTGCCCACGGGGGGGGGGGGGGTGGGCGAAGGGGGCTCTGGCTGAGTGGCCGTGCGAGCGAGCGGGCGGGCAGGCGGATTGGTGTGGGCGCCACGGCGCGCTCATCCCCTCCTTCCCCACCCTGCCCCACCCCCCCGGCTTGACGCGTGCGTGTGTATTCCTTTCTATTTGTGTCTTGTCCTGCTCTATTTTTTTTTTTTTTTTCTGCTTACGTCCCCCGTAGCGTGTGACTCTTGGCAATGTGTGTGTGTGTGGCGCCCAACGGTGCCCACCACGACCCTCGCGCCACGGGCCACCGCCCCCCGCGCCCCCACCCTCCAGTTGCCCACGCACACACACACACACACGCCCGTGCGCTGCGGTCTCGGCGGGTCGCTGCAGTCGCGGCGGCGGCAGGGGCAACCGAACCAGAGTCTGGTTCGGTTACCAGACCGACGCCGCCGTCCCGGCGACGGTGGTGGCCACCCGCCCTACTCTGCTCGGGCATCCCGCGCGGCGGCCGCCACGTGGACACCAGCGGCGGCGGCGGCGGCGGCGGCGGCGGCGGCGGCGGCGGCGGGCCGTCCCCACGCGACGCCTCCCCCCGCCCCGGGCCTGCCACCCCTGTCGGCCAGCCGCGGGGGCCCGCCCGCCCGCCGCGGGCGGGGCGGGGGAGCAGCCGTCGGGGAGGGGGGAGCCCCCCGCTCCCCCACTGCGCGCCCTCTGTCGCGCGCCGCCCCGCGGTGGCAGTGGCGGCAGCGGCAGCGGCGGCAGCGGCGGCGGCAGCGGCGGTGGCAGCAGCGGCGGCAGCGGCGGCGGCAGCGGCGGCGGCGGCGGCGCGGCTGCGGCGCTACCCCCCCCCCCCCCCCCCCCGCCCGCTCCCACCTCCCCGTCGACTGCGGCGGCCGAAGCGGTCGCCCCCACCAGCCTCTGCCGGGTGGGGGGCGTGTGTGCTCCCAGCCTCTGCCGGGTGCGGGTCGTGTGTGGCGCGGTGGCGCCCCGGCGCGCCGTCGCCCCGCCGCCGCCGCTGGGCCACCCCCCCCCCCCCCCACGGCCACTCCCCACCCCCCCCCCACCGTCACCGCCGCCACCCCCCACCCCCGCCACCAGCACGCTACCCCCGCTGCCACCGCCGCGGCTGCCGCCGCTGCTGCGGCGGCGGCCGCGGTCCCAGCGGGCGGCCGCGCCGCCCTCGTCGACAGCCGGCGCGCCACGCATCCGGCCCAATCCCAATTGGAAGCGCACCCCACCCCCCCCCCCCCCCCCCCCCGGATCCGTTTTGCGGCGCCACGTCACGCCCAGCATATCCCCTACCGCGTACCGCGACCGCCCGCGTCCACTCTGCCCGCCCGCCGGCCGTACCGCCGCCGCCTGCCATGACGGCTGACTCCTCCCCCCCCCCCACCCCCCCCCTCGCCCGCGCTAGCTACCCGCCGCCCCCACCCTCGCTCCCCTCCACGCGCTTCCCCTCCTCCCCCCCTTCCACCCCCTTTGGACGCGCGGCGCCACCTCACCCTGCCGTGGCGGCGATGGCCAGTGGCGAGGGAAGGATGGAATGCGCAGGGCGGAGGGAGGGCGGGGGGGGAGGGACGAGGGGGGGGGGGGGGCGTGGGGCGGTATGTAGCGTGCGGCACCAATTGGGCTCACCCTGCCGCCGCGTGGGCCGGGGCGGAAACGGCAGCGGCAGTGGCGTTTGAGGGAGGGAGGGCGGGGGGCAAGGTGGGCGGGGGAGGGACGCGCTGGGCATGACGGCTGACGGCCGGTGGGGGGTGGAGAGCGGGTGTGGGGGGGGGGCGGCCGGAGCGGCTGCTGCCGTGGCCACCGGCCTTCCCACTCGCGCCCTCCTCCCCTCTGGTCCATCCACACCCCAGGAACAATGGTTGCCGCGGCTGCCGCTGCTACTGCTACTGCTACGGATGCTGCTGTCGCCCCCGCTGCCGTTGGGGCTGCCGCTGCAGATGGCGCCTCTGTTGCTGCCGCTGCCGCTGCCGAGTGCCCCGCCCTGCCCGTCGGCCTGCCTGCCGGCGGCCGGCGCCCACGCACCCGCTGCTACAACACCCCACGAGGGGGTGGTGGTGGCGGCAGCAGCATCTGCGTCCTCCCCTGCCTCCCTCTTCATCAGCCCCCACTGGGCGTCGACGCCCTACGTTTGCTCTTGCCACCACCGCCCCCTGCTGCTCCCTGCCGCCCGCCGTTGTACCACTCCCGCCCGCCCCCCGCCGACGCCTGTCCCGCTCCCCCTTCCCCCCCCCCCCCCCCGCCCCCCCACTTACCTCTTGCCATGGACCAAAGCCGGCAGCGGCGGCGGCGGCGGGGCACCCCAGACGCCTCCCCCCCCCCCTCCCCCCGCTCCGTTCGCGCACGCGTGTGGGGGCCATCCCCCCCCCGCGCGCCCGCCGACTCCGCCAGGGGGGCGCGCCCCCCCCGCTACTGGCGCGGCGGTGGCGGCGCCAGGCCGTCGTCGCCCCACCTGTGGGCGTCGGCCGCGCCCCCCCGCCTGTCTCTCCCCCTGCCCTCTGGCGAGCGGCGGCTGTCGCCGCCGCCGCCGCTGGTGGGGGTGGGCCGCCCCCCTGCGGGCGCCGCTGCGTGCCGCCGCCACCGCCGCCGGCTGGTGGGGGCGGTGGTGGCGCTCCTCGACGCCCTCGTCGATGGGAACGCGGATGTGACGGCGGCGCTGGCGGCGCCGGCGGTGGGGTGGGTGTTTTCCGCGGCCGCCCGGGCGGCCGCCGTGGCGACCGTGGTGCGGGGTGACGGCGACGGCGACGGCGGCTGTGGCAGTCACAGGGCCAGTGGCGATGAAGATGGTGGCTGTGGTGGTGGCGTGGTGTGCGGCAGTAGCACTGGCGGCAATGACGGTGGCGGTGGCGGTGGCAGTGGCGGTGGCGGTGGCAGTGGGCGTCGTGGTGGCGGTGACAGCCGCGGTGGCGGCGGCAGCTGCGGTGGCAGCGTGGACGGGGCCCCCGCCGCCTTTGCGCCCCCCCGCCTCTTGCCCAGCGTCGGCCCGTGGCTGTCCACGCTCGTCGGCGCCCTCGACTTGGCCGACGCGCCGCTGGCGCTTGCCGTTGCCTACATTGACGCGTCGCAGGTGGCGGGCCGCGCCCGCGTCACGGCCGGGACGGTGCGCGGGATGGTGGCGTCGGGGGTGTTGTTGGCGTGCAAGTGGCTTGGGGGGGAGGAGACCTGGGGGGTGACCCGCGTGGCCGCCGCCGTCCTCTTGGCCGACGCGATGGAGGCGGCGGCGGTGGGCGGGGCGGCCGCCGAGGCAGCGGAGGGTGTGGCGTCGTCGGCGGCGGAGGCGGCGGCCGCGGCGGTGACGATGGCGGCGGCGGCGGCGGCGACTGAGCGGGCCTCGCCAGAGGGTATTGCGGCAACACGAGCAGCACCCACACACAAAGGAGCGAGGGGAGGCGTTGTCGTAGAGGCGGCGGTAGAGGTGGTGGGGATGACGGCGGCGGCGGGGGGGGGGGCTGAGCGGCCCCCAGGTGGCAACACAACGGCCACAGCACAGGGCGCTGGGATGTCCCCCTCCCCCACTGCAGCCGCCGCGACCGAGGAGGAGGATGAAGCCGCATGGTGCGCCGCCGTCCGCACCGCCCTGGTGGCCGAGGCGGCAGTCCTCCGGTCCCGTGAGGTGGGTCTCTGCGTCGCTCTCGAGTGGCGCCTGTTTGTAACCGACACCCGCCTGCAAGTGCTGTTTAGGGGCCTCATGGAGTGGAGCTAGAGTGCTAGGGCGAGGGACGCGGGAGGGGGACGGGGGGGGCAGTGGCGAGGCAGATAGGAGCGTACATAGTGGCCAAAGTATCAGGCTGAGCGACCTGCGATCAGTGGTGGGTGTTGAGCAGACACGGGAAGCTCTCACCGGCACCAGAAAGAGCCAACAAAGAAAAGAACAAAAAAGAGGAAAAAAAAAGGGACACCTGACCGCCAGATTCAACCCCCCCCCACTCCCCAGCGTATCCCACACCCCTCAGGCGGTCGGTACTGGATTCCGCACAATCACCGCATCACGGCCCGGCCCCACGCCAATCCACTGAACCGCCACCCCCATCAGCTGCTCTACCCGCTCCACATACTTGCGCGCATTCTCGGGGAGCGCTTCCCAGGTGCGCGTCTGTGTGATGTCCACCCCCTCCCAGCCTGGGAGCTCCTCGTACACTACCTCCGCCTCTCCAATCGTCTCCAAGCTGGCTGGGTAGTAGGCACACCGGCGGCCGCGCACGGTGTAGCCCGTCCCGATCTTGACCGTCTCAAACGCCGACAAGACGTCCAGCTTGGTCAGCCCCACCGCCGTGTAGCCATTGACCGAGTTGGTATACCGCAGCATGAACGTGTCCAGCCACCCACACCGCCGCGGCCGCGCTGTCGTTGTGCCATATTCGTGGCCGACGCGCTGTAGTCTCTCACCCAGCTCATTGAGGAGCTCAGTGGGGAAGGGGCCTTCCCCCACCCGCGTGGTGTAGGCCTTGACGATGCCCACCACGTGGCCAATGTGCCTCGGCGGGATGCCCAGGCCGGTGGACACTCCCCCAATGGTGCAGTTGGAACTCGTCACGTACGGGTAGGTGCCAAAGTCAACGTCCAGCAGCGCCGCGTTGGCACCCTCCACCAGTACGGACGCAGAAGGCGACGGTGCCGGCGCGCCGTCGCCTCCCGCGGCCACGACCGCCCGCTCCCCGCCCGTGATAGCGTCGGCCATCAGCGCCACCGTGTCGGTAATATTGGGCTCCAGCACCTGCGCATACTCATAGTACCGCGCCACCTCCGCCTTCACGTCATAGTCAAACGCATGGAATCGCTTGTGCTTGGACGCAAGGGAGCGTCGAAAGGCAGCAGGGAAAGAGCGGAACTGGCGCAGGTCCCCAACCCGCAGGCCCGTGCGGTTGGCTTTGGACGAGTAGGCCGGGCCAACGCCCTTCTTCGTGGTCCCAATCTTGGCAGCCCCCCGCTCCACTTCCCGGAGGCCGTCCACTACCTGGTGGTAATCAAAGAGCAAGTGAGCCCGGTCCGACAGACGCACCCGCGAGGACGGGTGCGGGATGCCCTGCGCCTCGAGGGAGGTCAGCTCCTTCATCAGCGACGGCACGTGGACGACGACGCCATTGCCAATAACAGCGGTGGCGTGCGGGTTGAGCAATCCCGACGGCAGCAGGTGGAAAGCATACTTCACGTCGTTCACGACAATGGTGTGGCCCGCATTGGATCCGCCCGCACAGCGGGCGACCATGTCATAGCGGGAAGCAAGCAGGTCAATGAGCTTTCCCTTGCCCTCATCGCCCCATTGAGCACCCAGGACCACCAGCACCTCTCCCGGGGGGGCTGGTGTGCCCGTCGGGATGGCGACCGGCCGCGGCGGGGAAGCCATGGCGGCGGGGGGGGGCAGTGGAGGGGGTAGGCAGCAGCGGGCCGTAGTGCAGCGGCGCAGCGCCGGCGGCAGCAACGGGGAGCACCCGTGGCGAGGGCGGCGGCGGCAGCGGCAGCATTGCCGGCGCCGTCGTCGAAGCTAGCGGCGGGGGCGTGGGCGAGAGAGAGTGGGTGGCGGCGGCTGCGGTCGTCGTGAGCCGAGAGCTGGCGCCCGACTTCGGGCAACCGCTTCAGAAAAGTAGTCCGCTTAACCCATGACAAACTTACCGAGCAACAGTAAGTAAGTAGTTTCTTGCTCCTCCCGCGGCCAAGCAACCGTCGTGATCCACGATCCGAGGACTACACAGACCATCAGGTCAAGTGCTGCGGACAGCATCCATCCTGGGTCGACCGTACAGACTGTACATGTGAATTGCACGCCTGTACAAGTGATGTGTGACCGTACAGCGTGACAGGTTCCTAACACAGAGTCCGGCAACTGGTCCATTCATTGGGTCTGCTATGGACCCGTGGAGGCCGCGTCCCTGGAACGAGGGTGTGCTGATACGTTCGCGCTCGCCTTCGCTCGGAAAGAAAAGCTGGGCGCAACCTGAGCGCAAGCCGGCTGCATGATGCGCGCGCGAGGCAGCAGCTGCCCCGCACTGCCGCCGCGTTCACGAGCGCTCCAGCAGATGCACGCTCACACTTGCGGGTCTCGGGCATGTCAATTGACTCGCGCAGCCCAGGCGGCCCAACCAGGGCTGGTGCCCAGGACGTTCGGTTGGGCTCAGACGGCGTTTCGAGAAGCCAGGTTGTAAAGTTAAGGAGGCTGTCGGGACTCACCGTTGTGGGGACGTTGAGTGCTCTTGAGGCGCACGGGACAGATCGCTGGCTCTGTCGTTCGTCCCGAACGACGCCAACCACGACAGGAAGCCGGGATATCGTTCGGTACGCCCCCCTGCAGGCAACGCGCGCTTCTCTTCGGCCCGTTGACCGGTCCACCGTCTTACGTCGGTCGTGGTCATGAGGTCCCTGTTGACGATGCAGCGGCCGAAGTCGCTCAGGTGCCACAGCCCCTCCGCCCCGCGCGTAGCTATCTTCTCGGCGGTGACCGCCGTGATCCTTGCGGCCGCTGCAGCCGTCACCCCGTGCGCCGCCCAGGCGTCCAACAGCACGTGGCGCACCCTCCCCTCGGAGGAAATCCCCGACGGCGGTCGCGAAGAGACCGCCCTTGCCGCCTGCGGCGATGGGCTGCTGTGCATGGTTGGTGGGCGGTCTGTCAAGCCGGTAGCCATCTACAACACGAGCACCAACACTTGGTCGGCGGGCGCCCCGCCGCCACTCGAGATTCACCACTTCCAAGCCACCACGGGACCGGATGGGTGCGTGTGGGTGGGCGGCGCCTTTACGGGCGGCTATCCTAACGAGGACAACGTGGGTGCCCTGTACACCTACTGCGCCACCACCGACGTGTGGGCACCCGTGCCGGGAGGTAAGGAGCCCCGCCCCCGCGGCGGCGCCGGGGCGGCGTGGCACGACGGCAAGCTGTACATTGTGACGGGAAACGTGGGCGGCCACGGTCCCCAGTCGTCGGTGCAGAACGCGGTGGACGTGTTTGATCCAGCCGGGGGAGGCAGCTGGTCTACGCTGCCGCCGGTACCGCACCCGCGGGACCATGTGGGTGTGGCGATCGTGGACGGGCGGTGGCTGGTGGTGGCGGGGGGGCGGGACTCGGGGACGTCCAACTTTTTCAATAACAATGTGGCAGAGGTAGACGTACGTTGTTGGAGAGGGGGTCTACGCGCTCGTTGGGCAGGGGCGAGAGGGCGGAGGGGGAGGCGCCCGCCGACCGTGGCCGCGACGGTGACGGTGGGACTCGCGGAAACGACCGACACGCCTCCTCGCGTCTTTGATTGAGAGGGACACTCACTAACCTGTGCGTCGCCACTCGCTCTCTCTCTGCTCGCTCTGCTCCCCCCTGCTGGCTCCCACCGCCTCACAGATCTTGGACCTGACGACCGGCACGTGGCTCCCAGATGGTACGGCCCCGCCCATCCCCTCCCCCCGCGCAGGCTCTGGCACGGCCGCCCTCGCCGGCGGGGTGCTCGTTGTGGGCGGCGAGGGCAATGGCCAGGCGTACGCCACCGCCTCTCATCTCACCCGCTCTGCCGACGGCACCTGGTCGTGGGCCACCCTGGCACCGCTCTTGAATGCGCGTCACGGCGTCGGGGCGGTCTCGTGTGGGGGCGCCGTCTTTGTGGCGGGGGGGACGGGCAAGCAGGGCGGTGGGCAGCCCGTCTTCTCCGTTGAGGCGCTGGTGTTGGGCGGGGGGGAGCTACCCATCTGCTCCCTCTCGGCCGTGACGCCCGGCGGCAGCGGCGGCAATGGCACTGGTGGTGGCGGCACCGGCGGTGGGGGCAGCAGCGGTGGGGGGACCGACGAACCCGCCTGCTTCCCCGGCGACGCCGTCGTGGACACCCCCGCGGGCGCTGCGCGCCTGGCAGACCTCCGCGTCGGGGACACCTTGCGGGTCGTTTTGCGCAGCGGCGCCGTCGGCTGGTCCCCGCTGATGGGTTGGTCCCATGCCGACCCGACGGCGGCGGGCGCAACGTACGTGCGCCTTACCATCGGAGCGGGTCCGCCGTCGTCTGGGGCCGTTGCCTCGGCCGGCGCTCGCCTGACGCTCACGCCGGGGCACCTGTTGCCGGTTGGGACTCGACGGGCACTGATGCCCGCAGCGTCGGTGCGCGTCGGTGACACGGTGTACGTGGTGGGGCCGTCGTGGGCAGGCGGTAGTAACCAGAGTGCCCCCGCGTCGGCACCGTGTGGCACATCGTTGGGTGGTGGCGCCGACGGGCTGGTGACGGCCTCAGGGGATGCCGTGTGCGCAGCGGCTGCAGCGGCGCCCGCCACGGTCACGGCGGTCAGCCACACAATGGCGCCCACTGGGCTGTACGCTCCCCATGTGGCCACGTCGGGGGCGCTGCTGGTTGTCGACGGCGTGGCCGTGGCCGACACGACGACGGCCGTGCACCCGGCTGTGGCAGCTGTGGGACTGGCCCTCTGGCGAGCGATGTGGGCCGTGGCGGGTGGGGGGCGTCGGGACGTGACGGGAGGGGTGCTCGCAGGGGCAGGCGGTGTGAGGCTTGGGGGGGCTGGGGTGCGACGGACAGTGACGTGGGTATTGGGGGGGGGAGGCAAGGTGTAGTTTTGACCAAGGAGTGCAGCTGGATGCGTTTTGAGAGGGCAATCTGTGTAAAATCGAAAAAACTGCCGACACATGTCAACAAGCGGGAGACATACGGGCCAGACTATGTCGCACTCCGGCGCTGCGTCGCACCACGAGCCCCATTGCCTGACCGGTCGTTGGAAGAGACAGTCGCACCGGATCGCCCCCCTGTGCGACTAGACACGTTAGATACGGACACCCCCGACGGTGAGTCCATCAGGTCCGATGTCAGCCACGGGTGACGAAGCGCCTCCTCCGCCGTCAGGCGCTCCGCGGGGTCTTCACGGAGGAGGCCTTGCAGCAGGGACTTGGCATCCGACGAGATACGGTCCCATTCGGCACCGACAGGCGAGAAGCGGCCCTTGCACACCAGCTCCAATGTCTCCTGGATTGTCTCCCCAGCAAACGGGTACCGCCGCGTAAGGATGATGTGCATGATGATCCCGCACGCCCACAGGTCCACGGGCGGTCCGTACATTTCCTCGCGTAAAACCTCCGGCGACACGTAGTGGGGGCTCCCAACCTGCGACTGGAGGACAATACGGGACTGGGTGCGTACTCCGACGAAGTTGGCCAGCCTGCGAGGAGAAGGGAAACAAAGTGGAGAGCCCATGGTGAGCCAGCGGGAAACGAGGGTGTGCGTCAGTAACCGTCAACAAGCCCCACACAACGCAAGCGCTCTTCGTGTCTGTCAAACAGTCTCAGGCGGCTGAAACATCCAACTCAGAGTCGTCTGCACAAAGCAATGTCGTCACAAGACGTACCCAAAGTCTGCACAACACGACGAAGGCAGCACCGCCAAGAACGGTCATCAGGAGCTCATCACGCAATACAACGGCAACACCGGTACCCCAACCCAAGTCAGTCTTTGGCCAGGGTCAACGGAACCTGGGCAATGAAAATCACATCACTGCGGGCAGGCGGCAACCGCATGCAGAGCCCGCAGTCCAGATGCAGCAGCCCCCGCCACACTTCTGCATCCTGACCCAGCCCCACAAGACAAACGAAGCAAAACGCACCAGCCAGCTTGACCGACACGGGCAGCTCCCGTCGGTCACAGAGAATGTTCTTCAGCTTCAAGTCCCTATGCACCACCGACTTGGAGTGTAGGTACGCCACCCCCCGCAAAATGTCTCTCAAAACAGGCCGTGCCTGGGCCTCCGTGAAGCGGCCCGTGTGTTTGAGCAGGTCCGCCAGCGTCCCGCCCGGCATGTACTCGAGCACAATGTACAGGCGGGAACGCGTGTCAAAAATGTCGTACGTGCGAACAATGTTGGGATGGTTCACAGCCTTCATGACGTTCAGCTCCCGCCAGATAAATTCCAGGCCTTGCGCGTCATCTGACTGCTTCTCAATAACCTTAACCGCATACTGCTGGAGGGTGGTGCGGTCCAGGCCCATGACAACCCGCGCAAAGGCGCCTTCCCCAAGCAGGGATCCCAGCTCTGCATGAGGTCCAGACACGACAAAAAAAAGCGAAATCGCATGAAGGCGATCCACAACATGCGCTTCCCGAGCATGTCAGTCACTGTGGTGCTGCCAGGAGAAGGGCAAGCGGCTGTAGGCCAATAAGGCCGACAAACACACAAAGCGCGGTCATCGTCCACGCAACGTATAAACAAACAATACACAAATGGCTGGCACCACGGCGACGACAATAGAAAACACGGCCTCGCGCAGCCCTCCTGACCACCCACTATGACAGAAAGGCTGCGACAGAAAATCCCCGGCGCGCATCACACCACCTAACGTACCGTAATGCTCCTCAATCCTTCTGGAGGACGCTTTCTGCAAAGCGTCCAGCCATGCCTCGTAGTCATCCCGTCGTGTCAGGAAAACACGCACCGACCGGTCCGGGCACGTCACGGTGATCCGCATGCGCCGAGAAGAGCCCGACACATCCGCGCCGAGGACGCTCTGCTCCCAGCTAGCTTGGGACGTCTGCACCATGCCCAGCCGCCAGCCAACCAATGCCACAATCAACCAGCAGAAACACGGCATGAACACCTCAGCCACGACGTACAAGTCAGTACATCCAGTCCCTTGCTGCACCACAACACTGGCCACGGCCACACCCTACATCTGTGCTTAACGCGCAGACCGCTTCGCCCCGTCACACAGCCACATCCCAACCAGTACTGCGACCTGCGACAACCAAGACTGGAAAGACGGGCAGGCGCTCGGCCACCTGGCCAAAGCACATTGTCCGCCTAACAACCATCTCTGCAGCAACGCTGGCCCAGATCAAACCACCCGCACGAGAAGCCTCCCGGCGACAAAAAACGCCGTGCGCCAGTCCACTTCGCAACCCCCCTGCCGTCCCGCATGTCCGCTCCCCCACCCCCGGGTCCACTGCATACCCAAACCACCCAGTCTACTGCAGCCTCCGCCAACAAACCCAGCAGTGCGACACCCCCCTCACCCCCCAAACTCAAAAAACGTACATCCTTCACGTGGGACGAGAGCACCTGGGCGGCCAGTTTGAAGTACCGCTTCTTCTTGGTGGGCATCACCCGGTTGCGTTTAAGCATCCACCCCGACAGGTCCTCCGGCACCCCATGGCGAAAGTTCTCCGCCATCCCGCCCCAGAACGGCGCAGCACCTCGCCGCGCCTACGCAGCAGCGGGTGCTGACGGCCAACCAACGCAGCAGGGGCCCCTCCCAACCTGCAACCCCGGCGTCGGCGCCCACAAAAAAACAAAAAAAAAGCGAAGCGAGGCGTGCACAATGCACAACGCGAGCGAGGACGGGGGTCAACACTGCAACGGAAAATCCCGATGCAGCTCTCCTCTTCCCCCAGGTGTGCAGGGAGAGAAAGGGGGAGAGAGGGTGGGTGGTTGCGACAGGGAGGGAACAGGGATGAGCCTCAACGAAGAGAATCACGCAGCGGACGGAGCAAGGCAACCCCGCGGCTCGCAACACCCGGTCGACCCTCGGAGTGGGCCGACACGCCCCGTCCAGCAACGGTACACCCCCCCGCGGGTTCCAACCGCGCGCGTCCGCACGGGACCTCGGCTCCGCGACCCCGATGATTGGCACGGCCGCGCCAGTCCACGCCAGTCACGCGGGGCAACTGCGCGGGACGGCGGCACCCTCCGCTCCCCCCTAGGCGCGGCCACACCCGACGTTGCGCTCGCGGCACGCGTGCGCTGATGGCGTGGCAGGCCGTCCCGCCCTCGACGCCGCTGACGCACACCGGGAACGGGGAGGAGGGGGATGGGAGCAGTGGCGGTGGCCCCGTGAGGCGCCGGCGCTCCTCCTTCCGTAGCAAGCACGGTGAGTCGGGCGGCACAGCCACGGCCACCGGCAGCAACCCTCCCCAAACTTCCCCCCCCCTCCCCCCCACCCACCGGTTCCACCCACCGCTCCCACACAAGAACAACAAAAGAAAAAAGGAGAGACGGGGCACAGGCGAGAAAATGGCGGCGCAAGCCACTGCTCCGCTCCAACTGCCGGGAACGGGTTCCCACGGAGAGCGGCGGGACCCACGGGGCAAGCGTTGGCGGTGCCGTGGGGGGGGGGGGGGGGCGCGCAAGGCACGGCAGCCCCGCCTCACTACCTCAAGCGCCGGTTGTGCACCCAGTCAGCGAGAACTCGAGAACGGCGAGCGTCGCCACGACTCTGCCGCCCCCGCCCGACGGAGGCCACGACGGTTGTGTGCCTCACCTGCCCAGACCGCGCTTCCTCGCCCCCGCGCTCCCCCACTCCCCTCTTCCCCCACAACCAGCAGAGCAGCACAAGCCCACCTGTGAGCCCGACCGACACCACAAATGCGCCGCCCCCGCCAACTGCGCGTTCGGTGGTGGTGTCCCCCCCGCCCGCGCGCGTGCGGGCCACTGCGTCAAGGGGGGTCGAAGGCGCGCGGTCTCAGGTGGCAGTCGGCGAGAGCGGTCGGGGGGGTGCGCGCAACGCACCAGCGCCAGCAACGCCGGGCGGCCCCGCGCTAATCTCTGTGTGCGCGCGGGCCGCCACAGAGAGCCAGAGGGGCAGGCGCGGCGCGCAGCGTGGAGACGGGGGGGGGGGGGGTGGGGGGGGCAGAGGTGGCGCGGAAGAGGGGGGTGTGGACGGCTCCGCTGCACGCGCGCCACGGCTTCGGCGGCAAGGGGCGGGGCCACGGGGGCGAGCTTTTGGCGTGTGGCCGTTCGCGCGCAACCGAGAGTGCTGCGCAGCAGCGACGGCGGGGCAGCAGCAGCGCCACGGACACTGCCAAACGGCGGCGGGCCCAAAGCTTCCGCAGCTCCTCGCCCTGTATTTCTGACGGACGAGAGGGGGGGGGGCCTCCTCAGTGGAGAGCCTGACGGCGACGACTCAAGGGCACCCTCCGTCTGTGTGGCGGGCTTCGGGTCAGCCACAAACTGTGGTGCAGGGGTGCTATTGCCACGAGCCAATGAGAGTCAGGGCTGCCCATGAATGGTGCCTCGAAGCCGGCCAGAGTGGTTGCTGGTCGTCCAGGGGACGCTTGGGTTTACACTACAGGCGGCCAATCCATATGCGCAAGGCATGCACAGGGCGACTGTGTGACCCGCCACGCAGTCCAAACGACGCCTCGCCTCGAGTGGGGCGGGAACATACCTCAAGAGGGGTCAGATGACAAGGCGCCCACGGCCTGGAGTGACGACGGCCTGTGTGGGCCGCAGGGATCACTCGGCCTAATAGTTAACCAATCCGTGCGGTGACCGCCACGTCTGTCAGCGAGATCGAACGTGCCACCAACAAAGACTGAATTCGAGAGCGCCACATGGTGACGCACGTTGCACTACGGGGTGGGGGGTGGTGCGCTATAGGGGGGGGAGCTCGGTGTTTTTCTTGGTTGGGTCCTTCGCCACGGTCACGGCGCTGCGAGCAAAGCCGCCTTCCTCCCCGGCCACTTGGTGTTCCCCCTCTTGTCCGCACCTCATCCTAGTCTGATGCACCAGCACGACGGCGCGCCCCACCATGTGAGAATACATACACAACGTGCGCCCAAGCATGCAGCCAGATCGGCGTTACTTGTGCTTGCCTCCCTCTGCATGGCATATGCATAGAGACAGACCTCACACCCCGCACCTGCCTGGCTTGGCCTTTTCCAAATCAGCGGGCTACTCGGGCGGCGAGCGCGCCCTCGCACAGTCGTCTGGCCCTGGCGCCAGCGCGCGGACGCGTCTGCTAGCGATGGCCCGTACTCCGACAACCCCCCCCTCATGAGCGACACTGGTGGCAGGGACACATGGCCGCCCACCGTTGGCCGTCTACACCTTGACGATGTCCAATGCGGCCGCGGCCGGGCACTGGAGTGTTATCCCAGCCGAAGACGGCCCTTCTTCCCAAATCGGGCTACAAGGACCGCAGCGACACACTGCGCACCAAACAGTGGCGGGGCGGACAAGTTTGCCCAGGGATGGTGGGCGCGGGGTAGGGCGGGCCCAGGCGGCAGGTGGCCGCCATCATTGCGGCACCCAGGGCAGCGGTGCCGGCGCCAACCGACCGGCCCAGCTCTTCGGCAACGGCAAGCGCCCGGGTCAGATCATTGCCACCCTCACCATCATAGCCAGACAAGCTGGATGCCGAGTGCCCAACCCGCCACCCGGCGCGACCACCTGGCGCCACCACCTGGCGCCACCACCCAGCGCGACCACCCTGCGACCACCCGGCACAAGGAAGAGCGTCTGCTCTGAAGTACTCGGGTCCAGATACAACGGCCGAAAGGGGCACAGGGGGTGGCTCGACCAGCACAGTTATAGCCAGGCGCCAAATACAGACATCGTCAGGCACTCCGCCACACCGGGGACAGGAGCCTCTGAGACAGCCAGGGTGACGCGGCCGGCACCGGGAGGGCCGAGAACGGCGAGAAAAGGAGCCACCGCCGCTGCCATCGCCGACCGCTACCATCAAACCCCCTCACAGCAACAGCACGCTCTAGCCGACCGCCGCCATCAACCCCCCCCCCCCAGCAACAGTACGCTCTAGGCGAGCGGCGGCAACCAAACCCCGGCTGTGAAACCTTTCCATACTCTCCTCTCGCCCCGCCCTCACAGCTGCCAATCCCAGCTGCCTTTCCCACCGCACACCTGTGCGACCTGTTCAACCCGCCAGCAACACGGCAGGAGGGCCATGGACGCTGCGGGAGGTGCCCAAGCCCGAACCGTTCCAGAAGTGAGCGGCCGGTCCAAGCTTTAGTGTGTCGCTGAAAGTCCCGCTGAAGGTGGAACATGGTAACAGGGGAGCAGGCAGCGAAACTCAAAAAGGGACGGAAAGGCGTGACACGAGTGCGCCGTAGGGACGCGGGAAACCGCGTGTCGGCGCCGCCGACCGCAGCGCGACGTGACGACAAGTGACGACAAGTGGCGAGAAGTGGCGAGAAGTGGCGAGAAGTGGCGAGAAGTGGCGAGAAGTGGTCTCGACGGCTGCAGCTGCCCGAGCACATTGGTTCGACAACAAATGGGTTGTATTCTATGCACTGTATGTACCGTGCGTTTTTTTTCTATTCACCCAACCTCCCACCGATGACGCACAAATTTTCGCGCGGTCAAGTGTGCTAGAAAATACAACCAGAACAGTCGAAGCATTTATGTTGGAATTTTCTTCTTGTCCTCGCCCGGTGAGATGAATTTGCATCTGGGCGGTATCTCGTCTATTCTGGCCACACGACCTCCCCCTCCACCACGTGTGGCCACTCGCCGACCCGTTGGCGGGGCCGCCTCCACACCGCGGGCGTCTTTGCGCCACCCCAGCCCTAGCGTGGCAGGTGGTGGTGGCTGCCAGCCCAATCCGCCGCCGCCGCCTCGACGCCCAAGCCGACGCGTGCCGCCAGTTCCGGCCGGCCGCCGCCCACACTCTCCTCGTCGCCTTCGCCCCCGCTGGTCGCGTCAGCCAGCCGAAATCGGCGCCCCCTTTCCTGCCCGCGTGCTCCTCTGTCGGCAGTGGGGGCGGCGCGTGTCCCACCCCCCCCCCGTCCTTGACGTCCCCCACCCCGCCCTCCCTGTGCCACCCCCCCTCACCCCCCTCCACCACGTCCTCCCTCGTATTCCCCCCTTCCCCCCCCCCCCCCAACCTTCCCGTTTCTATGGTCACGGCCATGGTTTACGACGGTGGCCGTCAACGGGCGGCACCACTCGTCAGACGCCTCTGCCCCGCCGCCGCGTTTGTCGCGGCCCCCCCACCGCTGGCCGCTGCCGCCGCGGCATCGTGGCGGTGGGGCGGCCGCGCGCCGCCGTCATGGCGGTGGGGCGGCCGCGGACCACCGGCGTGGCCGCGGCGACGCGCGGCGGCCGCCACACCCACCGGTGCTCCCACCCTCGTCGCCCCCACCTCTGCGGCGGTGGCCATCCCACCGCCCCGTGCGGCGGCGGCCGCCGCCGCGTCGGCCGTGGTGGCGGCCGGCCGGGGTAGCGTGGCGGGGCTGCCCCCCCCGCCGCTCCTTCCGCCGCCCCCGCCCGCCGCGAGCTTGGCAGCAGCGTCAGCGGCCACCTCCGCCTCTGCCGCGCGCGGTGCGGTGGGCGCGGCGCTGCGGGTGGGCTGGCTCCCCGCCGGCGCGCTGTCGGTGGTGGCTGGCGCGGCATCGGTGCTGCTTGCGCTCGCCGCCCTCTGGTCGGTCCGTCGCGTCGTTGCGGCGGGCGTCCTCGGTGGCGGTGGTGGTGGGTGGGGGCGTGCCTCGGACGGCGACGAGGGGGACGCGGCGGTGGCCGCCTCCGACGCTGACGCAGCCGACGGCGCCCGCCCGTGGTGGAACACGTGGCGGCGCGAGATCGCCGCCGGCGCCGGGCCGGGGGCGGCGGCGAGTGTAGTGGCCGCCGCCGCCGCCGCCGCCGCCGCCGCCAAGCCTTCGAGCCGCCGCCGGGGCGGCCGTGCGTCATCCGGCGGCGGCGGCAGCGGCGGCGGCAGCGGCGGCAGCGGCGGACGGCCAACCGGCCGCAGCGCATGGGCGTGGATCCGCTCCCGGGGGGAACCCGCGCCCGTGGCCACGCGCGCCCCCGCCGCGACCGCCGCCCCTTTTTGGACGGCCGCTGGCGCGGCGGCCGAAGCCGCGGAGGCATCCGCAGCAGCAGCAGCAGCGGCGGCGACCTCTGAGGCCGGCGGACCACCATCATCGGCGGCCGCCGCCACCGCCGCTGTCGGCGGGGAGCCCCCAGCGGGCGCGGGCGGTGTGACGAACGGCGACTGGTCGGCGCGCCTGGACGCGCTCGCGGACGGCGCGTCGGCGGAGCTGGCGGCCAAGCTGCACCCCCGGCGGGACCAGACGCTGTGGTGGGCGTCGGCGGCGGAGGGCGCGGACCTTGCCGCTGCAGCGGTGCGCAAGGCAGACGTGGCGGCCGCCGAAGCGGCCGCCCGCTCCCCAGCCTATGCCCCTAATGGGGAGTCGCTCAGCGGGTCGACCGCCGACGCTGCCGCGGGCGGCCGCCGCCGCGGCGGGGACCTCCGCGCCGCGTTTCGAGCCGCACGCGCGCGCGCGGCGGGCGGCGGCGTACGGGCCGACTCTCCGTCGATTGGGGGCCCCCCCGGCTGGGCCTCCGCCGCGGGGGTGGGGGAGGGCGCGTCGGCCGCTGCGGCCGCCGTAGCGGCGCTGTCGCCGCCGCGCGGCGGTAGCAACACCGTCACCGCCGCCGCCCGTGGTGGCCGCAGCAGCCCGTTTGACCAGTCCCCCCCCGAGCCAGACGAGCCCGCCTCGCTGTTCGACTCGGACTTTGAGGAGGGCTGGGGCCTCTTCCCCCGCACCGCTCCCGCGGCGCGCCGCTCGGGCTATACGCCCGTTTCGCTGGACAACGCCGCCGACGGCGCCCGCGGCGTCCGTGGCGGTCGTGGCGCGCTCGACGACGGCTCCCCGCCGTGGCGGTTCTTCCCCATGCAAGAGGGGGAGTCCGAGGCGGCGCGGCAGGCGCGCCTGCGCGCCGTCCTTCTCTCCCCCGGCGGGGTGCCGGCCCGGCTGGTCGCCACCGCCCTGGCGGTGGTGGTTGCGCGGGAGCTGCTCGAGCCCGCCCATCCAGGGGCGGGCGCGCAGCTGGTCTCCGCCGCTCGCCTGATGGTAGGGGGGGGGGTCGGGGTGCTTGGCCACTTGGCCCTCTCGGCCGCCGCGCTGCCGGTGCAGGCCGCGACGGCGGCCGCCCGGTTCACCGTGGATCTGCTGTGAGAGCGGAAAGGTGGTGGAAGGGGGGGGGCGGAGGCACGGGTGGGGACATGGGCTGTGGGAGGCGCGCACCGCCACCCGCCCCCGCCCCTGGCGTTTCCAGCGTGTTGGGTCGGCCGTCCTCGCGCGGGGAGCGGCCGGCACACCGCAATAGCCTTTATTTTTTTTTTCCTTTTTTTTTTCTTCTGTATGTTGATCCTTCCCTCCTCTCCCACCACCGCGGCGCATCGCCGGCGGCCGCGGCGGGGCAACGTCGGGAGTCGCAGCCGGGATGAGAGCGCAAAGATGACCGACCTGCGCGGGCGGAGTGTACGCCGCCGCGCCGCCACTCGTCGCTACCGCACGAGCACACCCAGCATGCGCGACGCGACACCGAGTCCCCAGCTCGCGTCACTCCACGCCTTCTTTCCCTCCCCCCGAGCAAGTCCCACTCACACAGCTCGCGTCACTCCACGCCTTCTTTCCCTCCCCCCGAGCAAGTCCCACTCCCATCCGAGCCCCCGGCCCCCCCAAGTCCGACCCGTGCCCCCCCCCCCCCCCCCCCGCTCCCCCATCCCCACCCCATCCCCCCCTCCACCCCTGCGAATCACAGCCGCTTCATCTTCTTTTGCGTGTGCGCGTTGGTGTGGGTGCGCTGCCCCCGGGTGGGCAATTTGGCGGTGTGGCGCCCCCCCCGGTAACACCCAATCCGTACCAGCCGGTCAATCGCCGCGCGCTCCGCCACCCGCCGCGCGTCCTGCACGGGCGCGCCCGCCTCGAGCGCCGCGTAGAGGGAGGCCACGTGGGAGGGCGCCAGGTCCCGCACCCGCAGCGACGCCGAGCCGCCCACGGCGTGGACGAGGTCCACCGCCGTTGACCGGCCAATGCCGTAGACGCGCTGGAAGGCACGCCACGCGGGCTCGGCGGGGGGGAGGGCCACGCCGAGGAAGCGGAGGGCCATTGGAAGGGAAGGGGGGGGGGGCGAGCGGGGGAAAAGGGGGCGAGAGAAGGTTGGATATGGGGGAGGAAGGGCGAGGGGAGGTTAGACGTGGGGACAATGGGAAAGGGGGGTGGAAAAAGATGGGAGGGCGAGGAGAGGGACCAGGTGCGGGCGGGCTAAGATGGGGACTGGGCGAGAGACAACACGGGGAACACAGCGCCGCCATGGATGGCACCAATAAAATCGATGAATTAAGTTCATACAATTAATCATAGTTTATTAGAGATTAATCAGTTGGCGCTTTCCCGTCTTTTATATGTTTTTTAAAACTAAATGATGTGTGAACCCTGCCCCCCCCCCCCCCCCCCGCCCCCCCCCCCTCCTTCCGACTGCCCTGTGCCCTGTTCGTCACACAATGATTTACCCCCGCCACGCCACGGAGTAGCTACAGCGGGACTGGCTCTGCGCGACGGTCCGTCGCTCACGCGAAGGCTGCCACTGGTGCCGCCACTGCTGTCGCTGCTACTGCAGACTTCCTCGCCGCCGCCCTGGCCGCCGACCCTCCCACTCTGATAGTATCACGCGCCAAGTACGGGGGGGGGGATCGGTGCGACGCTGAAGAACACTGCCGAGACTGCTGCGGCCGCTGGCTCTGTCGCCCTTTACTGCAACGCCCAGGGTCGCAGCCGACCCATCGCCGCCTTCCACATCGACCTGGGCGGCAACAACGTCAGCAACGAGAGTGCGACCAGCGAACAGGTCTGGAGAGAAGTGTACGGGCGACGAAGTAAGGGGAGCGCTCCACGGCGTCGCGGCAGCGAGGTCAGGCCAAGTCCAGCTAAAAACAATAGATTAATGAAAATCGAGATTTAATAGATTAATATATAGAGTAATCTATCTGAGATGTAAAAAATCATCTTTTTTCCATCCATGAGGCGCTGCGCCGCCTATCCGCAGCAAATAAGTAAGTATACAAAAAAGTTGATTAGCCCTATACATACGATGTGGACAGCCTTAAGGAGAGTGGTGGCTCACAATCGCTCTGAGCCTGACGCCAATAGGTGCGATGATTGGTCAACTGCCGCGTCGCCCGGATTAAGATTGAACAGCACTCAGCAGCATGTTCTGAATCGGCGCCTTGTGATTGGGTGATGCATGGTCGACGAATGTGGTCCAAACCAGGGGTTGTCAAGCGACCATAATTTCGGCAAACGTCGATCGGATGGGTGAGCAAACCATCAAGCGACCGCGTATCTACGCTGTTCTAATGATGGAACACTTTTAATTGTTTTTATTACGCAGGAATACAGCAGCTTGTCCCCGACAGTGCGACGAGACATGAAAAAAAAGCTTGTGAGCTGCGCCACAACACCGCTGCCGCAACGTATGTCTTTTCCTTACGCGTTCACCCATGGCGTCCATCTGGAAGTCGTCCACCAGGTGGTGGTCCTCAAGGATGTAAACGCTCGAACTCTGGAACACCTAACTACCGAGACAAGTCTGTAACTGCAACCGGATCTCAGCCTGAGCACGATATGCGCCGGCCCGCGGCTTGTGCCCAACCAACCGCAGCCAATCAGCGCGTCCGCTCACGTGCGCGTGCCCCCACCTCCTGGACCCGACTCGACCACCCAGCCCTCCTTCCGCCCGCACACCCCCCACGCGCCACCCTCCCTTTCCTCTTTCCCACGCCCCCCCCTCTCAAGCCCCCCCCTCCCATGCCGCCCTGAAGGCGCCCCTGCCGTGCAACCGCTCCCTCGCGTTCCCTTCTCTGGGAGGCAGAGTAGATCATAGTTTGACCACGAAACCATAACTCATCGAGTTTGCTGGCATTTGCGTACTGGTCGGGGACTATACGACGTATGACCGCTTCCACTGCTTGTTTCCGGGTGGAGGTTTGGAAGATCATCGTTGCTATGTAGTTTTTTTACGTTGTCAGAGAAATCGTCCGGATAGCCTTCTTGCCTCTGTAAATTTTTTTTTCACAACGTCTTGCTTCTCTTTCTATTTGTTTGCCTGTTCTGAGAGGCAGACAATGGGCGAACGAGCTGGAAACGCACATCCAGCCGTGTTCCACCATTCGAGCGGTGTTCCAACATTCGAACAGCGTAGATATGAGAAAGTGTGAGCTCAGAGCCGAGCGCACATTTCCCAGACTAGCCATCGAGCGTAGTTTCTCGTGCATATATTCTACTTTTCAAACCAGTCGAGCGTACAATCAAGAGGTTGGTCGCGAGCGTGCTCTTGAGCACAGATCACTCACTCACGCTTGACTCAAGATCGACTTGAACAGACTACAAATACGATACCACAGTGTATGCTCTTCGGACGACAAGTTGTCCCCGTCCCCAGCGACTTTTGGACGACCGCCCAGCGGTGTCATCATGGGGCCCACCCCTTCCCACACCTAGTTAAAACGGCGTTTTCCTTTTTAGGATCTTCAAGGGCCACCTAGCGTACGCCGAGCGTGTCTCATTGGCCTTCTTGATGGCGGTAATGGCAGTCTCCTGAGCTTCCTGGAGACTGCTCAGCCAATCTGAGACTGCTGATAGTTTCGATTTCTTGCTGTCGAGGATGTCCACAGGTACCGTCCGTGTTTCAAGCCCACAGTTCAGGAGGAATGGGGAGTAGGTCGTGACCGCCTTAGGTGACCAGTCGTAAGCTACTTCTACAGGAGCAAGGAAGAGGCTCCAATCGCCCTGGTGATGGTTCACGAAGTTTCGCAGGATTTCTTCAATCTTCTTGTTCATGATCTCGATTTGTCCGTCCGTTTGGGGATGATAGGCCGAACATGCTTTGATTTTAACCTTGAGAATCTCGGTAAGCGACTGCCAGAAGTTGGAGAAAAGCATACGGTCTTGGTCGCAGACGACCTCGGATGGTAGACCGTGATGACGGTAGACGTGATCATGGTAGAGTTGCGCTACCACTGGTGCAGTACAGTCGGGCTTCATTGGCGCTAGTCGAATCATCTTCGAGAGCCTGTCTACAATAACGTCAATGCCATTGTGGCCCCTTTGGGTCAGTGGAAGAGGGGTGATAAATTCCATGGACACACTTGCCCATCGTTGGTTCGGTGGATTCAGTGGCTTGAGGTGACCCGGAGGTGAATGGGTGCCAGCCTTGTTCCGCTGGCACAAATCACATGATTGTACGTATCTTTGGATGTCCTTTCGCATCGTCTTCCAGTAGTACTTGGAAGCAATAGCGTTGGTGGTTTTCTTGACTCCCATGTGCCCTTGGCTTGGGATGTCGTGGTAGCCATGGAGTAGGCTTTGGCGTAGAGTACCACCGGGATGCACGTACGGTCACCTCGTTTCAGCAACCTCATGTGAGTCCGTTAGGGAGATACCGGGTCTTTGAGTAGGTCGGCAAACTCGGGGTCCGCGTTGTACTCTTGGTCTAGGGTGGCAAGGTCTTGATCACATTGGCTCATGGACATGAGGTCGTTGATTTCAGTTTTCTTGGGTAGGCGTCCGGTGGTCTTGGTTAGCACGCGACTAAGTAGATCTTGATTGGAAGCGTGCTTGTCGGGGGCGTTTTGCGGTTGCCTCAAATGAGCATCAGCTACGGAGTTGGATGTGCCCTTGATGGGAATGATCTTAAAATCGAACTGCTCCAAGAGCTCTAGCCACTTGACGTGGCGGTCGTTGAGCTTCTGCTGGGTTTTCAGGTACCTCAGGGACTCATGGTCGCTGTGAACCTCGAAAGGTCTTCCATGGAGGTAGCAGCGCCAGTGTCTAATGGCTTGTGCTACTGCGAGCAGTTTGCGCTCACGGATACTGTAGCGCTGTTCGTGGATGTTGAGCGTCAATGAGAAGTAGGGCACTGGGCGTCGTCCTTTTCCGTCATCTTATTCAAGGACTGCACCAACAGCATACCGACTGGCATCTGTGGACCCAAAGATTGGGTACCTCTTTTCGAATGGCCTCGGTACTGGTGCACTTGTCGTCAGGGTTAGTAGTTGCTCAAAAGCCTTCTGGGCGTCAGAACTCCATTCAACGTCGACGTTCCCAGCGAGCATTGTGAGAGGTGCAGCCACGGATGCTATTCCTTTAATAAATCGACGATAGAAGTGGACCATGCCGAGGAAGGATTGCACATCTTATTTGCTGTGCGGCACAGCCGAGGATTGAATGGCTTGGACCTGGTAGTCCTCCATAGAAAAGCCTTCATCGGAAATGACGTGGCCGAGGCAGTCCCGAGTCGTTCGAGAAAATTGGCACTTGCTTAGCTTGGCGTAGAGTTTATGCTCTCACAACTTGTCCAGTGCTTGCCTTAGGTGCTTCAGGTGATCTTCGTAAGGTTCACTACACACCAGAATGTCGTGGAGGTACACACAGATAAAATCATACATGTAAGGTCGGAAGACGTCATTCATTAGATTCATGAAGACCGCAGGGGCGTTTGATAGCCCAAAGGGTAGCCCGGTAAACTCGTAGAACCCGTATTTTGTTCGGAACGCCGTCAGCGGGATAGTATCAGGGTCAAGCCGGATCTGGTGGTAACCTGATCGGAGGTCGATCTTCGTGAAGTACTTGGCCTTTCGCAGTTGGTCGAAGATGTCGTCAATTCGCGGCAAGGAATATACGTTCTTGACAGTTGCCTTGTTCAATGCTCGATAATCGATTCACGTTCGCCAGCCACTGTCCTTCATGGCTGCAAATAGTGTGGCAGTATTGACCCCCAGGTACGGGGGCAACACGTGCCATGCAAGGGGCGGCAGGCCACTAGCCTGATCCGTTCCTCCCCCTGCATTAGGGTCCGTATTCCCTAAGTTTGGGATAGTTAGCTTAGTAGTAAATCCAACTTGGATTTGAGGGTTTTCTGCATTTATCGTCTTGAATTTTCGTGTGGCCCGGTGGGCAGGTGCTGGGGTGGGAGATTCTGAGTGGCGAGATTCTGAGGGGACCCTGGGGGGATAAGGGGAGGGACAGCGGGTCTTGGCCCTGCGTCCCCGTCCCGACCAAGAAACTGTTGGACCACACACCATCCTCTTGTTTGTCAGTGGGGGGTTTGCCCCACAACAGGGACAGAGTGTGTGCGACTTGCACTTCTTCCGGTTCCCCCGACACGGGAGGCAGCTCTTGTACACCGCCCCAACTTGGGTGTCGTGTGTGCAAGTGGTTTTTGCCACATTTGGTGGAGCAGCAGGGGACAGAGGTAAACTTTACCTCCGGGTGCACCCGGGTGTAGGGGGCCCTCTGTCTCAGAGGAACGGTGGACTTGGACCGTGTCATACGGATCGTCAGCCAACATGGCTAGTTCGGACCCCCCGTCGTCCGGGGAGTACACGGGTGACGCACGTACTTCAGTGCCTTTGAATACTGGTGAGACACAGGTGGGTTTACCTGGGGTCGCAGAGGGACTGGAGGTCCCTCAAGCCAGCAGGACTGGAAGTGCGGGCGGGCAACAGGCCACCCCGACTCAGTCGCGAGTTCACTCGGGTGACACTTCTGATGTGGGTGGGCCGAAGTCTGGCCACCGTGTGGTATACTCAACGGGAACGTCCCAAGGGGTGAGAACTGTCCCCGCGGGTTCCACTCGGGTTGGAGCCAACTTTGGCTTGGAGCCGTCGCCAACTAGGCTTTCGGAGGACGGCGGACCTCCTTTGGTCGGCGATGGGCTCGCGCCCATGCCCCCGGTTGAGACCCCTGAGGAACGTGGATACCCCTCAGGTGGACTCCCGGAGGCGGACCGAGACTCAACTGGAGTCGTCAATCCACTCCTCGCGGAAACTGTCCGTCAGGAGGCGACTAATGTGTTGCGGCAGACTTTGCCGGACCTGGTGGTCACGATGACGTATATTATTCTGAATCAGATTGTGGCGAGTTTGCCAGATGGCCTTAATGTCCAGACCGGATCGGGGCTTTCGAGCCCGCAGGCGCAGGGGGAATCCCTCCTGACGCCTACCTCTGGTCGCCCCGAACAGGGGGCGACACCTGAGACTCCCAACGAGGGAGCCACACCATACTCGGTGGGGCGTACGCCCTTCATGAGAGAGTTCCCCACGGAAACGCCGGCGGCTACACCAAGCGCGCCGCGCCGGACTACAGGCACTGAGGGTGAACTTACCCCAGTGCCACAGCGGCTGTTCCCTCAACGTGAGGTGCCGCCCAAGATCCAGGTAGCCAACCCGGTCTACCAGAGGATCTTTGACTGTGAGACCTACGCCCTCCACAACAAGTCGGTGGCGTATGGTCCTGACCAGGCCCGAGCCATGGGCCGTGCCAAGAAGAATGCACTTCACTCTTTTGGGCACAAAGCGGAGTGGGATGGAACTCCCCCCCTCCGTGTCTTTGAGTTCCTACGTCGTTTCACAAAAGCCTGTGACGACAATGCCATAAGTGAAGGCATGGCTTTTTACATGCTACAGGAGTTTACGAAGGGCGACCTGCGGACAGAACTTATGTCCGTCATGCCCAGCTCCTCAAGTGGAGGCGCTGGTGAGGTGACGTCCTATTTGGATCTCGTCAACTGGTTGTTGAAAGCCATGCTTGATGAAGCGGCGTTGGCTTCTCAAGTCGAGGAGTTTACGCAAGCCCATCAGGAAGAGGCGGAGGACGAGTTGTCCTTTGCGGAGCGAGTCCGTAAGCTCAACAATCTTTGTGGGTTTCTTCATCCACAAGCTGTGGTGAAGAGTCGGTTTGTGGAGGGACTCCATTGGTCAGTCCGGATGGAGACCCGGGAGCATAACACTGCCCGGGCGACCCTGGCTGAGTTGGCTAGGTTCTCCTACCGCAGAGGCGAGGCCTACCGCAAGTTGCGGGAGGAACAACGCCAGGAGCGTCAAGCCGAGTTGGCCAAGGAACGGGAGGAGGCGCGCCAGGCCAGAGAGTTGAGAGAGGCACGCCGAATCCGCAAGGAGAGGGTGGTAGCTGCCGTGGCAACTTCCCAGGGTATCTCTTCGTCTTCACCAGTTGGGAAGACCCCTCCGGGAACTGACAATCGGTGTTGGAACTGCAACTCCGATGGACACTATGATTGCCCCAAGTTGAGTAAACGCATCCAACAACTTGTTAGGAATGCGAGTAAGAAGTCGGTTACGAACGAAGTACGTTCACGCCGCGAGGGTGGGTCTCGACCGGTGGTGGCGGTCGCCACACCCTCGACGAAGGGGGCGGACACGTCGTCCTCGGACTCGTCGTCTTCTCCTTCGTCCTCAGATTCGGACGCCAAGTCGGCGGGAAACGAATGACCGTTGGAGCTGGTCGTCCGAAGCTCACAACGGCAGCCTCGGCCAAGTGGGCCAAGAGGACGAGTCAACCGTGCCGGATACTGCGGCGACCTAAGGGAGTCCGCCCACCTCGGGTAGGACTCCCCAAGAACGTAAAACCACGTCGGGTCATCGCGGTGCTGACGGGTGAGAACTTCCAGGTGGCTGGACGGGTGCAACTTGCCCCCGGCCGCGCCTGTTGTGCCCGTATCGTACTTGATACCGGGTCAGGAGCCTCCTTGATACGCAAGTCGCTATTACCAAAGGAGATGAAGCTCCAACGCTGGAAGTCTAAAGCTGACCATCTGATCGATATCAATGGTGGGGTACTTCCCATCGTTGGTGCCGTAACCCTACCAACTAGGTTGGGGACCCATGAGGTCGACGTGACCTATGGAGTAGTTGAGAATATATCGGTACCCCTGCTTCTGGGTACCCCTTATGTTGTTACACAAGTGCCTTTGATTTGTGGCCCTGAGTACTGGGTCAAGTTGATGAATGGGGAGACTATCCCCATCCTTGGTAAGGGAAAGTCTGTGGCTCCTGTGACAGTCTCACAGTCGAAGCCTGTTTGCTCTGTGAGGGAAGGGTTTACTGCTACCCTGCGTTTAGCCCGTAAAGTCACGTTGCCCCCCAACTCGGTGGCGCACGTTGATGTTGTAACTGATTATACGGGGAACGGGTTGGTGCACCCTCACCCCCGTCTTGCTCGCAAGCACCAAGTGCATGTCGCCCTTGGCACGATGGACTCCAAAACCGGAGTCCCGTGGAGGATCCAGGTTATGAACCTGAGCTCGTCGCCCAAGTACTTCAAGTCGGGAGCCAAGTTCGGCTATATCGACCAACATGAGGGACCGGTAGTAGCGGCCACCATCAACGCGGGCGCAAGAAGCGACGCGAAGTCCGGAAAGGAGAAGCATCAAGCCAAGTCGGCCGCCTCTCCTCGGCCCCATGTGAACATGGAGGGTGTCCCACCCAGGTTGAGGGTTCAAGTTGAACGCCTCTTGGACCAATATCACAAGTTGTGGGATGGCCCATTGGGACTCATGAGAGCCACCCAACACCGGATCGAGTTGAAGCCCGGTGCACCCCCTATACGCCAACAACCGTATAGGGGAGGACCCCGTTCAAGGGCCCTCGTTAAGGAGCAAGTTGCTCGCATGGAGGCCCTCGATGTGATCGATGCCAGCAACGCCGAGTGGGCGAGTCCGGTGGTTGTCTTCCCCAAAGTTGATGGGACCCCCCGGTTCTGTATCGACTACCGTAAGCTCAACGAGAGCACGGTGAAGGACCGTTATCCCCTACCTAGGATGGACGACTGTCTGGACTCTCTGGGGGAGGCGAACGTGTTCTCTACCCTGGACTGTAACGCGGGGTACTTGCAAATTCCCATTGCCCCGGAAGACAGGCATTAAACTACCTTTACCTGTCACTGTGGTACCTACCAGTGCAAGCGTCTGCCGTTTGGCCTGTGTAACGCGCCGGCAACTTTCCAGCGCGCTAAGGACATGATTCTGGCCGGAGTACGGTGGCAGATCTGTCTCGTGTACCTAGACGATATTATTGTGTTCTCCCGAAGTCCGGAGGAACACATTGGCCATCTTGGCCAGGTGTTCAAGCTACTTGCTGACGCCGGTGTGTCACTGAAGGCGAGTAAGTGCCACCTCTTCACTCAAGAGGTGGAATACTTGGGACATGTTGTCCGTCCGGGGCGTCTCAGTGTCAACGAGAAAAACTTGAGGGCCATCCGTAAGGCTCAGTACCCCCGGACCCAGACCCAGATGAGGAGCTTCCTCGGGATGTGTAACGTGTACCGACATTTCACCCAGGGCTTCGCCAAGGTGGCGAAACCGTTGAATGAGTTAGTGAGCTCAACGCTACCCAAGAACCTGCCTCCCCCAAGTCGGGTGGAGCAGGAATCCTTTGAGACTCTTCGGGACCTTCTGCAGAAGCCCCCTATCCTGGCTATTCCCAGGTTGGGAGGCCACTACATCCTGGATGTGGACGCTAGCTACGACCAACTTGGTTGTGTGTTGCTTCAGCAGCAGCCGGACAAGGAGTACTTGCCGGTGGGATACTTCAGCAAGGGGCTGAACTCGGCCGAGAAGAACTACGGAGTCACCGAGTTGGAAGGACTCGCAGTGGTGTGGGCGGTGACGTCACTTCGTCACTACCTAGAGGGTGAGAAGCTCCTCATCCGCTGTGACCACCGCGCGTTGCAGTTCATCTTCAAGACGGACTGTACGAACACTCGTCTCAACCGGTGGAGGGTGCGACTGGCACCCTTCAACTTTGATATTGAGTACCGTCCCGGCCGGCAACATGCCTTGGTCGACGGTCTGTCTCGGGTACCTACCGAGGGGCTGGACACTAACCCAGTCGATGAGGACATCCCCATCGTGGGGGTAGGCACGCGCTCGGGTCAGGCGTTGAACCCCGAGGCGCCAGGGAACAAGAAATACTTGCCCCTGTCCCTGGACGAGGTGGTGAAGGCCCAGGCCGAGGATCCCTTCTGCAAGTCGCAGAGGGATACACTGGATACAGTGGCGGAGACGCGGTTCTTTCTGGGAGACGATGGCCTCCTCATGAGGAGGGGGGTATTCCAGGGGACCGAACAACTTGTCGTCCCCGCATCCCTCAAGGACAGTATCCTTGAGAGGGAGCATAACGCTCCCACAGGTTGACACCTGGGGTCTAGTAAACTGTACCGGACCCTGAGGACCAGGTACTACTGGCCGTCCATGGTGGTGGACATCTACAGTTGGGTGGCTGCCTGCACAAGTTGTGCACAGAACCGTCTGATGGAACGGCGGCCTACTACGGCTATGCTATTGTTCCCGGCCAAGGAGCCCTTTGCCGCGTTGGCGATGGACATCCTTGGGCCACTGCCAGTGACCGAGGAGGGCAACCAGTACCTCCTGGTAATCTGTGACCGCTTCACGAAACTTACGCGAGCGATCCCACTGGCAGAGATCACGGCCATGTCGGTCGTGTCAGCCTTCCTAGATCACTGGGTTGCCGCGTATGGCATTCCGAATAGTACACTATCGGACAATGGACCGCAATTTGCGTCTGTACTGTTTCAGGGAGTGCTGGATATGTTGGGGGTGCGGGCAAACTATGCCACCCCCTACCACCCACAAACTAATGGGCAGGTGGAGCGCTTCAACAAAACAATTGTTAGGCAGCTGCGCCACTATGTGAGTGAGCACGTGAAAACGTGGGACCAATACATTTCTATTCTTACCACTGCCTACAATTCGCAGGTTCACTCATCTACCGGGGAAGTACCCCTCGCTTTTGTGACCCCCCGTTGCGTGCGGTCTATTGCCGTGCGGCGGCCGCTCCCAACTAGGGAGGATGGCGGCAGTACGCCTACTCCTACTGAGAGTAAGGCGGAGTTCGCTGCTAGGCTTGAAAACCTCATCCCTAAAGTCAGGGCTGAGATGGACAAAGCACAAAAGCGCTACAAGCGTACCTTTGACAAAAAGGTGCGCAATGCTAAGCATGTCCCCGAGCAGGGTGACTGGGTGCTGGTACACTCACACACCCCAACTGGGGGTAAGTTGGTATTCCAGACGAAGGGGCCGTACCAGGTCCTTCGTACTGATGGGCGGCGCTTCACCATCGAAAGTGACGATGGGGTCCGCACAGTAAACGGACAGGACGTTGTCAAAGTTGCACCACCACCTGCAGGCGACCCAGCTTGGGCGCGTGCTTTGGAAGCGTGGCGCCTCCCCTCACTGCCTGCGGCCAAACAGGGCCCGCAGGAGTACGTGTTCGATCAGTTCATTGACCACGGATGGGATGAGGACACTGACCGCCGCATTTTGAGGGTGCGTTGGTTTGGCTACAAAGCAAAGGATGATACGTGGGAGTATGTGGAGGACCTTCCCGCTGAGAAGGTCCGGGCGTACTGTGCCCGGAATGAGATAGACCCTAACAGCCCTCCCTCATCGTGAGGGAAGGCCGAGCAACAGTGCCAAGAGAGTGCTTCAAGTCGAAGTGGTACGCAGAGTGGCTTTTAACTACAGCCCTAACCCTCACACTCTCACAACAAAGGCAGCTGCCAACTAGGCATGCATGCTTGACTCTCCAACCCCACGGCCCTCGCCCTCACGTAGAGGCGAGCGGCGAGACCCACGGCGATAACGCTCCCCACCAGTCGGCGGGGCCGGCGGCTCCAAGTCGGACCAGTCGCGCCCCTCACGGTCGCGCAAGTGGCGACGACCGCGGCTGCTCTTCTGCTTAGTCTTGCGCGCAAGTTGGCGAAGCAGACGCCGGACCGACTCCGACTCTGACGGAGTCGAGGACTCCGAGACGGAGCAAGACAACTCGTCTTCCGACACGGAGGGAGAGCGCCGCGAGCGTCGGCGACGACGGCGAGGAGGCGAGTATGCCCGGCTCGCACGACGTTTGCCACGCCCAAGTGGGGCTGGCTGGGGCATAATAGCCCCAATGCGAGCCAGCTCGGCCGTCATAAACTCCGCCACCGACTCGCAACTCGCGGTCGCCACTGCAGTACGAACGCGCTCCTCAAGTTGAGGAGTCTCGGAAGTTTGAAGGGTTGCGGTCGACGCGGCCAACCAGGAAATGGTGCGCACCAACGTGGTGATCACCATCTCTGAGGTTAGAGGCGTGGGCGGTAACACCAACTTGGGGTATACCGTCAGGAGGGTGGCCCCCAAGTTGGGGGACACCGGGGTGGACGACTCAACGGCCACGCTAATCGGGATGTCCCCGTGGGGCTGGTAGGGGACAGGAGGAAGCGGAGGGGCACGCCGAGGTGGCGGGACCCGGGTGTAACTGCGACCTCGACTTGGGGCCCCCGCAGTGGGTTGAGTCATATGGTCATCATGTGAGGGCACGGCCATAACTATGGCCTTGTCCGGGGGTGGCGCAGTGTGGCGATCCACCCCCGGGGCATACGGGTAGTCCCCGATGCCCAACCCCTCTTGTAGGACCACACGGCCGTCGTGAAGTTCACGAGCGACCCACACGAACTGGCGAAGTGCGCCATCGTCCTTGGGCCCACGAGTGGGGCGGCGCAACTTGTGCTCAATGCTCTCCCACTCGATAAACTTGTGGAGGCGGAGCATCTCCTCAAGTAGAGTAAGTTGTCCTGATGAGCACCCCTCAGCAACTAGCTGAGGGGTGAGCTGTTCCAGACCTTGGATAAGCCGGAGTGGGAGATGCCAGAGCATCCCCGGCCGCTGAACACAAGACACCCAGGTCGATATGACCTCGAGGAGCCACTGGGTGGCCAACATGGCCCACACCAGATGATCAGGGCCAGCCGTCAACATGACGGAGTCGAAGTGGTCAAGCAACCGTGGCAGCAACGCCGGGAACCCGTAGGGGACCTCTACTTGAGGCCACCACTCGGGCTTCTTCGGATAGTACTGCTCCTTACTGGCAGCAGACTGCTGAGGAAACTCAAGTTGAGCCGAGGTCACCAAGTAGGGACCTCGCCGGAAGTCCTTCTCCATCCGCACATCAAAGTGATGAGTGTGCGGATCGGCCTCGTGAAGGTACGGGGGGCGAGTTGCCCTCGCGTCCCAAGTAAAGGTCGGCAAGTCGCCGGGACCCGGGATAGTTCCCCCGCGGTCCACCATGGCCTTGGCCCGCTGTACGTCTTCGACCTCCTCGTCGTCCAGGAAGGCAAACTGGTCCGTCCTGAAGCCGGCAGGGAACCCGACCCTACGGGGATACTTCTCCCGTAGGCGGTCCCATACCCGACCCATCGCTGCGCCAAGTCGGCCACAGCGAAGAACAGTCAACCCCTCCTCATATAGAGGCCAAGCGGGGTAAAACCACAGCCCCAAGGCCTCACGCGGGACAACTTGTCCCGCCTCCGGGGGAGATCCCGCCGTCAACCCAAAGCCGGGTGACGCGGGAGTCCCATCCCCCGGAGCGATCGCGGAGCCCCCGCCGGAAGTCCCGGCAGGCGCTGCACCGTAGGAGGTGTCCTCCTTACATTCGTCGAGAGAGTCCGTCTCCATCCCCGGGGTCGCCATGGCTCTCCCCAAGTTGGGGAGAGAAGCCCTGGCTACAGCGGCACGAGACCCGCCTCGAGCTGAGGGGGACTCGGATCGTGGGTAGACGGGTGGCCTCCCCAGCGTGGGGCGGCCCAGTGGAAGGTGAAGGGGAGGTGGTGGGATGGTGAAGTGAGAACCGGGGAGAGCAAGCTGCCGAGTGGGCAAGCTTGAGGAGAGGGGCGGTCAACGTGACCGCCTCCACATCCGCGTTACGTACTCCAGGGGGGACAGCAAGTCGCGCCCCCAACGCCCAGACGTGCGTTTACGCACCCCCTCACAGGGCCGACCGGGTCGGTCGGAACTGAGGAGAGGGGAGTGTGGCAGTATTGACCCCCAGGTACGGGAGCAACACGTGCCATGCAAGGGGCGGCAGGCCACTAGCCTGATCCGTTCCTCCCCCTGCATTTGGGTCCGTATTCCCTAAGTTTGGGATAGTTAGCTTAGTAGTAAATCCAACTTGGATTTGAGGGTTTTCTGCATTTATCGTCTTGAATTTTCGTGTGGCCCGGTGGGCAGGTGCTGGGGTGGGAGATTCTGAGTGGCGAGATTCTGAGGGGACCCTGGGGGGATAAGGGGAGGGACAGCGGGGCTTGGCCCTGCGTCCCCGTCCCGACCAAGAAACTGTTGGACCACACACCATCCTCTTGTTTGTCAGTGGGGGGTTTGCCCCACAACAGGGACAGAGTGTGTGCGACTTGCACTTCTTCCGGTTCCCCCGACACGGGAGGCAGCCCTTGTACACCGCCCCAACTTGGGTGTCGTGTGTGCAAGTGGTTTTTGCCACAAATAGGACAGAGGAGCCCCACGGTGAGGTCCTTGGTTAGATGAATCCCTGTTGTAAAAGGGTTGCCAGTTCTGTCTTGAGTTCATCGAGTTCCCACTCGGATAGACGATAAATGTCACTGCGACGTGGTTAAGCGTCCTCCGCAAGCTTGACGCTAACCTTGAGAAAGCGTTCAGGAAGAAGTCCATCCGGACGCTCTTCCAGGAAGACGTCGGTGTAATGCTTGAGCATCTCTTGGACGTCATTCTTGTCTTCAGCTGATCCGATTCTGATGGCGTTGATGTCTAAGGTGCTAGAAGGATCTTCGGACTTCAGGTAGATGGCGAAGACAGAAACTTTTTGGAGAAGGTCCTTGGCGAGGCGTTGCCTACTAATCAGGCCATGGGGTTTCTTGATGGAGGCAGTGATGGAGATGTTCTTGTGGTTAAACTTGATGGAGATCTTGTTTTTTGTTGTTGATTTTGGCGTCCTTGTCGTCACGCCATTTCTTGCCGAGGATGATGTCGTACGCACTAAGGTCGCATACAGCAAACCGAAGACGTTCTTGGTATTGGCCGATGTGGATCTATAAGGGTTCAATGGTTTCCGCGAGGACGCGGGAGCGACCATCGGGCATGCTAGCTGCGAAGCCCGTTTCTTTCGTGGTCACATTCAGGGTATTCACGAGGCGCCTTGATAAGACGCTAATGGGAGATCCGTCGTCGAACGGCACCTTCGCAAGATGTCCATTGACAGAGGCAGTAGAAAGGAGGCCCGAGACGCGGGCCTTCGAACGGTGTCGACGTGTATTCAGGAACCGAAGAAGCCTCTGGCACCGGTTTTGATGACGGCTGTTGCTTCAGTTCCGCTGGCCTTTTAGGCAGTTCTTGGCCATATGTCCTTTCTCAAGGCAGCGGAGGCAGAGACATTCACGCATGCAACGCTGAAGCTCCTCAGGCGTGAGTTTCTCGACTTTGATGCTGGAGACATCCACGGGAATCACACCCGTCCTGGACGGCTTCACAGTTGTGCCGCTGAGATGCGTCGAAACATCAGCCTTGGCAGCCTCCATGTGCACTGCGTCAGTCATCAGGGATGCGAGATCGGAGTAGGTATTGAGACAAAGGGCCTGCCAGATCTCCCGCTTCAGACATCTGGTATACCGGTCAATCTTTTCGGCATCAGTGATGTCAGGGATGTCCAAGAGGACGCTCAGAAACTTCCTGTTGAACGTTCCGACGTCGTTGATCTGGCGCCATGAGTGCAGCTTGTCTCGTGCCGCCTGTGTCTTGTTCAGTCGACTGAAGCGTCCGATTAGCACAGAACGGAAGGATTCCCAGTTCGGTACAGCTGTAGTCTGACTGTAGACTTTTCACCAGTCGAACGCTTCACCATTGAGGAAGGAGCAAGCGATACTGCATGCATCGTCGGGGTCACTCAGTCGCACATAGAAATCCATGCTTCGGGAGGACCCCAAACAAGACCTCAGAGATGTGGGATAGCAGTTTGTCTGAAGCAGTAGTGGTGTTCACGATTTGAAAAAGTGCTGCGGTAGTTGCTGCAACGTTCCAAATTCTGTACAGCACATTTTGGAGAAGCACAAGAAATTCGGTTGACATCACACAAACGGACTATTCGGATGCGTCCGTGCATGGGCCCGAGTCGGGCCGTGTCGGATTTCCCAGCGGGGGGATCAATGGGGGGAAATCAGGCTCCTAGGCCAGATCCAGGGGTTTGTCAACAGGTGTCAATCGGTGCGGTGCGCCAGAGGGCGATGATGATCCTTGCCACGTGTGTGCCGCACGAAATGTTCCACCGAACGAAATACGCGACCGCAGGGTTCGCAACGGGGAAAGGTGTCTCGACGGTTACTTGTGTCACGGTGTCGACGAGATCCGCGGTGATCGCGCAGCACTGTGAGGCTCTTGCACCGCACACCGCATAGTTCGCAAAGGAGGTTCCCTTGCGCCCCACGGAGGCTCTTGTCAATTTGGCGCTGCTCGCGTTGCTCAACCGCGTGCGTGGTGGTGGGCTTAATGTGGCCAATCACCAGCGGTGGCGGGGCGGTGTAACGGCGCCCCGGTTGTTGCGGGGGTAGTTACAGGCAACGGTAGACGTGGGCTGCCTTGTTTTTGGTGGCAGGGCCCTTGCCTTTGCTCTAGAGGGGGGGCTTAGGTGCGGTCCGGCCCACCGAGGGAAGGCGGACTGGGACCGCCGGGGTACTGATAGAGAACGCGCCCGCCGGGAGATTGCATGCCCTCGGGCGGGCGTATGCCTGCGGGGGGCCGAGTGCCGACGGGGAGCCGCGTGCCGACGGGGGGCCGCGTCCTGACGGGGGGCCGCGTGCTGACGGATCGTAGGCCGTGAAGGCGCCACGGGCCGTCGGGGATGCGCGGACCGTCCGGGGTGCGTCGGGGGTGCGCGGGTCGTCAAGGGTTTGCGCGCCGATGGGGTGCCACGTGACGTGCCCGTTTCGCGCGTCGAGGCCGCCGAGGATGTCGGGCCGGCCGCCAGTGCTAAGGAAGAATATTCCAAATCTGATGTTGATCTCTCTGGGATTCATCAATCGGTTGGCCAACAGACACATTCCGTGAAAAAAGACCACAAGGGTTGTGTCAGGAAATTGTTCGCTCGGTGTGATTCGTGGAATCCGCTACGTTCGTATTACAACGCGCATGGCAAGCCAAACGCAGGGGGCTGCACGACTGCACAATCGTAGGGAGAGCCAAGTCAAGAAGGGAATCGTAAGTCACCGCCAGGTGGATAGTCAAACTACCAGAAACTACCACCTGTGAGGAAGCACCCACACTTGGGCAGCCCTTAACTTACTCGTCGTGGGGTCAGCGAGCCATGCCAGCCAATAGCGCGACAGGGTGCGATAAAGATGAAGATGGTGACGGTGGTGCGTCTGGAGGACGGCGCGATGTCGGTGGTGATCGAGGGGTTTCAAAGGGTTCAGGTCGTCTTCGGTCTGCGTCGCGGTTTCCCCTCCGGTCTCCCCCGGTGCCACCGATGCCCACGCAATATATACTCGCGTCGGGGCACTCGAGGTCCCCCAAAGCATGCGTTTCTCCATCGCGCCGCTGGTAGGCACATAACGGCCCAAAAACAAAGCATGGCCCTCAGAACAAAGCATGTACGGGCGTTTGCAATAAAGGACTGCTGCCCCAGTTTGCCCTAAACGAAGGGGTCCGGCGTGCGGCGCCTGGTGCGCGGCCCCAGTCGCCCCCAGACGTCAGTCGCTTCGAAGGTCCGAGAGGCGTGTGAGCACAGTTCGATCGAGTCGACCGAATCGGCTAGCCGGCTAGCCAGTCACATCGCTGCAATGCTGCAGCGAGGACATTCTCACGGACTCGCCAGCTATGGCAGATGTGGCTCGTCATGGGTGCTGATGGTGGCGCCTTTCGACAGGCCATGATGGGCTGTCGATGGCCGCTGTCGTGCGGTCGGCAGACACCGTGAGACAGCGGCTGACTCATCCTGATTCTGTAAGGTACACCGCTTCATGCCCCAGAATACAAGGATTTGATCGATGTTGCCAGGAGTTGGCTCGGCTGGATATGTAAGGACAGGTCCCAGATATCATCCCTTAGGTATCAGGCATGGGATTAGGGGGAAATCCTCACACCTCCCCCCCTTAGGACGTGCGTTGAAAGAAAGCGTCGAGAACCTCAGGTGCGTTCTTGAGGTCTTGCTTGGTTTGCCAGGTGGTCTCACTGACATCGCAGCCTTTCCACGTGAACAGGTGCTGCAGTCGTCCATGGCGTTTTCGCGACCGTATAATGGAGTCCACTTTGTACTCAACCAAACCGTCCGGAGGTGCTACTGCAGGTGAAGCGGGAGGAAGTCGACCATATGGAGCAGCGCTGTATGGCTTCAGTAGACTGGTGTGAAAGGCGTTGTGCACCCTTCGATCAAGGACTGCTTGAGGAAATTCCAGACGGAATGTAACATCGTTGATGCGAGCAGGGACTCGTTCCTGTCCCGAAAACTTGGGCATCATCTTGCGAGCGCCGTGGAAAGTGTCCAGCACATGGTTCTTGGTGCTCAGGAGCACGAGATCATTCAGAGTGATCGTGCATGGTTGACGTCGGCGGTTAGCGGACGCCGAGCGTGTCTCATTGGCCTTCTTGGTGGCGGCAATGGCTGTCTCCTGAGCGTCTTGCGGACTGCTAGTGGCGTGGCGGTGCTGGGCAGGCGCGCAGATACCCCTGCCGGTTGGCGGTGTTGTCAACGGCGTTGCGGTGGGTGGTGGTCGTGGCGGGGCGCCGCGTGGTGAGGGTAGTGTGAATCGCGCTCCTTGGGCGCGTGCTCCGGCGGCGGATGGCAACGGCAGCGACGACTTTGCTGCGGGTGGTGGTCGTTGCAGGCCGACGCGTCGTGGAGGTGTTGACGGCGCGTGTGGTGCGGGTGGTGGCCGTGGCATTGTGCCTGCTTCTCCCTCTGACGCGCGTGGCGTTGCCGGGCTGGCGCGCAGCCACCCCTGCCGGGTGGCGTCGTAGGCGACGGCGGTGCGGCGGGTGGTGGTTGTGGCGGAGCGCCGCGTGGTGGGGGTGGTGCGGATCGCGCTGCTGGCGTTGGTGGGCGGGCGCCGGATGGCGACGGCGGCGATGATTATGCTGTGGGTGGCGTGGTGAAAGTGGGCGAAGGCCTTTGTGTTGGGTTTGTGGCGTTTACCCGGCGGCGGACGGGGTAGCGTGAGGGAGTGATAATAGGCCGCCGGCGCCATCTGCCATACCCATATTTCTGCCCAGCACATGCCCTTCCAAGTGTGTGCCCCATCAGCTACTTTCGAGGCCACGGCGTTTGCCACAGAGCGTTTAAACAACAGCTCCCCAGTGCCTTTTTGACAGGCATGTCGTTTACAAGGACATGAGCTGAGCAGCTCAGGCGTACACCACATGAAAAGGCTCTCGCAAAATATTTCGCACGCACCCTCCACACAGACCAACACACACAGAGACAGGCAACAACATGTCAAAGCCAACAGACACCCACAAGCGCGCCCGTCTAGTCGCTAGCGTCGACTTCTTCGTCGCTACTGCTGCCAAGCATTGGATCGGTCACCCCCCCATCAGCCTCCTTGTCGTTGTAGTCGAAAAGCTGCACCTCTATCACCTCGAGGGAGGAAGGCAAGGTCGGGTCAACGACCGGCCTTTTCGACAAAGCCCGCATGGCCTTCGTCGCAAAAGCGTTCTCCCGCGTGCATTCCCCTGTGCCGTGATTGCGGTAGGGGTGCGCGGCGGCAAGGCTGCACTCATCCCATCGGCGCCAGAAGACGTGGAGGGAGCCCCACCCGTGCGACGCTGGAGGGAGCGCTCCAGCCCTGCGAGGACCAGGGCAAGCATCACCCGGTGGATGTCCTCCCTAAATGCAACCCCCTCAGGCGCGTAGCTCACTCCCTCCTGCTGGAAGTACTAGGCAGCGGCGCGTCGGTTCTCCGCTTGCTGGGCGGCCTCGCCCATATCTGCTCGCTTAGCAATTGACACGGCAGTTGTCTTCCCAGCTTCATTTGACTCCTTCATAGCCTCAACGAAGGCATCGAGCTCCTTCTTGGTCTGCTCGAAGGTCATGCGCCTGGCCGCCTTATGACCAGTCGGGATTCCTTGGAGCGCAGGGCGCTTGTCGGTCTGCAGGGCGCCGCCGCTACCCCCAGCCCGATCATCCCCTGGGCCTCCCTCCTCCTCCAACAGCGCCGAGATGTCGAGGTCCGCCGCGGCACCGCCCCCACTTGTCCAACACCCGCGGTCCCTCCCAGCACGGCGGCCAATTTTCCGGTACCATTCGCGCCCCGCGCTGGGGCGCTGCCTTCCCTACCTGAGACGGCGGCTCCTCTTCGTCATAGTCCTTACGTAAATCTGAGTACGCGCTGCTTGCTGCGTAGAGCGCACGCACAGCCCTCTTGAAATCCTCCTCGTCGGGGTTGCCGGTCAGTTTGTCGGAGCTGGCGACATAGTATTAGTGCACAAATCGCTGGCTACAAAGGCCATCATTTCGCAAAATTTCCGTCATCGCGTCTGTCGCTGACCGGTTTCGCCAACGGCCTTGGAGCGCGTACAACGTCAGACCAGAAGAGCCTTGCTCCCCAAGGACGCGGTAGACCGCTGCTCAGAATTCCTCCTCAGACTGGTCCGTCCCAAAAACGCCGTTCAGAGTGGCCACGGCGTACGCCTTCGCCAGTGCCTTGCGCTCGTCAGGCGACCAGCTTCGGCCTTTGACGCGCGGAACGACTGGGGCAGCGGCCGTCGTAGAAGGGGTCGGCGGCGCAGCCGGCGTGGGAGGGGCGGCTGCAGCAGCAGACGTGGGTGTCACTGTGGACGCTGTTGCCGCGGGCGCCGCGGCCGTGGCTGCCGCCGACGGAGCTACCGGGGAGCCCGCCATCGTGGACGGTGATGATACATCTGACATCCCGGCGGTCGTCGTCATGGAGGCGTGCACAGACTGCACGACCGGGTTGGCGGGCCCAGCCGCCGGCGGGATAAGAGCGGTTGCGGGCTCGAAGTGCATGGACGAGATGGCGGCCGCGCCGGCGTCAGCCACAGCCTCCTCTACTCTGCGCGCCTGTGCGGCTGCTCGACGCACTGCGGCGTTATCTGCCATGACCTTTGTGACAGCAGTCATCCTTGCCAGCCTCATGGGTCTCCTCCTTTTGCCCTGGACCTGCGCCGGCGAGGCACCGTAAGAGACAGAGGGGCGGGAGCTTGTTTCGCTCGTGCCCAGACCGACAGCCGGAGGGGTGTCCGCGTCAGCAGCCGTGGCAGTGCGAACTGCAGTGGCCACGAAGGCAGAGCCTTAGGAGGCGCGTGTGGGAATAGGCGTCTGTGAAGCCATAGGTGGATGGAGAGTGTGGGGTGCTGTGCAGATGGTGGACCGACAGAGGCTTTCCTGAAAGAGGCCACCGTCTCGATACTGGTTGTCCCCTCCGCCAACGCCGCTTGGACCGCGCGTTGCTCTTGAAGAGGCGCTTCCTTGGCCTTTGTCACAGCGATCCTTGGTGTGGTGATAGCATCCGTTGGCTTCTGGTCCTCCTGGTCTCACGAGCAAGGCTCCCTGGCACTTTCCTAAACAAGAAGGAATAGTGGCCGGCAGGCCCCCTCGCCCGTCCAAGGCCAAAACATGGCTAAAACTTCGAGGAGGATTGAGGGAAGCCAATTTGCACCCTACATGCCCATCGAAGAGATCACACAGTCTCACGCTGTGATTCTATTGGCAGCCCTCATCTTGAAACATTTTTATTTTGTGAATGCGGATCTGCACGCCCTGCCCTACTGATCTTGGTTTCCGTTTGGACCCCTGCCCCGTTGCCCCTTGACCCAGGTTGCGGGTTCAAGCTGAACGCCTCTTGGACCGATATCACAAGTTATGGGATGGACAATTGAGACTCATGAAGGCCACAGACCACCGAGTCGAGTTGAAGCCCGGTGTGGCCCCTATATGTGTACAACCGTATGGGGGAGGGCCCCGTTCAAGGGTTCTCGTCAAGGAGCAAGTTGCTCGCATGGAGGCCCTAGACGTGATTGAGGCCAGCAACCCCGAGTGGGCGAGCCCAGTCGTGATCGTCCCCAAGCCCGATGGGACATCACGGTTCTGTATTGACTACCGTAAACTCAACGAGAGCACGGTGAAGGATAGTTATTCTCTTCCTAGGGTGAATGACTGTCTGGACTCGTTTGGGGAGGCACACGTGTTCTCCACCCTTGACTGTAACGCGTGGTACTGGCAAATTCCCAATGCCCCGGAGGACACGCATAAATCTACCTTTACCTGTTACGGTGGTACCTACTAGGGCAAGCGGTTGCCGTTTGGGCTGTGCAATGCGCCGGCAACTTTCCAGCGCGCCATGGACATGATTCTGGTCGTGTAGCATAAAACATAATCACCGATCGGCTTACCTGAAACGGTAGGTAGTCGTAATAAGATGGAGACAAAAGCCCAAATCTGGCTCGAGATGTCAGGGATCTCGCCCGGATGCCTAGTGGTTTGAGCGCCCCATTCCGCTTACTTCTCAAGGGCCCGGGCTCGATTCCGACTCTCCGATATCTACTTTTTCGTTATTCCACAGGCCGGAGTACGGTGGCAGATCTGTCTTGTGTACCTTGATGATATCTTTGTGTTTTCCCGAACTCCGGAAGAGCACATTGACCATTTTGGTCAGGTGTTCAAGCTACTCGCTGACGCCGGTGTATCGCCTAAGTCCAGCAAGTGCCACCTCTTCACTCAAGAGGTGGAACTCTTGGGACATATTGTCCGGCCGGAACGCCTCAGCGTGAATGAGAAAACGTTGTAGGCCATACTGTGGCGTTCTGAGCCCCTGGGACCGTTGGAACCCAGGAGACTGACTTGGGACCCGGCTGGCAGCGTTACGTGGAACCACGCGCTGGCCGAGGATCCCTGCATCGGTGGCCCGGGGCAGTGGCGACACGCCCGGTGCCCTGATTGGTCACCCGGAGCGGTGGACTTGCCGGGTTGGGGCATACTGACCTTCGGGTTATTTGTTTGATTTTTCGCATTTGTTTTCCTTGCGTGATTTCGTGTCTTTCCCCTTTTTCCCACTGGGTTTTTTTTCGGGGATTGACATTTGTGTGTGGGGGGATTTCGCTTACTTTTTATGTGTTGGCCCGGTGAGCGGCTGGTGCCTTGCTGGCACTTGGCCCTCTGGGGGCGCCCTCTGGGGGCCTCGCTCAGGGCCCCTGGGGGGGCCAGGGGGGGGAGGTTCTTGAGGGGTGCTCCGGGGTTCTCCCCGGGGCCATCTTGTAAAATCAACAGTACTTTGGGTTCCTTCTCCCTCGGGCTTTTGTCCTGTTTACCTTTGCCTCGTATCGTGGCGGGCGAGTGGATCAGCAAAGGCTCTTACCTGTTCCTTCCTGGGCTTCTGACTGTGGTCTCTGTGTGTGTGGTTGTGGTGTCTGGGTCCGGGAATCTGGGTCCCGTTACGCTACACATACGTCAGGCCCAGTACCGCCGGACGCAAACCCAGATGAGGAGCTTCCGCGGGATGTGTAACTTGTACCGACATTTCACAAAGGGCGTCGCCAATGTGGCGAAGCCGCTGAACGAGCTAGTCAGCTCGACGCTGCCGAAGAACCTACCTCCCCCAAGTCGGGAGGAGCAAACAGCCTTTGAGACCCTTCGGGATCAGTTGCTGAAACCTCCCATCTTGGCTATTCCCAGGTTGAAAGGCCACTACGTCCTAGACGTGGATGCTAGCCACGTCCAACTTGGTTGTGTGCTGCTACAGCAACAGCAGGACAAGGAGTACTTGCCGGTAGGATACTTCAGCAAGGGTCTGAACGCGGCCGAACGAAACTATGGAGTCACCGAGTTGGAGGGACTCGCAGTGTTGTGGGCGGTGACGTCACTTCGTCACTACCTGGAGGGTGAGATGTTCTTCATCCGTTGTGACCACCGCGCGTTACAGTTCATCTTCAAGACGGATTGCACGAACACCCGCCCCAACAGGTGGAGGGTGCGACTTGCACCCTTCAACTTTGACATTGAGTACCGTCCCGGCCGGCAACATGCCTTGGTCGACGGTCTGTCTCGGGTACCTACCGAGGGGCTAGACACTAACCCAATCTATGAGGACATCCCCATCGTGGGTGCGGTTCCGCGTTCGGGGCAAGCGTTGATCCCCGAGGCAGCAGGGAACAAGAAGCACTTGCCCCTGTCAGGGGACACAGTGGTGAACGCACAGGCCGATGTTCCCTTCTGCAAGTCGCATAGGGAGGCGCTTGATGTAGTGGCGGAGACGCGGTTCTTCGTCGTAGAGAACTGCGTCCTCTTGAGGAGAGGGGCCATCCAGGGGATTGAACAACTTGTTGTCCCCGCATCCCTCAAGGACAGTATTCTTGAGCGAAAGCATAATGCTCCTACAGGTGGACACCTGGGGTCTAGTCACCTATACCAGACCCCGAGGACCCGACACTACTGGCCCTTCATGGTTGTGGACATCTACAGCCGGGTGGCTGCATGCACAAATTGTGCGCAGAATCGCCTGATGGAACGGCGGCCACCTACTGCCCTGTTGCTGTTCCCAGCCAAGAAATCCTTTGCCGCGTTGGCTATGGATATCCTTGGAGCCCGTGCAGTGACCGAGCATGGCAACCAGTACCACCTGGTCATCTGCGATCGCTTCACGACACCTACGCGAGCGATCCAACTGGCAGAGATCACGGCCATGTCGGTCGTGTGAGGTCACTGGGTTGCCGCGTATGGCATCCCAGACAGTACGCTATCGGACAACGGACCGCAATTTTCGTCCGTCCTGTTTCTCGTAGTGCTGGTCCTGTTAGGGGTTCGGGCCAACTATGCCACCCTCTACCACCCACAGACTAATGGGCAGGTGAAGCGCTTCAACAAGACTATTGTATGGCAGAGGCGCCACTATGTGAGTGAGCACGTGAAAACGCGGGACAAATACATTTCTATTTTGAATACTGCCTACAATTCGCAGGTTCACTGTTCTACGGAGGAAGCACCCCTCGCTTTTGTGACTCCGCGCCGTGTGCGGTCTATTGCTGTACAGGGGCGGCTTCCAAGTATGGAGGCGCCCCTCACGGTCGCGCAAGTGGCGACGACCGCGGCTACTCTTCTCGTTGGTCTTGCGCGCAAGTTGGCGACGCAGACGCCGGACCGACTCCGTCTCCGACGGGGTAGAGGACTCCGAGACGGAATAAGACATTCCGTCTTCCGACACGGAAGGAGATCGCTGCGAGTGGCGGCGACGACGACGAGGAGGAGAGTAGGTACGGCTCGCCCGAAGCTTGCCGCGCCCAAGTGGGGCCGACAAGGGCATGATGGAGCCGATGCGAGGCAAGTCGGCCGTCATAAGCTCCGCAACCGACTCGCAACTTGCAGTCGAGACCACACTGCGAACGCGCTATTCAAGTTGAGGGGGCTCCGAAGTCTGCAGAGTCGCTGCCGACGCGGGCATCCACGAGATGGTGCGCACCAACGTGGTGATAAGCATCTCAGAAGTCAATGGCGCAGACGGCAACACGAACTTGGGGTAGACCGTAAGTAGAGTGGCTCCCATGTTGGGGGACACTGGCGTGGATGACTCATCTGCACTGCCAATCGTGATGTCCCCGTGCGGCTGGAACGCAACAGGAGGAAGAGGAAGGGCTCGCCGACTTGGCGGAGCCCGAAGGTAGCCCCGACCTCGAGTTGAGGCCGCCGCGGCACCTTGCGCCCGAAGCTCCTCAGGGTCGGTGACTGCAACCACAAGGTTCTTCTCCGGGAGCGGCGCAGTCTGGCGCTCCACCCCTGGGGCATACGGGTAGTCTCCAATGCCCAACCCCTTCTTGAGTACCACGCGGCCGTCGTGAAGTTCACGGCCGACCCAGACGAACTGGTGAAGTGAGCCGTCGTCTTTAGGCCCACAGGAAGGCCGGCGCAATTTGTGCTCAATGCTCTCCCACTCGATGCACTTGTGAAGCGTCAACATCTCCTCGATTACAGTGAGTTGACTCGACGAGCACCCCTCAGCAACTTACCGAGGGGTGAGCTGCTCCAAACCTTGGATCAGGCGGGGTGGGAGGCGCCAGAACATCCTACGCCTCTGGACGCAGGCCACCCAGGTCGATATGACCTCGGAGAGCCAGAGTGTTGCCAACATGGCAAACACTATGTGGTCCGGGCTAGCCGTCATCATGAAGGAGCCAAAGTGGTCAACCAACCACGGTAGTAGCGCGGGGAACGCATATAGAACCTCAACTTGAGGCCACCACTCGGGCTTCTTGGGGTAGAGAAACTTCTTGTTCGCCGGCGCTTGTTGCGCAAACTCAAGTTAAGCCGAGGTCACCAAGAAGGGAACTCGTCGGATGTCCTTCTCCATCCGCACGTCGAAGTGATTGACGTGTGGATCAGAGGTACGGAGGAGCGGGGGGCAAGTTGCCACCACGTCCCACGTGAAAGTCGGTACGTTGCCGGGGCCCTCGGTGGTACCCCGGCGGGTCAACCAGGTCTTGACCCGCTGCCCGTCGTCGACCTATTCGTCGTCAAGGAAAGAAAACTGGCCCGTCTTGAAGTCGGGAGGGAACCCGACCCTACGGGGGAATTTCTCCTGTAGGCGCCCCCAGATGCGATCCATCGACGTGCCAACTCGGCCGCAGCGGATAATCGTCAAGCCCTTCTCGTCCAGGGGCCAGGGTGGGCAGTAACACCTCCCCAGGGCCTCCCGCGAAGTAACGGGGCCTACCTCCGGGGGAGAGCCCGCCGCCAACCCCGAGTCGGGTGGCGCAGGCATCCCAACTCCCGGGGCAACCGCGGAGCTCCCACCGGAAGTCCCGACGGGTGCTACAACGCGAGGCGTGTCTTCCATACGCTTGTCCAGGGAGTCAGACTTCACCCCGGAGTACACCATGTCTCTCCCCAAGTTCGGGAGAGGCAACTCGGTCGCAACTGCCCGAGGCCCACCTCGAGTTGAGGGGGACTTGGATCGTGGATATACCGGGGGCCTCTCCAGCGTGGGGTGACCCGCGGTAAGGTGAGTAGTTGGGGAAGGTGGTGGTAGGGTGTGTGCAAGCTGCAAAGCGGGCGAGCTTGAGGAGGAGGACGGTCGACGTGACCGCCTCCACGTCGAGGTGACGTACCGGGGGACAGCGAGTCGCGCCCCCGGCGAGTGGAACTCGCGCTTTTATACCCCTTCTCAGGGCCTACCGGGTCGGTCGGATCTGAGGTGAGGGGAGTGTGGCAGAACTGACCCCACGCAAGGAGGCAGAGCGTGCCATACTGGGACGGGCGACAACTGGTCTGACCCGTTCCTCCCCCTGCATTTGGGTCCATATTCCCTAAATTTGGGAAAGTCAGCTTAGTAGTAAATCCAACTTGGATTTGAGGGTTTTCTGCATTTATCGTCTTGAATTTTCGTGTGGCCCGGTGGGCAGGTTCTGGGGTGGGAGACTCTTGAGTGGCGAGATTCTGAGAGGACCCTGGGATGATAAGGGGAGGGACGGTGGGGCTTGGCCGTGCATGCCCGTCCCGACCAAGAAACTGTTGGCCCACACACCATCTTCTTGTTTGCTAGTGGGGGGATTGCCCCACAACAGAGACAGCGTGTGTGCGACTTTTACTTCTTCCCGTTCCACCGACACGGGAGGCAGCCCTTGTGCATTACCCAACTTGGGTGCTGGGTGCACGAGCGGGTTTTGCCACACATACATGATTGGCCCCAGCTACGCAGCGTGCAGCATCGTAGGGTACGTCTTTGCCAGCCCCCCGCTTGTGCTTTTATCATGTGTCCTCGACGGACGCGCTCATTGTCCTCCGTCCGACGAGCTCGTGGTGATATATGGGCCCAGCCGTCTGTGGCCGGTACGCGACAGCGCGACGCGGGACGGATCCCATTCAATGTCACCGGCGCCCGGGCGAAGGACGGACCTTGACCGAGGCGGCGTGTTCCACGGCGTCCTCGACACGAACTTATCAACTTGTCTTCTGTGCATTGGTTGAGCTTTACGTAATTGCGAACCCCAATACTCACCATGTATGTATATTTAGCTTCAGATCAATTATTAGTGCATTACATTTAGACGAAATTAGAAATGCGTGAATGTTACATAGCTATATAACAGCTCAAAAAGACGCTGATGCCTCTCTAGTGCCTCCCTTGTGCGAACCTTCCCGAACGCCTTGTTTTGGGAGCACGTCGGTGCGCAAGCTGTGCTCTTACAAGCGATTACAAGGTCTTTTTCGTCTTCATTGATCCTTATATCGTCCTGCATGAGTTTTTATCCCCTCTTGCACTGGCACGATCTCCTGTGATTACAACCTCTTAAGTTCGGTCTTTTGTGGCGGTTCTTGGGTGACAAGGACCTCCGTAAGGATCCCATAAGGACACCAAAACCTGTCCCCCGACGATGTTAACAGGCGGGCGAGCGCACTTCAAGGTCACGGAAGTGCCCGATATCACGGGGCTCGTGAAGCGTAAATTTTCTCATGCCTGCCTTTTACAGCAAGCAGACATGATTGTCACAGAAAGAGAGAGCCTGTGAGTTGCTTTTCCTTTTCGAAAAAGAACTATGTGAAGCGGGGCTATAGCCCCATCAGCTACGACCGGTCAAAAATGGACCATGCAAACCGCTCGAGCTAAATGGAATCCACTTTTAGCTGTCGCCCGTCCAGAGGCTCTCCCGATCGCGCAGGAGAAGTCAGCAGCATACATCCTATGCGTTCCCTCTAATTCGGCGATCTTCCTGTGACACTCCTCCTTCTCGCGTATGAGGGCTGTACAGGTCTGTGGCCCGAGTGCCCTGTTCGTCTCCACGACAGTAATTAATCGCCAGAGTCCTCTTCTTGGGCCGTTCCAAGCACGTCACAGCAGCCCAAGCCGGTCACAGTAGCTGTCCAAGCAACGCATGCTACTTAATATCGATCAATCAGTGCATCGTAATCCGTGCCATGACTCTTCTTGTGGCTGCCTGAGGCGTTCTAAGCAGGTCCAAGTAGCCCCGTGCTGGTCACAGCAGTTCACCGCCAGACAGAGTGGCAATGAGATTCTGGATCCCAGTTTGATATCACAAAAGCTCCATTCCGAGCTAAAGAAGATGCCTACGATGTGGTCCATCCCAGTGCGCTGGTTCCACCCGGGATTTGTTGTGGCCCTGAACACGCGGGCGCGTAGACTGCACTGTGTGTGAATCTTGCTGTGCACTGCATGCATTGTTCGGCCTTTCTCATCGGTTTTCTGTGACGCGCCACTCTCCTTGGCTTCAGCGATCGTTTTCCATTCGATCTGTATGGAGTCCACTGACGGCAAACTGCGGAACGGCTAGACCCCAGAGAAGTGCTTGCGGAGAGACGTGGACTCCGCTGCCCCTGGAATAAATGGTGCAGACGTGAGATGACAGAACCGAACCGCTTAAATTTGGGGAGCTGCACATAGGCGCTCACTATCTTTGTTTGCTCACCGAGTGCCGCGTACAGGTAGGAGAAGCCTGTTTTCAGCACTCTGAAGCGTGAACGTGATCTACGGCTTCCTGTCACCGTCTATGTATGCAAAGGGCACATACCCAGCCTCCCGAGTTTTTTTTTTTTGCAGTCGTTATCACACTTGTCTCATCGTCAATATTCCAATTGTTGTAAGCGAGGCTTACTGATACGATGAATCAGCCGAATCTCTTCTGTCCCTGAGATACATTCATTACAAAGACTTGTGCTATTGCTGATGCGTTCATTCTGTCCTGGTGGACCGAGACTGACTCTCACACACGTGCTCTCAGCCAATCAGATACGCCGCTGGGACCGACTCCCAGGCCGATGTGCCACGACGAGCTGGAATCGCCTCTACTTCTCTTCACAACTACGGGGGAAAAAGTGGTTCTGCGAAGATCTCCTGGCAAAGTGCTCCTGACAGCAGAAAACCTCATGCTTCGGACAAGAAATTGAGAGAAACAATTGTGGCCCCTTCTAGCCCCACATACGACCAAAGGATTCGGTTTTTAAGCAGCTGATAGCGCTGTCCAGCCAATGCGGTGTCCGTAAAGTTCAGAAATTGACGCTTTGTCTCCGTCTCGTGCCACCAGTACAAAATTCAGAGAGCAGCATTACGTCTACGAGGGGCCTGGGGAAACAGAAGAACATAAGTAGCGCGAGGACTGTGCTCCTAAAATGTGGGCGGATCTTTACTCTCGTCCAGTTCTCTATACGGATAGTGCATGGACACTACCCCGGGCACGCTCGTTTTACGCGAAGCTCGAAGAGCTTCCAGAACTACTCGTGACCAGTTTCTTCATTGCTAAACAGCGCTCTCGTTGGCACGACCAACGAAGCGTGCCACTCAGCACCGGGGAAGGCCAATGTCTTGGATGTAGACTATGATAAGATACTGAGGCTCGTATTCTAGCAAGAGTCACAGTTTGCGTGGGGCCTCTAAGCGAACGTGTTGAATTCCCCAGCACTTGCCATTCGCATCATTGGAGGATATCGCTGATCTGAATTCTGTCCTGGGGGACGGAGACTGACTCTCTCAGACGGGCTCTCAGCTATCCTGATACATGCTGCTGAGACCGACTCCCTGCACAGTGGCGTGCGAGAATTTTCAAAAAATAGTATCGCAGAACGGCTCAACTACAGACGATAACCAAGAGAACACAAGACCAGCTACTGAACAAAACGGTGACACTGCCTTCAATACAATCTCAAGAATATCCCTGAAACGTCTTCTCAGAAATAATCCTGTGGCGCTCAACAAGAGTTGTCGAACCGATCTTCGAACTGTTCGAGAGTCACGAAGAAAATTGTTAACAAGAATGATCGGCGCACGTTCTCGGAATCGCTCTGAGAACCGTACAGGGATTCTGAACGACGAAAATATGGGAATGTTATGACGGGAACTGGTCGCGATTTTCCTGAAGTCTGCCACGCGCAGTTTCTGCAGGCGTGGAGGTATATCTTCGGCTGACAACCTCAAGAAAAAGAATGTCTGCGATCTGAATTCGACCAGATTGTCTGCATTTCTTGAAAAAACCGTTCATGTCCCCTGTTGAAGGTGCGCCCTGGTTGGCTGCAGGGGTGATGGTCCCGTGCGATGTGTATATTTGTGCAGATACGGTATACTCTTGCGTATCTCTCATATGGTGTGCCCGTTCGAGACCGGGGCGTCTGGGTTCACATGTGAGATCTGTTCGCATGTACGTGCTGTATCGACTAGTCTGGGCGATATAGATTTATTAGAATGCTTGCCCACAGCGAAACTGTGGTGAACCTACTGTGCTTCCTGTAACAGGTGGATGTTGATGAGACGTGAGGTGCAGGATCCATTGGTCCAGACGACGATTTCATCACCTTCACGTACCGTCATCATTCACTTTTTTAGAGGAAGCACTACAAACGACGTAAAAATTTGAGACGCATATATTGGTGTTCGCTCTGCATCATGCGCTGTTCGCGTTCTGGCGTGAAGGTTCTGAGCCGCACCAGTCTGGCCACTCGCGACTCTGGTGTTTTTCGAGAAGCGAGAGGACTAGCATGCGGGAGCAGCTTGTGGTTTCAGACAGCTTTGGTGTTGGCTGCCGGAGTCGCCACAGCCACCGCTCATATCTCGGCAGTTGTGGGCCACGGTGGCGGGCACCCCTTCCCCCCTCCTCAAGGACATTCGGTGCTCGCAACCCTTAGGTTGCACACGACATGCACGACGGCGCCTGGTGTCCGCCGGGGGCGTGAAGCGCTTCGACAACAAGTGCACGCCAAAGTAGTTTAGCACCATCTAAGAAAAGAGCATACATACACGGCGTCTATAACTTGTCGCACAGATTGTGATACCGGACTTGACTTCAAGTCGACTGCCCACGGTTCATCGATGGGATCCGGATACAGCCATGGGGGAACGTGCCGCCCTGAAGCATACTCTGTGCAGCCGGTTGTGAGCATTCTGAGATGACTGACATCGCTTATTCGTCTTCCGAGCCTTTCAAAGAGCTCACTCACTCACACTCAGTGCGGAGGGCCTTCTTGCCGCCATCGCGCTCCCTCCCCGCAAGGGCAGAGTGAATCACAGACGAAAGAAAAAAAAGCATGAAGTGGGGAAGCTTTGAGCGCTGATACTGTTTTGCCCGCGATTTCCTGCCGTCAGTCTCACCCGAGATGCCTGTTTGCTACTCTCTTCCGCTTTTTTCCTCGCTCCAAGGGGCTTTCAGCAATTCCGCTCTTCTTTGAGAGTGCCGGAGATGGGTGGAGAGCTGCTTCGCCAAACCAGCGTACACCATTTCTCGATAAGTGGGCGGCGAAACCGTGGGACCACCCGGCCTGACACGCCCGCTCCCGCGCCTCAGAAGCTTTCAGTTGCACGCTAAACTATCCGGGCGAGCAACATGAGTTGGCCGCGAGAGCAGTACGAGGGACAAAGTACTAGCTAACTACAAACAGGGTACAAGCTGCGCTTAGAGCAGCCGTGAGAACTAAAGCCAGAACTCTCCCGAGAACAATCTCGAGAATTCTTCCTGGATACTGTCGGAGACAGGAGTGCGTCAGCTCCGCCACAACGCATTGCAAGACTGTTGCAGCACGACGAGAAAAGCATTCACAGAGTATTGCAGTTCTCCCAATATTGTCCCATGTGGACAAGAGCAAGAGCAAACTGTGTTTGACCAATGATATGACTCAGATGCTGCCTCTCTGGCCAATGACTGCTCTGCATGAGGGTCCGTTGTTGTACTAACAGCGTGATCGGGGGTTCTCTCGGGATTTCTGACCACTTCCAGGGCAGAATAAGCACCGGCTGAGCGCTTCAGACTGTTCTTGACAGAGATGACCTGAGATGAAGGGCCAACCGGCGAGATCCGATGAAAAAACAAGACTGTTTTGACCAACCAGCGTTCGTTGCGAGAGCAGTTGTGGCCATAGCCAATCAGCAGGTTCTTCCGACAGACGTGTTGCAGCACGCTATTGGTCAGACCTCTTCTGCGAGCATGCGATTGGCCCTTGCTCTTGTACACTTGCTCTTGCTCTTGTCCACATGGGACTAAATTCGGAAAACTGCAATGATTCAGACACAGTTCCCTGGCACGGCAGGACTTTTCTTCGCCTTTCATGGAGCGTCAGATACCTCAGAACTGCTCCCAGAAACGCAAGAGTATGTGCTGATATTTTCTTAGAAAATGCTTTGTATTTTATGTCAAGGAGTGCTCGAATCGGATACTCCCGTTTGTATTTTGAATCGTGCTCATGGCTATCCCAGGATCCCCACGGAACACTACCGACGAATTCATTCAAGACTGTTCGAGATCTGTCAATCTCAGCTTCCAGAAAGCGTCTACAAAACGCTGTGTGGCCGATGTGTCCCCACAGGCTGGAATTGCATCTACCTTTTTTCACATCCCTGGGGAAACAAGTGGATCAGCGAATATCTCCAGGTAGAGGTCTCCTGACAGTGAATAATACCAAGCTTCCGAAGAGAAATATTGAAAAATAGTTCCGGCCCATTCTGGCCCGGCATACGACCACATGATTGGGTTGTCAAGCATCTGACGCCTCCATTCAGCCAATGCAGTACCCGTATTCATCAGTCATTGACTCTATGTCTCAGTTTCAGACCACAAGGACAATTCTGCAAGCAGCAATCGCTTTACAAAGATCGCGATTGCTGATCTCTGCATTCTCTTCTGGTCAACCGAGACTGACTCTCTCAGACAGGCCCTGAGCCAATCAGACATGCCGCTGAGACCGAGTACCAGGCCGATGTGCGTCCACAAGAACGGAGTTGCTAGTGGGCGTTCAATGTCGACCAGGGCCGGATATGTCGGCCAGCCTCACGACCCCAAGAATGCTGATTCTTGATACATGTGATTTTCTCTGCTACTTTCAACGCACCGGCACGAGAAGCACACCTGAACTGGACATGAAACCTTCTTCCAACAGACGGGTACGAGTTTTGTCCTTTTCATGGCCAAGCGTCATCACCTGTGCGCGGGCGCGCACTGCGCTGACCTTGTGCTCCGGTTCGGAGGGCTCTCTTTCGACAACAAAAAGCACCCTGATGGGCCCCAAGTGCGTGGTCGTGCCACACTCAGCATGGTTGACGCGCTTACAGTGCACCGCTGGCCCGGATAGATCGCGGATCAGGTGTCTCCACTGGCTTAATGTCCTGGTCGAGATTACCAACATATCAGAAACAGTTCGTAGGGCTTCTTTAGCTCGTAGCTCGAAGAGAACAGGAACATTCAAAAAAAAAAAAAAAAAAACCATTGTCTAGCTCGCCTCGCTCTCGTCTACAACCACGTAGGGCATGCTTCTCATGTGTGCACGGGCTCCGCAGATCTCAGCGAGAATAGTCGACATTTGGCTCATACTAGCTATCTGGATGTGACCACCCGTCTCGTCGAGGTTCGGCTCGGCCCATCGCTTGCGTGCGTGGCGATTCGGGCAGCCTGCTCCAGAACCGTGACCCGCGACGGTCACAGCGATCGTGGCAAGCCTTATTCTTCTTCGGTATACTTCTCAGAGCGGAGTTACAAAGGCGGACTGCATAGGTGCGGTGTGCCACGTTCTGTCAATCTTTTCGCAGCCACGTGCGGGAAGCACTGAAAAGAGAATACGGGAGCGGGTGCTGATGGGTAACGGGGACGTGAGCGCCTAGTGGTCGGGGGAAGCCGGAGGTGGCAATTCTGCGCTCTGTCGTGTGGGCGGAGAGGGACGGATGCAGCTGTTAAGTGGGCGGAGGCGGGCGGAGCCCACGGGCATCGTGGAAATGGGGCGGCAGCTGTTTAGTTTGGGAGGGTGTGGCAACCTGGCCGTCGCTGGCGCAGGCCAGCGTAGTGAGGGTCAGGGTGCATTGGAGGATGGCTGGGGGGATGACGACGGCGCGCTGGGGAGGCGGGGACGAAGGACGTGCATGGGGAATGGCAGAGACGTCGCAGGGGAAGACAAAGACGGCAGAACGCAGCGCGAACGTGCGTCGCTATGAAAAAAAGCCTAACTAACACAGTTGTTTTTTTTCGGGGGGGGCGGCAAACAGGTCGCAAGCTCGTGGCGCACCACCTGCCCGTGCAGTCCTCGCCTGTTAACTCCGTTTGGAGAAGTATCTCCTGTGGGAATAATGCTGCCCACGATCGCTGGGACCGTCGCGCAACGCGGTTACGTGGCGGGCTGCCCGATTGGTCATGCGCGCGTACCATTGAGCGAGAGCGAGTCTCGGCGGAATCGGTGAACACGTCCAGTTACACCCTCCCCACATGCTGAATTCCATGGATGGCGCCAACGAAGTCCATGTATTACATGAAGTACAATCAAACACAGTCTATTGATAGGTCACTCAGTTGGCGCTTTCTTGATTTTATGTGTTTTTTAACTATATGCTGGGTGAGCCCCCCCCGCCCACCTCCCAACTTCTCCCCACTGCCCCTTGTCCTGTTGATTACCTCGTCATTTGCCCCCGCTACGCCGCGGAGCAGCCACAGTAGGACTGGCGCTGCGTGACGGTCAGTCGCTCACGCGGACGCTCCTTGCGCCACCACTGCTGTCGCTGAAACCGCAGACTTCCTCGCCGCCGCCCTGGCCGCTCACTCTCCCACTCTGATGGTTGTACGCGCCAAGTACGATGGGGGGTCCGTGCGACCCGGAAGAACCCTAGTGCCAAGACTGCTACGGCCACGGGCTCTGTCGGCTTTGAAACCACGCTGAAGGTTGCAGCCGATCCATCGTCGCCCCTTCATCACCGTCCTGGGGGGCAAGAAGGTCACCAACGAAAGTGCGAGGAGCCACCAGGTGTCATGCGAGATTTCAGGGTGACCGCGTCAGAGGCGCGTCCCACGGCGTCGCGACAGTGCGGGTCTGATTCAGTCCAGAAAAAACCTTACGGGAAACATGTAGATTCAATTGAGTAATCTAAAGATTACTCTATTTGGTACGTAAAAACCCCATTTTTTATTCCATCCATGGTGGAATCGCCTCAACTCTTCTTCACATCTCCAGAGTACTGAGCGGTGCCGCAAAGAGCTCCCCGACAATTGATCCTGACAGTAGAAAACCCCAAGCTTCTGAGGAGAAATAGTGAGAAACATTGCGGCTCTTTCTGGCCCCGCATACGACCACATGATTGGGTTTTAAAGCAGCTGACAGTGCTTTCCAGCCACTGCGGTGCTCGTAAAGTTTAGAACTTGACTCCTTCTCTCGGTTTCGGGCCACGGTGTCAGAATTCAGCAAGGCGCAATATTGATCCACTAACCCATTGGAACGTGGGAGATTTACTCTCCATAGTTACCCGCTCACAAAGCGTTCAGTGCTCAGCGCCACTTGAACTACTATAATCGCAAGTGTATTAAATACATTTCTTGTAACTTTTGCTCATTATGATCCAACAATATATGTATTCTATCGACTGGAGGGCGTCGAAAGTCTGCTCGCAGGCACGTATCCGTACACATCTATGAGATGTGTATGAAACTCATTTGCTGAATACATTGCACTTGGACCGTGTCTAATTGGCGCGCCACCTCAATACCGAGGCTGATCGTTGGGCTTGCGCCTTTTTATTGTACGTGCACTTTGGTGGATGAACTTGCCGCCACAGAGCCACCAAGCCTGGTCACAGTTGCTCTCTTGATGGATGGAGACCGTCCTCGAGTTCGACTCAGCTTCTTTCGGCCATCGACAAGGGGACACCGATTGCAGGTCAGCAAACGAGTGGTACATCTGTCGTGGCGACCACATAGTAGTTCGTGTCGTCCTGGGACCCCATTGCGAGGGTTTGACGCGTCACCGAACGACCTCAGGGTTCTGTTGCTGGGACCCTTGGGAATGCCTCTCTGCAATAGTAGAGACCAAGAGGCCTGCTGAAGGACAGTCGGACGGGGTGTTTGCGTTGGTGCTGATAATGCTCAGAGCAAGGTCTGGGAGACCGGAAAGTGGGCAATTTGATTGTCACGCTGAGACAGAAATGTGGTCTCCGGGAGCAGGCAGTGCGGAGAGTGGCACGTCAAAGCATCTTAGGGGGCCCAGAGTATTCGGTGGCGGAGCTCCACGTCATGCATCCGAGGCTGTGGTTCATGGCTTTCACAGGACAAACGTATGCATTTAAGACTCTATGCATGTATCAAAACATTAATTAATCAGGGTCTTTTACGGTTTTTTATTAGCCAACAACAGTTCACATACGTTCCCGGTTTCGCAGCGACGGCGGTGGCAATAGTATTTCTTCAGACCGATCCCTCACCCAATCCTAAATAAGCCCCCCGCGAAGCTGAAGTTGCGATGGTCGCCGACTGAATTCAGCGGCGTCAGAGAGGCGTTGCGGGACTGGACACACTTCTACTTTGAGAACGGACCCTCGACAGCACAGGATGACGAGACCATGCCAGCCAGCCGCTCCCCAATATCCCGCAAGGCGCGCGTGGAGCCCCGAAAGAGGGACACCACACACATGTCCTATGGCGAGGCTACTACAAAGCGTACGTCTACGGCCGAGCCAGGAGTGCGCACAGAATTAGCTTCCTGCGTGGACCTGCCAGACAGCGCGGCGAACCTCATGCACTCTTCTCGAAACAGCAGCATGCGGTGGTCTTCATCCAGCCCCGTGAACTGGTCGGCAGTGAGCGCGTGGGGTGAACGCGAGAAGCATAGGCGGATTGCCTCATGAAAGCTCGACATGCACCACGTCAGCTGCCTGCTCGTTGAACACCGTCGGGTCCAGAGCAGCCGCGAAGTAGTGCACACCGGTCTACTTATACATTCAAGTTTTTGTTGACGTCGTTCAAGACTTGGCTGATAGAGAGATTTACTCTGGTTGGATAAAACGTAATAAAACTGAAAAACCAAAAGCATTCACTTAAATCAGCTTTATCTATGTTAATTAAAGGAACTGGAAAGGATAAACATATCATTTTTGCCATCCATGCTGTGGTTGGCCAAGACAGTGGTCAACGAAACTAACACGCCGTACATTGATGACTGCTCATGGCTAGGCGGCAACACATGTTATATCTCCAAACACCCAACACGACGTGCATCTCCTCGCACTCAGGCTCCTCCCATTCGTGTATATATTGCTACGTCCGCCAAAAGTGATACATGCGCCCGGGCGGGTCACCGACACGCATTAAGCTTTTTTTGATCTCGCGATCGAGTCGTTGTCCAATGAGTGGCCGAGCCAAGTGCCCTTGTAGCGGACCATGCCTGGATCTGATCGCTATCCCCGTTGGTCATGGGACCATGCCCTTGTAGCGGTCGTCCAGTTGACTTGCGGGCCTGCCCGTCGGAGCGTGCCTTCGAGAGAGGCCATCAGAAGATGATCCCGTGACGTCCACCGCATGCCGTCACACGAATCAGAAGAACCCCTGCAAGACACCAGCACCCCCAGCCCTGCCCTGACAAAAAGAACACCTTCCACGTTAACACAGAGCCGCCATAGTTCCTGAAAAGAATGGATCCCCGTGTTGGGCACGGCCGGCCTATTCAAACCCCCCCGCCGTCCCAGGCCGGATTAAGACAAGCCCTGGTGGCTTAATGCTCGACAAGTCATAAATGTTTTCTGACAAGTTCTCTCTGGGCTCGGGTCTTCATCACAGCGGTCGCCCCACAGGTGCCCACTTGACGAAAATTAGGATGGCGGGCCCACTCATGTGCATCGAGACTGCGACGGAGTCGCTCGCCAAAGCTACGTTTCGCCTGGCCCCGCGCAGGGGAGGCATCTGGGGCACGGTTGTCGCAGGAAAAAGGTGTACGGTTAGGTTTTAATTGATCCATATTTTATTCTATAGATCAATCTATCTGGGTCTCTTACGTTTTACTATTAATCAACTGGAGTTCTTGTGCATCTTCGTCTTACATTCCTGATTCTGAGGCGACGGCGGCGGCAATTGTATTTCCTCCGACCGATCCCGTCTGCGCATCCCTAGGAAGCCCTCCTGGAAGCTGAGGCTGCGATGGTCGCCGTCTTTAACATCGGCGGTGCCACAGGGGCGTTGGCGAAACAGGGAACTCCGCTCTCTCCATCCTGCGCAGCAACCGCACTAAGAAGTCCTGGTCGTCCTCACAGATGTAAAGGCCATCCCTTACGTTGGGCTTCATGTGCACGAACATGAGCTTTGCCACCTCTCCATGGGTCAACCTGTTGCGAATAAGAAATTAAATAGACTTCTGCGTTGACAAGGACCTCTCGACAGCACAGGATGAGCGGGCCATACCAGCCGGCGCCTTCCCAATCTTCCGCAAGGCGGGCGCGGAGCCCCCAAAGAGAAACAACCACCCCCACAGGTCCCATGCAGAGGCAACCACGTCTATGACCGAGCCAATTCCACTTCTATGCTCAACTTGTTGAGTGCCTCCTTCAAGACCTGACTTATATCATATTTACTATGGTCGGATTATACGCAATACAGTATGAAACTAAAAAACGTATTGATTGAGGTAAATAAACGAACCGCAGAGGAAAACGTAACGTTTTTGCCACTACAGACGGGCTACTATCTATTACGTACTGACTTTCCGACCGACTGGCGTATCCATGCCATCATATGGCACGTCAGGAGGGAAATTGTGCAGTCACTTAAACTACAGAAGCCGTTAATGGGCGACCCTTACTGCGAGACGAGCCATGGATGGCAGGTATCGTGGAGGTTCGTGCTCGTGTGGCGTGAGCTGTCGCGGGAGCGTTGAGGGTCCCGCGTTTGGTGTTTCTTCTCGCTTACGGTGCATCTGGGAAGGCTGGGGAGTCCTCTACCGGCCAGCGGACCGGTCGCGAATCCGCCAACCAAAGAACCTTCGTTCCAATGCAGCTGTCCTCGCACCATTCCGCGCGCCTGCGGGCTGCGTGCCAGGGCGCAGGACCGTGGTCGTGGGCCAGACCCCCCGCGGCCTACCCATCACATGAACCAAGGACTGGGCTCAACACGCCCGCCAGTCGTAGCCACCAAACCATGGCCGAGAGTTCGAGTTCTGTGGCAAATATCACCACACTTTCACTGGTGAACGCTGTCGCGGTGGAAGAGCTCCCGCGGTTTCCACATCATGGTTGGTATAAAAAAAATCGATGTATGAATCAATGTTTCTACTTTAGATGTTTAAGTAGATGTTAATCAGTTGGCGCTTTCCCGTTCTCTACTATGTTCATTAAAATGTTATGGGTGAGCCCCTCTCCCGCTCCCACCCTTCTCCCCACTGCCCCTTGTCCTGTTCGTTATCTCACTATTGACCACTGCCATGACATTTCCACCCATGTGCCCCAGTGCGCACGAAGATCGGGCATCGAATATTGATCTAAGCTGTAGTGAAACATTTCGGTAATGCCTCAAAGGGACAGCATACTGCGGTGTCTTGCTGAGTGTTTATGCTGAGATTGCGTCTGTGGCTGTATCTATGGTCTCGACAGGATACGTTCGCACTGTACTGTTCATTCAATAATTGGCGCACTTGAGTGCGAGGCCTCCGGTCGCTGGTTCGCCGCTGCAGCGGAGAGCTCCCAAGCCCGAGACCCGTCTGGCACTGGCTGTCCTTGCGGGCGGGCAGGCAGCGGCGTGCGGGTGGTGTTGAACGTGAGAGCACGCGACCACGGTGGCCATTCCTGGGCCTTTGTCAGCGGGTGAAGCCGCTAGTATGCCTCCCCTCGGCGGCCCGGGAAGAGTTTAGTGACCCTTCAAGAGTCAACCCAGTACACATGCCGTACTGGCCGGTGGGATCTCGTGGGAGGGCTGGCGAGGAGGCGGTGCCCACAGCGTTAGTACAGGCACAACGGCTCAATGGGAACTACCGTTGGTGGCCTAATGGGGGATGTGATCAGCCACCGAGGCACGATTTCTTGACACACATGAGGAGTTACGACGGTCCGTTCGCTTTTCGGTGAGACGTACTTCCTTGGGCAAACGTCGAAAAATGGTTGGACGTCAACACGAGACATACATAGGTCTACAGAACGTGGCAACGTGAGCACCACACCATCGCTCTGGTTGCATCGTTATGGCTGTGAGAGACGCGAGCTCACAGGCTGAGGCGGCACAAGTCTGAATCTCCGTGCCTGTCTCTGCGCTTCGTGTGCACGCATTGGTCGGCAGCAGCTGGGAACACTCGCGTGTTTTCTCACGCTGTCGACCAACAGTCCAGTTCAGGGACACCCCGGTTCAGGGACACCCCAGTTCAGGGACACCCCGGTTCAGGGACACCCCAGCTGTGAGCTGCAGCAATAGGTACAACACAGTTGTGCAAAAGAAATGGAAATGAAACTTCAGCAACCAATCGGTCTGTGGAACGAGAGCGCCCCCTTGCGCGACGGATGCCGTCGGTGCTATACGGTGGCAGACGGGATAGCGGCGTTCCCGGTCCCCCCCACCCGCCTGGAAGCGGTCACTGGTGCACATGGTGGATTCAAACTCTCGCCGCCAGGTGAATGCCGGCCTCTTCGTCAGCGGTGGGGCTCCCCACGCCCACCCCGGCGATTGACGAGGAGACACGTCCGGAGCTCCCCACCGAGGGCGGAAGCGGCGCAGCGCTCGCAGACCAGAGCGGATCCCCCCCCCCACACGCTGTGCTGCCGAACGCTGCCGGGCGCCCGGCACACGCCCTTACTCTGCCTCCCCCCTCCCCCCTCCGACGACCGCTGGCCCCTGGATGTGCCCTTAGCACCGAGGTCGGCACTGCGGGCGCAGGACACGCGACGCCCGCCGGGTTGGTGTGCCTTGCGCCGCCCACGGCGCGCCGCAGAGAAGAGCATCCGCGTCCGCGACGGCGGGGAGGAGCCGCGCGACGCGCCGCACCGACGAGCAGCTCTATTAGGGGGATGCCGACCTGTAATGGGGAAGGGGCTCGGACAACGTTGGTGTGTGGGGGGTGGGGGAGGGGGGGGGGAAGTTTTGAGCCGAGACACGCCCTGCATGTTGGTGGCTGCGCTGAGCCGCCGGGGGTGTGACAGGCTGGTGCGGACGAGTGTCGCGCCGCCGCGCACCGCCGCCAACGCCACTGTCGCGTGGCAGCGTCTCGGCAACGCCCGCGGCGCGCCCGGCTCATCACCTCGGGCGGTGACGCTCGTCGGCGTCGCACAGGGGACGTGCCCGCGCGCCGACGCTCCCTGCGTTTTGCGACGGGAGGCCGCAAACGCGTGACACGCTGCCGCCGACGCTGTCACGGACGCTGCCGCCGACGCTGCTACTGACGCCGAAGCTGTCGCCGACGCTACGGGACGCTGGCGCCGTCGTCGCTGCCGACGCGGGTGCCAAGACAGCCACGACCGCCGCGACCACGGCCGCATCTGTCCCGACGGCCGTCACCGCCGGCCCGCCGACCCCACTGCAGGTGCCGTCATCGTCGCTGCGTCATACCCTCCTGATCGCGCACGCTGCGTTGCTCACTCGCCACTACCTGCTGCGTTCGCCCAGGTTATTGAGGAACGACGCGGCTGAAGAGAATTTGGGTGAGAGGAGGAGAGAAGACGGGAGGAGGTTGTTGGTGGGAAGAGGCAGGGGAGAGGGGAGCGCTTGTTGGCGGCCCCGCCGCTGCCAAGGTCGTAGAGGCCACGACGTCGGCACCTCCCCCCCGTCCGATGCGCGCTGCCCGATAAGGGCGGGAGGTACATTGGGTCCTTGAACTGCGAATGTTTGCTGCCATCCCGTGAGCCCTTGGGGTGACCGACAGCTGCGGCTGACGCAGGGACAGAGTGTCGGCTGTGAGAGGGTTAAGGGGTGGCGGCGTATTTGGCACATCTGTCTGCCTGTCTTTCCGCTTCCCCGCCCTGCCGCTGCGCCTCGCGCCTGCCTGTCTGCTCGCCACTCTGCCTGCCGCCGCCGCCGCCACCACCGCGAGAAGAAGACTAGGCAACCACCCGTGCTGCTGCGGCCCCCCAACCGCCGCTGTGACCTTGCACCGCCACCCCGCAGCCACTGCGCCAGGGTCGCACATGCCCTCCTCGCCAACCGGCCCGCCTCTCCACCGTGCCACCGCTCCACAGCGGCTGCTGACGGTAGTGACGCCGACAATAGCGGCGTGGTTGCCGGTGGTGGAAGTGCGTGGAGGAGAGGGGGGGGCGGGGGCAGCCGAGGGAACAGCAGTCGACGGGGTTGACCGACACTGCCCTTCTTACTGTTGGTGAGCCGGAGAGAGAAGGGAAAGGGGCAACGGGGGCGGGGGGAGGAGGGGGGACGAGGGGGAGCGCACGCCGTTGAGGTCGACGACTTCCGCTCGTCGGCAGGCGTCCCGTCATTCGACGAACGCCGGCCGTTGCGGGACCAGTCGGTGGGGGGGCGTTGCGACTCGAACGCATCCGGGGGTCGGCCAAAGAGGTAAGGGACCGCCGACGCGCACCTCGCGGGGTCCCCCACCACCTTGTGGTGTGACGACCGCGTGAGGGAGGCACCCACAGTGCCTCATTCACCACCGTGGCACGCCTGCCAGGCATTATTCTCGTCGCCCCCTGCCGACGAGGCTGCTCCAACCATTCCGGGTCGGACAGGCGGGCTAGTGGTGCTGCGTTCCAACGGACGCCGCCGTACAGGACGTCGCGGAAGGACGCGTCGCCGTCAGCGCGACTTTGTGAAGGCGAAGGGCCGGACGGTGGGGGGGGCCGGCGGCGGCGGCGCGTCTCCGCTTCCCGTGCCCTGATAACTTGCGTTGTGGGGAGTCGTTGATGAGGACGACGGGCGGGTGTGAGGGGGACTGGACCACCCGTACGGACCGAGTCACGCCATCCACCGGTGTTGGCACGCTGGGCGCGTTTCACGGTTAGGATGGGGCAGAAGCGGCCGCCGAGAACGCCCCCCAACGGTTCTTCATCACCAACACTGCCTCCATTGCCACCGCCGCCCCCACCACCACCGCCGCCGCCGCCTCCACCGCGGCGATGGCCTGACCACTCGTTTGGCCTCGGGGACGCTACTGGCCGGCCACCGCGGCCGCCCAAGGGGTCAACAGTGATGGCGATGACGATGCCGGGCGCGACAGCAGCTTCATGCGGGCGTTTGCCGCCCGCCACAGGGACCACCACCACCCCTTCGCCGCCGCCCAACACGCCACGTTCTTTTGCTACAACGGCCAGTGGTGAGGGCGGCGGCAGCGGCGGCAGCAGTTACGGTGGCAGCGGCGGCGGCGGCGACAACCGTCGTTGGGCGGCCTCGTACATTGGCTCGGTGCAACCCCTCGCTCTGCCGCACCCACCTCAAGAGTTGCGACGGCCACCGCTGCTGCCTTCACTAGCGCCAACACAGCGAGCCGAGGCAGTACTGCGGGGGGATGGGGGCACCCGCTTGAGCGGCAGTGGCGACGGGGACGGCGCCAGCGGGGCCGCCAGGGGAGTGCACCCCATCATGGGAGGACCGCTTCGCCCTGCAGCACGGCAGCAACGGGCGGGGGTGTATGGACCACATGCCTCAGCGCATGCCATCCCTGGACTGGTGCCATTTCACGTGGCTTCGTCGCCCACCACACCGGCGACGGGGGAAGTCACCACACTGGCAAGCGGCACACTTGGTAGCATCGATGGTCGCCGCGAAATGCCTGGTACGGCGAGTGGTCATGCCCCAGCCGCCACTGCTGTCGCCGCCTCGGCAGCGTCCCACCCGCCCAACCTCTCCGGAGCAGACAGTTGGCGTCTGTTGCCGCCGCTCCTGTCGCCCGATGAGCCAGTGAGACGCACACCAGGGGTGTCACCCCTGACGTTGACGCTGCCCCCCCTTCACACCATGCTTCGGGGGATGGGCGGTGGCCGCGGGGGCGGGGCAAGAGCAGCGCAGCAGACGAGTGACCACCTTCCGTTTCCGGTCGGCGGCGAGTTGCGGCCGCCGGTGCGGGCATCAAAACGACAGCGTATGTCGTTGCCTGTAGATAGACGTGGGGAGGGGGCGGCGACGGAGGCAGCGGCGGGGAAAACAGCGGCAGGGGGACCTGCGGCGTCGGGGGCGACCGCGAGAGGGGCGGCGGTGGTAGCTGACCATTGGCCGTTTGCCCGTCACCGGGCCATCCCCCCGCCCCTGTCGTTGTTGCCCGCTCGCGACCATGGAAGCCCCAGCGGCGGCGGCAGCAGCTCTACCGGCGGCTTGCAGTCCACGGCGGCGGGCCCCACTCGGATGGCATCGATGCCATGCACCAGCACAGCCATGCTGTCAGTAGCGCAGGGCTACGCTGACAGGAACTACGGCGGCGTCGGCGGTGGACGTGGAGGTGGCGGTGGAAGTGGAGATGGAGGTGGCAGTGGCGCGAGAGGCGGTAACGGACAGGTACATGGCAGACCCGGCGCCACGGCCGCTGGTGGCGCCGACAAAGTGCACGTCACTCACCACTTCCACGTCTGTGGCCACGTGAACATCACGACAACACCGGGGTCGACCGTTCGCATTGCGGGGCTGGGCGCCGGAGACACATTCACCCGGATGGGGGCAGCGCCTCCTGAGGAGCGAGGCCACGGTGAAGCGGGGACATCGCCACCGCTGTCGCCGCCGCCGCGGCGCTCGTCACGGTCGGAAGAGACGCTCCCGTGGAAGCCACGCGCAGGCACTGCGGAGCCAACAGGTGCTTCGGCCGACGGCGGCAGCAACCGGCGTGGGGAGGTCGCACGGTCGCCTCGGCCGCCGCTGGGTGCCTCGCCACCTGCTGCTGAGCGGCGCGATGGACAGCGGCGGGCAGCGTTCATGGCGAGCGTGCTACCAGTACGGCAAGGCCCGTTCCGACCAGCAGCGCCGCCGGTTCGGCAGCCACCGCGGCCACCGCCGCCACCACCTCACCGACACGCGCGATCTCCTCGGGACGGCGAACCGCAAGGCCTGCCGCCCCTCCACTCGCTTCTACTCCACCGTCCACGGTCGTCTAAACCGGCGTCCAACACGGAAACCTTCAGTACGGGCGGTAGCCAACAGCCACGTGAGGATACAGCAGCGCCGGTGCCGGCAGCGACATTGTCAATGGCCACTGCGGCGGCCGGCAGCGGCGCCGCCACCGGCCGCAGGGGCGGTCTTGACGACAGCGCCTCTTCTTTGCCCGCTAAAAACACGAGCGACGGCGGCGGTGGTCGGGCCAGTGCTGCTAGCGACGGTGGCCCCTCCTCCGGCCTTCTCGCCACCACCTCGACGTCCTCCTGGGAGCGTCATGACGGGCGGAGGGTAGCTCCCGACGTGTGCGGTAGGCAAACGACGAGGGATCCTCGCCTCCCGTACGCACGTCAAACGATGCGTGGCAACGGCGGCGGCATAGGCCATCACGCCAAGATGGTTCCCGGCCGGCCGGTGACGTACCCTGGCCAGCCCCTGCCCCTTCTCCAATCCAAGCGGCCTCGACCAAACCACCGTCAAGGGGACAATGGCAACGTCCCTCCAGGGGGCAGGGGGCGGGGCTTCACGTTGCTGTCAGAGCTCCCCTCAACGGCTCTGGGGGCCTCCGCCGAGAACTATGGATGGCCTTCACGGACCGACCCGGCTGTCGCGGCAATGCCGTCGTCACCGCGGCGGCGACCACGCAGCCGAATCGAGGAAGCAGCCAGTAAGGTGACCCACCCCCCTCCCCCCGCAACCCCCACGGGCTTTACGCCGTTGCCGCTCACCCCCTTGTTACCTATGGCGTCTCTACCGCCGCTGGGCGTGGCTGCTGCGCTTACGACAGCAGCCAGCATTGGCTGCCAACAAGGGGGGGGGGGACGCCGAGTTTTGCCGGTGGGAGGAGGGCGCGGCCGTTACTCGTCCCCGTCCGCTTCCCCAGGCAGCGCCAGCGGCGGACCGCTGCTGCCACCGCCGCGCGGACCCCCGCCGACCGCCTTCAACCCGACGGGCCTGGCAGGCGACCGGCGGTCATCGCCGCCACACCCCTGGGAACGGGGTGGTAGACACGGCGTCGGCGGCGGGGGCGTCGGCAGTGGCGGCGGTGAAGCGTGGCGCAGCACCTGTGGCAGCGCTCCGAGCGTTGGCGCATCAGACGGACAGGCGACTTCAACGACTGGCGGCGGCCTCGGTGCGGGAGCTGGTGGCAGTCGTGTTCGCGGCGGGGGTGTCAGCTCGGGGTTAGTGATGAGCGGTGCAGCCGGTAGTGGCGGGGGTGGCAGTGGCGGGGCCGTCGCCCCACCAGGCTTGGATCTTTCTGACTGGGAGAACGTCGTGTCGCTTTACGTCGAATGTCATTCCGCGCGTGACGGGCGGCCGGTGGCGGACTGGGTCAAACCACCCGATACGCGTGGCATCGGCAGTGGGGCAGGCATAGCGGCGATGGGTGGGGGGAGAAGCACCAGTGGTGGCAGTGGCGGTCGCAGCGGTGGCGGTGGCCAGAGCAGTGGCCTCGGTGTGGGGGGAGGCACACCCGGCGTTGGCCATGGCGCCCGCCCTGGGGTCGGAGGCGGTGGCAGTGGCACTGCCTCCATCAGCTGCTACAGCGACGTGACCGGCGGTGGCAGCGGCGTCGGCGGTGGCGTCGGCGGAAGCGGCGGGGGCAGCGGCGGCCAACACAGCGCGGCGGTTGTGGCTGCGGCAGCCGCCACCAGTAGCGGCGGCGACGACCGCAAGCGAGTGGAAAAATGGCGCACCACAGGACGGACGTTTGAACTTCTTGGCCGCCCCCTCTTTGAGGAGGCCATCGGTTACAAGCGTGACGTCGACGGGCGGCGGACCAAGCAGAAAATCTACCTCGTCGTTGCCCGCTGCCGTGTCGTCTCGGAGATGCGGCGGAAGAAGGAGGCCATCCCAGTGAATGCCGCGGAGCTGACGGCGCTTATTGACCGGCGGCTGGAAGAGAAGCGGCTGGAGCGCGATCGAGCCCGGCACGAGAGGGAGGGAGGAGGAAGCGGAGTAGGAGGGGGGGGGGAGGGGGAAGGTGGGAGGACGGGAGGAGCGGGAGGAGCGGCGGGAGCGGGGGGGGCGAGCGGAGGGGGGGGGGGGGGGGAGGAGGGGGGGCAGGGGCAGCAGTCGGGGCTACGCCGACAGGAACTGCCGGAGCGGCCGGGGCGGCTGGGGCGGCTGGAGTGGCAGGCCAAGATCGAGGCACACCGGGTGGTGGCGGGGGAGGGGGTGAAGGGGATGGCGCGGAAGGGCAAGGTGGGGCGGTGGCGGGCGGAGCGGGTGCCCCGGCTACCTCAGGATGACTTGCGCTGGGTTGGGGGGAGCATTCACGAACTCGGCGGCAGGTGGCGCGTAGTCTCGAGCCCTGGTTTCACCGGTGGACCAGACCGCTTCCACTCTTGCAGGCTGTGTTCCGGAACCGAACGAAAGGGGATGTATCCCACCCCGCACACAAGGGCAGTGCAAACCCCATAAGTCTGCACGGCAGCTTGGCGACGCTGCAGCCGTCGACCCAACGCTTCACGTCGTCCCTGTGCGCTTCCCGTCCCTCGTCCCCATACTTAAATGTTTTACACCTTGCGCCTTCCTGTGCGCACCTTCCTTCCATCCTTCCCTCCCGCCTTGGCCCTCCCCCCGACACCACACTCTCGCCCCCCTCCCCCTCACAGCTGCTCATACTCTTCGCGGATTTCTGCCAGCAGCGTCCGTCGGACCCCTCTTTGCAGCAGCCGATGCTCGAGGTACTCGGCCCAACTCAGCCCCCCGCACGCCGTCGTGGCGGCCCCCGTCCCCACGTCGCACCTAGGGGGTGAAACGGCCGCCACGTCCCGTTGGCGGCGTCGGCGGCGAGCCGCCCCCCGCTGCTGCTCTATTTCCCACTCGAGGCGGAGCACATCGGCCACCCGCCCAAGCGTCGTTGCGTAAATGGCGACCCCGCTGACGAGAAAGACAATGGTAAAGACGTGCCCCACGTCGTCTGGATGAGGGGAGATGAGGCCAAAGGTGGTCAGGGAACTGACGCTCGCCAGCAGCGCCCGCGCCGGGGGGAGGCCATCGTGGGTGGCAAAGAAGAGGGCGCCCACGCCAATCCACGTCCACAGCAGCGTGTAGCCCGACAGGACGCGGCCAATGGCGCTCCCGGCCACGTCGCTAACAAAGGCCGCTAGCTCACGCCGCAGGTCGGCTACGCCAGGGGGAGGCGTACTCGAGTCGGTTTGCGCAGGCGGTGACGGCTCGACGGCGCCGTCAGCGTCGACAAGGCCAAGCGTCTCAAGGTCCTCATCAAGGAGGACCTTGGAGCCTCCCCCCCCGAGGTATAACACCTCCACCGCCGCTTCAAAAGTTTGAGGCAACGACAGCGACCGGAGGAGGGACACAATGGTGAGGGCATCGGCGATGAGGAGCGCGACGCCGCGTAGTTCGTCCACTTTGCACTCACTGTGAGGGGACTGGGGAGAACCGCGGCGCCTCACAGTGGCCGCCACGGTGGCAGCGTCCCGGCCCACGGAGTCCGCCCTACGGCCATCACCTCGTGGGACGGTCGCCAACGCGGCGGCTGCCATGCCCTCCCCCCCCCCTTCCGCAGCAACCCCCGGGCGTCCCGCCTCCGCCGTCCGCGCCACGCTTGCCTGCACAAACAGGGCAATCGCCCCCGACGCCAGCACGTTGCCCGTCAGCACATAGGCTGCGGTGAAGAGCTCAGACGCGGAGCTCGTCAGCGCCACCCCCGAGTACCCAACGCACAGCGCCGCTTGGACGGCAAAAAAAGCAGCGTCCACGGGGGACCACCCCTCCAGCCCCATGTACACGGCTGTGCCCATGGACACGTACGCCGCCGTGACGGCCGCCGCGCGCGGGATGACGCGCCGCCACACGGGGGTGGTCTCCTCCCCGTCCAAGTCATCACCCTCCTCGTCGTCGTACGCGAGGGCGTCAGACGGGGGGGCCACATCCACCGGCGCGGAGGGCGCTGCCACTGAGAAAGGGGGGGGGGAGCATGGGGGGGAGGGGGGGCGAGCGGCAGCCACCGTCGACGCTGACAGGGGTGCCAGCAGAGGCGGCGGCGGCGGCGGCGGCGGCGGTGCTGGCCACGAGTACAGCTCGGCGGGGGGCGCCTCCGTTCCCCCCCCCCCCCCCCATCGGAGGCGGCCGCCCATGGCGGGGGCGCCGCCCCCCTACGCCGCCGCGGCGGTGGCGGCAGACGCTGGGCCCGGGCGCCCACGGTGCCGCCCCTGCAGCGGCAGCGGAGGGGGCTGGCGCCGCCCGCTGCGGCGGCGAGCGTCGGCGAATGGGGCGGCGCCTGCGGCGGCGGCCGCCGCAACGGCCGCGCGGCGGCCCGCGACGGGCGCCACGACGCCGGCGCGGCCGCGGCGGGGCCCGCGGCGGGGGGTGGCCGGCTCAGGCGCGGGGCGGCCACGAACCCGGCAGCCCCAAGCGCCACCCGCCGCGTGCGGGGCGGCAGCACAGGGGCGGCCAGCGCGGCGGGGGAGGCTGCCGTCGCCGTCGATGTCGCCACCGCCGTCGTCGCCGCCGCCGCCGCCGCCGCCGCCGTTGACGGGGTGGCTACAGGCGTGGACGCCGCCGCCGCCGTCGCCGCCACCGCCGCTGCCAGCCGGCGACCCGTCGGGGGGCGGTGTGGTGCACCCGCCCGGCAGCCCCTCACCCGGACGGCGGCGGCTGCCGACGAGGCCGACGGCGGGGGGGTCCAGGCGGGTCGGGCAGCCACGGCGGCCATCCGAGGAGAGCAGAGGAGTGGGGCGTAGAAAGGGTGGGGGACGGGCTGCGCGGGAGGGAGGGCGGTGCGCCCCGATGGGGCGGCGGCCGCGGCAGGCACCTACCCCCCAGGCGGCACAAGGGCGCGGGGGAGGGTGCGCACCGTGCCGCCAATGGTACATACGGCGGGGTGCGCCTCGGCCTTCTCAGACGACGCCCCGTGGGGCGCGGCATGAAGGGGGCGGGCCATCGACGTGGGGGCGCGGGCCCCCGACCCTCTCTTTGGCGGCTGCTCAGAGAAACACGCCCACAGCCGTCCGACTGAGGACGGACGACACGGGGGAGCTTTGTGCCGTCTGGGGAGCTGTGGGCGCGGAGCGATCCAGCCCAACCCCCCCCCCACCTTGGGAACCTCGTCGTGGATTGGGCTGGACGGCCGGAGCTCCGCATCCGGATACAGTAGCTATGTGTCCATAGGCTGCCGGCGGTGCGTGCCACGCCGCCGCACCACGGCTGCGGGCCACAGCTCTCGAGGAGGCAAAGACACTTGACGGGGGAGCACACGCACCGACGAAAAAAGAGAGGAGACGTTGGCCGCCGTCGACGGTTGCCCATGTACAGTACGTACTGTACTGTACCGCAGACAGACGCTCAGCCAATCAATGGGCAAGAAAAAAACGGGGTCAGGGGCCATGTTCCGCTCGTGCGCACCCACAAGAAGCCAGCCCAACCAACCTACGTGCGCACCCGTTTCATTTTTTTTCGAGCGCTCCCACCCCCCCCCCCCCCCCCCCCCCCCCCACCGCGCTCCCCCAGTGTGCCAGCGGCGATGGCGGATCACGAGGCGCCGGCGGCTCCCAACGTCACGGCACGGCCACGGTGGGCATCCGCCGCACACAGTGTGAGCGGTGGCGGCGCCCACACTGGTGGCAGCCGGCCCGCCCGACGGTTTGACCACCTGCTCGGTCACCCCCACGGTGGCCTGTTTCTTTTGAATCGCGGGCCCCCCTCCCGGCCACCCGGGCCACCGCCGCCTGTTGCGAGTCCCAGGCCCCCCCCAACCCCCCCCCCTCCATTGCACAGTCGGTCCCCCCCGCGTCCCTGGCACACACCCAATGGCCCGAGCCGGGCCAAGCTCCCGCGCGCCCCCCCCCTCCCCCCCCCCACGGGGCGGGGAAGAGGGGCCCCACCCCCCCCCCCCCCCCCCCCCCGCCGCTGTCACCCTCTTGCTTTACACTGGTCGCCCTCCTTGAAACCACAGCCCGGGGGGGGGGGGCGAGTGGGTTGGTTGGCCGCGCCGCCGTTGGCGCCCGCACGCACCTCTCCCCCCCCCCCCCCGCCCCCCCCTCCCCCACCGGGGCCCCGCGTGTGCCCGCGGTGGGAGGGCGTGGCGGGGGGGTGGGGGCCCGACCCGCCACACCCGCCCCCACGCGTTTTTGAAACGGCGGGGCCACCAGACTGGTGTGCCACCGTCTACGCCCCCGTCCTGACGAGCGCGTGGGACAACTGGCAACGGGGCCCCCCGCAGCTGGGAGCGGGGCGGGGGGGGGGGGGGCGGCGCCGGCGACTGGGCACGGCCGACGCGGGGGGGGTGGGGGGGCCCCCCCGCCGTGGGGACGGCGGCGGCCCAGGCCAGCCGCCCCCACCCCCCCCCCCCCGGCCGCCCCCCCCCACCCACCGCGCCCCCCCCCCGCCGTGGCGACGGCGCCACCTGCACCGTGCGCCGCCGTCTCCCTTCTCCCCCCGCCCCCGCCAAACCGCCCGCGCCCGTCCCAAATCCCGTCTGGGCCCCCCTCTCTCCCCCCGCCCGCCTCCTCCCCCCCCCCCCCCCCCCCCGCAGCCAGCCCCCGCCACGAGCTCCTACGACGCTGCCGACGCCCCTCCCCTCCCCCCCCCCCCTCCCAACTCTCTGCCCCCCCCTGCCCCCCGACCGCGTCCGTCGCACCGCCCGCCGCCAGCCCGCCACCCCCCGCCGCCGGTGGTGCCCGGCGGGTGCCCCGCGCCGCTGCCGCTGCCGCCCCGCGCACCCGCCGCCGCCGCCGCCGCTGCCCGCCGCCGCCGCCGCCGCTGCCGCCCGCCGCTGCCGCCCGCCGCCGCCGCCGCCGCCCACGTGGGCGCTGTCGGCTCTCACGCCCCCCCCCGCCGGCGGCGCGCGCGCGCGCGTGGTGCGCACCGACCCCCGCGGCCGCCGCCCCCCGCCCCACACCCCCTCCCGTCGACGTGTGTCCCCCCCCCCCCCCCCCCCCGCGACGCCCGTCCCACCCCCCCGCCCGCCCGCCATCCCCACCCTCCGTTCATCTCCCTTCGTTGTTTGACCCCCCCCTCCGCCCCCCTGTACGCCGACCCCCACCCGCCGCTCCGTTCTCCCCCCCCTGCTGCCCCGCTTGGTCGCACTCCCCCCTCTTTTGTCTCTGTCCCACAGACCCCCACCCCCCCCACCCCCCACCTTTCTGATATGGACGATACGGCGCTGTTGGGGGTCAACGGCGCCCCCACGGGCCCTATGGACGATGGCGTCTCTGGTACGGCGGGCGGCGGCGGGGGAGGCGGAGCCGGCGGCGGCGGGGGTGGTGGCGGCGGCGGTGGCGGCGGCGGCGGCGGCGGTGGCGGCGGCGGTGGCGGCGGCGGTGTCGGCGGCGGTGGGGGTGTGGTCGCCACCGCCACCACCCCCGCCGGGCCGGTGGGGGGGCAGGCCAGCGTGGGCGGCGCGGTCACCTCCCAGGCCGTTGCTGGTGGGGGTGGGGGTGGCGGCGCGGGGGGTGGCGGCGGGCCGGGCGCCGCCGCCGCCCCCCTGCGGGTGAATGACGAGACGTTTATGCGGGCGACCGTCCAAAAGACGGTCAAGGAGGTGATTGGCGCGGAGGAGTACGCGCACGCGCGGACGGACGGGTGGACCAACGACATTGTGGACAACCTGGTCAAGAACCTCGTTGCGCTGGACCGGTCGTACAAGTATATTGGTGCGTTTTTTTTGGGGGGGGGGGGGGGGCGGACGCGCGGAGAAGGAGGGTGGGGAGGGAGGGGGGGGGGGGGGGGACTGGGGCACACGGGGATGGAAGCGACGGGGAGGGGGGGGAGGGGGAAGGGGCAAGACGACGCGCGCGCGCGCGCTCCGCGGCGGGGGGCCGCGGGGGAGGGGGGGGCGTCCCAGCGGGGGTGGCGGCAGCCACGGCCGTGGCGGGCTGTGGCCCCCCTTTTGACCGCGCCGCTTGGGGGAGAGAGCCGCCGCGCTGACGGCGGTCGCCCGCCGGGGCGGCGGCGTCGGGGGGGGAGCCCCGTGGGCAGAGCAGAGGCCGCGCCGGTCCCGACGACGGGGCGGGGCGGCCCAGCCCACCCCCCCGTCCGCGCCCGCCGCCGTGACCGCCGGCGGCAGCGGCGCTGGTGCCCGCCGCCCCGGGGTGGCCGCCCGCTGGCGCGGTGCGGGTGCGGGACGCTGCCGCTCCCCGTCACGCTGCCGTCACGGCCGCCGCCGCCGCCGCCGCACCCCCCCGGGTGGTCGTTACCGCGCGCCGCCGACCTGCTGCCGGGGTGGGCGTGCCGGCCCTGCCGGCCCCCCCCGCCACCGGTTGGCGCATGGGTGCCCTGCCCTGCCCGTCGCGCGCTCGGCGGGGGGGGGGGGGGGGGGGGGGGGTGTCGGCCGCGGGGGGGACCCCCCCGGGGGGGTGGGGGGGGGGGGGGGGGGGGGGGGGCGCTTTGCCCCCCCCCCCCCCCCCCCCCCCCCTCCTGACGCCCTGTGGCCGGCGGCCGCCCGCGCGCGCGGTGCGGTTAGGGTGGGGGCAACGCCGCCCGTCGCCGGCCTCTGAGGCGGCTGGCGGCCGGCCGTCTGGGCGGGTACCCCTCGGTGTGCCCCCGTGCCATGGGCGAGCTGCTCGTCTGCCCCCGAGGGGGGGCGTGGGGGGGTGGTGTGTGGGCGGCGGGCATGGTGGTGCCGCCCGCCAGGACCCGTTTTTTTGCTCACCACCCCCCCGCCTCCACGGTGGGGGGGTGCGGGGGGCCATTGGGGTGACGCCCGCCAGGACCCGTTTTCTTTTTGCTGACCACCCCCGCCGCCGCCACGGTTCTTCCTGGCGTCGCTGATGTGCTGCCCCGCTTTTTTGCCTGCCGCCCCGTGTGTGCCGTCCCCTCCCCCCCCTCCCCCCCCCCCCCCCCCCCCCCCCCCCTTTTCCCGATATTTTTTCCCCGCCCCTGCAGTGACGTGCATGATTGTCCAAAAGTGTGGGGCGGGCATGCGGTCGTCCACGCAGTGCTTTTGGAACCCAGCGTCGGATATTGGCCTCTCTGTACAGTACGTTGGGGGCGGTCGTCTGGTGGGGAGGTGGGGGGGGGGGGAGCCGCGGGCGGGGGGGTCGGGGGGGGGGGGGGGGGGGGGATTGGATTGGCTGCCGCCGCCGCGCGCCACGTTGACGCTGTGCGGGTGGCGGGGGTGGGCGTGGCCGCGACGGCGCTGCGGTGGGAGCCGCTGGTGCTGACCCGCGTACTCGCCCTTGTGGGACCCGTTTTACCGTCCGCTCCGCTTCTGTCTTGGTGGCGTCCTCCTCCTCCCCCCCCTCTTTGGTGTCTGCACGACGGCACCACCACAGGGTGGAGAACCCGTCCATGTACGTCATCACGACGGTGTTTGCTTGCAAGGCGTGACCCGCCGCGTCGTGTCCGTGGCGGCAGCGGTGGGTGGTGGCGGTGGCGGTGGCGGTGGCGGTGGGTGGTGGCGGTGGCGGTGGCGGTGGCGGTGGCGGTGGCGGTGGCGGTGGCGGTGGCGGCGCCACGTTGCCCCAGCGGGGCGCCGCGTGCGCGGCTGTCGTGTTTTGGGTGGCGGTGTGGGGGTATCATGCGGGGGCAGGGTAGAGGGAGGGGGAGGGCGGGGATGGATGGATGGGCGGGCGGGTCGCCCCCCCTGGACAGGGGTACGCTGGTGGCGGGCCGCGCTGCGCGGCCCCGTGGCTGACCGGGCGCCCGCGCGTGGGGGGGGCGGCCTGCTGGTTCGGTCCCCCCCCCCCCCCCCCTGCCGCCGCCGCCCGCGCCGCCAGTGTGCGTTGCGGTGGGCAGTGGTCGACAGGCGCGGGTGCGGGTGGGGGTGTGGCCGGCTGGCGGCGCCTGCGTAGGGGGGTGGTGTTGTGGGGTTTGGCGTGGGGTGCGGCGGGGTGGGGCACGGTGGGTGGGTGGGCGGGGGCAGTGGAGAGGGCGGTAGGATCCGTCGTGGGGAGGGGGTTGTCGTCTGTGCTGTGTGCTGGTGTGTGCGCGTTCTCTCTTTCTTTTCTTTTTTTTTGCCCTTCGTGCTGTTGGTGGCCTTGTGGTATACAGGCTGGGCGGGATGAGTGCCGCGCTTGGCGCGCGCTGATGGAGGGGTCGGCGACTGGTCGCCCGCGGTCGTGGTGGGGTCGCGCCCCCGCTCCGCCACCGCGGTAGCCGTGGTGGTGGCGCGGCAGCTACAGGGGGATGGGGGGGGCGAGCTGGGCAACCGGCCCGGGCGGGCGCGACGTGGCGCGGCCTCTGTTCGTCCCGGCCCTGGCGGGAGCGGCCCGCCGTCTGGGCGTGCAAGGGGGGGGAAACGGGCTTTAACCCCGCCCCCCCCACAGCGCCTGTGGGCGATAAGAACAACAGGCCCTTGCCCGGGCGGGTGTCATGCGGTTCACCCCGGTCCCCCGTGCGCCTCCCCTTCTCTCCCCCCCATGCCACTCGCGTTCGCCCATGCCACGCCACGCCACACCCGCCCCTCCCCACCACAAAGCCAGACGTGCCTGCCGTTATGGCCGTGGCGCTGCCGCCCCCTCTGCCGCGGCGGCGCGCGCCGTCCTCTCGCCCTTCCCCCCCTGTGGTGGTGCTCCCGCCGGCGCGTCGGCCGGCGGGAACAGCCGCCCGCGGGCGGCCCCCAGCGACCGCCGCACGTCTGGGTACCAGTCGCCCAGCCGCCGCGGGGTGCCGGCGGAAGACCCCGCCGCCGCTGCCATGGACGCAGCCACGCCCTCCGGTCCGGCGGCAGCGTCGGCCGCACCCCCGCCGGCGGTGGGGCCGCCACCCATCCCCACTCCTACAGCCGCGCCGTCCATGGCCGCCGCGGCCGCGGCGTAGCTGATCCGCCGCGCCGGCCCCACCGCCCGCACCCGCGCCGCCCGCCGCGTCACTGCCGATGGGGAGGCCGCGGCGGCCGACGCGGGGGTGCCGCCGGGCGACGGGGGCGCCCGCCGGGCTCCCGCTGGCGTTGCCACCGCGTAGCCGCCCAGGCTTTCCCCACCCGCCCACAGGGACCGCCCGCCGGGCGTGGATGGCCCAGGCGTGCCGTCGAGGCGGCACAGCCGGCGGGGCGTGGCGCTGCCGCCGCTGCCGTCGCGGGGGGTGGGGGTGGTGCCACCCGCCGCCGGCGGGTCAGCGTCAATGCTGTCGCCGCAGCCGTCACCGCTGCCGCCGTCGGCGACGGCAGCACCGGGGGCTGCGGCAAAGAGGCTTGCGCGGCCGGGGCTCATGGGGGACACGGTCAGCCGGCCAGTGCCGCGGCCCAGGGGTGTGCCACCGGGAGTGCCGGCGAGGCCACCCCCGCCGCCGCCCCCGCCGCCGCCACCGCCACCACCGACGCCGCCCAGGCGGGGCGAGCGGCGGCGGAGCTTGGCGGTCGGCGTCACTGGCGCGGCGTCGTGATCTGTCGACGAGCCGCCCCGTACCGTCAGCGGCGGGGAGGCGGCGAAGAGCGGCCGACGGTGCGCAGCGGCGGCGGCCGCCGCCGCCACCGCCGCGCGGCCCCCAGAAGGAATGGCCGCCACGCGCAGTGGCGAGCTACAGATTGCCGCCCGGATGCGCGCCGACGCGGGGGAGCGGGGCACCCCCGTGGGCGCTGGTGGCAGCGGCCCAGCGTCGCCCGACGCGGCCGCGGCGGCCTGCATGGACAGCAGGAAGGGCTTCATCGTGACGATGAAGCGCGAGTTGTAAAACTTGATAATGTCCCCGCGCGTCTCGCCAGGCCGCAGGGGTCCGCCGCCCGCACCGCCGACTGACGGGGTCGACACGGCAGCAGCGGCTAGCTTTGCCCCGTATGTCTGTCCGTCAGGCGCCGCCGATGCCGGACTGTCGCCGTCCGCGGTCACTTCGTCTGCAGACCGTTTGGCGCCCGTCACGGGGGAGGTCATGATCACCGACGGCCCCCCGCTGGGGGTGCGGAGGCCACCCGCAGCCACCGCCAATGGCAGGCCAGGGGTGGCCGTCGCCGCTGCCGTCGGAACGGCCGGCTTAAAGACGATATCCCTGTAGACGGCCGGGCTGCGCGCCACAAACGCGGGCTCCCGGGTGTGGGGCAAGGCCCGGTAGGCGTGGATGATGTCCTTAAACTTGAGGGGAAACCGGTAGACCTTGGCCACCCCGTAAACACAGCACAGCAGCAGTTGGTCCAGGTGGCGGCTGACAAACAACGACGCTGCCGACTCGGTCAGGCCGTGCTGGACGGTCCGCCACACCGCGTCGGCCAGCGGGGGGGACATGTCCAGGCGGGTAGTCAGCTCCCGCACGCGCACCGCGGACACGCAGAGGAGCTTGCGGAAGAATAGCTCCACCGCAGGCACAGGCGCGCTGCCGCTCTTGACCACACCTGGTACCGGCGGGGTGGGGGCGGCGGTCGTTGTTGACGCTGCGGGCGCCGCTGTCCGGCTGGGCGCCACGGGCGGCACGACCGGTGCAGGCGTCGCCAGCGTCGCCGGCGCCGGAGACGTCCCTGACGACGCCACCCCGTACCGGAGGAGCGCCGCCACCAGCGGCGAGTCCGCCGCCCACACGTCCGCCTCGAGCAGCCGCTCCTCACACACATACAGGTGCTTGGCGAGGGCAAAAGGAGTGTCAGTCCGCGGGGACGGCACGCCAGCCGCGGCGGCTGCCACCGCCACCGCATCCCCCGCGTGTCCCACAAACGTGTCCACCACCTTGATCACCTCCCATGCAGACAGCCCCCAGCGTGACCGCACCGCGTCGAGGGTGGTCATGTCCCGCCGTCCCCCCGACGATGCGTACATGGCCGCCTCGGCGGCCAGCGCCAGCAGCGACAGGTTGAAGTCCTTGGACGCGAGCAGCGTTGCGATCACCGTCGCCGGAAGCCGGCGCGCCTCGGACGCCACCACCCCGTCCAGGGCGCTGCCATACAGGGCGGCCGCCGTGCGGCAAGCGGCAGGTGGAAGAGCGGTGGCGGCCAGCGCGGCGACCGCATCCGCCCACAGTGCCGCGTGGGTGGGGCGCCCCACCGCCTGGGCAGTGGGGCCAACCCCAATGCGGGAGCCCGCAGCCGCCGCCGAGTCGGCGCCGCCATCAACCGCCGCTTTGGCGTCGGCGTCGGTCGACCCCGGGGGCACGTCTGGAAACGCCGCCGCCGTGTCCACCGCCCAAACCCCCCGGACCGCCCGCATCCATGCGCCCAGGGACAGCACACCGCCGGCTGAAGATGCCGCCGGGGAGCGCAGCGGCAGGGCGGCACCACCCCACGGGCTGCGCGCCGCCGCGGCGGCGACAGACGACGATGACAGCGGCGGACGGACGGGGGTGACCAGCCACGACGACGCCGCCGCGGCTGTTGCCGACGAGGACGACGACAGGGGCGGCCGCACGGGCGTCACCGCCGTCGAGCGGGGGCGGCGGGTGGCGCACCGCCAGTCGGGGCTCCCCCCGCCACCGCCGCCACCGCCGCCACCGCCCGCTGCGCGGCCACGTGGCGCAGGCGCCGCGGGCGTTGTCGCCGCCACCGCCGCGAGCGTATCGAGCGCGTCGGCGCCACCCGCGCGCGGCGACGGCCGCACGTCGGCGGCGGGCTCGCGCCCCACCCCCCGCACGCGCAGCTGCCGGGCGGGCGTGCGGGGGGGCTCGCTGCCGCTGCGGCCGCTGCCGCTGCCGTCGCTGGCGGCCGCGTCCCGGGTGCCAGGCGTGGCGGCGGCGCCAGCCGGCACCGACCCCCCCGCGGGCGCGGGCACGGCTGGCAGCGCGTCCAGGTGTTCCCGCCAGCGGGTCACCAGCGGGTCCCCCACAGCGGCAACGCCCGTGGCCGCCACCGCGTCGGCCACGTGCGTCGCGAGCGCCGCCAGGGTGGCCACGGACACACCCCTTACCTGCGGTGGCAGCAGCCGGCGCACCACCGCGGTGGCAGCCGCCGTCGCAGCAGCCGGGGCGGCGTCGCCACGGCGAGTCCGCTTTGGGGGTGGCAGGGAGGCCGCGCCTTGTGGTCCGTCTGGGCCGGCCACCCCGGCGGCGGTGCCCAGCAAGAATGCCACGACCGCGGCCAGCGTGGCCGTCGGTTCCGCCGCCAGCGCCGCTGCCGCGTCCTTGTCCCAACCACCGCCACCGTCACTGCTGCCGTCTTGGTCACACCCGCCGCCGATCCGCGCCGCGATACGGACGGCAATGAGCGCCAGCCACACGCAGCGGGCAGCGAGTGGGGGACACGGCGCCGCCACAACGGCGGGGTGGGTGGTCACGCAGTCGAGGATTGCCGGTGCGGTGGGGGTGGCGGCGGCGACGGCGGCGGCGGCGTCGGCGGCGGCGTCGGCGGCGGCGTCGGCGGCGGCAGAAGCGGCTGTGGGTGGCAGCTCCCTTGCCCGGGACGCCCCCAGAGGGAAAACCCCTACCGCCGCCGGCGCTGCGACGGGGGCCATCGCCTTGGCGCGACGGGGGAAGAGGGTGGTGATGCGCGGCTGCCCGTCGGATCGGGGGGAGGTGGGCTCGGCCGTCGGGGGGGGCCCCTTGGGCGCCGCCCCCGCCGCCGCTGTGGACATCCCCGCCTTGTCCGCCTGCGGCGTGCAAAGAGAAAGGGGGGGGGAAGGGGGAGGAGGAAGGAAGGCGGGGGGTAGGGAGGGGGGGGAGACGCACCAAAGAGACACACACGCACATCACCCAATACAGCCGAGTGCGCACGCCCCAGCCACCACCACCGCGGGTCAGCCGCACGCCCCCCGAGCTTGCGACCAGCCACCACCACGGCATGCACCGTCTCCTCTCCCTCACCCCCCCCTGCCCTCCCCCCCAATGGGAGTGCCCCCGTTACCACCCTCACCCCACAAACACCCCCCACCCACGGATCCCCCACCCACATTATCCCCCCCCCCCCCCCAAAGTCCCAACCCCACCTCGAAGCAGCCCTTCCCCCTGCCCCCCCCCCCCCCCCCCCCCCAACCCCCCACCACCCGACCCCACCAACGTACCGTCTTGGGTTCCCGCTCCCAGTAGCCGCCGCCGTCTGCGGCGCCACTGCTGCCACCCGCGGGGCCGCCACGAGCGGCCGGGAGTGCCCGGTCGGACCGACCTCTGCTGCCGCCGCCGCCGCCGCTGCCGCCGCCGCCGCCACAGCCGCCGCCGCCACTGCCACCGCGCCCGCCGCCGCGGCCACCCCGGTCGGACCGCGCCATGGCCGCTGCTGCCGGGGGGTGGGTGGCCGCGGCGGCGACACGCCAATGACCACGGGCGGGCGCCGTCGTGGCTGTCGAGACGGCGGCGCAGAAGACGGGGGCGGGGGGGGGGGGGGGGGGAAGGGGGTCTACCGGGACAGGCGGTCAGGGCTGCGCGCTGGTGCGCAGCCGCAGCGGCCGGGCGGTAAAAAGCTACGTGCCGAGCCACGGGCCAGACAGACAAGAGCGCGAGGCCGGGGAGGGGGGGGGGGCACAGGGGTGGTGTGTAGGGAGCAGAGGACAAGGGGGGGGGGGGGGGGGGCCCTGTGGCAGCCAACGCCGCGAGCGGCGGATAGACGACGGCCGGGGGGGCGCACGGGGCGGGGGACGAGACGGCCGGGGAAGAAGGGGGACGGCGGGAGCGGCGGGCGCCACACGCGGGCGGCCGGGCGCTGGTCGAGCGGCGGCGGATGCCCAGCGGCCGGGGCGACCGACAGGGGCGAGGGGGGGGGGGGCAGGGCAGGGGAAGCGGCGGCCGCCCCGCGACGCGGCAGCCGACGCGGCGGGGGCGCCGTGACGCCGGCCGGCGGCGGCGGGCGGGTCGGCGGCGGGCGGGCGGCGACGCGGGGCGGGGCGAGCGCGCGGTGCGCCCGGGCGGGGCGGAAGCCGTCCCACACCGCCCCCCCTCCCCCCCCCCCCCCCTCACCAGCCAGCAGCTGGGGCCGCGCCCAACCCCCCCGGCCGCCCCCCCCCCCCGCCCTCGCATTCCCAACACGCCCCCCCCCCCCCCCACCCAGCGCCGACCCAAGTCACCCACCCCCGCACACCGCCCCCCCCCCCTCCGTTGGAATCCCCCCGTTGCCGCCATCAGGCGCAACCCCGTTTCTTCCTTCCCAGTCCCATCCCACCGCGCCCCCCCCCCCCCCCCCCCGCCCACGACTCGCCGCCGATTGGGGTGGGATTGGGTTTGTTGTTTCCATGTGCACCAGGGGGGGGGCCTGCCACCTGTTGTTGTTGTTGTTGTTGTTGTTTGTTCTTCTTTTTTCAAAAAAAATGGTGAGTACATAGGAAGACGGGGGGGGGGGGGGGGGGGGGGTGGGACGACGGTTGGGGTGTGGTGCGGGTGGTATATGTAGATAGTTGTGGGGGGTTGGTGTGTGGGACCGCCACAACAGACCACGCCGCCCGGCGGGGCGGTGGGGAAGGAGAAAGGCAAACCCGAGACCGCGTTTTTTTTTTTGGCCGTGGCGGTGCTGTTGGGCCACAGCCAGCTCCCCCGCCACCCCCCCCTCCCTACGAGCCCCCCGTGGGGGTCCTCTGCCTTTTGGCGACGTGGCCGGGGGGGGGGGGGGGGCCGCGTTTTGGGGGGTGGGGGGGGGCGCGCGCGCCCCCCCCCCCCCCCCCCCCCCCGCGCAGTGGGTGCGCAACACCGTGTTCCTGAGAAACCGGCCGTTTGATGCGAATCGATGTTGTGCATCCGCTCAAGGCCCCTCCCCTGAGGTCCGTGAAGGCCGATTTCGTCGCAGAGAACGTGCTCTTTGTTGCCTACGAGCTGTTGATGCGATGACAACCATTGTTAGCAAGCTCCTTGCGTGGCTGTGCATTTATTGACAGGTCGTCTTTCTCAACAACGTCAAGGAGACGCCTCAAGTGATGCTTCGGCAGCATGGTCCCCCCCTACGTTTGAGCTGGTCCCTGGCTACGATGTTGGCGACGCTGGGGCAGACCGTGGCTAGTGCTGAGCATCGGTCGCGCAAAATTTCTATGCTTTTTCATGCCCCACCGCGCATCCTCCTCGACTGTTCCACACTAGCCAGTGTCGTGCTGGCAGCACGTTTCTTGTCTGCCAGAGCGGAAAAAGTGTCCAGATGAACAATTCAAACGCGATTTCTGCACAAAGAAACAGCCGATTACACGAAAAAGCAGCCGATTGCAGGTTTTTAAGGTACACGGTCTTGGACCCACTGCGCCGCCGCCGCCCCGCCTCCCCACGCCCTCTTTCGTGCCCACACGCGCCCCGGGTGGGGGCGACTGGACGCGCTCTGTTGGGGGGGGGGGCTGTGTTTGAAGGGGCTGGCCAGCTGTTTAGCTAGGGGGACACAGCGCGGGGGACACGGCCGGGCCGGCGTGTCTGGGCTGTGGCCCGCAGTTGTCCTTGCCGTCTTCTCCCCCCCCACTTTTTTCCCGCCCTTTTTTTGTGCGCACCAACACCCCCCATTTGCAGCAGATGGGGGGGGGGGGGTGTTTGACGGCCCCGAGGGCCCCCCCCCCCCCTCGGTGGCGGCGGCAGAGCTCCGGGTGGAGGCCAAACACACCCGCGTGGCGGCCGCTGAGGGACCGAGCGGGGGGGGGGGGGGGGGGGGGGGGCGCTGCGTGCCGCCTGGCCTGCCTGCTGTGGGGGTGGGTTGGCAGCACCCCTCGCGTGACAGCAACTGAACGAGCCGCGGACGGCGGCGGGTCGTCGGTCAGGGGGCTCCGTGTGCCCCTCTGGACGGGCCCGGGCCATCCCCACCTAACTACATAGCCCGTCGACCCCCTCTCTAGCACCGGCAATGCACGACAAGGGGACGCTCAATTGTACAAGGAGCTGCCGAGGAATCTCCCTCTTCCCGCGCAAGAGAAGCTATTGCAAGCGTAATGCCAACGGGCGCAGTACGTGTACATAAGTTGGCGGTGGCAGCTTCGTACATACGCGGCCGCCCCAAACAACGGCTGGGGAAATACGCGCCTATCGTGGCCGGGTGGGGATGATGACCAGGACGATAGAGTTGGATGGGGAGATGGATACGTCTTTTCAATTGCCATACCACCGTGCGGTGCAAGGGCACAGCCGCCAATGTCGACTGTCAGGAATACTCGCCCATACATATTCGTGCCACGTAGCGAGAACGAGGCGATGGCCACCATATAAACGTGGCGCCGATCGTGCTGTTCACCACTATCAACGAGCTTCCCGCCGCCCAAAACGACGAGAGGTGAGCAAATAGAGTCATACGTGGCGTCATACGATGGAACTCTCATTCTACTTGAGGTCGGTCGAGCGGAGATACAGGCGCCTGAAAATTGCGTGATAAAAAAGTACATCATGGACAAAGTAGCCGCCCACTGCAGTTGTCCGCACGCGCTCGTTGGACTATTAGCCTTCTGGAACGCCTCCCCATTGGCTCGGAGGTGCCAAGCAGGTGCCAATCGACCCAGTCCCGAGACGGTAGCATGCCTAGTTCCTAAAATATTTGACAGTTTCCGACCGTTCGTTGGAAGATACGTGACATTAGAGAGCTTCGGCCCAAATGTGAGTCGGTGGCGTGGGTCCGGGACACGTTTCTGACACGTTAGGCCTCCGACCCACATCGGACGACCCAGAAGTGGCTATCCACCCCTCCGTACCGACGTCAGGTACCGGTCGGAGAGGGCGTCCCTCGCGCGCTTCGCGCCACAATTGTGGCAAAAACCACTCGCACACGCGACACCCAAGTTGGGGCGGTGCGCAAGGGCTGCCTCCCGTGTCGGGGGAACCGGAAGAAGTGCAAGTCGCACACACTCTTTCCCTGTTGTGGGGCAATCCCCTCACTGACAAACAAGAAGATGGTGTGTGGGCCAACAGTTTCTTGGTCGGGACGGGGAAGCAAGGCCAAGCCCCGCTGTCCCTCCCCTTATCCCCCCAGGGTCCCCTCAGAATCCCGCCACTCAGAATCTCCCACCCCAGCACCTGCCCACCGGGCCACACGAAAATTCAAGACGATAAAAGCAGAACACCCTCAAATCCTAGTTGGATTTACTACTAAGCTAACTATCCCAAACTTAGGGAATATGGACCCAAATGCAGGGGGAGGAACGGGTCAGGCTAGTGGCCTGCCGCCCCTTGCATGGCACGTGTTGCCCCCCTACCTGGGCGTCAATACTGCCACACTCCCTTCTCCTCAGTTCCGACCGACCCGGTCGGCCCTGCGAGGGGGCGTATAAACGCACGTCTCGGCGTTGGGGGCGCGACTTGCTGTCCCCCTGGTACGTGACGTGGACGTGGAGGCGGTCACGTTGACCGCCCCTCTCCTCAAGCTTGCCCACTTGGCAGCTTGCTCTCCTCGGTTCTCACCTCACCACCACCAACACATCCCCTTTACCTTACCCTGGGCCGTCCCACGCTGGGGAGGCCACCCATTTACCCGCGATCCGAGCCCCCCTCAACTCGAGGCGGGTCTCGTGCGGCTGCAACCGCCCTGCCTCTCCCTAACTTGGGGAGAGCCATGGCGATCCAGGGGTTGGAGTCTGACTCCCTGGACCAGCGTATGGAGGATACCTCTTACGGTGCAGCGCCCGCCGGGACTTCCTGCGGGGGCTCCGCGATCGCTCCGGGGGATGGGACTCCCGCGTCACCCGGCTTTGGGTTGGCGGCGGGATCTCCCCCGGAGTCGGGCCGCGTCATCCCACGGGAGGCCTTGGGACGGTGGTTTTACCCCGCGTGGCCTCTGTATGAGGAGGGGTTGACTGTTCTCCGCTGTGGCCGACTTGGCACAGCGATGAGTCGGGTACGGGACCGCCTACGGGAGAAGTTCCCCCGTAGGGTCGGGTTCCCTCCCGACTTCAGGACGGACCAGTCTGCCTTCCTGGACGAGGACGAGGTCGAAGACGTGCAGCGGGCCAAGGCCATGGTGGACCGCGGGGGAACTATCCCGGGCACCGGCGACGTGCCGACCTTCATTTCGGACGCGGTGACAACTCGTCCCCCGTACCTTCGCGAAGTCGATCCGCACACTCATCACTTTGATGTGCGGATGGAGAAGGACTTCCGGCGAGGTCCCTACTTGGTGACCTCGGCTCAACTTGAGTTTCCGCAGCAGTCCGCTGTTAGCAAGGAGCAGTACTATCCCAAGAAGCCCGAGTGGTGGCCTCAAATTGAGGTCCCCTACGGGTTTCCGGCGTTACTACCCCGGTTGCGCGACCACGTCTGCTCCACTATGTTGGTGGCTAGCCCGGACCACCTGGTGTTCACCATGTTGGCAACCCAGTGGCTCCTCGGGGTCATGTCGACCTGGGTGTATTGTGTTCAGCGGCCGGGGATGCTCTGGCATCTCCCCCTCCGGCTTATCCAAGGTCTGGAACAGCTCACCCCTCAGCTAGTTGCTGAGGGGTGCTCATCAGGACAACTTACTCTACTTGAGGAGATGCTCCGCCTCCACAAGTTTATCGAGTGGGAGAGCATTGAGCACAAGTTGCGCCGCTCCTCCCGCGGGCCCAAGGACGATGGCGCACTTCGCCAGTTCGTCTGGGTCGGTCGTGAGCTTCACGACGGCCGTGTGGTACTTCGAGAGGGGTTGGGCATCGGGGACTACCCGTATGCCCCGGAGGTGGATCGCCACACTGTGCCGCCCCCGGACATGGCAATCGCGATGGCTGTGCCCTCTCACGATGACTACATGACTCAACCCACTGCGGGGGCCCCGAGTAGGGGTCGCAGTTACTCTCGGGCTCCGCCAATTCGGCGAGCCCCTCCGCTTCCTCCTGTCCCTTTCCAGCCGCACGGGGACATCCCGATAAGCGTTGCCGTTGAGTCGTCCACCCCGGTGTCCCCCCACTTGGGGGCCACCCTCTTGACGGTTTATCCCAAGTTGGTGCTGCCGGCCACGCCTTTGACCTCAGAGATGATAATCACCACGTTGGTGCGCACCATTTCTTGGTTGGCCGCGTCGACCGCAACCCTTCAAGCTTCCGAGACTCCTCAACTTGAGGAGCGCGTTCGTACTGCGGTGACGACCGCGAGTTGCGAGTCGGTGGCGGGGTTTATGACGACCGAGTTGGCTCGTATTGGGTCTATTGTGCCCCAGCCAGCCCTACTTGGGCGTGGCAAGCGTCGGGCGAGCCGGGCATACTCGCCTCCTCGCCGTCGTCGCCGTCACTCGCGGCGCTCTCCCTCCTTGTCGGAAGACGAGTTGTCTTATTCCGTCTCGGAGTCCTGTACCCCGTCGGAGACGGAGTCGGTCCGGCGTCTGCGTCGCCAACTTGCGCGCAAGACCAAGCAGAAGGGTAGCCGCGGTCGTCGCCACTTGCGCGACCGTGAGGGGCGCGACGGTTCCGACTTGGAGCCGCCGCCCCCGCCGACTGGTGGGGAATGTTATAGGCGTGGGTCTCGCCGCTCGCCTCACCGTGAGGGCGATGACCGTGGGGTTGGAGAGTCTAGCATGCGTGCCTAGTTGGCAGCTGCCTTTGTTGTGAGAGTGTGAGGGTTAGGGCTGTAGTTAAAAGCCACTCTGCGTACCACTTCGACTTGAAGCACTCTCTTGGCACTGTCACTCGGCCTTCCCTCACGTTGAGGGAGGGCGGTTAGGGTCTATATCATTCCGGGCGCAGTATGCCCGGACCTTCTCAGCGGGAAGGTCCTCCACGTATTCCCACGTATCATCCTTGGCCTTATAGCCGAACCAACGCACCCTCAACATGAGGCGGTTAGTGTCCTCATCCCACCCGTGGTTGATGAACTTATCGAACACGTACTCCTGCGGGCCCTGTTTGGCCGCAGGTAGCTAAGGCAGGCGCCACGCTTTCAGCGCACGCGCCTAAGCCGGGTCGCCTGCAGGAGGTGGTGCAACTTTTACCACGTCCTGACCGTTTACTGTGCGGACCCCATCGTCACTTTCGATGGTGAACCGCCGTCCATCTGTACGAAGGACCTGGTATGGCCCCTTCGTCTGGAACACCAACTTACCCCCAGTTGGGGTGTTTGAATGAGCCAGTACCCAGTCACCCTGCTCGGGGACATGCTTAGCATTGCGCACCTTTTTGTCAAAGGTACGCTTGTAGCGCTTTTGCGCTTTGTCCATCTCAGCCCTCACTGTCGGGATGAGATTTTCAAGCCTAGCAGCGAACTCCGCCTTACTCTCAGTGGGAGTAGGCGTACTGCCATTGGCCTCCCTAGTTGGGAGCGGCCGCCGTACGGCAATGGACCGCACGCGACGGGGGGTCACAAAAGCGAGGGGTACTTCCCCGGTAGATGAGTGAACCTGCGAATTGTAGGCAGTCGTAAGAATAGAAATGTATTGGTCCCACGTTTTCACGTGCTCACTCACATAGTGGCGCAGCTGCCGAACAATAGTTTTGTTGAAGCGCTCCACCTGCCCATTAGTTTGTGGGTGGTAGGGGGTGGCATACTTTGCCTGAACCCCCAACATATCCAACACTCCCTGAAACAGTACGGACGCAAATTGCGGTCCATTGTCCGATAGTGTACTATCCGGGATGCCATACGCGGCAACCCAGTGATCTAGGAAGGCTGAAACGACCGACATGGCCGTGATCTCCGCCGGAGGGATCGCTCGCGTAAGTTTCGTGAAGCGATCGCAGATGACCAGGAGGTACTGGTTGCCCTCCTCGGTCACTGGCAGGGGCCCAAGGATGTCCATTGCCAACGCGGCAAAGGGCTTCTTGGCCGGGAACAGTAACATAGCCGTAGTAGGCCGCTGTTCCATCAGACGGTTCTGTGCATAACTTGTGCAGGCAGCCACCCAACTGTAGATGTCCACCACCATAGACGGCTAGTAGTACCTGGTCCTCAGGGTCTGGTACAGTTTACTAGACCCCAGGTGTCCACCTGTGGGAGCGTTATGCTCCCTCTCAAGAATACTGTCCTCGAGGGATGCGGGGACGACAAGTGGTTCGGTCCCCTGAATTACCCCCCTCCTCAAGAGGAGGCCATCGTCTCCGATGAAGAACCGCGTCTCCGCCACCGTATCCAGCGTATCCCTCTGCGACTTGCAGAAGGGGTCCGCGGCCTGGGCCTTCACCACCTCGTCCAGGGACAGGGGCGAGTACTTTTTGTTCCCTGGCGCCTCGGGGTCCAACGCCTGACCCGAGCGCGTGACTACCCTTACGATGGGGATGTCCTCATCGACTGAGTTAGTGTCCAGCCCCTCGGTAGGTACCCGAGAAAGGCCGTCGGCAAGGGCATGTTGCCTGCCAGGTCGGTGCTCAATATCAAAGTTGAAGGGTGCCAGTCGCACCCTCCACCGGTTGAGACGAGTGTTCGTACAGTCAGTCTTAAAGATGAACTGCAACGCGCGGTGGTCACAGCGGATGAGGATCTTCTCATTCTCTAGGTAGTGACGAAGTGACGTCACCGCCCACACCACTGCAAGTCCTTCCAACTCGGTGCCTCCATAGTTCTTCTCAGCCGAGTTCAGCCCCTTTCTGAAGTATCCCACCGGCAAGTACTCCTTGTCCCGCTGCTGCTGAAGCAACACACAACCAAGTTGGTCGTAGCTAGCATCCACGTCCAGGATGTAGTGGCCTCCCAACCTGAGAATAGCCAAGCAAGGGGGCTTCAGCAGAAGGTCCCGAAGAGTCTCAAAGGATTCCTGCTCCACCCGACTTGGGGTAGGCAGGTTCTTCGGTAGCGTCGAGTTAACTAGCTCATTCAGCGGCTTCTCCACCTTAGCGAAGCCCTTGGTGAAACGTCGGTACACGTTACACATCCCGAAGAAGCTCCTCATCTGGGTCTGGGTCCGGGGGTACTGAGCCTTACGGATGGCCCGCAAGTTCTTCTCGTTGACACTGAGGCGCCCCGGACGGACAGCATGTCCCAACTATTCCACCTCCTGAGTGAAGAGGTGGCACTTGCTCGCCTTCAGTGACACTCCGGCGTCAGCAAGTAGCTTGAACACCTGTCCAACATGGCCAATGTGCTCCTCCGGACTTCGGGAGAACACAATGATATCGTCTAGGTACACAAGACAGATCTGCCACCGTACTCCGGCCAGAATCATGTCCATGGCGCGCTGGAAAGTTGCCGGCGCGTTGCACAGTCCAAATGGTAGTCGTTTGCACTGGTAGGTACCACAGTGACAGGTAAAGGTAGTTTTGTGCCTGTCTTCCGGGGCAATGGGAATTTGCCAATACCCCGCGTTACAGTCTAGGGTAGAGAACACGTTTGCCTCCCCCAGAGAGTCCAGACAGTCATCCATCCTGAGTAGGGGATAACTGTCCTTCACCGTGCTCTCGTTGAGCTTACGGTAGTCGATACAGAACCGTGGGGTCCCATCAACTTTGGGGGCAATAACCACCGGACGCGTTCACTCGGCGTTACTTGCCTCGATCACATCGAGAGCCTCCATGCGAGCGACTTGCTCCTTGACGAGAGCCCTTGAACGGGGCTCTCCCCTGTACGGTTGTTGGCGTATAGGGGGTGCACCGGGCTTCAATTCGATCCTGTGTTGGGTGGTTCTCATGAGTCCCAATTGACCATCCCACAACTTGTGATATTGGTCCAAGAGGCGTTCAACTTGAACCCTCAACCTGGGGGGGACATTCTTCATGTTCACATGGGGCCGAGAAGAGGCAGCCGGCTTGGCTTGGTGCTTCTCCTTTCCGGTCTTCGGGTCGCTACTCGCGCCCGCGTTGAGGGTGACCGCTACTACTGGTCCCTCATGTTGGTCGATATAGCCGAACTTGGCTCCCGACTTAAAAGCACTTGGGCGAGGAGCTTAGGTTCATCACCTGGATCCGCCACGGGACTCCGGCTTTGGAGTCCATCGTGCCAAGGGCAACATGCACTTGGTGCTTGCGAGCAAGGCGGGGGTGAGGGTGCACCAACCCGCTCCCCGTATAATCAGTTACAACGTCAACATGCGCCACCGAGTTGGGGGGCAACGTGACCTTACGGGCTAAACGCAGAGTAGCAGTAAACCCTTCTCTCGCAGAGCAAACAGGCTTCGACTGTGGGACTGTCACAGGAGCCACAGACTTTCCCTTACCAAGGATGGGGATGGTCTCCCCATTCGTTAACTTGACCCAATACTCAGGGCCACAAATCAAAGGCACTTGTGTTACAACATAAGGGGTACCCAGAAGCAGGGGTACCGATATATTCTCGACTACTCCACAGGTCACGTCGACCTCATGGGTTCCCAACCTAGTTGGTAGGGTCACGGCACCAACAATGGGAAGTACCCCACCATTGATGTTAATCATATGGTCAGCTTTAGACCTCCAGCGTTGGAGCTTCATCTCCTTTGGTAATAGCGACTTGCGTATCAAGGAGGCTCCTGACCCGGGATCAAGTACGATACGGGCATAACAGGGACGGCCGGGCGCTAGTTGCACCCGTCCAGCCATCTGGAAGTTCTCACCCGTGAGCACCGCGATGACCCGACGTGGGTTTACGTTCCTGGGGAGTCCTACCCGAGGTGGGCGGACTCCCTTAGGTCGCCGCAGTATCCGGCACGGTTGGTTCGTCCTCTTGACCAACTTGGCCGAGGCTGCCGTTGGAAGCTTAGGACGACCAGCTCCAACGGTCATTCGTTTCCCGCCGACTTGGCGTCTGAATCCGAGGGCCAAGGGGAAGACGACGAGTCCGAGGACGACCTGTCCGCCCCCTCCGCCGAGTGTGTGGCGACCGCCACTACCGGTCGAGGTCCACCCTCGCGGCGCGAACGTACTTCATTCGTAGCCGACTTCTTACTCGCATTCTTAACAAGTTGTTGAATGCGTTTACTCAGCATAGGGCAATCATATGCCCAGTGTCCGTCGGAGTTGCAGTTCCAACACCGATTGTCAGTTCCCGGAGGGGTCTTCCCGACTGGGGAAGCCGACGAGGTACCCTGGGAAGTTCCCACGGCAGCTACTACCCTCTCCTTGCGGATTCGGCGTGCCTCTCGCAACTCTCTGGCCTGGCGCGCCTCCTCTCGTTCCTTGGCCAACTCGGCCGGACGCTCCTGGCGTTGTTCCTCCCGCAACTTGCGGTAGGCCTCACCTCTGCGGTAGGCGAACCTAGCCAACTCGGCCAGGGTCGCCCGGGCAGTGTTATGCTCCCGGGTCTCCATCCGGACTGACCAATGGAGTCCCTCCACAAACAGACTCTTCTTCACCACAGCTTGTGGATGAAGAAACCCACAAAGATTGTTGAGCTTACGAACTCGCTCCGCAAAGGACAGCTCGTCCTCAGCCTCTTCCTGGTGAGCTTGGGTAAGCTCCTCAACTTGAGAAGCCAAGGCTGCTTCATCCACCATGGCTCTCAACAACCAGTTGACGAGCTCCAAATAGGACGTCACCTCACCAGCGCCTCCACTTGAGGAACTGGGCATGACGGACATAAGTTCTGTCCGCAGGTCACCCTTCGTGAACTTCTGTAGCATTAGAAAGCCATGCCTTCACTTATGGCATTGTCGTCACAGGCTTTTGTGAAACGACGTAGAAACTCAAAGACACGGACGGGGGGAGTTCCATCCCACTCCGCTTTGTGCCCAAAAGAGTGAGGTGCATTCTTCTTGGCACGGCCCATGGCTCGGGCCTGGACAGGACCATACGCCACCGACCTGTTGTGGAGGGCGTAGGCCTCACAGTCAAAGATCCTCTGGTAGACCGGGTTGGCTACCTGGATCTTGGGCGGCACCTCAAGTTGAGGGAAAAGCCGCTGAGGCACTGCGGTAAGTTGACCCACAGTGCCTGTCGTCTGCCGCGGCGAGCTTGGTGTAGCCGCCGGCGTTTCCGAGGGGAACTCCCCCGTGAGGGGCGTACGCCCCACCGAGAATGGTGTGGCTCCCTCTTTGGGAGTCACAGGGGTCGCCCCCTGCTCGGGGCGACCCGAGACAGGCGTGAGGAGGGATTCCCCCTGCGCCTGCGGGCTCGAAAGTCCGAATCCGGTCTGGACATTAAGGCCATCTGGCAAACTCGCCACAATCTGATTCAGAATAGTATTCGTCATCGTGACCACCAGGTCCGGCAAAGTCTGCCGCAACACATTGGTCGCCTCCCGACGGACAATTTCCGCGAGGAGTGGATTGTCGACTTCAGTTGAGTCTCGGTCCGCCTCCGGGAGTTCACCTGAGGGGTAACCACGATCCTCAGGGGTCTCAACCGGGGGCATGGACGCGAGCCCATCGCCGACCAACGGAGGTCCGCCGTCCTCCGAAAGCCTATTTGGCGACGGCTCCAAGCCAAAGTTGGTTCCAACCCGAGTGGAACCCGCGGGGACAGTCCTCTCACCTTGGGACGTTCCCGTAGAGTGTACCACACGGTGGCCAGACTTCGGCCCACCCACATCAGAAGTGTCACCCGAATGAACTCCCGACCGAGTCGGGGTGGCCTGTTGCCCGCCCGTACTTTCAGTCCTGCTGGCTTGAGGGACCCCTAGTCCCTCGGCGACCCCAGGTACATCTACCTGTGTCTCACCAGTATTCGAATGCAATGAAGTACGTGCGTCACCCGTGTACTCCCCGGATGACGGGGGGTCCGAACCGGCCATGTTGGCTAACGATCCGTATGACACGGTCCAAGTCCACCGTTCCTCTGAGAAAGAGGGCCCCCGACACCCGGGTGCACCCGGAGGTAAAGTTTACCTCTGTCCCCTGCTGCTCCACCAAATGTGGCAAAAACCACTCGCACACGCGACACCCAAGTTGGGGCGGTGCGCAAGAGCTGCCTCCCGTGTCGGGGGAACCGGAAGAAGTGCAAGTCGCACACACTCTATCCCTGTTGTGGGGCAATCCCCTCACTGACAAACAAGAAGATGGTGTGTGGGCCAACAGTTCCTTGGTCGGAACGGGGAGGCAAGGCCAAGCCCCGCTGTCCCTCCTCTTATCCCCCCAGGGTCCCCTCAGAATCCCGCCACTCAGAATCTCCCACCCCAGCACCTGCCCACCGGGCCACACGAAAATTCAAGACGATAAAAGCAGAACACCCTCAAATCCTAGTTGGATTTACTACTAAGCTAACTATCCCAAACTTAGGGAATATGGACCCAAATGCAGGGGGAGGAACGGGTCAGGCTAGTGGCCTGCCGCCCCTTGCATGGCACGTGTTGCCCCCCTACCTGGGCGTCAATACTGCCACAACAATATGACGCAATTAGTTAAGGGCCTGCGCTGACACGCCGATACTCGCGAGCCGACAGCGGCAAGCGAGCGGCGGTTACGCCACTTGCCAACGCACGGCATGTGCGCCGGCCCGCAGAAGCCCAGCGGGTTGCCTGACCACGCACGGCGGGATGCCTGCCAAAGCACGGTGGTCGGCTTGCTGACGTACGGCATGTCTGCACGCTTGCATGCCAACTTTCGGGGCGACCGGCTGCATTCCGACACGTGGCACGTGTCCCGTTCGCCCTTGCCTTTGCCGCCAACTTTGGCTGCCCCGCAAGCTGCAACGGGCCGTCCGTTCTGATTTACGCTCACGGGATTGACACCATGCCTACTTTCCCTCCCCCTGCGCCTTCCCCTGCTTGTGCACGTACTCCTGCGTTCCCACTCCCCCCTCCCGTCGTTTCCCCGCGTCCTGTCCTTTTCCCGCCTTTCGCCCTTCACCTGCCTGCCGACTGCGGCCTCTCCCTCCGAGCGCCTCCTGCTGCCGCAGCAACCATGCCCACGCCACCGGAGGGCGGGGCGTTGCCACCTGGGGTGACTTGCGCATCTCCTTTACCGCACGAGCACCCGAGGGTCACGCGGGGCGTGCAAGAGCGGCACCACACGGCCGTTCCCAAACATCCCCTCGCACGGCGCTTCCCGCTGACACTTCAAGCTTATTCTGCAGGCCCAGATGAACGTGAACTGCGCCCAAGGCCACTCTGTCAGTCACATTCGTCAATTACCAGGGGGCAAAAGGGCGGGCCCCAATAAGTGGGTATTTCTTGGCCAGCAAGATTGACGCAAGGGCCCGACCCATATTTGCGGAGGTGCCGAAGCTCGACGTGGGTACAACTGTGGATATCTCCACGTGGGTCGCCGACCCACATTTCACCCACGTTTAGTATCAACGTCGCAGTTGCCAATGCTCTGTAATCTCAGGGAGGGAAAGAGGTGTACGACACAGAGACAAGTGGATGAGGAATAACACGAAGAGCACGACAAGAAAGAGCTCGACGAGCTGCATCGACTGCTGGCCTCAAACGACGAACTTCAAGTGCCTCAAATAATGAGAAGTCAAAGAAAATCACAGCATATCAAGTGCGTGAACAACTGAAAGCTATCCCACAGTAAGTATGCACTCAAGATGCACACACTTAGCCCTTGTTTCGTTAGAACACTTTTTAAGAGATGAGTCAACCAATGGGCTCTTCTCTGTGCGACGCGTACGGATATGCGCCCAGACTGTGCATAATCAAAGCCTTAAAAACTGAGCTTTCCATATCCTGAAGTGGTCGCCAATTTTCGGGGGTCGTCATTCGGGCACTCAATGGAAGAGCCGATAGAACCACACCGAAATCTATCCTTCCTGCAGGAACAATCAGATGGAAAACCCATGACCATTCAAAATCAAACCTCTTCGGGAGACCCTAGGAAGCCCCGTGAACTTGATGACGAAGAGAGCACTAAATGGCTCAAGGCCCACCACCAAAAACGTTTGGTTTGTTTCTGAATTTTTTTTGAGTTCCTGTGCTCGGGTACACATGTGGCGGTTTACGATACATGGAACACTCATTCAACATGAGGTCGGTCGATCGCAGCTAGAGGCGTCTGAAAATTGTGTTTTCTAAAGTACTCGACGAACGAGGTGGCTGTCCACAGCTGTGTTCCGCGCGCCCTCGTTGGACTGTTTGCCGTCGTCAGCACTACCCCATTGACTTGGGGGCGCCACTTGAGCAGATGCGAATCGAGCCAGGAACAAGAAGGTGGCGCGCTATTGCACTTGACGCCCTCCGACCGTCCGTTGGAAGATACGGGGCAGTCTCAGAGAGAGAGAGAGAAGGCGTACGACACATGGACCAGGGCAGAAGAGAGAAAGCCAAGAGCGCGGAAAGGGAAAGCTGGACGAGCCTCATCGAGTACTGCGCTCAAACAACAAGCTTCCAGTGTCTCAAATAATTAGACGCTTAACTGCGGCGTTCTGGCCCTTTGGTACCGTTGGGACGCGGGAGACTGCCTTCGGACCTGGCTGGCAGCGCTACGTGGACCAACGCGCTGGCTCGGGATCCCTGTACAGGAGGCCTAGGGCAGTGGCGACACGCCCGGTGCCCTGATTGGTCGCCTGGAGAGGAGGACTGGCCCGGCTGGGGGCATACTGACCTTTGGGTCACATGCTAGAAATGTTCCATTTGTCTTTCTTGCGTATTTTTGTGTTTTACGCCTTTTTCCCATTGAGTCTCTCTTGGGGGATTGACATTTGTTCGCGGGGGGACTTCGCTTGCTTTTCATGTGTTGGCCCGGTGAGCGGCCGGTGCCTTACTGGCACTTGCCCCGCTGGGGTCGCCCTCTGGAAGCCCCGCTCTGCGCCCCTGGTAGGGCCAGGAGGGGGGGTTTATGAGGGGTGCTCCGGGGTTCTACCCGGGGCCATCTCGTAAAATCAATTGTGCTTTGTGTTTCTTCTCCCTCTGGCTCTTTTCCTGCGCACCTTTTCCTCGTACCGTGGAGAGCAAGTGGACCAGCAAGGGCTCGGATCTGTTCCGTCCTGGGCTCCGGACTGTGGTCTCTGTGTGTATGCTCGTGGTTGATGGTTTCGGGAACCTGGGTCCCATGACCCTGCACCAACATTAACCGCCGCGTATCGCTTGCTTTTCTAGCGCAGATGACTCGAAGATCTGCCGTCCGCAGTCCGCGGACGTATGTTGTCCGTCTTCCGTCTGCGGGCGAACTGTGTCCGCCGAAAAGCGTCGTCTGCGGACAAGCATTGTCCAGATAGTGCCCAAGGGCCAGCATTGTCCGCGGACAACTCTTGTGTTCCCGTTGTCCGCGGACGAGCATTGTCCGCGCGCATAACCACGAATAATCCGAGACAATGTGTCTCGGCAAGCCGTTCGTCGCCCCGTGGCCTCCTTATCCTCACTTCCCGGCAGCCTCACAGGCCTCTCGTTGACGTCTGCGGCGTGCGCTATCCCATCGTCGACAAGCGCTCTGTAGGATCAGGTGCCCACGTGGTGGCCGCGGCTAAGGGGGAGGGCCCCTCCATGCGAGGTTCTGACGGAGACCGCGCGGTGGAGTCAGTTGGGCACCCGCGTGCCGGGTCGACAGCCAACGCGCTCCGAATCGCAGGCAGAGCTCGGCGACAAGCCTGGCAGGGCCAACCCATTGCGCGGCGGGCGGGGACGCGGCATCGAGGGAGGATTGCTGTGATTCTCGATGTATTGGGTGACACCCTCGCGTCGGGGCCAGGGGCAAGATTGGCTGACCGATGTCCAAGGAGGTTTGGCTGAGCACTCCAGCCGATTTAGGTCAAGATCGCGAAGCCCGGGCCCTGCCAATGGTCACTTTTCGTTTTCAGTCATTGTCTTTTTTTTTTTTGATGTGCACGCGGCGCCCTCACGCCGCGCTCGTTGGGCTTCTGCTAGGGGGGTGTCCCGCCGCCTGTGCCCAGTCGGGGGGCCGAGTCGCTTGCAAAAGAGCCGACGGCGGTACCGCGCCGACGGTCTCGAGGGGTGGGCAGTGTGCAACGCGCAAGTTTTGAGTCTGGTCTCGGACCGGCGGTCCGCACGCCCATTTTCATGGCTCAGCCGGACGTTGGCTAGGGTCTACATCACATACCTTACTTGTTTTACCATATCGAAGACATTCGAGAACTGATTCGTGTGACGACATGCGCTGTCCGGACCTGCGCGACCGAGATGCACGTCCATCGGGCGTGCTCATCCTTGGGATTATACCGTTCGTCCGCATATCTTCTCCGTCATGAGCTCTTCGTGTGTCCCACGCGGACGCCACATTTGTCCTCCCTGACTTGGCGCTCTCTTGGCCTTTGGTACCGTGGTGGCACGGCCCCTGTTGCGGTTGCTTGGGTGTAGACATTCGTGGTGCTTCCATGTGTTTTGTTACGCGCGTCTTCAGCGTGGTCGCGAGCGTAGCCCTCATTTGATCAGGGATACCGTGGTTGGACGATCCATTCATTTTTGACTCTCCAACAGGGGTCGTGTTGACCGTGGGCTCTCACTCCCACGAGCGGCTGAAGCCTGGCGAATCAGCCCGGACGGTGAAGCCGGGTGCGCGAGGTGGGCCGGTGGCGACACAGGTAGTTCCCTTCGAGGTTCGGCCGGTTTTCTATTGATGCTCTGTTAAGGACCGCGCCACATGTCGGGCTTATCCCTCCATTGGTGTGACACCGGTGGGCCCAGCGTGCTTGTACACGAGGCTAACCGTCTAGCGAGCCGTTCGGGTTTAGTTTGGAACCCTTGGACACTGAAGGGGCGCTGGCCAGGTAGGTGCCCGGGCCTTGGATGACTCCGCCCTTGTTCCGGTTGCGTGTACCGCGCTGAGAGTCGACTGTGCCGCACGGCGCGGGCGCCTTCGGGCGAGGATTCTCATCGTTCTCTTCGCTGTCGTCTCATCTTGTTGCGGGTTGCTCTTCGCCTCGGCCTGGTAACCGCAGTGTGGGGGGCGATACTGATCCTTGGGTGCCTAAGAAAGAATGTTAGTTCGCTACGCCACCCGGACTCAGCACGGGGCCCTTAAGTGACGATCGCTCCTCCCCCGCTCGATATATGTTTCTCACATTTTGGGGGCCTCAGCGGGTTGTCTGCGGTGCGCAAAGATACCGGTTGTGTGCGTCCCGTGACTCTCCTCCTCGATGGAGCGTGCTGGGTGACGGCGGGACTGAACGGCTGTGCGTCCTGTAGTACGTGCTTTGCTCTTTCCCTTCGTGTCTTTTCGTCCGTTCATTGTTTTTCGCCCAGTTCCTCGTGCTGTCCCCCCTCTCTGCTGAAAACTGCTGTCCTCCCTCTGCTCACACCTGCGTGACTTGAACGCAAGCCCTGACCTGACCTGCCAACTTGGAAGTGCGCCCTGCGCTGACCTGCACCATCAAACTCGAATGACCTGCTGCTGTCGAAGGCGGGGGCCGGCCGGCAGCCGAGAAGAACGAATTAATTTTGACAGCAGACATGCCGATGCCATGTAAGACGGCGTAGTCCCCCCTGTTGTTGGTGCAGCGACTATCACCCCTGCAACTCAATTCGTAGCGACCATGGACATCAAGTTGCAAAGCGGGGAGCAGCAAGGTGCCTCTACGTCTGTCCGTATGTTGGAGTCTGAGATCCTCACCCGTGTGGACGTGGCTGCCGAAGACATGAAGGCCAGCAAAGAAGGCCTGCTGCGCCCCGCCACCATGTTTGGAGCGTCATTGCTGGAGTTTTTCAGCGTGCAAAGTGACCTGCGTGACCTGAGAGCCGTCGTGGGGGCGCCACTGCTGGGGTACTAGCCGCGCCGCATAATTTTGACCTTAGCTACGAGCCTGTGTGCTGAATCAGAGGACCGCAGTGCGGCGGTTGACCTCGTGTAGGCCAAGGAAGCAGACGGCCGCCATCGTGTGCTAGCTGGCGCAAACGCCGCGCCAGTCCTTGCCGCCGCGGGCGGGTCTTGTGCGTCACACGGGCGGGAGACCGATCGTTTTGCACATAACGTGGCCATGCGCCTCAGCATGAGCAGGGCGCCCGCGACTTTGGGCTGTCGTCGGCTCAGGTGCTGAAACTCCTGCACAACCTGCTGCGTGGGGACGCCCAATGAATCTACTGGGACCGCTTCGCGCACGTGGGCACGATTGACCAGGCGATCGAACAGATCAGCCTCGAGTACAGCTCCGTTGCGCCGCACAACCGCGTCAAGGCCTACCTGAGAGGCTTGGGCATGTCGTCATTCGTGGAACAAGGGCACGATACAACTTCTTCACTTGAGCGCACGTAGCAGGAGACTCCGCGCCTGTCTCTGCACATGCCACATTCGCACCATGGGGACGCAAAAAAGGTGGGCTTTCTCTGCAACGTTGTTGTGGTCAATATGTGAGCGGCAGAGCCGCGCAATCGCATTTCTACCCACCGTCTCACATTCCAGCAGCTGTACGGGGAGTTTGAGGCCGCCTCCCATCTTAAACGGCAAGCTCGTCTGACCGTCCTATGGGGCATCAACATGAGCGCACAAAAGACGTTACTTTGTTCCGCACCGGTACCTTCACAAAATGCAATAAACTGCATGTGACTTCGTAAAATGAAAAACAATATGAGGCAATTTATGGTTTATTTGAGGCTGGATCATAGAATGTACAATGTCTTCCATCCATGATTGTCGACGGGCACTCGGCGTCTACTTGTGGGCATCCAGTCAAAGTGGCTGCTTGTAGGACGGCCCAAACCTTGATGGAGACCGAGTTACCGTTATCAATTCATGCAATCATCGGGTGTATTTAGTTGTTCGGAAGGGCGACAAGAGGCGCCCTCCAACCAAGAAGAGAAGCGCACACCAGCTGCGTGTCGGGCCGATAGTCTAGCGGCTGCGCGACCAGTGCGCGGTACTCATCCTCGCCCTCAATGCTGGTTTGACAATGGGCCTCAGGGATGGATGAGGACGGGGGCCACCTGCCAAAAAGGAAGAGAAAATGGATCTGGAGCGTCTGCGATCATGTTCAGAGCGTCAATGGACACGGGATGGTATATTGGCAGCAGAAAGTCCACATGCCGCCAGGGGTGTTGCCATCATGCCCCTAGGACCTCGAACACATGCAGTTGTGGACCAACTGAGCCGGGGTGCTGGCTCTCAACACCGGTCCGGGACCGTCAGCGGGCCGCAGCCTCTTGCGTTGAGTCGGTGCAAGAAGGACCTTCAGTAGTCCTGTGGGACATATGCACCACTTGGGCGCTGGTGGCGGATGCTGAGGGGAACCTCTCCACGGCGCTCACTTCCAGGAAGGATGTCCTCAGCGTCCTCCCAGAGCGAGCTCCAGATGGGGCTGGGCTGGTCGTTCTGGCGTCCGCCGGAAGGTCCGTGCTGCCGCCAAACGCCAGCCATGGGTTATTGGAGCGCATGATGTGACATTTTCTTATTGCTTTGAGACGCGACGATGTCGACCTGTGTGCGGGATTCCCTAATACCCGGCCACCTTCGTGTCACTAGACCAGACGACTTTCGTTTTGTGTTTAAGAACAGTTTCAATCGATGGTGCATCGTGACATCGCGGTTCAGGCAGAGGAAGTGGGCCGCGGCAGCCGCGGCGGAGGAGACGGCGCGCGAGGGCACTTTCGGAATCAACCTAGAGCGAACTTGAACAGCGAACGAACAGCAACAGGCGCAGAATATTCAGTCGACTTCGAGCCTGTCGCAGAGAGTGGAGGTCTGCTGGGACCCAAGGTTTTCATGGTGCTAGAGTGCAACTTGGAATGAGACGCGCTCGACCTTTAAGCAGCCCTCCTCCTGGTGCAAGAGGTGGTGCGTCAGCGGACCCAGATGAAGGATGGGGCTGGGACGGGTCAGTGAGTGCGAGGCGCGCGGAGAGGGGTCTTCCGCTCAATAGAAACTGGGACGGGATTTTATTGCGACGGCCTGTGCCCCGTTCAATGTGGTGTGCCAGATACGGGGGGGTGGGGGGACGTGGAGTGGCGCGATGATCTTGTTTGCTCTCGCCGCGGAGACGAGGAGGGGCGACCTTGGTCACTCACAAACCATTCACCACCTTGGCAGGGCGATGCTCGCGAAGTTCCTGATCTTTAAAAGTTCATTCCCCGCAGTTGCGGGCGTATGTATTACCGGAGTGGCGGATTCGTGATAAGACCCTGCGCGACGAAATCGCTCGTCGCAGAATTTGGTCTCAATGAAATTTCAGCTGACATCCGCTCGATGGGCCAATAGGAAGACGACAAGGACTTTGAAACCCTTATGTCCATTGTGCACGGGGTCCCAACAGAGCGTGGGAAGACAGCGACACACGTCACACGCGCGAGAGCTGCCCGATACGCGGAACAATCGCCACCGATGATCCTGGACAATGACCGTCCCCTGCGTGAGTACCACTTTACTCCATGAATCTGCCTTTGTCACCTCCCAGGGGTCCTAAAGGCACATCTGGAGCCACGACAGGAGAAGACTGCAAAAGTCACAATCGGTACGCTAGGGGGCGGAGGGCGTTCTCTAACAGGTGCCTGCAGAAGTTTTGAGTGGCACGCGAAGTGTGCCACTCAAGGGTACAACACAGTTCCGTCACCGAGCGATGTCTTTCTCCACGCACTATTCATGCCTTAATTCTCGCTGCGCCGGGACTCACGCCGCTGGATTGGTAGCGCTTTGAATGGGTGGCCCGCCGCACTACAGGGCACGTGACTGTTCAAGAGGATCGACGCCAAACGTTTTCATCCGAAGATACCTAAGAAGCCAAGGAGTTGTTATGAAGGCCTGAAGGTCGCAATGCAGAAGAACTTTATGCCGAGGTGTGCTCGGCAAGAGTCTCCCAAAAATGTACAAGACCAACTACTTTAACATTCTTGAACCGTACCAGGAACCACTTGGCCGTTGCCTACAGTGCACTGACGTCCATTGTCTAAAGTGATTCTCGGACCGGTTCCAAAATAGGAACATGTCCGATTCCACTCTTCGAGGACGCTCTACGTTTCTTTCGTCCCTCGCCCATGGCTTCTATGGTCCATATGGACGACTGTCCAGAAGGGGAGCCAGTCCGACAGCGTCTCGGCTCGTCCCACTCATGTCCAGCGATGGGCCTCGCCTTGGCTGCTCTTCGGCGCACCGGGCCCGATTTCGACGGCGCCCATCCGCGTTTGAATTCACCACCGGAGTGCCACCGGTCTGTCGCCGGTCGCTCGTCCCCTGGGAGCGCCAGATGTCAGTCGGGGCATGGGGCCTCGGAATTAGTAGAGCTCCCTACTACTGGTACCATTGGTGAATCTAATGGGACACAGTGCCACGAAGAAAACTCCATTTTATTCAACGCAGCCCCTGTGAACCATGCACGAGAGCAGGGCCCTCCGCTGCAAAACATTTATTAATATACTGGTGGAAAGTTACTCGTTCACGAAGACGCGGCTGCCAACCGTCGGCGTTTGTCGTGATGTGGCATGTCGGGTACTCCGCAGCGGCCACAATCACAGAGCGATCTATTGGCGTGCAAGATGCTTTTGGCCTCGTCTTTCCCGCGTTCCACCCCGCCCGGCCTCGCCGCCCACTAGCCCCGCTTCCTTCATATGCCATGCCTGCGTCACGGCCAGCATCCTGGTTCACAGCTCTTTGCGCGGCCGCGCAGCGGCGTTGCAAGGCCGAACGACCCGAGCGCGGAATTGGGGCGGCGAAGCCGCTCTGTGTGCCGCGGGCGCAGCTGGCATCAACGGCAACCGACCAATACTTCCCTGCAGCAGCGGGAAGCGTCGCACACCTTGTGTATGACGACATCCTTGCCCTTTCCGGGGCCGACGAGGGCGAGCTGGCATCCTTAACACGTTTACGAACGCTTACGTCCGCGGAGCACGGCCTTCGCCAGGTTGGTCCAACCGTGGTGCTTTGAAGCGCGGGCCACATCCGTCGCCGTTATGACGTGAGGTCTCCGCGGTAGCTGCATTCTAGGCACTCGCTAAAAGCGAGGACGCGGGCTGCGCGGCCGACCGTGATGATGACCACGGCCTGCTGCCGTCGTCACTGACGACAGGCCGGCCGTGAGCCCCAAGACGGCTGCCCGCGAGGTTCTCATTGCGAGAGGCGTGGAAGTTTTTTCCTGCTAGTGGAGCGGTTGATTGTGCCCGACTGCTGCCCCTGCGAAGGCACTGCAGCAGACAAGCTCTTCTTGGGGGTGGCGAGCCAGGTAGCTGAGAGCTGTTCTATTGATAGCATAACGCACCTTTATTTGCGTTTAGTAACTCAACCCAGTTACCTACACGTGATACCGTAGGCTTCCACCTGATAGATCGTTGCACGACCGCGAGTCGGTAGAGTCGTAGGCGCTGCTGGCGGATCTGGAACGGTCGTGACAGAGATTCCTCTTTGGTACCGAATTTCGACAGACGAACCGACTTCGCTCAAAACGAGACATCCGTTGCGAGGGGCGCTGGTAGGGGTATACAGAATGCAGCTGGCCCCTCAGGACGCGACCGTTCAAAAGAAAATTAGGGAACTCGAAACAGATATGAGGTCTCCTTCATGGTAGCATCGAGCCCTGTTTAGCGCGTCTCCAAAAACTGGCGGGATGGTATCAGTAACTGGCGTTACTGAACGAATGGTAACAATCGGGAGCACATGTTCCCATCATTTAGTACCTTACAGTTACCAAACACGTCCAGCTATAGCCACAGCATAAAGAGGCAACCCCAGGGTGCCCGCGATGCATACAGATGCGTGCCGCAAAGAAATGAACCATCGAGAGTGGTCGCCAAAATGATAGTGTTAAGGTGTCTATACGAGTCCACTGGTAGACCTTGGGGAGGGTTCTCCGAAAGTGGCAACGACCCCCTCAGGAAGGCCGTTTTTGATGGTCGCTATTGCTACTCCCTGGCAGAGTCTTGAACGTGCTCTTCTGCTTTTCTCATGACAGCTCGTTTTTCTGGCCTCTTCAATGTGTAGCAAGCCCACGCACTCGCTATCCCCCCCGATCCACCGCATGCACCCCCTCCCTTACCTTCGCGGGCACTGCCGGCGCTCACTGCCTGCGAAATAACAGTCGGTGGCTCGCCAGGCGGCTTCGTTAGTCGGAGCAGCCGCCATCACGCCTGCGACTCCTGCCGCCGCCGCCCCTGCCGCCGCCGCTGTCACGGCCGCTGCCGCAGCCGCTGCCGCGGTCGTTGCCGCAGATGCTGCCGCGAGGAGCGGGGGCTGCCCCTGCCACTGACGCTGCCACAGCCACTGCCGCCGCCGCAGCCGAGTATGCAGCTGCAGCTGCTGCCACAGTCGTCGCCGCAGCTGCTGCCACGAACCGCTGAACGGAGCCGCTGTCCCTGGCCCTGGCGCTCGTGGTAGTGGCGGTCCTGGCGCTGGAGCTGGCGCTGCCATCGTTGCAGCAGCAGCCAGTGCACAACGCGCTGATGCCGCCGCTGCCGTAGTAGGCGCCGCAGGGCCTGCCGCGAGCTGCTCGGGCTGGGGCAGGGGCGCGCGCTCATGCTGGCGCTTTCGTCGGCGCTATAGTTGGTGCTGGCGCTGGTGCTGCCACTACAGCTGCCCACGCTGCAGCCACTGCTGCAGCCGTTGCCGCAGCCACTGTCATAGTTGTCCCCGCAGCCGTTGCCGCGAGCTGCTGCCGCTGCTGCAGCTGCAGCCGCAGCCGCTGCTGCTGCTGCTGCTGCAGGAGCTCCTTCTGCTGCTGCTTCGTCCGCTGCCCAATGCGCTGTCGCTGGCGCTGCTCCTGGCGCTTTTGCCAGAGCTGGGGTTGACGCTGGAGCAGGCCCGATACGGCCAGTGCCGCTGCTTGTGCCGGTGCCGCCCACGGTGCCGCTCACAGTACCTTCGAATATGCAGCTCCCTGTTCCTGTTACAATGCTTTCCGCTGGGCGTCGTCCACTTATCCTATTCAGGCGGGGTTAGCTGCGGCGCCGATGGCGACGGGCATCGGCCGGCGCGCCACGCGGGCGTAGCCGTCGTCGATGCCGGTGCGGCAGACCCGTGGAGCGCGGCTCCGCAGGCGGCCTCGATCCTCTGTGCTGGCGGGGCCAGGCCATCCCCGGCTACGGCAGACCGTCGGTGGCGGAGGTAGACGGCGGCGGCGGCGGTGGGGGACAGCGACGGCGGTAGCCGCGAAGGCGTATGTCGCCTCTCGCCTGCCACCGACGGGAGTGCGGGCGGGGGGCAAGTGGCGAACGACGGGGGAGGCGCACGAGCGTAATGAAATGGCGAGATTGTGGGGGGGGAAGTGGGAGCCGGCAGAGGGCGGGAAGGGGTGAGGGGAGACGGATGGCGCAGGACCGGCTACATTTGGGCACAGAGGGAGTGGGGAGGCCGTTGATATGGCCGTCATGAGCCCGAACGAGGAAGGGTCGCCTAGGAGAGCACTGGGCGCGGGTGGTTGGGTGGCGAGGGCAGCCGCGTACATACCGAACCGCGAAAGCGGCTTCCCAAGAGCTCGGGAGGTGAAGTATTTCTATCCAGTGGAGCCCATGGCAATTGCATGCTCTCATAGAGTTGGAGCTAAACCTAACAATCAGGTGGAGGCTACTTCATTCAGTGTAGCATCGCTGACGTTGACAACTGCTTGTCACCAATGTCAAACGATCAAAGGTCGATAATGCTTCGCACGATCATGCTTGAATTGCTGTTCCTCCAGGGGACTGCTTCCGACCATCTGTACAGACGCTCGCCTCACCTTGAGTGGGCGGGGATCCCCTCTTTCCTCTGAGGGTCTCCCGCGAGCCCGAGAAATGAGGACGGAGTTCGTGCAATGAAGGCCAGGATGATCACACTCGTGTGACACGCATGGAATCTTGTGCATACAGGCACGTTTATACAGCGTTGAGGGCTAGCTACACGTAGTGCTGTCCGCCACTTGGAGGCGGCCCGTGCCGATGTGCAGCAACGCAGCCACATAGACTTCACGCCGAGGGCATCTAGCCATTCTAGGCTGCCGGCAGCACCCGTGCAGGGAATGTCAGAATTACGACCTCTGGACAAGCTTGGTCTGTCGGTAGGTCCACTGGCTCGTGCCAGCAGGGCCTTCGCGCCAATATCATGCTTTAAGCACCATACGTGTGCCTCATTACAGACTGATTCCTGGACATGAAGCTCCCTGGCAGCAGGGCGGCAGCCCCAGGCGTCGTGCTAGAGACGCCCGACCAATAGAAAAGCGCCTCTCGAGCCGAAGGCTCTCCCCTTGCTCGAGACTGGTGCCACACCAGCCCACCCTCCCTTCCGATGACTTTCTCGATCAATACAGTCATTGTCCCCTTGCCGCCCGAGTGGGAACCGATGCCGCCTGCAACGAGCGAGCGAAGGAGCATCCAACCGACGTCCTGTGTGGATATCAAGGTTCGATTGCATTCAAGGCGTTGGTCCCCCCAGGGGGGGCATGATTCGGGGGCACTCCCAGGGACAGCCCATATACCCGTGCGGGGCAGTTACGTGGTGGCAGTCATGCACGCCGTGTCGTCCACTGGCACTTGTCAGCCCTACTGCCTAGACACGTGGCTCCATAAGTGATTGGAAGGGGGGATTGACATGGGGTTCGTATCAGTTTGGCTGTGAGCCATGTGCCCGACATCCTGCGCCCTTCTATCCGGAAAGTTCTGTGCAAGAGGATGCGTGTGGAGGCTCTCGCGGGAGTGGAGTCTCGATCCTCCCACACAGCCGCCGCCGCGCGCAGGTCACTGTATCACTGGCGATCGGCGCTGGTGACCGGCGACACCGCTGCCGCGTGGCCACATCAGTATCGCCGGTTGACCCGCGGCGACCACAGCGACAGCCGCAACGTTGACGGCAGCGACAGCCGAGACACCTAGCGTGTTGCTGGCTTTGCCGCCGCCGTCATCACGGCCACCTCCGTCCACTTCGTCTCACGCACTTTGGATGGCGCCACCATGGTAAAGTTGTTTGCCCTGTCCGCGCCGGAGCTCTCCAAGGAACGGATTGAGAAGGACGACGAGGCTCAAGACGCGAGTGTCGTGATGGGCACTCCGGGTGATGGGGAGGAGAATGTAAAGGACAAGGCGGGAAGCGGTGTGCGAGAAAAGGACGCCGGGAGAGGAGAGGGAGGGGGTGGTCCCTCGTTGGGCTTTGACCAGAATAATGGGTACGATGGAGTCACGCTCTTCATATTGATCGGGAGGTACAGGCCGCGCGCTTTGGACGAGTAAGAGAGCCACATGAGCGTGGGACGCACTAGTGATGTGGGGCGCTCGAGATCCGCGTTACGGCAGTACATAGAGGAGACCTAGCGAATCGTTCGATTACTTGAGAGCGACGACGCCCGGACCCTGAGGGCTCTGGTTGGGGAACGCTCTAGCTTGGCCTTTGTGACTACCCGCGGGACATCGCCGCAAGGACAACGACGCAAGTGTGGAGCTGCTCCCGTTGATGTGGACGCATTCTTCAAGAACCGCCCTTCCAAGGCACATGCGCTTGTCGTCGCTTTCCTGTGCGACAGCACTCTTTCGTGAACGCGCTCGCCCAGCATGGCACGCAAAGTTTTCGCCGCCCTGTTGCGCGAGATCGAGCACGTCGAACGCGTGGCGGCGCTGAACTGGGAGTTGGGGTATCCTGTCAACTCTCCAGCATTCACCGCAGCGCTTCAGGCTCATGAAGTGAACAGCTGCCGACCGGGCACGCTGGCAACAAGGGGTTGACCCCATACGGTATCAAGATCTTTATCTTATATAGTCCCAGAACTTTGGCGGCAAGGACTCAGGCGACTGGGACGACGAGGCCACAATGCATCGCACTGCCGTGCTCGTGGGCATGAAGTTGTGCTTGCGCTGTTGACGAGGCGTCACATCGTGAGCACGTTGAAACAGCTGACCGTGGCCAGGTGTGGAGTGGTACTGTGAGACTGTTGCTTTGTTACCTGCTAGGTTTTCGTCTGTGCTGCGCAAGTCTGACGTGAACACTATTACGTCCAATTGCGGTTCGTGTGCTTCTTAAATAGGGGTGGAAATGTGGAAGTAGTCTGACCCCGTCCCTGCGTTTGTGCCTGCGGCCTGTGTCCCAGTTGACTGCCGGAGGGGTATGTTCGGGGGAGGGAGGGCATATGCAAGCTCCCAACCTCGCAACTACGGAGCAGGTGGTGGTGGCGCTGTGGACACCGGCCCAAACAAGTGGGGGACCTCGCCCGCGCTTGTGCTGGCGCAACGTACGTGAACTGCTCAAGCGGGCCGGAGGGGGTGGGGCCGCGGATAGGCGTAAACCTTGTATCTCTCTTTGAGGAATGGTCGGTAGCTGTGCATGTTCGATGGGGGCCCGGACTCTCGGCACACTTGAATCAGCAGGAGTGTCGTCGTTCCCGATCAACCCCAGTCCTTGCATTTCGTAGTTCCTCGCTCCTCCACAGGCCGAGCGAGGGGGGTGCGGGGCAAGGGGGGTGGCGCGCCGTCGGCGGAGCACGCCGCGGCCGCGCGCGCCAGTTTCAGGGTCGTGACCTGCGCTGACGGTCAGTCGGTTGGTAGCTGCAAGAGTCACCGTCAGAAGGGCGTTCGCGCCAGGTTCACAGGTTATGCGCCCTACGTATGTATGCCCGTTTTGGTTCAGGTATACGTAGGGTTATTGGAGCGCTGCTGCGCACCAAGCCCCAGAGGCGCGGGCGCGGCCTCGTGCTGGGCACGCTCAACAATAGGACAAGGCCGTCTATGGAGGGGCGCCGCCCATGCCCGGGGCGGCCGCCCACACTGGCCAACCCCCTCCCCAGGCGCCCTATGGCCAGAATACTTCCCCTTGATGCCTGACCAGGGCCCGTCTCCGCCTGCGCAGAGCGAGCGACGGAGCGTCCTACGGGCGAAAGATGCCTACTATGAAGCTAGATAGAGCTCCTTGGACATCGAGAACGCGGGAGGGTGACGAAGAGCGGCACCAGCGCAGCGCTCGCACCGCCCTTAGTGTGTTTGTTCCGTATAATAAGCGAACCCACGAGGGGAAAGCGGCAGCGTCCCCACGTACGCCCTTCTGCAGCAGTCAGACACAACTGTGCGGTGGGGGTGGGCGCGTGTGGTCGGCGCGCAGTCCCTCCGCCCGAACATTGGTGGGTACCCACCCAGAGCGGCGTGGGCTGTCTATTACGCGGAAAAGCATAAGCGTGGCGGCCGGGCGTCACGGGAAGGGGCGTGTCTCCTCACCCGCGGCTACGGTGGCGCCAGTACTTGCACAGACACAGACGCAGCGGGGCCGGGCGAGTCTTCTGTCATCGAGAAGCTGCAGCGGACTGGCGGCTCTGACGATTGGGAGCCTCCTGGTCGACAAATTAGTGTTGACAACAACTACAGCGGAACGCTGGTGTGCTCTCTGACGTCAAAGTAGACCCCACCGAGATGTAGGCATGACAAGGAGGCCGTGAGGTGTTCCTCCAATAACACTCAAGGGAACTGACTTCCAGTGATTGTGGAACAGTTCAACCTTCGAATGTCATCAAGTTCTTCTGTCGACTGGACCTCGCAAAAGCCGCTCCGCTGGTTGCTGCCGCTACTGGGCTACGGTGAACATCCTCCCCAGTGACGAGCGAAGCTCTCACGGGTGCCCCGCAGCATGGAACGCATATCGATTCATGCGCTGCAATCGAACAAACTTCGGCTTGCAATCGTTCAGACCTGGACCCTGAAAGCAGTTTTGCGAATGCAGTCCCAAGAGCGGCCATCGTCTAGCCTTTGTTGTGCCATGGCGACAGACTGTGTGAACGTAAGTTGACCACAGCCGTTCTCGTTAAAAAATTGTGCACTCACAAGACGCGAACAAGATGCCAACAAGACGAGTCAAGGAGAGCCGTCGAAATACTTCCAAGCATCCGTGCGTTCTCTGATCTGGCGAGTCATTCATCAGGTCAAAGCACGATAGTGCATCGATTCATGATCAGGAGACTGCTCTATGTTGCATGCTCGCTGCGGTCCTGTGTGCTGGACTCGTATGGCAAATCGAAAGAAAACCGCGCTCCAAGCGGGCGATCAGAAGTGCTCTGTGAATGCCGAGAGTAGTAGCAGTCGTGGCACGCTAAGTCAGCGATAAAGCCTCATCGTCGCCCGTCCTCGCCCGCGATCCCCACATGTCTGTCTTTTTGCTGCTCCTCCTTCAACAAGAGTGCAACAAGTGCCCGACAAGAGCCCGGGCCCCTCCTGCTGATTGGCTGACACTGATTCAGAGACAGTCTCTTCTTTGTAGCCCTGGACTCGACCAGTGATGGTAAAGCCGAAGGGCGTCTTTCTTGAACGCCCTTCAACAAGCTGCCGACAGGATTCCCCCTCACACAGGCCGTGAGGGCACCCCCGCAACGACCGCCCAAGAAGTCCCTGAATGCCCCGAGCATGACCCGAAATGTTCCAGACGTGGGCCCAGCAATTGCAAAAAGCGATAATCGATTTAGTGTGGCACGCCGCATGAGCGGATCCTGACATACTTGGTGCGACCCACAGGTATGACGGCATCAGTCCACGTAACGTCGGATGCGTGACTGGATTGACAGCCTTGGCGGACAGGGCGTGTTGGTAATTTCAGGAAGACTGAAGATCTGACGCGCCCCCTTCAGATCGATTCGATTGATAGATGGGCTCTCGAATGATGGATATATGCTCCCTCAGCAAGCGTTGAACAGTTTTTGATCGGCCAGACAATACTCGGAGACATTCCTTTTGTGCTCACGAGCTTCTTCAGTCAGGAAACCGCCTCCCTCGGTGCACCGCTGTGGGGCGAGGAGGCCTGCCAGCAGCACTGAACAGGAGTCTACTCCTGTCTGAAGCAACCTGAGCCACGAAAGTGACCCCGCACGGTAATCCTTATAATTGCTGAGGGCGCGGCCTCCGGCCAGTTTTAGTTACCATTGATCATGCCATGTACTAGGGCTCTGCATGAGGCAGGATCCGTGACGGTCCAGTGCGCTTCCGCGGGACCTATTTGGAACGAATGGAATCCTGCAAATGTGGTCGCGGTTGTTTTGTTTTGCAGGTTCCTTAAAGAATTGAATCGAGCACCCCGCCGGGTGCTGAGTTGGTTGTGTCAACTGACATCCTGAGAGAGGGAGACCTCGGCCCTTGGCCTTCATTCTGTCGACGATTGCGCAGCGCGTCGCCTGCTGCGCGCCATGAGGATCTGCAAGGCCTGGAACAAGCAGGGTCATCCTAGAAGGTAGACCCCAGTAAAAGACACCTGCCACTGGCGTTCCGACAGAATAGAAACAAATTTGTGACACAGCACAATCTCGTATTAGTCCCTGCGATTATCGGTCGCCAGAGATGCAATACTAGTCCGACTGGTTTATCGCACCAATCGTTGGAGAACTGACCTCACCGCGCATTATATGGTTACTTCATTTGGTGCGATTCTCACGGAGAAACACTGCATTGGATCATTCCGACGATTCGGAGGAGCTCCGTCCTGTCTGACAGACATGATCCCTTTCAAGTTTGGTTCAAGTGCACATGACACAGTGTGACACGCAGATTCTGCAGCGACTCTTGTCAACTTGACACAGGTGGCACAGGGATCCTCTTGAAGTGTTCTCAAAGTCAGGCAGAGATACCCCGCATGCAATTCGGGGGCTACGCCCGGCAGCCCTTTGAAAGAAAAGGGTGGTAATCTCGTGTGGTAAAGCACGGCGGAGGGAGCATTCACATGATGCGAAATTGGGCACTGCTAGGGCTGATGGCTCTCTCCACTGTGCGCCATGTACTACTGAGCCTGTTTGTTGAGACAGCTGTGCCACGCTCTCGTATAATCCGTGCCTGATGCTGCCGATCTCACGTGGAGGTACTCTCCCGGCTAAGCGGGGATTGACCAATGAGGTGCTTCTCAGTTGTTCAGCACTGTGCCAGACCATTTAAAGGCCCGTCGAAAGGAACCGCTGTTGCCTCGTTTATATGGACTTGGAACCTGTGGCGGTCCTTTCATAGATTTTCGCTTGTTGAGAGCGCTTGTTTGCGTCTTGATGAGTGCACATCGTTTCAGAGAACGGCTGTATGTACCGGTCTGGTTTGCTTGTTGTGGTTTTGTCACCTGCCGATTTCCTTGTTTCCGAGCAGACATGTGCCTGACCGTATAACTGACGCTATCTGCCTAGTCTTTATTGTAAAATAGCCTCTCGTTCTCGACGTCAGTGCGGTATTGCACTGCTGACAGTCGGGGTGTGTTACGGTGGCTGTTTGTCCTTTGATTGCTCTGTGCTGGCAGCATGAACAGTAACTCCAGCCGCGTGAAGTAGCAGCAGTTGCTACGGCATCGAATACTCACCCGCGCGCCCGCATGGCTGCCCTAGACGGCGTGTGGAGAAAGTCACTCGCCGTGATGATCGTGTCTCCGGAGCGGATTGTCCACAACGGCGCAGTCGTTCATGATCAGGAACGCTGCGGTGGGGGTATGGTGGTGCTCGATGAGGCGCACACCTGGATTTTCGTGGCCTACATGGCGTCCAGCGATGGCGCGGGCACCAGCTCGAGTACAGTGCCTGCGGCGTCTCTCCCTGACGGCCACTTTGCGGTGCTCCTCAGAGCCGCTACTGCACTTAGCTCTCGAAATGGGTGTGTCAGATGTCGCAAGGGTAACGATTTGCCCCTTCAATCCACGCCTGGAACCCAGCGGATATGGACTGGGACCTATCCTTACATGTCCTGCCCCGCTAACTCCTCCCAAGACAGATCAACTCCCCATTACCCTGGGCGACACCACGCTGTACTCCTGACATTCTGCAAACGTCGGCTGGCCGCACGAAGACCGTCGTCAACTCACTGTCGGAACCTGGTCGTGGATGTCGAAACTTGACAACGAGGAACGAGTGACATCGTCGACCAACCACGGGAGGACATCCCTGTCCGTGACTGCCAGAACTTAATTCTCTGCGCTGGCCGAAAGCTGTCAATCAAGGACGAGTCACATGATTAACCGACACCGAGGACACCATATATCCTCGCTGGCGGCTGAGCGTGATACGACTGGCTCGCCGGCCTTTGGATTGACTGAATTCGGCCAGCTGGCGGGTGACTGGCTGGCTGGCCAAGGGATTGATTGAATTTGGCCCTGCTGGCCCTTACGGCCGGTCGGACCTCCCGGCCGACCGGCGTGAGGAGCCGGCTGGTGGGGCGCGCTGGGCGACATCCACGGGACCCCCTTCGTTTCGGGCAAACTGGGGCTGCACTGCTTTAGTGCGCACGCCCGCCCATGCTTCGTTCTGAGAGACATGCTTTGTTTTTGGGCCGTTCTGTGCCTACGGGCGGCGCGACGGGGAAACGCATGCTTTGGGGCACCTCGGGTGCCCCGACGCGAGTATATAGTGCGTGGGTGTCAGCGCCACCGGAGGAGAGAAGAGGGGCAACCACAGACTCAGACGAAAAACCCCATTAACTCTTTGTACCCTCGATCCTCACCGACGTCGCGACCATCTTCCTCCCCAGACCCACCCCCGTCAAGACCACCGTCCTCTTCCCCGTACCCTGCCGCCCTCTTGGCAGGCAGGGCCCGCTGACACCCCCCCGAGTACGTTGAGGGCTCCCCGGTTGTGGGTGGGTCCTCACATGTGGTAGCTTCCGATTGTTCGACTTTCTACCTGGCGGTGACTGCGATTCCGTGCGTGATTTGGACCTCCCTGCGATTGTGACGTCGTGTTGCCCCCTGCGTTCGGCTTGCCAGCGGCATTGTAATACGAACGCAGCGGGTTCCACGAATCACACCAAAAAGAATATTTCCCTGACACTGCCATCGCGCTTGATGTCACGGATTTTTTCTTTTTGGTCAACCGATTGTTGAATCCCAGTGCGTTCCAAATCAGGTTCCGAATATTCTTCCTCGGCTGTTGCGGACGCGTCGGCATCCTCCTGCGCGACAGCGCGCAACACGGTGGCCTCGACACGTGGCAACATGAAGACCCACGCACCCCCGACGACCCACGCACCCCCGACGATCCGCGACGCTGCTACAGCGCGCGGCTCGTCGGCACGCGGCAGTGCGTCGGCACGCGGCCCCGTGGGAGGGCACCACCACCCGGGGGCACGCAGCCCCCCGGCAGGCGCCTTCTCTACCTCCACTCAAGCGCCCCCCCCGCACCTATCCCTGCTGGGGCGGACCGTCCCCAAGCCCCCCCTCTCGGGCAAGGGCAAGACACCTGCCTCGGCGGGCACGACGGACCGGCCCAGCAAGCGCTCGCTGCTGCCCTCGCAGGAACCGGCACGCCGTTTCATCGCGCCGCCACCACCGCTGATTGGGCACGTCAAGTCCACCACCGCGCGGGCGGTGGAACAGCGTGAGCAGCGCCGGATCACCAAAACCCGCCGCATCCCACTGGGCACTCACAAGTTAGTCGGGCGGGCTCGTGCAGTTACATTAGCCTAGGCTTGGGTATCACGCCTCCAAAACCGGGGCGTGACGTGCGATCTCGCCCAGTCACGCCCGACCACGCCGTAATCCCGCCCTTGTGCCCCCGTGTCACGTGTAAAGTAGCCTACCTACTTAATTTCTTATGTATGTTCTAAGTACATAGCATTGCAAAGTCAAGGCCATACCAAAGCAAGAACACTCGCAGCCTCGCCCAAAGCAGCCTCACCCGACTACCACCGATGCCCTCCGCCCCACCTCTGCCAATGTCCTTCTCTCCTCGTCGTAGGTCATCAGGGAGGCAAACCACAACGCTGCCAGAAGACTTCAGCGGGCGGCGGGGGCCCCTGTGGCTTCTGCTCCCTCAAGCAGTTCCTCCCTGACGAGACGCAGCCGGCCATATGCGGGGCCGGTCGCCGCGGCGGCGGTGATGGTCAGCGCTGGTGGAGGCGACGGCAGCCAAAGGTTGCTGGAGTCAGTACTAGTGTGCTTATCAGCAGCAGCGGGCTTAGATGAGCGGGGGCTGTGCACGCCGCGGCGGTGATTGTGGCAAGGCGGGACTTTTCAAGCGCTTACCGGCGCCATAGAGACCGCCAGGCCTACGCGAAGAGGCATACACCCTCACCCCCTCGCTCAGCACTCTCCGCTGCTCTCTGGCGCTCGACGAACTGCATGCGCAGTCATTGATTGGTGGGGGGTGCACCTGCGACTCTCACCCCCCCCCCCCCCCCCCTTTCCCCTTCTTCCGTGCAAGGAAGGCCTATGCCAGTGCCGATGTGGCACCGGAGTGGCAGGCGTGGCTGTCTTTGTGAAAGTAGTCGAGGAGGCTGCCAAGGCGTCCAGCGGAGGCATGCCAGCGGAAGGGTCAGGGACGGATGGGGGCCGAGACGTGGCCCAGTCTCCGTTTATTTTTCGTTTGTGCTCACGGAAGCGGCGGCAGTGTCGGCGGCAACGGAGTTGGCGGCGCCACATGGGCTGACGTGGCCGCCCTCCGCTTCGCGGCCGCCGCGGCCACTGGGGAGACCACCGAGGCTGGCGGCTGCGATACCGACTCGTGCGCGCTCTCGGCACAGGCCAAACTCACCTGCGCGAGCGCAGGTGAGCGCGCGCGATGCTCGACACGGGGACCAGTTCCCTCATCAATGGGGCGTCCTGGGACTGTGATGCACATCAACCCGTGGCGCTCGCAACCCCCTCCTGCGGTCATGTAATTGATGTACTGCTAGACTATTCAACTAACTGTCAGATCACACCCCCAATCACGCCCTTTGCGGCTGGGGCGTGACGTGTGATCACGTGCTAAATCACGCGTGCGATCACGCACAATACGTGATCTCACATCACGTGCGGGGCGTGATACCCAAGCTAGCTGGAGGGGTCGGGTTGCCATATACGCAGACATTATCGCATCACTAAAACTAAGTAAAACGCTCAAAGAGAAATCAAGCAGTGGTAAAACCCAACGCAAGAAACAAGCCAAAGGCGCCCGACAAGGAAGCGCGCCACCAGCGCGGGGAGGAGTCGGGCGCGGGGCAAGCCAAAGGGCGCTGCCGCCCGCAGTGGGACGGCCTCGGCTCGCGGGGCGGCCCTCAAGAAGGCACGCCCGGCGGCCAGTGGGGCGCGGGAGCGGCGTGCGACCCTCTAGGGGCGCGGCCGAAGACCCGGCCACAAACAAAACGGCCACGGGCGCCGGCGGTCAGAAGCAGCGCCAGCGGGACCGGGCCGCGGCAGCCGGGGGCGCGGGCGGCCGTAGCCGCCGGTGCCGCCTGCAGCGGCGCGCAGGCACCCCCGCCGCGGCTCCCGCCAAGGCAGCCAGGGGGCACTGCCGTCGCCGCCAGGCCACCCGCGGGTGCGGGGCGAAACGGCTCGAGCCGGCGCCCGCCACCGCTTGGCTCGCATCACCCGCCAGCCAAATCGGATCCGCAAGTCCCCCGAGCCGGTAAATGCCCAGTTACCGCGCTTGTCTAGGGGGAGAAGGGAGAGATAGCTGGAGGGGTCGGGTTGCCATCCAGGGGGAGATGACCGAGGCGCGCGGCGCGGGTCACAGCCGCGCCGGGATGTAGCGCGAGAACAGCGCCCGTGCCGCCGGGGTTGAGCACCATTGCGCGTCGATGTAATGCTTTTGCGCCGTCTCAATGGAGGACAAGCCCATGCACTGCCTAATGAGCGCCGGGGATAATCCCACGGCGAAAGCGGAAGAGGCGGCGCCCGCGCGCGGAGAGTGGCCGGTCCACTTGACGCCCAGCGAAGGGACGCACGTGGTGAACGGGAGGGTGTGCTCCAGCCAACGCGTGACGGCCTGGGTGGCCAGCGGTTGCAGCGCGGCGGCGCCGGGCGGCGCAAACAGGTGGGCTGCAGCCGGGCGGCCCTCACGGTAGTGGGCCAGCCACACGCGCCGCACCAGACGCAGCGCCGGGTCAGCGAGCCACCCGCCAGCCGCCACAGGGATGTTGAAGGCCAGCCGCGCTCCCCGCTTCAGCACCCCCATCTTGTACACGCGTATCTGCGCCAGGAAGCCGCCATGCAATAGGCAGAGGTCCATGGCGCGCCTGTTGGCCGCCGCTCCCGGGCGGTTGAACATGAGGAACGCTAGTACGAGGCCTGCACACTTGCGTTGCGGGTCAGGGGAGGTGGTGGCCAAACCAACGTGGGCCAGCTACAGCACTGCCTCAGGCGGGATTGGGCCGCGCACAGCTGGCAGAGCGCCCCCCACTTGCACGTGCAGCCGTCGGCAACCGACCTTGGCGTCGGCGACCAGCGCGTCGTCCGTTGGCGACGGCTCGCCGGCCAAACGGTGAACGGCGCGGACGGCGGCTAGGTACGAGTTAATCGTATCCGCCTGGCACGTCTTAGTCTCGAACAGCGACGCCATGTAGCAAACCACCGTCTCCGGCGACGTGGGTAACGCCTGCGCACACGTCCGGTCACAAAAGTTGACGAAGCGCTCCCACGCGTTGACGTAGTTGCGCTGAGTCGAGGGCTGGTACTTGGCCCTCACCAGCAAGCGCGCCGTAGCTGCACCCTCTCCAACGCCAAAGCGCTGGGCCCTCAGTCCATCCGCAAGCGCGTGCCACCGCTCTGGGCGGGGGATGGCGTTGCGCCGCCGTTCACAAAATTGAATACCACCGCCCGCCACATTGGCGACTTGGAGGCCGGGTGGGTGATGCGCGGGTAGACGCCTAGCCGCCGAGGAAGCAGTCGGTAGCCGCTGCACGCCTCGACGGCTACCGGCCACCAGGGCTGAGCGCGCCAGCGCGGGGCGACGAGGGTGACGGTGGCCTTGTCCCGTACGATCTTGGCTACCGTCGGGCCGACAAGATTGAAGGGCGGGTTCGCCCACGCGTTCTCGTCGGCCCAGCTGCGGTTCATGGCGTCTACGCCACTCCCCCCCGGCGACGGCAGCTTGGAGTAAAAGCGGCCGCACTTGGCACTCTCCACGGACGCGAAGAGGTCGACGGTGTGGGGCCCAAACACTTCGTCGAGGGAGCGGAAGGCGGCGAGCGTCAGGCACCAGTCGGTCGAATCGGCCGTACGTGACAGCCGGTCGGCCCACATATTGAGCGCGCTCGGGAGGTACTCTGCGCGGAGGGTGACGCCAAGGTGGGTGCACAACTTGTGCAGCCGGCGTAGCTCGGCCATAACAGCCTCCGACCCTGAGCTCATCGCGTTGATCGCACCTCTCGCCACTTGCGAATCCACCTTGAGGCGCACGACCGTATCGGGTTGGTGCAGAAAGTCGGCGAACGACAGCAAGCCGAGCTGGACGGCGCCCAGCTCCAGTAGGTTGATGTGGAGAGCCTTCCGCTCGGTTGAGTGGAACCCGCGGGCGGGTACCAGCCCGTCCCATGTCGCCCTCCACCCCGAGTTGCTGGCGCCGTTCTCCATGGCGACGTCCGGCGGCCGTGTCCAAAGGGCCCGCCCTGCCTTGGCGTGCCGCGTCAGCTCCGCCCAGTACTGCAGGTCCTGCACCGCCTGCCGCCCCAACCGCACGCGGTGGCTGCCTACGTCGTGGTGGTCCCTCAGTGCCGTGTAGAGGGAGCGGAGGCGAAAGCGGGCGTCCGGGATGGCCAGGTGAGTGGAGACCGCCGTTCCACAGAAGCTGCGAAGGGTGGAGTACCTCACCCAGCGACAATGGGAATTGGCGTGACCTAACAGGCTGCCCGCCATCCCCATGACCTTCTTGGCGCGCCCCGGTTGGAGCAGAAACAGCTGCCGCTGCGTGTCCACGCTAAAGCCGAGCATGGGGAGGGCCGTCGTCCCCTCCAGCTCGCCCTTGGTTGGGTGCAGGGTGATGCCCAGATCGGAGAGGAGGGTGCGCACCCGAACTGCCGCCCGGATAACATCCGCCGTCGTCGCCGGCCCGTTCGCCTGCGTCGGCGGCGCCCCCCCAAGGTCGTCGACATACACGACGATGGGGAAGCCCTCCGCGCGCAGCTGCTGTACCACCGGGCGGCAGACCTTCGTCCACAGGAACGGCGCGACCTTCAGACCAAACGGCGTCGTGTTGCACTGAAACATGCGCCCGAGGCACTGGAAGCAGAAGAGCGGCTTGTCCGCCTCCCGCAACGGGACTTGGTGGTACGCATCCTTCACGTCCCCTCCCATCAGCTGATCCCCTGGTTTTAGCTGCTGCGCCAAGTGCAACAGCCTCTCGTACTTGAGCGGGCGTTCCTCCATAAATTCCGACCGGTTCTGGTGGCGGCAGTCGATGACGAAGCGCTGCTTGCCGGCCGACCAGGTCACGAACCGGTTCACTATCACGTGCGGGCGCTCCCTGTCCTTCCCAAACAGCTCGGTCCAGTAGCCCTTCTCCACGCAGCGCCTCATCTCCGCCTCGGCAAACTCTACGTCCGCCGCTGCCACGGGGAACCGCCGCGCCCGGTGAAGGGCCGGCCGCCGAGACCACGGAATCTGCGCCCCGTCGAGAAAGTTCTTGATCACCCAGCGTGAGGCGCCGAGGGCGCGCCACGCCGTCACGGCCTTGCGTACAGCCGCGTACGGCGGGAGAGGGGGGGTGTCCCCTGCTCCCGTCGGGCCCGCTTGTTGTGCGGCGGGTTGGGCCAAGCCCGCCGACGCCCCCCCGAAAGGGGTGGCTACTTCTTGCCTTGGGCTGCGGCCGCTGCGGCGGCGGCTGCTGCGGCTTTTTTAGCCGCCTTGACGCCGCCTCCGCCTGGGCCAGGCTGAGTGCCCGGGCCAGGAGGTGGCTTGTCTCCGCCCCCCCCACCGCCGCGTCGCTTGCTCCGGGAAGACGTTCCAGCCCGAATCTCGGTCGCCCGCTTGGCGCTGGCCCGCACTTCGTCCACGGCAACGGCGTTGAGGAAGCGCTGATAGCCGGGGCCGCGCCCCTTGCTTCGCGGCACGGCGGCCGTGGCGAGGTAGAGCTCGGCGAGCCCGGGGTCGGTCTTGGCGGCGGTGAGGTAGTCATAGCGGGCCGCCGTGATGCAGTAGTGCAGTCGCGTTGCGACTGCGAGCCACGCGAGACGTGCCTCAAGAGCGTCCGCGGTGAGGGTCTCCCGCTTGTGATAGAGGGCGCTAGCCGCATTGGCAAGGTCCTGGGCTCCACTGGCAGCAACATAAACCGCACCTGCTTCTTCGTGGTCCTGGTCACCGCGGGGAAAATTCGTCGGGTGCTCCACGTCGGTCGGTTTGAAGGGGACGGGCAGACCGTCCGCCCGCCTGATGCGCTTGGGGACCTTAAAGCTGGTGATGACGTCGCCAGCGGCAGGCAGGCCCGGGTTGTCCATGCCATCCAGGTGCTCGCCGGGCTCCCCCTTGCTTGGCTTGGAGCCGCCCCCCTGACCGGTGTAATGTAGCCCGTCGCTGTCCCATCCGTCGCCGTCGTAGAGGAGGGAGTCCTTCTCGCTCCCCCCCCCGGTAGCGGGCGAGATGGGGTGGACCGTGGGGATGGTGGCGTCGGTGCCGGTGGCGGTCGTAGCTCCAGCAGCCACGCCGTCTGCGTCCGCAGCCGCATCACCTCCAGTCGCGTGCGCCCCGGTCTCAGCTCGGGAGTCGACGGGCGGGGTGCCGCCGGCATCCCTTGCCGCCTCCTGCTCCGCCGCACGGACATTGCTGGCCGCAATCGCACGGGCTAGCGCCTGCAGCTCCGTGCTCAACTCGGACAGGCCGGCCTCCCAAGGGCGCGCCGCCTCGGTAGCGACCGCCGCCTCAGTATCAGCCATGCTCACTTCAATCGACGCGCAGTCCGCGCAGACCACGTGCCAAGCACGGGTAAACTTCGGCTTGCCCCGTACGCGGGGCAAGCCAAAGGGCGCTGCCGCCCGCAGTGGGACGGCCTCGGCTCGCAGGGCGGCCCTCAAGAAGGCACGCCCGGCGGCCAGTGGGGCGCGGGAGCGGCGTGCGACCCTCTAGGGGCGCAGCCGAAGACCCCGCCACAAACAAAACGGCCGCGGGCGCCGGCGGTCAGAAGCAGCGCCAGCGGGACCGGGCCGCGGCAGCCGGGGGCGCGGGCGGCCGGAGCCGCCGGTGCCGCCTGCAGCGGCGCGCAGGCACCCCCGCCGCGGCTCCCGCCAAGGCAGCCAGGGGGCACTGCCGTCGCCGCCAGGCCACCCGCGGGTGCGGGGCGAAACGGCTCGAGCCGGCGCCCGCCACCGCTTGGCTCGCATCACCCGCCAGCCAAATCGGATCCGCAAATCCCCCGAGCCGGTAAGTGCCCAGTTACCGCGCTTGTCTAGGGGGAAAAGGGAGAGACTACAACCCTTCTCGGTCGAGGGGCATTCAATCCTAACAAATTAACACTGGCTTTACTAAATTCAGCATTTTCGAACTGGTGGGGTGGAGGCACGACGGCCGCGCATGCAGTGCATGCAACGTGTTTGGTGGCGCGGTGGCCTACGGGTCAACACCAGGAGCGACCGATCGATCACGCGCCCTACATTCCACCCTCCCACCCTCCCCCCCACCCCCCCCCCATCCATCCCCGTTGCCCCCTCCACCGCCCACTCCGGTTGGGCGCCGCCCTTGTCCAGCCCGTGGGAGGGCCACGGTGCCTCCCCCGTGGCTGTCACCCGCTCGACGGTTCGGTGTCCGGCGGTGCCGCGGCCGCGCCTTTCTCCTCCAGGCGCACGTTTCACGGCAGAGGGCGCCTCGCGGTGGCAGCCTGTGGCTGTCTGCTCGCCTGCCACCAGCTTGGCAGCCGCCGCCGCGTCTGTCGTCTACCCTTCCCCCTGCCCCCTCCCCCCCCCCCCCCCCCCCCCCCCCCCCTCCCTTGTGAGGATGGCGTTTGCGGCTCCCATTGGCGTTGGCGATGGCGGGCGGCACGCGGCCGCCGCCGCTCGGCGTTGGGCGGTCACCCCCCCCGGCCGGGCGCCCCTGCCGTACGCGGTCAAGTCGACGGCGGGGGTGGCGGCGGCGGCGGCGGCGTCTCGGCGTCGCGCGGGGCCTGCCGCCGCCACCCCCGCGCCCCCCGTGTCGGCACTGGGGGGTGCCGCCCGGGGGGACCCCGCCGGGCGGCGGCGGCGGCCGCCGCCGCCCGACCCGCTGGCAGCTACCCCCCGTGTCGGCGGGGAGCCGCCGCTCGACTGCTTTGACATTGTGTGGGCGACGCCCCCACGGCGGCTCCCTGCTGGCGGCAGCCGCGGTGACAACGGCGGCGGCGGCGGCGGCGGTGGCGCTGCTGCAGCCGCCGGCACCGCCGCCGCCGCTGCGGGTGGTGCCCCCCCCGCCCCGCCCCCCCCCCCGCGGACGCTCGTGTACATTGCCGGCCTGGACGGGCAGCCGCTGGGCCCCGCGCAGCTCGCGTCTGGCGCCCTCGTCGCCGACTATACGGTCGCGTCCCTGACGCACCGGCCGACCGACACGGCGTCGTCGTGGTCCCAGCTGACCGCCTCGGCGGTGGCGGCGGTGGAGGCGGTCATGGCCGCGACGGGCACGGACCGGGTGACGCTCGTCGGCGAGTCGTTTGGCGCGCTCGTTGCGCTGCGGGTGGCGGCGGCGGCGCCGGTGGGGGCGGTGGACACGCTGACGCTGCTCAACTCGGCAACGGCCGTGGCGCGGCGGTCCCTCCCGGCCGTGACCGTCCGGGCGCTGTCACCACTGCTGCCGCTGCTGCAGGCGGACCTTGTCGGCGGCCGCCTCTTTTACACCGCCGCCGCGACGGTCATGTGGGGCCTCCTCACCGACCGCACCCGCCTGGCGCGGGGCGGCGGCGACGGGTCGTCGCCCGCCGACGGCGGGGGCGCCCCGTGGGAGGCCCCCCGGGGGCTCGACGTGCAGCAGGCGCCGCTGGGCGCCACCCTCCACCGCACCCGGCTGATCCGCCAGTTTGTCGCCGCCCGCTGGGCCGACGACGCTGCCATCATCGCCGCCGTTGCTGGCGTCCGTGGCGGGGTGGGCCTCGTTGCCAGCGGCCGTGACCGCCTCCTCCCGTCGGTTGCCGAGGCAGACCGCCTCGCGCGCGTCCTCCGCGGCGGGGGCGTGCCCGTCTGGCGCACCACCCTCCCCGAGTCGGCGCACGCGTGTCTGCTGGAGCAGGGGGTGGCCCTCGTGGAGCTCCTCAAGGTGCACGACACCCCCGCGGGGGGGGCCGACGCGACGCGCGCCCGCCGGTCGGCGGCGCCCGAGGCGCCCCCGCCCCCGCCACGGCCGGTGCCCCCGTCGGCAGAGGCGGCTGCCGCCGCAACGGCGGCGGTGGAGCCCCCCGCGCCGCTGCCGCCCCCGCCGCCGCCCGGCGCGGGCGCCCGCGACGCGCCCCCCCCCGCCGCCTATGCGCGGGTGGCGCTGGTGCAAAAGGTCCTCACCCCGCTGCGGGTGGCCACCAGCCCCGTCTTTCTCCACACCGACCGCGTGCGGGCGGCGGCGGTGGCGGCCCGCGCCGGCGGCCGCGCCGGCGACCGCCCCCGGCCGCTGCTGTTTGTGGGAAACCACACGTCCCTGGGCATCCTGGACCTGCCGCTCCTCGTCACCCACCTGGTGGCTACCCACGGCCTGCCGCTGCGGTCGCTGGCGCACCCCGCCCACTTTGACCAGTTCTCCGCCGCCCTCCCCGGCTGGGGGGCGCTCCTTGCGGACCTGGGCGCCGTCGTTGCGACACCCCGCAACTATGTGCGGCTGCTGGCGAGCGGCCAGCCGACGCTGCTCTTCCCGGGCGGCGCCCGGGAGGTGGCCACCCGCACCGACGACGCGCGTTACCAGCTGCACTGGGAGGAGGGCTCCTTTGTCCGCGCCGCCGCCCGCCACGGCGCGCTCATCATCCCCGTGGCGAGTGTGGGCGTCGAGGACGCGACGGGCATTGTCGTCGACGGGCCGGGGCTGCTCGCCGCCCCGCTGGGCGTCGGCGCCGCCGTCCGCGCCGCCGTCGCGGCGGCGGGCCTCGACGGGGACAACCTGATGCCCCTCGTCGCGCCCACCCCCGGCGGCGAGCGCTTTTACTTTTCCTTTGGCCACCCCATTGACGCGGCCGCCGCCACCGCCCGCGCGCCCGCAGGCGGCGGCGGTGACGGCGGCGGCAACGGCGGCGACGGCGGCGACGGCGGCGACGGCGGCGACGGCGGCGGCGACGCCGCGGACGCGCTGTTTGCGACGGTCAAGGCGGCGGTGGAGGCGGAGATTGGGGCGGCCATGGCGTACCGGCGGCGTGACCCGGGGCGGTACCTGCCGGGGCGCCTGGTGGGCGGGGGGGTGGACCGCGTGCTGGGCGGGGTGGACTTTTTTTGAGCGCCCCCGCTGGGGGGAGGGGCAGGGGGGGGAATGAGAGGAGGCGACGCGACGCGGCGGCGGGTGACGCCGCGCGCAGGCGGCGGCTGGGCGGGGGCGAAAGGGTATGGACGAGGGGTCGGGTGCGGGGAAAGGGACGGGACGTGGGCGCTCCCCACGGACAGTACTATCCTTGTCCGACGGGCCGCACTGGCGCGACCGATGCAGACAGGCAGTGCTCGCCCACCTTGTTGTGGAAGCCAGTACCCCCGCTATTGCCTCTTGTTTCGGGAGCCCCTTCAGTGCGCCCGCTTCCGTGGGGAACGCATCTCGTTTATGGCTCGACTCCCCCCCGCCCCCCCCCGTTTCCCCAGAGGGGCACTGGATTGCCGTCCCGACCAGCGGGCCGTCCCGACCAGCGGGCCGCCCGCGCCCGCGCCCGCGCCTGCGCCCGCGGGTGCAGGAGGGCGCGGAAGGCGGTGGCGGGCGGCAGCCGCAGCAGCGCCCCCCCCCCCTTCTCACCCTCATCCCCCCCCCCCCCCTCCCCTCACCAACCCCCCCCTCCCGCTATTCCCCGCCCTCCCCCCCCCCCGGCGCCACCCCCCACCCCCCGCCGTAACAGGGACGGCGACGGCGGCGACGGCGGCGAGGCGGCCTCGCGTGCCGCCCAGGCCGCCACCGCCATCCGCACCGACGGCGACGCCGGCGGCGGGGTGCCCCTACCACCGCCGCCGCCGCCGCCACCGCCACTGTCGTCGCTGTCGCCGTCGCTGCCGCCATCGCTGTCGGTGCCGGTGCCGCCGCCACTGCCGCCGCCGCCACCGTCGGCGGGCGCCCACCCCCCGCGCAGTGGTCGTGGCGGCGGGGATGGCGGCGGCGGCGGCTGCAGCGTCGCAGCCGCCGCCGCCGCAGCAGCGGCGGCAGCGTCAGCAGCGGCAGCTGCATCGTGGACGTGGACGGCAGCGTCGACGGGCGCGGCAGCCCCACCACCGGCAGCGGCACCCGCAGCGGCAGACGGCAGGGGTGGCGGGCGCACGGCGGGCGCCAGCGCGCGGCGCCACGCGTCCACCCCGCCTCCCCCCCCCCCCTCCTCCAGCGGCACCAGCGCACCCCCACCGCCACGGCCGCCGCGGCCGCCGGCGTCCCCCCCCCCCCCACCGCCGCCGCCGCCGCCGCCGCCGCCGCCGCCGCCACCGTCGTCGGCGTCGTCGTCGTCGCCCCTGCCGTCGCCTCCCGCCCATGGCGCCGGCGCCGGCGCCCCGCCCGCGGGAGGCGGGGCGGGTGGCGCCGGGGCGGCCCCGGCGGCGGGGGGGGCTCCCGGATCCCCCCCCCCCCCCCCCCAGCGCCCCCCCGGGCGCCGTCCCCCCCCCCCCCCCGCCCCCGCCCCCGCCCCCGCCCCCGCCCCCACCCCCGCGGGGGCCCAGCGCGGCCGCCGCGGCGGCACGCGCGCGCGCCGCGACGCGGCGCTCGTCGTGCGCCGCCGCCCGGGCGGCGGCAATGGTGGACCCCGCCGCCTTGACCGCCGCCATCTCCTCTGCCTCGGTCGGGTGGTGGTGGGCGTCGCCGCCGGGGCGGCCGCCGCCCGCGTCCCCGCCGCGGCCGCCCAGGCCCAGGCCCAGGCCCAGTCCCCCTCGGCCCAGGCCCAGGCCGCCGGCGCCGCCGCCGCCACCCCCCCCCCCCCCCCCCCCGACGCCGCCGCCCCCCCCCCCCCCCCCCCCCCCCCCCGGTCACCGCGGCCCATGTCCCCCGGCGACCGCGACTGCCGGGCGCCCCGCCCGACGCGGAGCGCCGACAGCAGGGCGGCGGTGAGGGTGAGGGCGAGCGACAGCGCCAGCGCGTGCGCCCAAAAGATGACGGGCAGGAGGAGGGCGAGCAGCCCCAGCACCACGTTGGCAGAGCCGAGCACAAACGTCCCCCACCCGAGCACCGCGTGCGCCACCCGCCACGCGCGGGTGGCCTCGGCAAAGAAGAGCGGCGGCCGCGACTGCCACGGCACGACGGGGGGTGCGGCGGCGGCGGCCGCCGCCCCCCCCTGCGCCGCCGCCGCCCCACCCCCCGCCGCCCAGTCGCTGCCGCTCACGTCGACGCTGCCGCCACCGCCACCGCCACCGCCGCCGCCGCCGCCGCCGCCGCCGCCGCCGCCACCGCCGCTGCCGACGCCGTGACCGTCGGCGACGCCACCCATACCGCTGGTGTCCCCGCCGCTGGTGCCCCCCCCCCCCCGCCCATTGGCAGCCACCGGGCCGACAAGGAGAGGCTCGCCCCGTACGTTGACGACACGTCCCCCGCATAGGCCGACGCCCCCCCCCCCCGCCGCCGTCCCCGTCCCCGTCCCCGTCCCCGCCATCCGTGTCGCCGCCCCCGTTTGCGCCAGAGAGGCTGCCCGTGCCGCTGCGCCCCCCCCCCCCCCCCCGGCCGCCGGCCGACGTAGTCGTCGTCGTCCCCGACGTGGCGGCGGAGAGGGAGCGGCGCGCCCGGCGGGCGGCGGCCAGCCGGGCGGCGGCGGCGGCCTGCCGCGCCCGCTCCGCCGCGGCGCGGCGTTCCCACACGTACCCCGCCACCGCCGGGGTGACGAGCGCCAGCTGGAGGGTAAACAGGGCGAGGACGACAACCCCGAGCGTCGCGTGCGCAAAGGAACTCGGCTGGCCCGCGCGGCCATAGTGGACCAGCCCAAAGCCGGCGTAGAAGCAGGCGGCGGCGGTCACCTGGGAGCCCGCGTGCACCGCCGTCCGGGTGCGGGGGTGGGCGGCGGGGTGCCAAAAGCGGCCGCTAAAGGCGCCGATGGGCAGCAGCACGCCAACCGACACAAACATCAGCAGCCCGTGGATGTCGGGCAGCACCCACGTGCGGCCGCCGCCGGTGAGGATGCGCGGCGGCCCGTCATAGTCGGCCGCCGCCGCCGCCGTCGTCTGCCGCAGCGACGCCAACCGCAACGGCCGCCGCCCGGGGGCACCCCCACCGCCGCCGCCGCCGCCGCCGCCGTCGACGGCGGGGCCCGCCGCTGTGGCCGCCGCCGCCGCGAGCGTGGCGCCAGTGGCGGTGGCGGCGGCGGCGGCGGCGGCGGTGTCCGCCGTGGCCGTCGCGGCGGCCACCGCCTCCTCGGCGGTGAGGACGTCCACCTTGAGGAGGTGCGTCGGGAAGCTCCCGTCCACCGCCGCCTGCCCCCCCCACAGCAGGTAAAACCGGCGGGGCCCCTGGCTGCCCCCCGGGGAGGGCACCGCCGTGTCGCCCGCCGCCGCGATCGCGGCCGGCGTCGCGGTCGCCGCCGCCGCCCCCCCGCCGCGGCGGCGGCGCTCCGCCTCCCCCACCGGCGGCGGCGGCAGCGGGGGGGGCGTCACCCCACCGCCGCCACCGACGCGCCCGTCGCCGCCACCACCGCCGCCACCGCCGCCTCCACCGCCAATGCCGCCACCGGCGGTCGGAGGGACGCCCGCCCCTGGCAGCGACGGCAGGGGCGGCAAGGTGCTGCCGGCCGATACGCCGGGGATGCCCGGCGGGAAGGTTGCGCCTGGCCCAAAGGGCGGCGCGCCTGCGGGCACCGGGGGAGGGCCCCCCGCGCCATCCCCCTGCCGCACCACCGCCGTGGGGGGGGCGGTGGGGGCGGCGGCGGCCGCCCCCACCCCTGCCGCTGCCGCTGTGGCGGCAGCGGCGGCTTCGGCGGCTGCGGCGGCGGCCGCCGCTGCCTGTGCGGCGACCGCTTGGGCCACCTCTGGCGGCACCTGCCCCGCGGCAGCGGCCGCAGCAGCCGCCGCAGCGACGGCGGCAGCGGCAGCGGCGGCCTGGTCTGGGGTGGGCGTCGCCGCCCCCCCCCCCCCCTCGTCCGCTTCCCCCTTGTACGCCACCACCGACAGCGACGCGCCCACCCGCACGGCGGTGGCTACGTAGCGGCGGTCGGCGTCTGCCGCCGCCTCCTCCCCCCCCCCCCCTCCACAAAATCCGCTCCCGCGTCCACCGCTCGCTGGCCGTGTTGAGCACCCGCAGCTCCAGGGGGTCCACCTGCGGGCGGCCCACCAGCTGCCGGTACGGCCCGTCCATCGGGTCCGTCGTGGACCCGCCGTACAGCACGACGGTGTCACGGGCAAAGCCGGGGGCGAGGTACGCGGCGGCGGCGGGGGAAAAGGCGGCGACGGGCCCAAACGGCAGCTGGTGCCACGCCGCCTGCGGGTCCACCCGCGCGGGGGCGGCGGTGTCAGACGTGGCGCGGACGCCATACACCCAGGTGGCGTCGGACGGGCACGGCCCGCCCGCGTCGGCGCCCGCGTAGCACCCCCCATAGACGACCAGCGCGCCGGCAGGCGTCTGCACCGACCCGGTCTTGGTCGCCGCGTGCATCGCCCACATGGCGTAGGCGCCGACGGGGGGCGCCAGCCGCGCCCACGACGCCCCCGTCGGCGCCGCCAGCGTCGCCACGTACGTGTCGCTGAGCAGGGCCCCCCCCGCGCCCGACCCGTGGCTGATCGTCAACGCCAGCGTCGGGCCCACCCCCACCCGCGCCCCGTACGCCGCCGCCGCCCGCGGGGGGGGGCGCGCCCCCACCTGGGCCACCCGCATCCACACCCGCTCCGTGACGGACAGGGACCACATGTCCCCAAACACGTGGTCCCCGTCGGTGCCCCCCCACAGGATGAGCGCCAGGTCCCCGCCGGACGTGCCGTTGCCGCCGGGGTGCAGGCCGCCCGCGGCGCCGTAGCGGGGGGCGGGGCGCACCGCCCCGTCGACGCCCACCACTGTGCCGCGGTCGGTCGGGTCGACGGCCTGCGGGGCGGGGGGCGGGGCGCCCCCGCCGCTGCCGCCGCCACCGTCACCACCACCACCACCACCACCACCGTCCTCCCCACCGGCGCGCTCCCCGCCAGCCGTCGTCGCCGGGGCCCCCGCGGGCCCGACGAGGAGCGTCCACGCGTTGTCCTCCACATCATAGTACCAGGTGTCGTCGAAGACGTGGCTCCCATTCCGGCCGCCGTGGACAAACACAAAGTGCCGCCCGTCGGATGACGCCTGCTCCAGCTGCAGGTGGTCCCGCCGCCCGGCGGGCCCGCCCCGCCCGCCCGTCGCGCCGGGCGTCACCACGCTCATCCGGTAGATGGGCGGGCCGTCGGTGTCACTGGCGCCGCCGTCGCCGACGGCGGCGCCCGGGTCGGGGACAAAACCGTCGGCCGCGCCGTCGTCGCTGCCAGTCGTGGTGGTGGTGGTGGGGGGGGGGGGGAGGGGGTGCTACCAGCGGGGGGTGGCGGCAACGGGACGTCTGCCTGCTGCTGCCGCAACGACGGCGGCCAGTGGCGTGGGGGGAACCCCGCGGGGGGGGTGGGGGAGGTACCTGCGGGGGACCTCCGCAGCGGCAGCGGGGCGGGCGGGGGGAATGGGAATGGCCGCGGCGCGCCCGCCGTGGCCGCCGGCAGGGCGGCACAGACGGCGGCGGCGGCAGCAACGGCGGCGGCGGTGGCGGTGGCCACCCGCCGTTGCCGTCGACGGGGGCAGGGGCGGGGGGAGGGGGTGGTGACGCGGGCGGGGGGGGGCGGGGGACGGCCTCCGCGCGTCCATCCAGGTGGACAGGCAGTGGCGGCGGCGGCGGCAGTGGCGGCGGCGGCGGCGGCGACGGCGGTGGCACCCCACCAGCGGCCGCCCACAGGGGCGAGGACGTCCGTGGTGGGGGGCTGACCCACCGCGCTGCCGCCCCGCCCTGCGGCGCGGGGCAGAGGGGCTGGTGGAGGTGGCGCCGTTGCCGGCCGCCGCGGCGTGCGGCGGGCGCGGCGGCCGTGGCGGCGGCCACTGCGGCTGCCGCCGCCGCACAAACCTTCCCCACCGGCGCCGATGCTGCTGCTGCTGCTGCTGCTGCCGCCGCCGCTGTCGGCGTTGCCACCGCCGCCGCCGCGGCTGCGGTGGCCACCCCCGCGGTGGGTCACCGCCGCCGCCGCGGGGGCATGGGCGCAGTGGTCCGCCGCCGCCGTCCCGCTGCAGCGGCGGCCGCCGCCGCCGCAGCCGCCGCCCTGTGGCCGCCTCTGGATCGGCGGCGGCGGCGGCGGCATGGCGCGCGCGAGGAGGGGAGTGGGGGGGGGGGGGGGGGGCGCCACGGGGAGGGAAAGCGGAGAGCGGAGATGCAAAGTTGGCTGGTACCAGCAGCAGTGGGGGGGAGGGGGGGGTTGGAGGGGGGGAGGGGGTTGGTGGGAAAGAGGGAGGGGCGTTGGAAGCCGCCAAGGAGTCGTGGGCGGGAACGCCAACGTCGCCGCCGCCGCTGCCGCTGCCGCTGCCGCTGCCGCCACCGCCGCAGCCGCTGCCGCTGTCGCCGCCGCTGCCACCGCCGCTGCCGCCGCCACGCCGGGAGGCGGTGGGCGTCGCGACTCCCCGCCCGCGTCGCCGCCGTGCGGGGTAGACCAAACCTCTTCCCCCCCCCGACTCCCACCGTCTGCCACAGCTGGCCACGGCACGGCGGTGACGGGCAGGCAGGCGGCCGTCGCTGCGCAACGCGGCGGCGGGGCGACAGGAGGGCAGCCGCCCCAACAGGGAAGAGCGGGTGGGGGGGGGGGTGGGGGTGGGGGGGGGTGGCGGGGGAAGAGCGCGTCCAAACGCACCGCCGCCGGTGGGGGGGCGTTGACGCGGTGAGGGGGGGGGAGCGCCGCGCGCGGGGGGGCGTGCCGGTAGGCTGGGTGGCCTGGCGGGTCGGCCGGCCGGTCGGCCCGTCTGCCAGGGGCGGGCGGGCGGGCGGGCGGGCGGGCGGGCGGGCGGGCGGGCGGGGGGGCGGGCGGGCGACGGCGGGCCGGCGGGCCGGAAGCTCCCTCCCCTCCCGTCTGGCACCCCTTGCTGCTGCGAGTGGCCACTCGCAGCAGGGGCTCCCCTCTGGTGCGGAGGGGGGGGACGGGGGGGTGGGGGGGGGGGGGGGGGGCTTCTGTCTGCCAGGGGTCGTGGTGGTGGTAGTGGTGGTGGGGGTGGTGGTGGTGGTGGTGGTGGTGGTGGTGGTGGTGGCGTGCCGCCCCACGGTGGGTGGCGCGTGGCGCGGCGGGGGCGGGCGGCGGCGCGGCGGTCGGGGCGTGCGCCCAAAAACGCTCCGCCTCTGGCCGGCCGTGCCCCCGTCCGCGCTGGTCCCGTGCGAGCCGACGGCGTCGGGGGGGTGGCGGTGGCGGTGGTGGGGTGGGAGCGGGGGGGGGGAGGGACCCAGCAGCAGGGGGTGACAGGGTGGGGGTGGCCGCCAGCGGCGGTGGTGGTGGTGGTGGTGGTGGCGACCGGGTGGGCGCGGCGGCGGCGGCGGGGGTGGGAAGGGGGGGGGGGGAAGGGGTGGGGGGGTACACTGCGTAGAGGCAAGGTGGCGACGGTGGTGCGGGGCGTGGGGGGGGGGGGGGGGGGGCGTGGCGTGGGCCGAGGGGACACCAATTCCCCAGACGCAGGACGGACGTTGCGGCAGACCGTCGGCCTGCGGCCGGCCCTGTGGCTTCAGGCCAGGGGGGGTGGGAGGGGGAGGGGGGGGGAGGGGGGGGCGCGGGGGTGGGGGGGTGCGTCGCCCACGACGCTGCCGTCGCGGCGGGCCACGCCGCCGCCGCGCTGCCGCCGCCACCGCCGGCCGGTGCCGCCACCGCCGCCGCCACCGCCGCTGCCACCGCCGGCGGCGCCGCGGCCAGCCCACCGGCCGGGCGGCCGGCGTGGTGGCACGCTTCGGGGCGGCAACGGCGGCGGCGGCGGCGGCGGCGGCGGCGGCTGTGGCGGCAACGGCCGAGGGGGGGGTGGCGGCACCCGGCCCCCGGCGCATCGTACAGAACAGGATCACTGCCGAGGCGCGCGCCGGGTGGATCGTCCATGATCAAGGGGCCTGCAAGGGCGGGGAAGGGGGGCGGCGGGGTGGGGGGGGGTGGGGGGGGGGGGGGGTCGAGGTGCGTCCGCCATGGTTTTTAGGGAGGGCGGCGGCGGCGACGGCGGCGGCGGGGGGCCTCTTGCCCCGCTTCGTGCTCCCCCCCACCCCCCCCACCCCCCGCTGTGACCCTCTGTCAAGGTGGGGGGGGGACGGGACGACAGGGACGCCGGGCCGGCGCGCGCGCCCGCTTCCCAGGCCAGCAGCGCATCTCGTCGGCGGCAGGGGAGGGGAGGCGGGGGGAGTGGGGGGGGTTGGGGGTGGGGGGAAGGACGAGGCGGCGACGGGGGGTCCCCAGCAAGGTAGAGCCCCCCCCCTACGCTCCAGTCCCTGTTGGTTCCTTGCCGGCCGTGGCTGTAACCACTCGGCGGCGGCGCCGGGGGGAGAGATCTGGAGAGGGCGGGTATACACACGGATGGGGGGGGGGGGGGGGGGCGGGCGAGAGGGGGCGATCCCTGCTGTGCGGCACCCGCGGCCCGTGACCACGCCGTGCGGTGCTCTGCCCGACAAGATTGGCCGCGTGTCGGTGGGAAAAAGGCGGAAGACACCCCCCGGGCCGCCCTTTCCCCTGTTCCTCTTGCGACGGTGGTCCACCAGCCCGACGGGGGGGGATGGGCGGCCGATCGGCTTGGCGCCGTGCCGCCACTGCGGATGGCGGGGGCGGCCGCGCGCGGGCGGGCGATCGGCCGGCGGTCGGCCGGCGGTCGGCGGGTGGTCGGCGGGTGGTCGGGCGGGGGGGCAAACGGGGACGAGGGCGGGGTGGGGAGGGCGGGGGGGCGGGGTGGGGGGGATCCCGGGCAGGACTGTCTCGCCGGCTCTTCCTACCCAAAAGACGGAGCGACTGGGGGGGTGTGGAGGGACGGCTGCTGGCGCTCTTGTTTGGGTGTTTTGGATCTCTCTCTTGTGGGGGGGGGGGGGGGGGGGGGCGGCTGGCGGGGTGGCTGGGCCGCGCGACGGCGCGACGGCGGGGCGCCGGGGATGAAGACGAGATTGGGGGCTGGCGCTGGTGGTGTCACAGGGGCAGGCTGTAGGCGCGGTGGGGCGTGACCACGTTTCATGGCCCACTGACCGGCCGCCCCAGGCGCATGGATCACGAGTGAAGCGCGGGTGAGAGGCGGGTTTGCCACGTCGAGGGTGTCCCGCCGCTGCGCACCGAAAAGCACTGGGAAGATGTATTTACCAAGATCCTTTTGCCAAAAGCCTCCACGCGGTATATAATTTCATTCATGAGACGATGCACTTGTCCGGATAGGGCTTGCCGGCCACGAAACCGCGTGGCGCTCTCGTACCGCGTTGTGAAGCAATACAGTATGTAGATGCATTGCATACGCCGGTCAGCCGCCACGTCAGAGGGACAGCACAGCATGCGAGATTCAGTGTGGTAATATCTTCCAGAACCATCCAACCGCGGGCCGCCTGCTGTGCGTGCGCCATTGGCACGTGCGATGCAAGAGCGCTGGGGAGGGGGCCCCGACCGGATCCGCCACCCCACCGGGACCGCCACCCGGCGGGCCAGCCAGCAGCACTAGAGTGCTGCAGCAGACCAAAGTCTTGGGCTGCTGCTGCACTCTTTCCACTCTGCCACAGTGGAAGCCCCGCCGCACCCACCCGCAGGAGGGCACGGCAGAGGTGCCCGCATCCGCCTCTGTGTCAGTACCAACGTGGGGGCTCGACACCAATGCCAATCCCCCTCCTCCCCTCTCCTCTTCCCCCCTTGCGGCGGGTATGTCCAATATGCACTGCATCGCTGTTCCGCTGGACTGCTGTTGGGTCGGGTCGCCGTGGACCCGCTTGTTGCTGTGCCAGCACGTCCTGTGAGATGGCTGAGCAAACGGACGCTCCTTGGGGGTCCCCCAACCCCCCCCCCCCCCCCCTGCAAGCGCCCTTCTTTGGCGGTTCCCCCCGCAACGCCACCCCAATCCGCAGCGGCCCCTGTGGCCCAGTGCAGGGCGCGGCGGGGTGGCAGGCGGCACGCTCCCCCCTTCCCGCCGGCGTGGCCGGGGGGCAACGGGGGCGTGTGCACGTGGATGTAGCGTAGGGGTGGGACCTACACACCTGCACGAGTGCGGCTGGAGGAAGGGGGGGGGGCGGGAGGGGGGGCAGGAGGGACGGCGGGGGGAGGAACGGCGGGCGTATGTAACTATCCTCGCATCCGGGGCCATTGGGAGGGTGGGAGCCTGCGTTGCGCCGGCGGGGGGTACCCCGCTCGTGACCGTGCCCAGCGACCGGTGGCCCCGCGCTTGGCTCTACTGCGCACCGGGTGTGGGGAGCACCCCTCGGCAGGGGAGGGAGTGATTCCCCACTGCCTGTGAAAATCGGGCATGTCATGGGGTGAGTGGGAGGGGGGTGTGGCCGAGACTCCGTAGCGCGTCTTGCCGTCTGGTCTGTGCCTAGCGTCGCGGGGTCGGGAGCAGAGTGGTAACAACCGCCGCCGTCACCACAGAGTCGCCGGGGCGGTTCTTCCCAGCGGCGGAGTGTTCAAGCAGCGCGTGTTCTTAGAGACAATGAGTGCAACGACCAGCACCATAACGCGTGCGTATGGGCAAGAGCAAGATGAAAGGGAAATGATGTATCATGGGTTGAACTATGTACACTAGGCTGCTGTCCAAGCAGCCTGCTGAAAATACAAGACCAGCGCGATTGCCCACACAATAAGAAAATAGAAGACACTCACCAGCCGCGCCAACCCACGAAGGGTACGGCGCACGGACAGAACACTACGAGAAGACGCCAGCGCAAGACAGCAGCACCACCGAGCACCACGAATACGGAAAAACATACGCACGCACAGAAGACGCGGCCGCCGACTCAAGTTCCACCCCCGGCCCGGCCAAAGCGGGGCACCCGATGCCCGTCACCAACAGATGGGCACCACCCGTAACAGCCACAGCGGACACATCTCAACGTTGCCACGATGTCTAGGCAAGTCCAGTGCAAAGGCACACCTCCAGCGTCCGCGGGCCGACCACGGGACGACTACCGCGCCAGCAGAGGCGGACCCTCACGGTCCACAATCGACTTCACCGTCTCCAGAGAGACGCGGTATGCAGGGTGGCCACAAGACCCCATGCTCACCGACCACATGCCGCCGCTATGCTGCTGACGTCCCCGGGCGTCCCATCCTTATGCCTGGTCGAGCACCATCTTGGCCTGGAACTGCTTGACGCCGTGCACAAACAGCAGGCCGCCAATCGCCAGGGGTGCCACAATACCAAACACGCCCTCGGGGCAGCGAAGCGAGGCAGCTGCGAGTGCGGCGGCTACAGGGCTTGCCCGTGCCACCATCGAGCCCGACAGCATCCGGCCCACCCCGCGGGTCGCGCCGGCCGCCGCTGCAGGAGACCGGAGACTTGCCCAGCGGAAGGAGGGTGGCACCACCACAGCCGAGCTCGGCCGGGGGGATGACGCGGTGCGGCGCGACTGCCGGGAGACAAGGGCTGGCGGCGCAGCAGCCATGGTCGTGCAATGAGGGGTGGCGGAGGACGGGAGGGTGTGGGTGGGAGGGGAGGGTGTGGGCGGGAGTCGGTCGGAGACGGGATGAGGTCGGGGCGAAGACGACGGTGAAGGCGATCGTGGTGAGAGGTGGTTGGAGCGGGTTGAAGGCCGAGGATGTTCAGGGCGGGTAAGAAGATGGGGTGGGTGACAAGCGGGTAAGAAGATGGGGTGGGTGACAAGCGGTGAACGACAGTTCTGTACGTGGAGGAGAAAGCAGCCGACCTACGAGCGTGAAGGTCAGCTCTTGTACCAGGCGGTGCCAGTGCCTGGTCGTGTGGGTCGTTGCCCCGAATGGACCCCTCTGGCTGTTGCTGGGTGGGGGGCCTGCAACAGGGGCACTGAATCCGCCTGACGGGTGGAATCATGCACCTCAGTGCAAGCACGCAGCTGATTGGTCCGGGGTCCTCGGCAAGCCGCCGCCGACACCTGACCGCCCACCAACCCCCCCTCAGGCGGCCTGTCGCAGTGCGACGACCACGTCCCCAGGACGCTTGCGCAACCAGGTTCCCGTCGGCGGCGAAGCGACAATTGACGGCGGGGAGCCCGCGCGCGCACCCCATCGGACACGCTTTGCCACTGGACCGCAATATTCAGCCATTTGCGGAAGAAGTTCCCAATTCGGCAACCCCCCAATGGCAGGCTTGTGGTGCTGTCGCGCCCCCCCCGCGGCGGACCCGCCCCGTGCGGGAGCCACGCCGCCTCCCCTGCATCCGATGAAGCTGCTCTGTGGTGGCTTCGTGTCACCTTTGGGCGGGTTCGGCTCCCCCACTGACGCGTGTGGATCCGCCGCCTCGCCGCCCGTATTCAGTCTGTGGTTGGTCCTAGCCATGCCGTTACATACGCGACGACCAGTCGCGTGATACCACGTCGACGACGCTTGTGTCATTTCTTCACTATATGTTGGCCGAATTTAATTGGCGAGCTCCGTGCACCATTTGGCGTGTATGGGACCAGACTAGCGTGCGTGCGAGGACGGGTGTGCTGTCTCGTGAGTGCTCCGCGGTGGCCACGGTGGCAGCCGCGTGCATTCTACGCGCTCGACTAGCCCCTCTAGCTTGGCGATGTAGTGCCCCTCCTGGATCCTGGCGACCTCTTGAGGCCTTCTGAGGGGTCCCCTTCGGCGATACGGCGACATGTGGTGACGGCGCCTGGATCGGGCCATCACCCACACCACCATTGCCATCGTGCACGTGGCCCCGGTGGGAGAGGACTCTGGCGGCCGAGACGCCAGGCCCGCTCCCCCACAGGTACTTGCCCGCTCAACACCGTGCTGCCACACAAGTGCTGGCCACTGGCGCACGGCATCTCGACCAGTCGCATCCTGCCGGCGTGGCCACTTGTAGCGCTTGTCACACTTAAATACGGGGTGTCTGGTTGTGTCGGGCGTCTCGTTGCGGGTTTGGCTTGGCCCGCGGGAGCTGCGGCAGTGGTTATATGTACACGAATATCCGGATACCCCCCAGCAAATCCTCGTTACTCGGGGGGGGAGTTGGCAGCGAGGGGGGTGGCAGGACAGCTGCCGCCCTTGGCTGCGCACCTGAGCTCTCGCCCCTCCCCGCCGCAACTGCCCCTGAAATCCAACTGCCCCTGAGCTCTTCCCCCCACCACCCGCCATGGTGCCAGAGATCGAACTGTCTCAAGAGCTGGCGGCGGCGACGCCCCGGCAGCAGATGTACGACTATCGCAGCACCTGAGCACAGAAGAGCATCTGCAGTAGTCAACCGTTCTAAACCTCGTCCCCGTTTCCCCCCCCGGCCTCATCCCCCTCCGCGTCAGCAATCATCTCTCGCACCTCGTCCAGCACGTCCCTCACCGCCTCCTCTGCTGTCGCCAGTGATCGCACAGCGCGGCTAATGCGGTCAGCATCCACCACAGGTGGCGGCGGCGAGGCAGCCGTCGCGTCCCCGTTCCCACTATTGACCCCCCCTCCGTCGTGCCCGTCGGCCTCGGCGGCGAGGGCCCCTGAGGCAGCCGCGGCAGCGACCATGGACCGCGGCAGCGGGGACCGAGACGCCCCCCCCCCCACCCCGTGGGCCGCAGCGCGACGGAGCACGTGGAGGGACACGGTGGCGACCAGCCGAGACGCCTCGGCACCCTGCAAGCGCTCTACCACTGCGGCGGCCGCGGCGTAAGGGGCGTCGTCGCGCGGGCGGGCCGTGAGGACCAGCGAGAGCGCTGTGAGAACCTCGGCAGAGACCTTGAGGTCCTCCGTTACGTTCGCGCAGGTGATGGCATACGCAGGGGGGCCACCAGGAGTCTCCATCGCGGCAGCGACGGCGGCCGCAGCGGAGATGCCGTCACCGCCCCTGCCGCCGCCACTGCCGCCCGCAGCTGGCGGCCGGCCCGTATCCGCTCGCAACGCAGCATCCAGCCTCTGGTAGGCCCCGTCGGTCGCCGCCGCCGCCGGCAGGAGTACCGTCGCCAGCAGGCGAGGCAGCGGCAGGTCGTCGGCAGCGGCCGTGACCGCAGCAGTTACGTTGTCAAGCTCCATGGTGAAGGTAGGGACAGGACGGTCACAAGGAGCCGTCGTTTGGACCATGGGAAGGCGGAGCTGGGGGGGGGTGCCACCGGGGAAGGGAGCACCAACGGGGGCGACGCTCGTGAAGCACGGTACGTGACGACGAACAACCGCAGCACGACAACTGCGATTATTACGCTGACAGCGAGGCAGTGAGAACCGAAAGAACGTTTGTGAAAATATGTGTTTACAGTATTCTATCTTCAAGCTTTTCATGGGTTGTACCATACGTCACAGGGTATAGGCCACAGACAGCGTCCGGAGGAGCGGAAGGAGCTGGGGGGAGAGACAGGTCCCTCGACGAACAGCAGGGTCGACATGGGAGCATCGGGTGGCCTGTGGGTAGGAGGGGAGAGAGGAGAACTGAAAAAAGACAGCTCTCATGAGATTGAGCTCAGTACACTGACGTGCGGGGGGACGCGTGCGGACGGACAACATCGACTGTCACAAGTGGGGGATCAATACTGTGCTTCCTGTAAAAGGTGGATGTTGAAGGGACGTGAGAGGTGGGATCCATTGGTCCAGACAGCGATTCTCATCACCTTCACGTACCGTCAACATCCATTTTTTAGAGGAAGCACTATCGACGTTGACTTGAGGAGGCGCATCGAGCACAGGAGCTGGGGGATATGTACATGAAGGGGGGGGGCGGTGGAAAAACACTCGTTGCGTGGCCTCGTCAGGCAAGAGGAGCGTCGTCCTCTCGCATATGTACATGCATGACTGAAGCTGCTCACAGAGATTGGCCGGCAGCAAAGAAGAGTGCTGGGCATGGTCTTCCCAGACACTTCGACGGCTACAAGTGCGACAGCTTACGCTTGTCTCCATGAGCTTCCAGAATCTTGAGTCTCACAGCTTGTCCTGGAGCTGATGCTCCTCTCCTTCTCTTCGCATTCGCTGTTCTTGCCAGGAATCAAGTCGTGCCTGACGGCGACGTGGGGACCCATATTGGGCGGCTCGCGATCACTTGGCAGTGCACAGATGCGCCGCCGCCGGCCCGTCGAACCAGCCCGCAGCCCAGCAGGTCGCGGCGGTTGAGCTGTTCGCCGCTGCAGGTGCGCCTTCGGCCCCAACCCACCCGACGTGCGCTCTTTCCCGGCCCCACCCTTGTTGTGTGGGCCCACGCCTGAACCTATGGAGCTCCTCACAAGAACAAGCGACAAGAATAGAAAAAAATGGAATCCGCCTGCGCGGCCGTGGACCTGGTCCCGTCCCCGCCCCCCTCCACCCAGCTCCTGGTCACTGCCCTCTTCCCCGCAGCCCCCTCATTCCACGTACCGCACGGAGCCAGTGGAAAACAGGAGCCGGCCGAGGTCCCACCCCCCCGCCTCCAACCCCGCCACGAGCGTCGGCCAGGTGGCGGCGGCAGTGGCGGCGGCGGTGGACAGTGCCGCCGCGGCAGACGAGTTCGCGGCAGGAATGTGCCCCGCGGCCGCCGAGCCGGTCGACGCGACGGCGCCATTGCCTGCAGCGGCCGCCACCGGCACCGCTGCAGCTAAGGGGGGCATCCCCGCCTCTCCAGGCGGCATCGCCGCCACCACCAGCCGCGCCATCCACAGCCCCCGCACCACGTCAAGTGGGCGAGCGCCGTCCCGGAGCCAAACGTGCACGGGGGGAGCACCAGCGGGTGCGGCTCCTAATGCAGCAGTGGCGGCGGCCGCACCAACGGCAATGCCGTGGGCCTCACCAGGAGGAAAAAAAGCGGCGGCAACGGACGCGCCCAGCGGGTGGGTGCCGACAGTGAGGCGGGCGGCGGCGGGTGGGAGGGCGCCGGTGAGGAAGGCCTCCCGCTCCGCAACGTCCGCGGGGGTAGGCACCACCAGGCGACTGGCAAGAGTGGCAGCGGCGGCGGCGTCGCCCCTAGCGGTGCACCCTCCGCTGCACTCCCACCCCACTTCCCCCCCCCCACAGCCCCCGCCGCCACCGACGCAGCTGCCCCTTCGAGCAGCCACATTAGACGGTCCCAGTTGAGCGTCCGCAGCTGTACACCTGCCATGGACTGGTACGTACACCCAACGCGGGCGGCCACGAGTGCAAGGTAGACTGCCGCGAGGACCTTGTCGTGGGCACCGCCCGCGAGGCCGTTGAGAAGCGCCACGAGGCCGAGCCCGCCAGCGAGCCCGACAAGGTTACCCGATACCAACTGAGTTTCCGCACGGGCGCTCACGTCGCCGACATTGCTTTCTGCCGCCACGGACGTGAGGACTACGCGGTAACTGGGACCTGTGGCTACGTCCGCTCCCTTCTTCAGTACCACGGCCATTGAGGCGAGCGGCAAGAAGGCCGCAGGGTAGACAGCCGTAGCGAGCTCGAAAAATGTGGCCCCAGACATGACCATGTCACCCAAAACCCGCCACCGTTTGGCCGAACCATCCACCCGCGGCGCCAGCCGGGACGCCAGCGCAATCTTGGCCACTGACCCGAGGCCGTCCTTAAGCACCCAGTTCGCCGCCGCCGACAGCGCGTGCGCTCCCCCAGCGGCGGCGGGGGTGCCTACGCCCAGCGCCGCCAGCATGGACGATGTGCCGAGGACGTCGAGGGTGGCGCGGATTGCCTGCCGGCAAGTGTTCCACACAGCAAAGCGGAGGTAGTCGGGGGTGACAGACGCGGGGTAGCCCGTCGGCAGCAGCACCGACGCGACGGCACGGACCAGAGGCCCCCCCGCGAGCGGGGGGCGACGGTCTGCATCCGCACAGGGAGGGGGGGGGGGAGAGGTGCGCCACGGCGGCGCCACGTCCACGCCGCCACCAGCTGTGGGTGCCGTCAGGCCAGCGCCAGCGCCGACGGCGGGTGCCGTGCCGAGCAGCAGCCCATCCACGTCCACTTCCAGCACCGACGCCGCCACGCCGGCAGCCCCCCGTCCTCCCTCGGCGGCAACGGCAATCACCCGCCGGGCGGGGGATGGGACTGCCCGCCGCGGCCCGTCTGCCGCCGCCGCCGCCGTGTCGCCACCCGCCCCACCGTCAAGGCGTGCGGTCGGGCGGGCGGGCAGCGTGACCCCCCGGTGGAGTGTCGCCACCGCCGACCTCCCCCCAAGGGGCGACAAGACGCCACTGCCAAAGCGGCCGCCGCGGCCGCCGCTACCGCCGCCGCCGCTGCCGCCGACGCCGCCGCCCACCCGCCGCGATGGGACACGCCGGCACTGCCACCGCGTGAGCGGCCGCGACGTCGCTCTCGCCACTGCCGTGGGGACCACCGTGGTGGCAGTGGCGGCGACGGCGGGGACCCCACTGCTGCCGCCGCCGTACCATCGAGCGCCAACGATGGTGGGGAGCGAGGCCGCAAAGGCAGCCTGGCAACCGGTACGGGCGGGAGCGGCGGTGGAGGCTCCGCAGGTGGTAGCACGGAGTTCCATGGCAAGGGGAGGATGGAGGGAGGGCAGACCCGTGGTGGGGATGGCCGGCATGATGGAAGAGCGTGGGGGGGTGGCGGCAAAACACAGGACAATGCCTGAGGAAGGTTGCGACAGAACAGGGTACAATGCAGGAGGAGCGCGACAGCAGGAGAGAGGATTGTGAGGGGAATGAGCAGGGATATGGAAAGAGCGGGGTGGTGCCCGTAGGCGTCGCTGCGGCAATGAAGGCCGATGCACTCCTTCCACACGCACTTGAGGGCGATCGTGTGTGCAAGCAAATTGTACTGCACTCTTCGAGGCACACGAGATGGTAGCCCCCGTAGAACCAGAAAGGCTGTGTTATATACTTCGAGGCGCACTGCTCCCTGCAAGTTCCGTAGCACCAGAAGGAAAGGCTTGCGAGAGGCCGGTCTGTATCCGAGAAGGTTCGACTGGAACCCATCCGCCTGGTCATCGCCGTCGCTTACATGTCCATGCTCGCTACGCATCCAATATCCGTGCCATGCCCTTTCGACTCTTTGTCAACTGTCGCGCAGGGCGCCAGTTATTACCTCGCAATGAGAAACAATTTCATGCGCCAAGCTGACGCTCCTGCCCCCCCACCCCCCCACACATGCCAGGGGACGCAGACCACGGCTCACAACAGCGCGCGAGCGTCAACGGTCTACAGTCACGGCCAGAATTAACCCACACCCACGAAAATAGTGTGCCGACAACAGAAACAACAAAAATACAGCAAAATCGCACGCGACGAAGTACACAGCGGCGAGACCAGACAAGGCGCTCGAAAATAAAAAACAAGAGTGCAACGCATACACACACACTCGCGAACGAAGGTCGCCGTCCTGAAGTCCACAACAGACTCACAAACAGCTGCAGCCGCCTCCATCCGTTGCTGAAGTCCGCGTTGCGCACGTCCACGTACCCGCATCAGTTTGGCAACGTCAGCTACCAGTCGGTGGCCACGGCCGTGCGCAAAGCACGTACCTCGGCACCGCAGCCGCCGGTTCAGCACACTTTCCGCCAGAAAAGACCACACCACGTAGGCCACCAGCACCTGGCAGCTACATCAAGTCGGTGGCGCGACAGACAGAGCCCAACCGAGGCAGTGGACATCCCACCGGTAGCAGGCAACCAGCGCCTCCAGGCAGACCAGGCCTCATCATGAGGGACCTATCAAGGCCCCCCGTGGACTCTGCAGTCTGGCGCGATCCGCCAGAAAGGGACAGGGCTCCATCACGTGCACACATCCACAGCTTCTGCACCCCCTGGCGACCACCGCCGGTCAGCTCTTTCGCCCCCCCTTCCATCCGTTCCGTGAGGGCACACGGAGGGGCCTAGGAAATTGTGCAGCAGCCCGACTTTTGCTCTGGCAGAGGGGCCGGGGTCCTTGGGTCTGCCCCACCTGGCCGTGGCGAAGCCCCGTCAGCTGCCTGCGCCGACGCCTTGGGCGGACCTCGGATGACTCGCACGTTGTTCATCGTCTCCTCATCGTCGCCCACGGTCGGGTGACGAGTGCTGTGTTTCCACTCCCCGTCCACCACGAACTTGAACTCGTGGGTACCCGCGGGCACGGGAGTCACCACAGACCACATGCCGCCGCCCTCGTGGTACATTTGGACTGGAGACGAGAAAGGGATAAGGCACGCGCGGTACGCGGACCGCATGCATTGCCATCCGGAGAGACGAAGGCAGTAGTGCACAGGAAGAGTGTCAGTCAAGTTGCATTCTCACAGCTCGGCCCACTACTCCACGACAATGGCAACGTAGCCAAATCGACAGGTTCTCCCCTCGCACATGCCCTGCCACACGTCCCACCCATCCCATAATTGTCTCACCCGCTGCTTTCCTCGTTGCACTCCTCCGGACGTACCTGGCATCCACCCATTCCACGCCCCCGACAGCTTCACATCATGCTCCGCGCCGTCGGCCCACACAAACTCCGTCTTGACCATAACCTCCTCCTCTTCCTCCTCTTCCGCCGCTTCGTACGTTCCATGAACAACCGGGCTCTTGGGCTGTACACTCCCCGTGTCAACGCCCCCCCCCACCGCAGCCGGCGTGGCGCCGCCATCATCAACGGGCGCCGCCAGCTCCGCAGCGGCAACGGGGACGACAGGGACCTCGGGCGCGGCAACGCCGCCACCCACGGCTGGCGGAGGAGGTGGCGGCGCGGTCACCCCACCGCCCGCCATCATGGACGGCGGCGGGGGGGGCGGGGGCGGGGGGGGTGGCATCGCGCTGGCCATGGCAGAGGCGTTCGTGCGAGCAGCTGCAGCGGCGCGGAAATGGTTCGAGTTGACGGAGGGGGGGGGCAGGCAGTGAGTAGTGAGGGCGGCGGAGCGATGACGAGCAAGGTACCAGAGACTGTGTGCCGACGCTCGACGCGGGCAGCGCGCAGGCTGCGGCGGGAGGCGCGGCCACGCGCGCGCGACTTCGCGGGCGCCACCGCCCACGCACCGGCGACAAGCGGCCTCTCAGCTGTAGCTAGGGGGGGGGGGCGGCCGCTGGCAGCAGGGTTTGGTGCGCGGCGCGCCCATCCCGCTCCCACCGACCGCCTGCCGCGTGGCAGGGCGGGCGATCGGCCAGGATGGGCTGCGGACTGACAGGGTCGGACAGTCTGCCACTGTAACCAATACAGTACATACATACTCCGGTAGAGGGACACATGAATGTGCAGGGCCCCAGACCAGTCCAAAGCGCAGTGCCAACGTCCTGAGAGTACAAACAGCGACGAAAATGGACCAGCTGGAGGCAAAAGTAAAATTGTTGGTAGCCGCTTGTCAAGTCAAGGCTATATTTGACTATTACAGGAGTTGGAAGAGCATGGCGTCAGCATGACATTATGTAATTAGAAGAGAGCTGCGCAGAGAGGCCAGCCACGTGGCTCCCCCCGCGCGCTTCTCTCAGGCAACAACCGCTTATCCCGGCGGATACCAGCACCATCGCTCCCCCCGCTGTGCTTCCCTCTCGGTGTGCCCGTCTTCCTACCAGCTACCATTTCCTGCAGTCCTCATTCGTTTATGTGCCAACTGCTGTTCTTGTGTCTCTTCACACGACCTGGGGGAGAACCCAGAACTCTGCGGAAGGGGTGCCGTACTGCCGCGGCCGCTGCAGCACCGCACACCTCTCCTGCCGGGCCTTCACGAGCTCCCCCTCATCCCCCACTCCCCGTTCTCTTACCTCAGCAATGGCAGAACTGGAGGAGGAGGTACTGGACTTGGTAGGCGGGTATGGCAGTGACGATGGCGGCGGTGACGATGGGGACGGGGTCGGGGCCTATGTCTCGGACGGAGCCGACTATGACGATGCCGTCGAGGGCGCCGACGGGAGCGCCAACTATACGGACGTGGATGGGTCTCAGCTGGGCGGCGTCGGCGACGGCAATGGCAATGACGGTGGGGGTGCCTCACCGTCGCTGGCTGCCGTTGCAGACGGCGGTAGCGGGACGACGCCACCCCCAACCCCCCCCCCCGGCGGAGGGGCGGGCGCCAGTCTGCCGCTTGTCGCCCGCCTCGACAATAACGTGGCGCTCTTTGCGGCCGAAGACACCAGCCTGGACCTGTCGGGCGACGTGGGCGCCGTTGGCCGGGTGCAGCTGCTGCCCCCCCCCGCGTCGCCACCGGCGTCACCGCTGCCCGGCGTGACCGGCCGGGGGGCACGCCCGCCCCGCGTGACCGCCGCCGCGGCGGCGGCGGCGATGGAAGCGGCGGGCGGGCTGCGACTGGACCTCAAGGGCGTTGTCTACACCGCATCGCGGGTGCCTCTGGCGGGAACCGCCCTGGTCATTTCGGTGGTGGGCGGGGAGGCCCGCGCGACCGCCGCCCTCACCGACGTATACAGCCTACGGCGGGAGGGGGAGCCCGCGGGGGGGGACGTGGAGGGAGCGGAGGGGGGTGCGGCTGCCGGCCTCCACGGCTATCTCAGCGACGATGACGGGGAGGAACAGCTGTCCCACATGTACGACGGCGGCGGGGGTGGCGGAGGGGGGGGGGGGGGCGCCGCAGGCGGGGGGGGGGGCGCCGCGGGCGACGCAGACGCCGCGACGCCGGGGGGGGGCGCGGCCGCGGGCGAGGTAGCCGGGGAGGGCGGGGGGGGGGCGCGGCCGCGGGCGGGGGGGGGGCGGGGGGGGGGGGGGCGCGGCAGGGGCAGGGGGCGGGGGGGGGGGGTCAAGCGCAAGGCGGGTGAGTGACGGGCTGGCCCGCTGCCGCCGCTCTGGGGTGGGGGAGAGGGGGCGAGGGGGGAAGACGGCCGCCGCGCCGGCGACCTGCCCACCCCACCAGCGGGTGACAGAAAAGTGAAGGCGTGGGCGCCTCACTGGTAGATGGGCGCCCGCTGCAGCTGACACCACCGCGCGCCGCCACCGCCGCCGCCACAACTGCCGCCGCCGCCACCACCGTCGCCACTTCCAATGCTCCCAGAGCCGCCGCCGCCGCCGCCACCACCACGATCGCTGCAGCCAGTATTGCCGCGGCCGAAGCACATAAGGCGACGCGCGCCAGGCAGGTGGCCCCAGAGGCCACGCCGACCGCCACGCGGCGGCCGCCACCGTCACGAAGGACACAACCGCGGACAGTGCGACGCCCCCCACCGCCGCGGCACAGCGCGGCACGCCCCACTCTCCCTTCCCGCCCACCCTTGCCCTGCCCACCTGCCCCGTCAACACCCCCCATCCCCCACCACCTACCCCTCTCGCCCTCCAACCCTCACTTGGCCCGTGCGCGCCGCAACCGCCGCGCAACGGGTGGCGCTCAGAAGAAGACGCCGTCCTTGGCACGCGCCGGTGGCGGGTCCACTCCCCCCGCGGCGTCCGTCGCAGCCATCGCGCTAGCGTTGGCGGCGCCGGGGGCGGCAGCGCTTTCCTCCCCCTCCCCCCCCTTTAGCGGCCCTCCACTCGGGGCCTCCCCCCCCACCCCTCCCACCACCCCCCCCGCCAGCCGCGCCTCCTCCTCTGCCCGGTCCCGCACCAGCCGCCGCACCTCCCGCACCCGCCACGCGGCGGCGGCTGCGGCTTCGCCCGCCCAGGTTCCCCCCTCTGCCCACGCCTCGTCCTGCGCCGCCACGTCGGGGGGCTCGGCGGCTGTGGCACCGTCGCCCCCAGCAGCCCACCGGGGGTCATCCCCCGCCGCCGTCGCCGCCGCGGCGGCATCGTCGGCAGCTACAACGGCGGCAGCGGCCGCCGCCGCCGCCGCCCGACGCCGCGCCGCGTCGGCGGCCGCCCGGGAGGCGGCAGTGGCGGCGGCCGCAGCGGCGGCGGCGGCGGCCCGGCGGCCCGCGGTGGGGGTGTAGACGGGCTTGGCGGCCACCCCCCGGGGGGGGAGGGCGGCGGGGGGCGGGGAAGAGAATGCGGAGGATGACTCGTCCGAGTCGGAAGAGGAAGACGAGGACGTGGTGCTTGGGGGGGCGGCCGCTGCCGCCGTCGGAGGAGGCCTTGGCGCCGCGCCGACGCCACCGCTGGCCGCCCGCCCGCCCCCGGGCGTCACGGCCCCTGGCGGCACCTCCTCCGCGGGGAGCCAGCCGCGGCACACAGGGGCGAGAGCGCGGTCGCCGCCGCCCACCCCCACCCCCCCCCCTCCCCCTCCTACCCCTCGGCCGGCACGCCCAGACCTGTCCCCATCCGCGTCCGAGTCCGAGGAAGAGGAGGAGGAGGCTGCTGCGGCGGGGGCCTTGCCACGAAAATGACGGCGGACGGGGGGGGCGGGACGGCGTGGCGGCGGCATGGCTGGGACGTGGGGCAGGAGAGGACGGGGCGGGCGGGGAGCGGGGTGAGGGGAGGGAAAGCGCCACGCCGCCGCCGGGGGAGGGGGAGGCGAGGGCAGGGGGTGGCAGCTATCCTACAGGGCGGCCGCGGAGGCAGCTGGGACCGCCGGGGGAGCAAGAGCAAGACGTCCGAGGCAGACGACGCTCAGCCCCAGGTCCGTCATTGATGTACATGTACTTCTTCCATGAAATGGTACTGAATACATTTAATGACACGGCATCCGGATTACCCGTGGACACTGGCTAGCCGGAAAGTGAAAGCCTCAGCACGGGAAAAAACGGGCAACACCGTTCGGTGGCTGGCTCTCCAGCGCGGGTCCAGTGTCAATGGATCTCTTTACGTTGAGGGGCGGCATTAGCTCAGTGCATACGTATTGGCCATCTATGCATATAGGGCGGTACGGCAGACAGAGAGATCTTTGGTACGCAAAAAAAAGAGGCGGCTGCAAGGCGGACGCCCCCTCCCCCCCCCGCCGCCCCACTCAAAGGTGGAAATTTCAGGTACATCCCAGAAGAGGATGGCCACAGTCAGCGCCAGTCTCGCGCCAGCCACTCGGCGCGCACGCGCGCACCACGGCGAAGCAATGGCAGATCCAGTCAAAGAACCGCCCGATGCAGCCGGAGCTGGGAAGCCCGACTTCGCGATCACAGTCTCGGGGACGTTGTTCAGCGTGTGGCCTGCAGTCATTGTACCGAAATGGAGATGAGAATGCTACATACAGAGGCACCCCGCTACAGCACAGGGTGCTCCGAACCATATAGCACGCCTATGTACTACAACAGGCATAGCAGTTCCCGGGCGCCCCCTCCCTCGTCTTTGCAGGCGGCGGTCACGTCAGGGGGCACGCCCCACTGGGGACTTGGAGGCGATGGGCTCCCTCTGCAGAGCCACTCCCCGGCCGAACAGCCCCGCCACGCCCCGCCCCGCGCAGTCACGCCTATCCGCCCCGCGGCAGCGTGCCGTTCCGCCAGGCGGTCCATCGACACCGCCTCTGCAGCTGCCGAGACCCCACACCTCCCCGCGCAGAACCGCCCCCCATGCCCGACGGGCGAGGAGGGCGACCGGCGACGCGACGCAGGCCCGCCGAAAATGCAGACCCCGCCTTGCGCGCCCCCGACCGTCCTTGACAATGGCCAGCGTCTCGGGTCCTCGGCTATGGCAGAAACTGATCCTCCTCCGCCCCTCCCGTCTCCTCCTTCCAACCCCCCCCCCCACTTCCGCCCCCCGCCTTCCTTCTTTCACCTGTAGCCCGCCATGTACCGCCTGTGGGCGTCGCGCAGCCGGGCGCTGCGGCGCTTCAACACGCTCACGCGTGTGACGAGCGCGTGGCGGGAGCGGCGCTTGGTGAGGGTGGCGGCGACACCCCCCCAGCGCCCCCACCCCACCGTCACCACCGCGTCAATGAGCGCCTCGTCGTCGGCGGGCGTCCACGGCACGCGGGTGGGGGGACGGGCCGTCTCGCGGCGGCGACCGTACGCGGCCGCCACCGCCGGGCACCCGTGGCGGAGGGTGGAGGCGAGCCCCCGGAGGCTCGCCACGGACCGCCGCGGGCCGGGCAGCGCCGCCGCGAGGGCGTCCCAGCGGCCCCAGCCGAGCTCCACCAGCAGCGCCCGCACCGCCGCGCGGTCGGCGGCAGAGTAGGGACGCCGCGTGGCGGGGGGGGGGTGCTGCCCCGCTGCCGAGGGCGAGGCGGGCTCCCCGCCGCCGCCGCTGCCAGAGGGCTCGGCGGTGTGGGCGGCGCCGGCGTCGGCGGCGGCGCTGGCCGCGCCGCCCGCCCCTTCACCAGCGGCGGGAGCCGAAAAGGGTGGACAGGGGAAGGCGTGGGGGGGGGGGGGGGGGGGGGGGACGGCGGGAGGGCAGCGGTCGCGACACCCATCGCATGGCGGCTGTCCCCACCTGCCACCGGCGCTGCCGTCAGCGATGCCAGGGGCGGCAGCGCATGCAGCGGCTGCAGCGGCTGCAGAGAGGACAGTGAGGACAAGGGTGGCAATGGCCCCCGCGGCGGCAGTGATGACACTGGTGGGTCCGGTGGGCCCAGCGACAGCGACGGCAGCGGTGGCAGCGACGGTGGCGCCGGCGACCACCGGCCGCCCTCCGAGCCGTCGTCGCCGCGGCCGGCACGGGAGCCCGCTGCCAAGACGGGGGCGGCCGACCCCGACCACCCCGATCGGACGTCCATACCCGCCGCCGCCGGGGCGGGGTAAGGCTGGGTGCCGACGGGGGCACCGTCGGCGACTACCGACGCTGCCAGCAGGCCCTGCCAGTCGGGCAATTGGGCGTCGACGACCCCGGGGGCGGCGCCGACGGCAACGTCTCTGGCGGCCGCCGCCGCGGGGCGGGCGCCGTCCCTGCTCCGTGCTTCGACGGCGGCCAGCAGGGCCGACACGGGCGGCAGGCGCCACCCATCAGACTTGGGCAGCGCCGCCGACGGCAGCGGTAACCGCGCCTGAGACGGCGGTGGTGGCCGCAGCGGCTGCAGCGGCAGCGGCTGCTGCATCGGTGGCGGTGGCGGCGGCGGCGGCGGCAGCGGCGGCGGCGGCGGCGGCAGCGGCGGCAGGGGCGGCAGCAATGGCGGCCGGGGTGCGGGCCACGAAGAAGGAGCCCCGCGGGGCGCCCCCGCGGGTGCCGCTGGCAGCTGCGGCGGCGACCGCCGCGGAAGGGGGCGCGGCGGCCGCGCCGCGCTGCCGCCGCCCGCGCCAGCTGGTAGCGCACAGGACGACACCGGGGAGCCCATCTGCAGCATGTCGCCGCCGCCGCCCGCCGCGCCCGCTGCCGCTGCGTCGCTGCCACCCCTGTCCCGCACGCCACGGGCAACGGGGGGTGTCGGGGAGTGCGCGACGGCAACGCGGGGGGGGCGGGAAAGGTATGGGCAAGGGGTGCGTGAGGCGGCAGTGAAGGGACGAGGGCGGCTCCTCCGGCTCCCCCAAGGGCGTCCCTTCCCCCCCGAGACGTCCCGGCCCCCCCCAAGGCGGGGGAGTGCGGCCCCCGAGCGATAGCCCGCGGGGGGACGGGCGAGCGTGTGGGTGGGCGGGCGGGGGCGGTCCCGCGGGCGTGTGTCTGTTTGCGGTGAGGCGCGCCGTGGATGGAGCGCGCACGCGTATAGGGGGGTGCGTGGGGGCAACGCAAGCCGATCGTGGCCCCCACCCACGTCGCCCCCACGTACCCGACGGGTCCGAGGCGCGCGGGGCAGCGGCGTAGAAACTGCCGCCGCGGTCGGGTCGGGCCCTCCCTCACACTCGCATACCCCCCCGACCACCACCACCACCACCGGCACCAGGCACCTCAACGCCACCACCAGACTACCAGACCACCACCCCCACCGCGAAGGGGAAGGGTGTGAGCGGTGTGTGTGTGCGCGCCCCGTCCGCGAGGGGGGGGGGCGGAGAGTAGAGCGGGGAGGGTACCGTAGGTATCCTCGCGAAGGTTCCGCTGGGAGCGTGCTCGCACGGTGGGCCCAGCTCGGCCGGGAAGCAAACAGGAATGAAACGTCGTCAAAAAGAGGGTGGGGGGGGCTGAGACGGGTGCGAGTGCAATACCACACGGCCTATGGAGAGTGCACGCATGTGTGGACGCCAGCGACGAGGGGGGGGGGCGGGGGGCTTGGGGGGGCGGAGGGAGGGGGGACGGCGGCGGGCCACAGGGGGCGCGCCGCCGTAGAGCCGCGGGGGTGTGGCGGGGAGGGGGAGGGAGAAGAATGGGGTGGCATACGATGGGGCGGTCTGGAGAGAGCGCAAAAGCAAAGATGGGGCCGGCAAGGTGGGGCGGGTGGTCGCCCGCCCCCTCCCTGAGCAGTCCACGATACTCAGTCGCAGCAGTCTCGCACGCTGGGTGCTGTCGGTGCCGTGCGGCGTGGCTTTCGTCCCTCCATGGGGGACTCTCCCCTGGGGACCCCACCCAGTGGCAAGGTCCGCGCTCTTACCGCGTGGAGTGTGGGTGGCATGCCGATGCGATGCGTACGCACTCTTCATGGAGCCCAGGAGGCCCCAGAAGGGCGGGCACGGCGGCTGTGGAGCTTCCCCCCTCGGGGGGGCGGTGTTGCCCTGGGACGCGCAGCAGCCAGCTGTCCGTCAGCCAACAAAACTTACAAAACTTTGTAGGCTGCGAAAGGTGTGCAAGCCACAGACGCGCCCACGCCTCATGGCGAGGCGGGGGTGGTGGGGGGAGGGGAGGGTGTGCCGACCACGAGGCCACGCCCCCCCCCCCCCCCCCGATACTGTACACGGTGCACACGGCGGTGGCCCTGCTTTCCGCCGCAAAAAAAAAACGCCGGGCCCAAAACCACTCGGCTTACTCCTGGTGTGCAAGGGGCTCCTTCCAACAGACGGCCACAGCGTGGCGCGTCGGGGAGGGGCGGTAGTGCGCGCACGCAAGAAAAAACATACAACGAGCGGTTGGAGGTGCCCGCCCGTGGACGTTCCGACCGGCCCCGCTGCGGCGGGGGCGCTGTGTCCATATGTACTGGGACCTGCTGTGGACCACACACACCGAGCCGGGTGGGGAGGGGGGGGTAGGGGGTGCCGACACGAAGGTCGTCCTGCGCTGGATGGGCTGTGCTCGTGGTGGCGGCCTGCATCTGCGGTAAGAATAGAAAGAAATATATATGAGGTGGTGTTTCGTGTCGTCCTCTGAGCATCCCCTGTGCGTCATGTTGTCCACGGGCGACGGCCGTCGGCCCAATGATATATCGTTTTTAGGCCATCATCGCGTATGTACAGTACTACGCGCGAACCGCCAAAATCTTGGCGAAGGAGCGGTGTCTGGTGTGCCTCGGCGGGCGCCGCTGAGCGCAAGCCAGCTACGGCGCGACTTGCAGGCAGAGTACGCTGGGCCACCGATTCAGCAGCTGCCGTTGGAGCAGGTACTGCTGTACAGAGGCAGGGTCGAGGACAGAAGTCAACACGTCGACGCTCCTCCGTCCGTGTGAATGCGACGCGAGGTCCACGGAGAAGTTTGACGGTCCACAAGGGGCAGCCGCACTTCTTTCGTCGCACGTGGCACTGGTTGTAGGACGGGGAGGAGGGGCAGGCAAGTAGCGGCCTTTTCACGAGGTGCTGATCGTGACGGTGCGCCATCGCAGCCTATGAGATGTAGACAAGAGAAGCAACTTGACGCATCTGAGCCTCGTTGCCGTGCGCGCAAAAAAAGCTTGCAGCAGAGAGCGGCTCACGACTGTGTGCCAACATGAAAGCCACTCGGGTGCGTGCAGACAGATGATGCCGGCCGCATTGTATATTTCCGTAGCCAGACGCGTGCGACGGGGACAGTAGGGACAACACAGCGAGCTGTACAAAACAAGGGAATGATGTGCCTGCTCGAGGCAGGTGTCATTTGTTTAGCACGCCTTGCAGAAGGACCGCCAAAAGACGGCTATTCGTATCGTGGCTCGCAAGGGGGGATCCCCGCGAGAGCCGCGATGGATGACTCACGAACATACACAGTGTGCCCCCCCAAGGGGCCAGGCAACATATTGCGGGGGGGGGCACGTGGCTAGGAGGACGACGTTGGCTGTTGCCGTTGCTCCAAATCGTCCGCTCCCCCAGGAGGTGATCGCCAATGGAGAAAGCGGATGCCCCGGGGTGGCGCTCTACGTTGTGAACACCCGTACCCCCCGCATGTTGGGCGCACGGGCGGTACGGGTCTGTCCTCTTGCGTGACAGAGGACGCAGACATAATCACGATGCCTAGAGTCGAGATGGCGACCGCCACAAGCGGAGAGTGGTGAAAGGGTAAAAACAGCAGCGATCTGCCGCCTGCCTGGCGGGTGGTGCCTCCCTTTGCAATGGGGTAGGCTCGCTGGTCCGACTCCAATACAACTGGTGCACAGAGCGACAAACAATAATATTAACACTCCCTGCCCCCTGGAGTGCTGGCCAGCACTGGATGGCTCTCGTCAGAGGTCGTCTCGACTTTTCGAGACGACGCATCGAGCAGCCACATGATGAAGTCTTGACATTGGCCACGGTGGTACTTTCCGCGAGTTCTAGAGACAGACTTTAAACAAATTAGAAGAAATTGATTGCTAAGCATATGCATACGCTTGTTGAAGGTGCTTCGTGCCTTGCTCCCTCATCCCCCGCCTCGACCGAACTCAAAAAAAGAGACCTCCCAGCCCCACCGCGGCGGTGACCAGGCCAAGAAGAATTGCTCCACCCCCCACTGCCATGCGCGTCCACGCCGCCGTCTTACCCTCCCCTTCTCGCAGCTCGCTCCACCCCCGCATCGCCGACAGCCCGCCCGGCACGACAAACATAATGACCGCAATCGCCCCCCCCGCCACGTCATTGGCGGCCCCCAGGTCACGGAGCCCCCCGCTGACGGCGCCCACCCCCACACTTAACGCGGCGACCACGGCGACGCGGCGCCCGCCCGCGGGCTGGACGGCCCCCCACACTCCTGCCTCCACCCGTCGCCGCAGCGGGATGACCAAAAGCGGGTAGGTGAGGACAAGGAGCGCCGCGATGGCCACACGCGCGACCGTAACAACGGGCGAGCCGTCGCCAACACCTGCCAGCACATTCAGCGGCACTCCCGTGCCGTGCGCGGTAAGCGCTCCCTCGGGGCCCGGGGTGGCGTAGAGGAGGAGGCCCGCCAGCCCAAACGGCACGTAGCAGGAAGTTAGCGTCACGACCGACCACCGAACCACAGCGTGGAGTCGCTGGCGGGTGGGCGAGGCCAACTCCCCCAGCGAGTCCGTGAGCACGTAATGAAAGGCGTATGGGAAGGCCACCAGCGGGAGCGTGGCCACCACGCCAACGGGGGAAACGCGGAGGGACGCCAGAGCCACCGCCACCGACGCCACCGTCGGGTCGCCCACGACGCCCCCTTCTCCAGCCGCCAGCACGCTGACGAGCTGAACAACCAAAGCGGCGGCCAGCACGTAGCAGCCACCCACTGCGATGGCCGACGTTGGCCCAAACGCAGCCAAGTCGCCCACCAGGCACGGCCCTGCCAGCGCCACGACTGTGCCAACCACCAGCCCCAACCGGGGCATCCACCCAAAGAGCGACGGCAAGAGCAGAGGCACCAGCTCCACCACCCCGCAGACGTAGCTCACCGCTGCCACGGCCAGTGCGCCACACACGGCCATATCGGTGGCGGCGCCCGCCAGCAGCCCAAACGTGGCGCCAATGATGGAGCGCAGCGCGGGCGCGCCAGTCGCCCGCCCCGCGTCGGCCATCACCCCCGCCGACCAGGCGGACGCCGCGGCCACAGCAACGAGAGTGGCAATACCCGCGGCGGGACCCCCGGCCGCGGCAAACGCGTGCGGGATGGAGAGGATGGATGCCCCAAAGGCGCACGCCGACAGGTTGAGCACCGACGCGGGGATGGTCGCGTGGGGGAGGGGCGTCCCCGCGCTGAGGGGCGTCCCCGTCCAGTCAACCGACAGGCGGTGGGCCGGGGGAAGGGGGGGCAGAGTGAATCCTTGGGCTTTGTGGGAGCCCCGGCCACCGTCGGTAGGCAGCAGCGGCGTGGAAGCCGACGCCATGACGCCGGCGCCGAGACGGGGCCAAGGGTTGGGGAATGGGGGGTGGGCGTGACGTGGAGAGGTGAAGGTAGGAGGGGAGTGGGTCGAGCGCGCCCTGGCAGCGGGAGCGAGCTGGGGATGCAATTTTGCGGGCGTAAGAGAGCTGTGGCGCGCGGGTCGACGAGACGGGGGGGGGAGTACCGCCCAAGCATGAGCAGTAGGACCACCGTCGTCAGCGCGACCAGGCAGGGCAGGCGGGCGGCTACGCCTACCAGTCGGCCCCCAGACTGGGGACCTCAGCGGGGCAGACCACGCAGCCGGGTGGGGGTTCCGCTCGTCGAGACCGCCTCGCCGGGGGAGGAGGCGGGCGGGTAACGCCTGGACACGACCCCCATTCCCAGAGAAGGTGGGGTGCCCGTGCCTCGCGGGCGCGAGAGGCCACTCGCCTCCGCCGAGGCACAGCTCGGCCTCGTGCTTGCTCCTGTGACCCGTCTTTGACCCTCAAATCACCTGAATTAGTGGAGCGTTACTGGTCGTACTGCGCCCCTCTGTTAAAGTTGATCGCAAAGGTACCTGAAGTACGCCTGGAATGAGGGGGATGACGCATCACCAAAAGGCTACTGTACTACGACTACGTCGTCTTGACCGTGGGCGTTGTCAGTCGCTGCACAGACACTCACGTCGCTGTCCGCCCCTCCCACCCCCGCACAGCTCAGCAGAGCCACAGCGATTATTCGCCTGTTGCGTCCGCCTGCCGGGCGCTGGCCATTCGGGGGCTCCTCTCGACGCTACGCCTCTCTCCGCCTCGCCCGCTCCTGGCGCGGCCGCGGAAGTTGCTCCTCCCCCCCTCGGGCATCGGTGCTATCCTCTACTACTAGCCCGTGGGTCGTAGCTGACCGATGGCGCTGTGTGGACGGCCTGTCGGCAAGCGCCGGAGCGCTGGCCCAACGGGCAGTGCCACTCGGTACGGCCTTCTCCTCCCATTCTCGGAGCTACATCCTCGTATGGGCGTGTCGCGACGCGGGCGAGTGGTGGCCGCAGCGACCAAGAAGGCCGCCGCGATGCGGAGCAGATACCGAGGCGGCGAGCGGGCGGTAGCAACGGGCAGTACCATTGGCAGCTCTCTCCTTCATTGAAAGGTTGGGGTGGGCTGCGGACGCGTAGCGCTCAGCTTGACAACCAGTCATCTGGAACACTGCACGCCCGCGCCCGCAACCGTGTAAGAGCTCTATACCCCGCTGCAGCCACGGTTCTTGTCGATGCGGACGGCGGTGGCTGTTTGCACCCGCGCTGGTGGCGAAGGGAGGGGGCAGCGTCGGCGCGTGTGGGTGAGCCGGCTTGTACCATGACGGGCGCGTGTCCCTGTGCGACCGCAGCGGGTCGCGTGCGTCGGCCAGCAGCTGATTCACCAAGTCCGCAGCGGGCTGTGGGATTGGCGCGGGCGCTGCGGGCAGCGGCGGTGGCGGTAGCAGCACTGAATGTTGCCGCAGCCGCGGACTGCCACCTCCTGAGTGCCGGCGACGGCCTGGGAGTCTCTTTCCCCGCCAACAATCCCCCCTCCTTTGCCCCATCAGCTGTTCGGCGACTACCCATCAGCCTCCGCGGTGCTGGCGATGGCAATGGCGGTACCGGCGCTGTCATCAACCCGCTCCTCGTCCGTACCGCCTCTGCCTCGGTTGTCATTGTCCACGGGACGGGTGGCTCTGGTGACAACTGGTCGTACCTGGCGCTCGCGCTCTCCTTTCTCCGCCTCAACGCGGTGCGGTGGGTGCTGCCCACGGCGGCCGAGCGCCCGACTGGCAGCTCGGGGGCACTACGGCCGTCTTGGTTTGACGTGTTTGGTGTCGACGAGTCATCGCCCGAGGATGAGCCTAACATCCTGGCCGCCGTGGACCGCATCAAGGGGCTCGTGGCCGCCGAGGTGGCCCGCGGCATGCCGGCGGAGCGGGTGTTTGTGATGGGGTTTAGCCAAGGCGGGGCTGTCGCCCTCACGCACGCCCTCCGCAGTCCTGTGCGGGTAGGGGGGACGGTCGTGCTCAGCGGATGGCTGCCGCTGCGTACAAGGTACCCGGTAGCGGTGAGCGAGGCCAATCGGGATTCCCCCATCCTCATGCTACATGTAAGTGGGGGGAGGGGGGGGAAGGGGGGGCGAGGGCAGAGGAGTGAGCGGCTGGTTTCGTCAACAGAGTTGAGGTTGGGGGATGGACCACCGCCGCGAGGCGGCCCGCATCGCATGTCTCCGAGGGGGAGGTAGGGGCGGGCACGTTCGTAGCGTGCCCCCGGTGGTGCTGTTCCACCGCACTTTCTCCGTGACACAACGCTAGACGGGGCTGGAGTCTAACGCACGGCTCGCGCTTGCTTCCGCTCTGCATGCTTTCAACCTCGTGTCATCCTTGTACCCTCCGATGACACTGTCTTGCTATTCCTTGGTTGTGCCTACCCCACTCTGCTTGGCCTGCGCGGCCCACCTCTACCTCACTCCCCTCTGCACAGGGCGAGCTGGACGACCGCGTGCCCTTCGCCTCTGCCGAAAAGTCCGCCCGCCTTGTTGGCGGCTTCGGTGTCAATGTCACGTTTCTGGCCTACCCGACCAAGGGCCACGTGCTGGTGGATGAAAAAATTATCACCATGGCCGAGGACTTCATCCTCCTGCACGCGCCTGGCCAAAAGGTGGACCTCTTGCGAAAGGGGGTGGACCGCTTCCTGGAAGTGGTAGCCAAGTTTTGACGCCCCGGCGTACTGGCATGGGGGGGGGGGGTGGAGAAAGGCGGGGGTGGATGGGGGGGCGTGCTGGGGTTGTGGGAGGCAAGTGTCTGGGAAGAGAGGGGATGTGATGGGAGGGTGGGGGGCTCCGACGTTTGGCGGTGTGCGCTGCGGTGACCCCCCGAGCCCTCCATGCCAGACGCGCGACCAGAGCAGATGCTTGCGGGGTTCCTGGAGCGGGACCCGCGTCAAAGCTGGGCCGCCGGATCACCAAGCACCCCCTTGGGCAGGCGCGCTGGGGGGGACGCACTTACCCCCTGAGAGGGGTCCTGGGGATGGTGCGTCAAACACGCTGCCGCGACCACTTGCGCAGCTGGGTGCGGATGCATCGCACATGCTTCCCCGGTTATCTCCATCGCGTGCGGTGCCCAACGTCCGTCCCTGCCATTCCAACGCGTGAGGTCTCCAGCGTCTGGCTCTACCGTTCTCCCCCCACACCCCCCGCCGCCCCTCGCGCCCCCCTGCCCCCCGCCTCTTTCGGGCTGACCAGCATGGCAAGCTACCAGCCCAACACGCCCATCGACCTCATCTCTGTGGACCTTGGCGTGCCTCCCGCCGAGCAGGAGAAGCCGCTGCACAACCGGTGGCACCCCGCCATCCCGCCCGTCGCGACGGTCGCCACCGGCTGCCTCTTCCGCGCCGAAGCGATTGACTGGACGGGGGGCCAGATTGGCAACACGGACGACGCGACCGACGTGCGAGACGTGGACCTCAGCCGCTGCCACCACCTGTCGGGGCCGATCCGTGTCGAGGACGCGGCGGGCGCGCCCGCGGCGCCAGGGGACCTGCTGGTTGTGGAGGTGGCCGACATTGGGCCGCTGCGCGGGCACGAGTGGGGCTACACAGGCATCTTTGACGCCTCAAACGGGGGCGGCTTCCTCGCCGACCACTTCCCGGTCGCCGCCAAGGCGGTGTGGGGCTTTGAGGGGCGCTTCGCGTCATCCCGCCACATCCCCGGCGTTCGCTTCCCCGGCCTGATCCACACAGGGCTGATTGGGACGGCGCCCAGCGCAGAGCTGCTGGCCGAGTGGAACGAGCGCGAGGGTGCCCTCGTAGCGACGGGGGAGGAGCGGCTGACGTTGCCCAAGCATCTCGCCACCCGCCCGTTGGCGTCTCTGCCCAACCCCAAGGGCGCACTGCTGGGCGCCATCCGCCCCAACCACCCCGACCACGACCGAATCGCCGGGGAGGCGGCGCGCACCATCCCCGGCCGGGAGAATGGGGGCAATTGCGACATTAAGAACCTGACGGTGGGCGCCAAGGTGTATCTCCCAGTCTTCGTCGAGGGAGCCAACCTATCTTTCGGCGACATTCACTTCTCCCAAGGGGACGGCGAGGTGTCCTTTTGCGGCGCCATTGAGATGGCTGGCTACGTGGTGCTCAAGACGGACATCATCCGTGGGGGCGTCGCAAAGTACCTGACGCCCACCTGCCCGACGCGCCCTCTGTCCGTCTACCCCCTCTTCGAGGTGTCCCCCCTCGAACCCCGCTTCACTGAGTGGCTCGTCTTTGAGGGCCAGTCGGTGGACGAGGCGGGCGTTCAACACTTTCTTGACGCATCCATCAGCTACAAGCAGTGTGTCCTGTCGGCGATTGCGTACCTGGCCAAGTTTGGGTACACCCGGGAGCAGGTGTACCTCCTCCTCAGCTGCTGCCCGTGCGAAGGCCGCATCAGCGGTATTGTGGATGCGCCCAACGCGTGCACGACGCTTGCCATTCCGACGCGCATCTTTGACCAGGACATCCGGCCGAGCCAGGATGGGCCCCCGGTGGGACCCCGTCTGGTCACCCGGGGGGACTGCGCGCGGGTGGGGTGACGGGGGGGGGTTCCCCGCTGTGGCTGGCCAAACACGGGACCTGCGGGTGTGGCCCATTGTACTCTGAATGTTGGTTGTCCTCTCAGGGGGGGTCCTCTGGGCAAGGGCCTGTGCGGCGCGTGGACTGGTGGGAGCAGTGGAGTCGTACGTCGTGGACGTCAAGCTGAGTTGGCCTTTCAGCGAATCCTTTGCAGTGGCATGTAGTGTTTTCTTTCTGTCACCGCTGCTTGTCTTTTCGTCACCACCGCTGCCTCCCACCGCTTGCCCGAGACACGTCGAGTTGCGTCGGCCATCGACCAACGGTATAAGGTACAGCGGCACGGGTTCCTTACGGGTAGCCTTCTGCCCCCAAGCAGGCGTTCAATACAGGCAGCACCTCCCCGTCCCCCCGGCCCCAGGCGCACGTCTCCATTCCGTCTCTCCTGCTCCTCCTTCCCGCGGCACACGGCGCTGTTGGTGCACTGCCCCCCTGCCCGAAGCCGGGGCCCTCACTCTCCTCCCCCCCCACCCTTGCCCCCCCCCCCCAGCGCCTCCTCCAGCGCCAGACGCGCCAGCAGCGCCCGCCGCCGCCGCTCCACCACCACCGCCGCCAGGTCCAGCCGCTGCCGCACGTCGGTGAGGGCCATGGCGGCGGCAACGTCCCCCCCCCCCGCGCCTGCCACGCGGAGCACGCCGAAGGAAAACGCCTCAACACGTGCCTGCCACGCAGACCGGACGGGGAGCGGGGTGGCGGCCCACTCGGCGGCCGACAGCTCCCGGTCGTACACGGGGGGGGCCCACACCCGCACCGCCACCTCGGCGGGGAGGGGGGAGGAGGCGGGGCCGCCCCGGGCAGCGTTGCCGGCCGCGACGGGGGGGGGAAGGGGGGGCACGCCCGGCTCGCTGGGCGGGGCGTCCCCGTCGCCGCCGCCTCCGCCACCTCCACCACCGCCACCGCCGGCACCACCATTGCCATCAGGGGGCACCCCTCCCCCCGGCGTTGCGGCGGGCGTAGCGGCAGCGGCGGCGCCGCCGAGGCGGTCGGCCAAGCGGGAGAGCCCCTGCACGGCCGTCCACACGTCCCACTCAGCAGTGGCGATCGCCGCGCGGTCGGCGAGCGTCCACGCCGGCCAGTCGGTGAGAGACGCGAACGTTGCGGCCGTCGAGGCGGCGTCGTAGGCCAGAAGTCGCCCGCGTGTCGTGCAACGCACGTCCATCGTCACCACCGGCTGGGAGCCACCAGCGGGGGGCCCGCCGCCGCTGCCGCCGCCGCCGCCACTGCCACCACCCCCGCCGCCGCCACCCATATCCACCCGCACCAGGGACAGGATGGTGACGACGGCAGCAATGGCCATGGGCGACGGCACGGGGTGCGGGGGGCGGCCGCCCCCGCCGCCGCCACCACCACCGCCGTCGTCATCAACATCGTCCCCGCTGTCGACCGCCACCAGCTGCGCAAACGAGGTGGCGCCCGACGACAGCAGCCGAGTCAGCTCTGCGTACGGCACCCGGATGGAGCCGGTGGCGCCGGGCGACAGCTGCGAGCCGCGGGGCACAAACATTACTGGCAGGTGGAGGGTGGAGCTGACCGGCGCCATCCCCTCCCGCTCCCCAGGGCGGCCCGGCCTCGACGCTCCCGTGCGGTCGTCGTCGTCGCCGCCCCCCTCACCGTCCCCGCGGCCGCCACCGCCGGCGTTGCTGTCGTCGCCGCCGGCGTCCCGGTCAGCGCCCCCACCAGTAGCATCGCCGGCGGTCATGCGAACCCGCCTCAGCGGCGAAACGGCAGCAAAGGTAGCGGACGAGGCAGCGGCGGCAACGGCGGCGGCGGCGGCGGCGGCAGCTGTGGTCGCATCAGCGGGCGACCGCAGACGGGTCAGCCGCCGCCGGCGGGACGGGCACACCAGCACCACCGGGACGGGGAGGAAGGCCATGGCATATGGGCAGAGGGTCTGGTGGGGGCGGGGGTGAAAAGACAGTGACTGGCCAGCGGGGAGGGTGGGGGGGCGAGGGGGCGGACGGGCAGGGGCAGACGGCATCAGCAGCAGCCGGCGTGGTGAGGCGGCGGGAAGCGGGATGGGTCCGTCACTGAGGGCTGAGGGGGACGTATGTACGTGACGGGAAGGGAGCGGGAAGCGGTCAGTGGTGACTTCTCCCACACAGTGTCTAAAGTAGGCGGGAGGCGGAAGGGGAAGCGGGGCTTGCTACTGACCGCGCTGTGCCCGAGACCGAAGGGGGAGCGAGGTGGGGGTGGCAGCGGGGTGGGCACCCCGGGCCTCCCAGTGCGTGGTGGCTGCGGCGGCGATCCCATTGGGCCGGCCCCCCCGCTCAATGGCATTCCTGGAATTGAGGGGGGGCCACACCGCGGTGTGCGGTACTGTACCGCCGTGGGTGGGACCCTCTCGCTATGTATCCGGATATCGATGGATACCTAAATGTCGCTGCGGAAGCACACCACCCCCACACAGCCACAGCCTAAAGAGCGCGTAGATCACAATCACTGTAGATACCTACATAGATACCAAAACCTTGCTCCTACGCATCTTGGCGCGTGTGATGGTGACCCTACATATGCTTGGGCTGACGTCCTCTGCTCCGACAGCACGTCCACCGGGGGGGGCACCGGTGGGGGGTGCGGGGGTGACCCCACCGACGGACGGGACGCTCCCGGCGGCTCCGCCCTTGGCGACTTGGGACGGCTCGCCACAGGGTGGCGAGCGGTCCCTCTCTGCCACCCTCCCTCCCTCCCTCCCTCCCTCCCCCCTTCATTACGCTGTACCTCAAAGTCCCCGCGACGGGCGGAGGCCGACGGCCAGCCCAGTGTGCTGGCTCTGCTGGAGGACCCGAGCCGACCGCCGCTGTAGCATGCGGGCGTGTTTTCTTTTTTTTTTTTGTAGGTCGTGTGTCGCGGTGGCGGCGGCCGCGGCGGGGGGGGCGCCCCCACCGGACGGCGCGGCGTCGGGCCCCTTTGGGCGGCCGCTCCCGCCGCCGGCGGGGGGGACTGGGGGTGGCAGCCGGCGATGCTGCAGCGTCGGCGGCCAGCTGAGGCGGTGGGGGCGGTGGGTAAGGCGGCGGTGGCAATGGTGCTGGCGATGGCGGCGGCCACGGTGGCAGGCGACCCCGGCTACTCTGCACGATTGCGTGCTCTGCCTGTTGACCACCATTTGCTGCACAGTCGAGACGGTAGCAACGGGCACCACCCCGCTGTTGTCGCTGTTGGACGGGGAGCGAGCCGGCCGGTGGCCTGTCTGAGGCCGCCTTCAGCGGAAATGGCAGCGTCTTGGGAGCTGCCATCTGCCGCGACGCCGCCCGCAACAGAGCGTGCGGTTGTGGTGGGCGTTGGGGAGGGAGTCGGGGTGGGGGTTGCGGTGGGGTTGGGGGGTGGGGCTGGTAGTGGGGACGGAGCGGCGACTGGCGCTGGGGCTTGGGGCTGCGGCGGTGGTGGCGCCGTCGTGGTTTGATCTGTTGCGCAGCCCAAACGCCACTCTCACGGCACCCGCGGGGCTTCGCAGGCTAAAAAAGTATCGACAGCCTGCCGCCCGACGCCTCCCCCCCCCCCCCCCCCTACGTGTCAAAGCTCTCTAACAGGCGGTCTGGGATGGCCAACGACGATTCGCCCGCCTTGAGCGTCGACGGCAGCACTAGGGGCGGCGGCCGCGGGCAGGCCGCCCCCCCCTCCTCCCCTATCCCGTTGCCTGGCAGCGGCGGCGGTGGCTGCGGCAGCGGCGGCGCCACCGCCGCGGCGGCCGCTGCCGACCCGCCCTCTCCACCTGACGATGGCGCCGCGGACTGCCGCGCCGGCGTCACCGACGAGCAGCCTTCGAGGCTGCGCCGATCGCTCCCTGTGGCCGCATCCGAGCCGTGTCCCCCGCCCTCCCGCGATGATGGCGGCGCTGACGGCAGTGACGAGGGGGGGGAGACCGACGCCGCGCTTGACGGCCGGCCACCGCGCCCCCGCAGCTCCGCATCGGCCGTCGTCCACAGCACGGACGGGGGGGACGGCGGCCGTTCGGGCGCCTGGGGGGAACCCGCCCCCCTGCCGCCGCCGCTGCCGCCGCCGCTGCCACCGCCGCTGCCGCCGCCGCTGCCGATGTCGCCGCCGGCGTGGGCCGGAGGCGGTGGCCAAGCCGCCCGCGCGCCCCCGCCAGGCGGCGACGCCCACACGGCGCCGCCCCCCGCAGCCGACACGAAGCCCATCACAACCCCGCCCGCCCCGGCCGCGGCGCCCAGCGTCGGGCCCACCCCCGCGCCGGCGGGAAGCGGTGGACCAGCTGCCCAGCCGCCGCTGCCAATGCCGCCGCCGCCGCCGCCGCCGCCGCCGTCGCCGACGCCGCCGCCGCCGCCGCCGCCGCCGCCGTTGCCGACGCCGCCACCGCCACCGCCAACGCCAACGCCACCGCCACCACCACCGCCTCTGCCGTTCCCGCCGCCAGGGCCGCCGCCGCCACCCGCTACTTCGATGTTGGTGGCCAACCCCCAGGCGGCCGCCGCCTCGGCGTCATCGTCCGACCCGCTGGCGGCCGCCCGTCGCCGCTGTTGCCGCCGCCGCACAAACACCGCGGCCGCCACACCCACCACCGCCGCTACCGCCACCGCCGCCGCCACGCCGCCGGCAATAGCGGGAGTGTTGCTGCTGCCGCCGCCGCCGCCGTCTCGCTGGCCGACGCCAGCCACCAGCACCCCACACACCGCCCCCTCCGAGGACGACGGCACCGCCTCGCCACGGCTGCGCGCGCCGCCGCGGTGGGCGCAGCGCCCCCCCTCCAGCGGGAACCACTCGTAGTGAGTGCAGCCGGGGAAGCGGACGCAGGCAGCGGCACACGCGGCGGCGGTGGGAGCGGACTCGACGGCCAGGTCGGGGGCGGCGTCCCAGGCGCAGCCGGCCGCCCAAGCTGTGGTGGGGCCCTCCCGCCACTCCAGAGCGGGGGTGGGAGATGGCGTCGGCGACACGGGCGTCCGCAGCAGCCCACATCGGGCGCCGATCCAATCGCTCGGATTCGCTTCGGCCCGCGTGCGGTGGCCAGACTTGAAGACGCATCGCTGCCCATTGGTGATGGACCAGTCAAAGTGGGTGCAGGAGGGGAACGCTCGACAGGCGTCGGGGCAGCCCTCCACCGTCGTTACCTTGAAGGTCAGGTCCTGGTCTGACGGCCACAGGCAGCCATCCGCCCACTCCTCCCCGGGCGCCTCCTGCCACTCGAGCGGCGCTGGCGACGCCGTCGGCGCTTCTTGCCTAATCAGCCCACACACCGCGTCCCTGTCGTCGGAGATCCAGGCGTTCTCCTTGGTGCGGTCGCCAGACTTGAGATGGCAGAGCTGCAACGTCCCGGACCAGCTAAAGTGGGTGCACCCGGGCGTGCGGCTGCACGCGACGACGCACGCTTTCGCGGTCGCGGCTTCGCTGCTCCCCACATCTGGGCTGCCGGCAACCGAGCAGCCGACGGCCATGACCGCCACGGGGCCATCCTGCCACACAAGGGGGGGCTTGGCCTGGTGCCCGGCAGGATCCGGGGTACTGGCCGGGGGCGGGAGCGGGGGGGTCTGCGCAGCCGCCTCGGTAGCAACACCCAGCACGGCGGCGGCGGCCACCGCGCTTTGGGAGAGCCGCCGCCACGATGCGGCCGCCCAGGGGATCATTGCAGCGCGGTCCACGCAAGGGGGCCGGGGGGGGGGCCCGAGGGGGGGGGTGGGAAGGAGACTTTGCCCGGGGCGGCTGCCACAGCGGGCAGTCTGTCTCCTCCTGTGACCGTGCAGAGGGCGGGGGCAGGCGGCTGGCGGGGGGGGTGTAGAGGGGGGGTGACGCCGGCGGTGAGGGAAAGGTAGCGGCCGCGGAAAACAGAAGCCGCGCCAGCGTGTGTGCGCGTGAGACCGCTGTCGGCGATGCGAGCTGACACGCGCCAACCGCCGCCGATGTTGCCTGGGCGGCGGCGGCCAACGGGCCATCGCGGGGCTCCCCCGCGCTGACGCGCCTGGCGCAGTCTGAAGGTGGGCGCTTTCGCTGACCGCCCGGGCCACCCGGGGGAACGCTCTGCGGCAAACGTATGCACGACGTATCGTCACCTGGTGAGGTTTTGACAACGAGGGCCCCCTTTCGTTGACCCGCCGATCAGGCCACGATCGCCCTGTGAGGCCTCAACGAGGGCTGTGTTCGTTCGACATTGATGCCTTTTTTCGATGTCGTGTGTTCGGAGGCAACGAAGACAACGAGAACATCAGGTCAGACTTCGAGTGAGCGGTGTGATCGGAGACGCCAACTCGCGCGGGGGATTGCCGCTCGAGAGAGTGGTCGGGCGTTGTGGTTTGAGGGTGTCTTCGAGCACCCTATCGAGGCCTGATCGAAGGCTGGCTTCGTTGCTCGACTACCCGATCGAGGTCTTCGATCAGGCCTCGTTGTCAAAAACCTCTTAAGGTGACGATCCACGCCGCAGACGGGGCGGCTGCCTCAGTCAAGGCCGCCGCCGCGGCCGACAGGCTGTCAAAAGACGCAGCGCATTGCTTGATGCGCCGTGGCGCGCGGGGGTCTGTCAACCGAACCGGGTGGCGGGCGCGCCCGCCGCCGGGGCTCTTCTCGCCCCCCAGGGAATGAGCAACAGCCACCGACAACAGGGCGGCGCTGTGGCCAAGAGCTCCCGACGGGAGAGGGGCAAGCCGTCACCCCGCCCGAGGGGGCCGGCATTCTTCCACGTAACGGCCTTCGAGGAGAGACCCACGGCCGCAGCGCTATCATACCTCAAAAGACCACGGTTGTGCTCTTGACGCAAAGCGTGCGCCAATGGCGTGATTTAAGCCGCGACACGAACCCACGCCACGCTACAGTCTTGACCCGGTTGTAAGCGTCCCAGTTACAGTGCGTACGCGATTATATCGGGCTCGTTTATATCCACCCTGGATATGAACGAGCCGAACAACGCACGAGAGAGCTCCTCACGCCCGTTCCAAGCACCTTTTCCTTAGTGTGACGCGGTACTGTATCGTGTGACGGGCGTGGAAAGGACGTCTGCCAGTCGGCTTGTGTACCGTCCCAGGTCTGCACTTAATAATCTATTCGTCGCGTAAATACTCTACGTGACAAATCGAGAGCCGACCAATCCGCCGTTCCCGACTGGAAGCGTCCACCGTCGACGACCGCAAATGTTCGGACAGTCGCAGAGCGTGCCATCGCTGCAGGGGGCGATGGCGCCCTCGCGGTATCATCCGTATGCCGGGCGAGGAAGAGACAAAAATTAGAACAGAGACCGAGGAAAAACAAAAGCTGCACCGGACGCGCAGAGGGTAAGGAGGAGGGGGGGGGGGCAACGGGGGAGGAGCACCCGTGGGCCGTACACGGGCGAGGACGCTACCTTGCGTGGTGTGATCCGAACAATGAGGCGCGTACATGGTGCGCACTCAGACTGGCGGCAGGCGGTACCAAGGGGGGGGGGAGGGGCGGCGCACGTGGGTAGTGAGGAAAAGGGGTGAAGCAGCGCGATGCCCGCAAGCTGAGGCCGGCTACGAAGGGCGCGGGCATGTGGGGGCGTGTGACGTCGCAGGCGGAGTGGCCACGTCCGCATTTCAGATCCGGACAATCGAGGGAGGGACGGTGCAGGAGTTTCACATTAGCGCTCGACAATGCACATTAAGCCCGTCAAGTAGCGCGATGTATCGCCGTACATCGTGATTAGACATAGCAGCGGCCGCTTAGTATGTCTGTACCGTTTGTGACGCCGTCACATGGTCCCACCAATGGGGGCAGCGTTACACGTACACGTACAGCAAGCGAGTGGACCTTGGAATGGGCGTCAGCACTGTACAGCAAGATTCCAATAGTGTATTTCTTCGAGCCCGAGCCCGTTCTGGAGCATTGCAAAAATGTACAGCACTTATCGATTTCCTGTGCGCTGCGAACGCGCACCGCCTGCCAACTTCACTGTGCTACGGACGGGAAGTCGGCGACGCCACGGGTGTCACCCGCATCACCCGCTTCTCTCGTCTGGTACCGCTCTTTCGACGCTTCACCCTTTGAGAACGCCCATATGGACGTCTCAGCCGTCGTTGCCTTGATGGCCAACACGTCGCTGGCGGACGAGTTGATGGGGGTGGACACGCCAGACCGCGTGCACGCGGCGCAGCGGTGGATGGATGCTGAGAGCGACGTCGCTGCGATAGAAGAGACAATGGATATGGTTCTGGACGGGGAGGAGGACGACCTGTGAGTGTTTTTCTACACACTTTCATTGTATTTGTTTTACGCTTGCCCCCACATCATTCACTTGTCCAGATACAACCTCCGTGCGTCGTACCGCCACCGTCTGCGTCACGTCACCTGCGTGCCCCTCCGTACCCTGCCGGTCCTCTTGTACTCCCCATCTGCGGCCATGAGTTTCGGTTGGGCTCCATTCTCGCGAGCCCCCCCCGCACTTTTCGGTTGAGCACCGTTCTCGCGCGCCCCCCCCTCATCGCCATCCCGCTCCACCGCCCCCCCCCCGCATCTCTCCTCCTTCAAGACGATCCTCCCAGTCGCAGACGAGGTCAGCCTCCTCTGTACGCCCGTCCCCTTCACATTTTTCCTGGGCAAGTCAGAACAGGCATTTTCGTACTTTGTAGGCTCGTTGTCGCGATTCCTCTCGCCACCTGACACATTACTGCACTTGGTGGTATATCAAGTCGGAACAGTACTGTTCCGACTCCAAATGGTGCGATACAGAAGTGGGCTACTTCCTCGGGAGACCCCTGGATATGATCGCGTACGCACTGTATATGGCACCCTGCCATATAACTGGGAGCATCGCGACCTTCCTGCTTCAAGCCCGCGATCGCCAGTCTCTGCGATCGTTCGGCATACAGTGCAATCGAATGGAATGGAATTACGAGGAGAGCAAGGGGGCACGGAATCGGGGGCCACAGGTCCACCCGCCGTCGGACCCCAGCATCGTCGACCCCAGCGACGTCGACCCCAGCGGCCACCCCCACCATCCTCACCCTGGTGCTTCTCCTACCGTATGTATCGCACGCGCGGGCGCCGTTCGACGGTGCTGGGACAGGTTACATGCTTGGGGGGTGAATGCCGCGGGATCTGTCGTGTGCCTCACGTGGTTTCTATTTTCCGTTGTATGTTGTGGGCTAGGGTCGCCGATCATTTGTAGGTACCCCGTTCCCGTCGCTTTTTTTCTTTTTGGCGGTGTTTCTCTTCGCAACGGATATTACATATATATTCGCAATGGATATTGCCCTGTGCGCGTTTGTTTTTGAGTTTGTTCTCCTGTGTACTTGTGCTACCCTCTGCGCCTCTGTCGTAGTTGACCCCACCCCCCCCCCGGACCCTTCCCAGATCCTATCAGAATGGCAGCGTGTGGGCGATCTGGCCTCCGCGGCCGCGGCGGCCGCGGCAGAGGAGGTCTGCCCAAACCCGTCCCGTGAGACGGTGCGGGTCATCAAGATTGCCGCTCGCGCAGCAACAGCAGCCACCGCCACGGCTCTGGGGGGGGACCCCATGCACCTGTCGGACGTACCCTGGGGGGCAGGCCCCCTCAGGGAGCAGCGGACGGCGTCTGAGGCGCGAGCGGCCCCGGTCGGTCAACCTAGCTCCGGTGGGGTCGACCAGGGCAACACGCACTGTGGGCGGGGCGGCGGGGGAGCTGCTAGGACGGGTGACGGCGGAGGGGCAGAGCGGGGCAGCCAGGCGGCTGGGCGAGGCGATCCAGGGCTAGGGCGAGGTACTGAGCGCCCACGGTTGAGTCCTATCCGAAAAAGGCGGACGCCCATTTCTTTGAGTGACAAGCTCTCGCTGATTCCGGTCAAGGACGCGGGTCACTCGTGGACCGAGACGCTCGCCATCTTTCCGCTCAACATTAGTCGGTCGGCCGCAAGAGGTATCTACGAAAAGCGGGCCGACTACAAGCGCCGGGCAGCTGCGGCTGAGGACCCATCGTCCTTTCGCTGGAGACGCTCATACTTTGAGCAGATCTTCAAGGGTCTGTGGGAGTGGTACGCGACCCTCCAGCGGCTGGGCGCGCGGCACGTGCCGGTATCCGGCGCTCTTCTCGAGGCGAGGGCGAAGCGTATTGCGGCGGATCAGGGTGTGGCAGACATTAAGGGCTCCCGCCACTTCGTGCAGAACTGGGCGAAGCGCAATAACCTGCGCAATATCGCGCCGTGGGGCCAGGGTGGGTCAGCGGATACGGAGGGAGCGGCTGAGCGCATCTCTGAGATACGCGAGGAACTCGAGGCCTACCCGGCGGAGCGGATATACAACATGGACGAGACTGGGCTCTTCTATCGGTGCATCCCCAACCGGTCTTACGTGCAGGCTGGCGGACGGCGGCAGGCACGCGGCACGAAGGCTATGAAGGCGAAAGATCGTGTAACTCTCGTCCTAGCGTGCAACGCGACGGGGAGCCACAAGATCCCGGTTGCGATGATCGGCAAGGCAAAGCAACCTTTATGCTTCAAGCCGCCTCGCCGCCCATGCCCAATTCTGTACTTCTCGCAAAAGAGTGCGTGGATGGACGCGGTCATCTTCAAGTCTTGGTTTGAGACGGTCTTCCTCCCCGCTGTTCGGGCGCACACTACTCTTCCCGTGGCTTAATTGTCGGACAATTGCGGAGCCCACGACGACCTCGAGAGCGAGCAGGTCAAGTTCATCGCGCTCCCCCCCAACTGCACCTCCGTCTACCAGCCACTGGACCTGGGCATCATCGCGTGCCTAAAAAGGCAATACAAGAGAAGATTGTTAGACCTGGTTGTCGCTGCTTTCAACTTGGCAGCCGTCAACGAAGCGCCACCAGCGGCGGGCGCGGCGCCGGCCGCAGGTACCGCACGTGACCGGCCATCCGGTGTGGGCATCCAGCCGCCGCGCGCGGCCGCACTGTCTGAGACGGCGGCGGGTGGGGCTACTGGAGGCGCGGCGGGGCAAAACGGCCTCCCGGTGGCGGTTGCTGGCGTGGCGGGTGCAATCGGCGCGCCAGTGGCGGCGGCGGGGCGAGACGGCCTCCCGGTAACGGTTGCTGGCGTGGCGAGCGCGTTTGGTGCGGCAGTGGCGGCGGCGGATGCGGCCAACGGGGCAACACCGGGCGTGGCGGGCCCCCCCGTGGCGGTGGCAGGCCTGGCCGTTGCTCGCGTGGCGGGCCCAAGCGGCGCGCCATTGGCGGCGGCAGGTGTGGCCGACGCATCCGCGCCGGGCGTTGCGGCGCCAAGCAGGCCCCCTGTGGTGGGTGCGGGGCCGGCCAGTGCTAGCGTGGCGGGCCCAAGCGGCGCCCCAGTGGCGGCGGCGGTTGTGGAGTCCGGGCCAGCGGCGGGGGTCGATGGAACCCCAGTGGCGGGGGCGTCCCCAGCGACGGTGCCCCCAGCGGTGCCGCGCGACAGTCGGTGGCTCACGGCCAACGGTTTGTGGCCCACGACTGAAGCGGAACCATGCGAGGAACCGCCGCCCGCACCGGTCACGGCGGCGGAAATGAGTGTGCTGCGGGCCACGGTCCGGCACGCTTCTCGTCTGGCTGTCCGGCGGGCGGCGCGTGGCGGGATACGGCGCGCCGCCGGCCGAGACGGTGGCCCGGCGGCCACCACTTCTAACGCCACCCCGATTGCACCCGTGGGAGCCGGAGCGACCGCGGCGGGCACGGCTGACAGAGGCGGGGAGGATACGGTGGCGGTGGGGCTGCCTCTTGCGGATCAAAATTCTGCTGTGGCAGCTGCGAGTGACGGCGCTTCCAGATCTGATTCCGTTGCGGCCGGACCGGGAATTCGGGGTTGGCCGTCCGACTGGCCCACTGCGACGGCCCCAGATTCTGATCTACCGAGTGGCCGGCGCTCTCGCCCCCGTGCCCCGCCGGCTGAGATCCGTGGTGTCCGGGATGGGGCGGCGGCGCATCTACAAGACGCGGCAGAGATTGTGCTGACGCAGTGGAATGCCGTCGAGCCATCTACGATTGCCCACTGCTGGCTCAAGTCGACCATTTTGCCAGCTGCAGTTTCAATGGACGTCGCCGCAGTCCACAGGGAGTACCGCACCTCCTCGAGATCGCTGCACTCGGACGTGACATCGGTAGCCACTTTGATGGCCGGCTGTCGGTTTGGGGAGCGAGCTTTTGGGGACGCCCCTGGGCCTGAGAGGGAAATTGCCGTGGAGGACTGGCTGAAAAGAGAGGACGATGAGGGCGTTAGGGCTGCTACTGTGGACGCGATTGTGTTTGAGGAGGGGGGGACGGACGCCTTGGAGGGCATGGACGACGGCGCATCGTCCACCGGCGACAGTCAATGACCGGCTTTTTTTTCATTTACGGACGTGTTCCCTGTGTGCGCCACTTCCATCAGAGGGGGGGAGTCGGGGTAGGGGCGGCAATGGTTTGGGGGGGTGGAGGGGGGCGGGCGGCACAGGTTGCAAAGGTTGGGGGTGGTGGAGGGGGGGGGGGCTGGTCGGACACAGTCACCGCTAAGTCGAATGGCCCGCTGCACGGATCCGCCCTGACTCGGAGTTGCCCCGGCTCGCGGCAGCAAATGTGACGTCATCCACAAACAAGTCAAGTACAGAATTGGGCCCTGCTGCATGCGGTCGACCGAACGCATGTAATCGAGCTCGGCCTCAGAATCACGCGATCGACAATGACTTTGGGCTTGAATTCACAGTGATCGCAGTGGAAGGGGGAACGATCGCCAGCGAGCCGGCGACGTCTGGGAGCTGACGCCACGACACTGCATCGCTGGAACGGGGGCTACAAAGAGCGCAAGGGTGCCATATAACCGGGTCATGACTGTATTCGCGGCGCAAACTACTGCGTGATCCGCAGTCTATCACGTACTTAGGTAGGCGTCGATTCATTTAGTACTTATCGATCTATCGAGATAGGTATCTGTGGCGGTTCACAATAGAAGACTCATTCTTTTGCGCGACCAAGTTTCGTATTTTCTCATAACTGTCGATGCAGCTTGACGAGCTCTTTCTGCTCATGCTCTTTGCACTCCACTTCAGGGTTGAGAGGTAACAATTATCATGTCAAACTTATAGAGTAAATTATTGCGAAAAGAAACGATCACGAGGCTGCGCGTTCATAATTATCAAAAGGTCGACTACGTGTCCCTGGATCCGTGTGAGCCCTCCGTTGAGCCATAGTGCTCGACGGGAAAGACGCAATAGCCATGAACGCGACCACCGTGGCGGCAACAGTCACCAGTGACAGTCTGTAGCACAATAGGGATCCGTCGCACGTCCACTCTCAGGGAACACTCACCAAGGGGGATCGGCACCAACGTCACCGGGAGGCCAAGGTTGCTGTCCTTGGAGCGCAAGCCACGGGACCAAGATGGGAGCCCAAATGGGAGGGGTTTGTTGTTCTACCTTGGCCGGCGGTGGATTCGCCGCCGGCCCCCACGTTATAAACCCTCGGAGACACTACTAACTACCCTCCACCCCAAGATGCAAGTCCCTCTGGTCATACGTAACTTATAGATACCGTGACCAGTACGAACTATCAAATTGGAAGTTAAGGGTTAGAAGTAGCCCCCCTAATATTAGGGTTACAGTACGGCCAACCATATTGCTACATATCCCCCCCTTAGATTCGGCCCGTCCTCGGGTCGAGTTGCATTCGGGTTACCGAATGTAAGTGGGTCGCGTGACCGTTTACCAGTCGGGTGGGGCTTTGCGCCCCGTCGCGACAGACACCCCTTTTCGAGGTTGTCTGAGGGGGGTGCCCCCCTTTGTGTGGTACACACACGATCCGTTTTCCGGACGGTTAAATTCCCGATGCGGGTTCTGTTCACGACCCCCCTTTCCGAGGGGTGGTGCAAGCGGATCCGCCACCAGGTGTCTGGTGGTAGGGGAGCCCCTCTCGTGTTACCGAGTGAATGGGGGCGGCCGCTCCCGCTTTTCGCGGGGGCGGTTTCGGGGTGAACCCCTCTTGGTTGCCCCGTACGGGGGTGTGGCCCCTTCCCGCCCAGGTGCCTGGGTGGAGCCCGTTCGTAGCCTCGTGGGGCGCGGGTTGACCCGCGCGCCTGAGGCGCTTCTTGTGGCCGTTTGTGGTCATAAGCGCGGGCGCCCGCGCTTCCCTGGCTCGTCCGCGCGAGCGTTCCTCGTACCGGGTCGAGCCGGCCTCGGCTTTTCTGCAAGGGGCGCCCCTGCCACCCCGGTTGCACCATGTCGGACCCCCAGGTACCCGGGGGCGAGGACGACCTCCTGCCTGAAGAGGGGGAAGAGGTGATGGTGGACGACGTTCCCGTCTCCGCCACCGCCGCCGAGTGCTTCCTAGCGAGCTCGTCGGAGGACGAGGACGACCGGGTGACCGTTCGTGTGGCCCCGGACGGCGCGTCGGGCGGGTTGTCGTCCGTGTGTAGCGGCACGACGGCTCCGTCGGGTGGCGGACAACCGCGTGCAGCGGTGGCTTCTACCGCTTCTCCTCCGGCGGCCCGGATGGCTTCTGTCGCCGGTACCGGCGTGGCTCTACCTCAAGACAGTGTCGCCGGCGTGGCGGATGGTGGTGGCGGCACCCCGGCCAGCCCGGCGGGTCAAGACGGCGCGGGTGCCCGCCCGGTTGGTGTGTCCGCTGCGGCGGGTAGCGGGTCTACCCGTGCTGTCCCCGTGGTACCTACGTCGGGTCCGGGTGGCGGCGATGCTCTGCCCGCGGTGCCGCGGGCGTCTGGTGGTCAAGGTGGGTCTACCCCGATGGCTGTGGACTCCGGTAGTTACTCCGGGCGGGCGCCCGTCCTTCTTCTTCCTCCTCGGCCGCGTGCGACTCCGGCGCCGGCCCCTCTTCCGGTGGGGCATCCCCCGGCGCCCCCTATTCTTCCTGGTCCTGCCCGGGTTGCCCCGTTGGGTGGCGGCGTCGCCGTGGCGGCGGGTCAACCCGCCATGTCGATGTTCGACTTGGTGGCTCGGGTTCGAGGCCTGACTGTGCAAGAGTCAATGGAGTCCGATGGGCGGATGCGGGTGGACTTCCACCTGCCCCATCCCCGTGGAGAGTCCTCCCGGCGCGTCAAGGTGGACCCGAGTTGGGAGCGGGAGTTGGTGCGGCTGGTCAACCAGCCGAACGCGGTGCGAGTGGAACACCATTGGATCCTGAGTCAGCCGGACGACCGGCATGCGCAGCTCTGGCGTACTCGGGTGGGACGGGGTGAGGTCTACCTCGACCCCGCCTTCGGGGTATGCGACTTGATTGCTCCCGCGTTGCCGCGGGAGATTGACTACCCGGCTAGTGCTCGGGGGATTGCGGCGGCGGCGGAGCCGGTTGCGTTTGGGGAGACGGTGGGCAGTACCGGTCGGTATCCCGACTTTGATTACTACCCGGGGGTATCCCCGTATCTGTCGTTGACGGCTCCCTACCTGCCTATGGCGGGGTTGAAGTCGGCGTCGAGCTGGCGACGTAACCATGGTGTCATGGCGGATGCGTTTCGCACGGATATAACGTGTGCGTTGCAGACCGGCAACGGTCGTGCGCCGGTACACACTCCCGTGCGCCCGCCGCTATGGCAGGAGGGGTGGGAACCCGCCCCTGCTTTGCGGTTTGACACCGGCTCCTGTCTCCGATACTTCGGGAGTGTGTTGGCCTCCCGGCCGGTCCACCCGTTGCAGGGTACCTTCACCCTTGAGGTTACCCTCGGGCAGGCGTCCTCCTTCTTGCTGTCCGTCCGCCGCCAGGGGCGCCTGTTTCATCTTCCGACGGGTGTCCGTCGGCACATCGCGCAGTTGGGCGTGGACCTGATAGCTGCCAAGACCGGGTTGGCCCGGGAGTTCGAGGCCCTGCTGGCTGTTCACGATGCCGTGAACTGGGTTGGGGTGTTGGCCCTTCCCCCGTACCGGGACCCGCAGGCTGGGGCTACCCCCTTGCCTCGTCACTCGTTGCGTATCCGGCGTACTCAGCCGGGTGAGCCTAGTTGCCATGGGTGGGCGTCCACCGAGGCCGTTCCTGACCTGGGTATTCCCATGGTTATCCATGACCCTCTTCAGGTCCTTGCCCCGTGGTTCGGTAACCCGATACCGGCGGCGGTTGGCCGTCATCCCCGAGAGTGGGGCTCTGCGGGTGGGGAGCGTGAGGTGTCCCGTCGTCGGGCCGAGCCCCGCCGGGGTTACGGTGGAGCCCCTTCGGTAGGGTCCTACCGAGCCTCGTATCAGGTGCCACCGGCTCCGGTGGTAGCCGTGTCGGCTCCTCTGGCTCCTCTGGCTGCGCCAGTGTCCGCTCCCGCCCCTGTCATACAAGACGGGGGTCCCCGTCTCTGGTATGAGGGCGTTGACGCCCTTGTTGCCCGCGCAATGCGGGAGGGTCTCTCTGTTAGCTGGGGGATATCCCCCCAGGTGCTGCGCTAGTTGGGTCAGCGCGTTGCTTCGGTGGCGTGCTGGACCGCCTCCAGAAAGCTCTGGAGGACGTGGAGGCTGGCCGCAGCACCCTCGTCCAGCTATGCACCGAGGTAACTCGGGTGATTGACCGTCGTGAGATTGCCGACCGGTGGAGCACGGAGGTATACGCGCTTACGCGTGAGTGGCCTCCCTCGGGCAGTGGGTCTACCCACTGAGGAGCGCTATTGTTAGTGCGGGAGAGGGCCCCGGTGACCCTTATGGTGGCCGGGTAGTAGTGAGTATAAACTCATCCCCTTTGGGGGCATTGCTTGCCTCTGTTTGCTGCCCTGGGGAGTACCCTTTCTGGCTCAGTGGTGCCTTGCCTCCCGCTTAACTTCTTCCGGTTGGTTCATGCTTGGGGAGGTCATCCTCCCTCACTTTGTGTCTTGGCTAGGGGAGGTCATCCTCCCGTGTAAGCCCTCTAGTTACTTCGATATTATCGAAGTTAGCCTTTACCTTTAAGTTAACTTATGAAGGTTCGGGTTTTGCTTAGTTACCTAAGCTTGACTCTACTTAGTTACCTAAGCTTGGTTCGACTTAGAAACCTAAGTCTGATTTGACTTAGAAACCTAAGTCTGCCGTAACCATGTCACACCCTACTTAGTAGGTATAAGCCTCACCCCCCAACAGCCGAAGTCGGTGTCGGTTGGGTTGTTACAGTAGGCGTCGTCGCCTCATGTAAGGCATGAGGAGTTGGCGGGGTATATTCGCCGCCTGTGTCCAGGTGGGTGAGTCGTATCCGGCCCACATAACCTTCACGTACCAGGGTCCTGGTAGGTTCGGGTCGGTGTGTCCGACCACGCTCTCTACTTGGTATGGAATCCCATCCGGTCCCACCGGGTCATCTGACCGGTGGGTTGTAAGAGCTTCATGCAGCAACCCAGCCGGTACCGGCTGAGGCTGTTCCGGCTTCGGAGCAGGTGTGACATCATTCACACTGATGCGTTGGATCTCCGTATCGGAGTGTAAGATAACAGAGTGGTCATCTCTGTGGAGAATCTGGTACGGTCCCTTGACCGGTTGCATGAGCTTGTTCCCCCGGAACTTCTGGTGTCTGATGTAGACCCAGTCACCTGTCATCATGGTTGCGTTGCGCACCCGTAACCGGGCGTCGAAGTTCTTCTTATATCGAAGTTGTGTTCTGTCAAGGGCACCCTTGAGCTTAGGAATCATCCACGATAGCTTGGCCAACCAAGCTAGGTGGATACGTTCGGCCGGTCGGCCTTTCGGTGTATCATACCGAGTGCACCTGCCTGGTGGCAGCGTCAGGTTACTGACGCCTAGAGGCATGACCCACTCCAGCGGAGCGATGTTTGTGCTCCGATGTGGCCTGGCATTGTATGCCAGGGTGAGTACGGACAGAAGCCTGTCCCAAGTGTTCGTGTGCTCGGCCACGTAGCACTGTAGCATCTTGACGATGGTGCGGTTGAACCGCTCCACCTGCCCGTTGGTTTGCGGGTGGTAGTCGGATGCCCGACGTGGTTCGATGCCGAACATGCCCAGGACCTTAGTGCAGAATGCTGACGTAAGGTTTGCTCCGTTGTCGGAGAGGAGTTGCTTCATGACTCCATATGCACTGATCCAGTGGTCAACCACTGCGTTCATGATGGTGTATGCCGTATCATTCGGGATGGCTGCCGCTCGTGAAAGCTTAGTGAAGCGGTCAGACATGACCAGGATGTACCTGTTCCCTTCTTCCGTTACCGGAAGTGGCCCGAGTATGTCGATAGCGACTTGCTCGTTGGGCCCATCGGGTGGGAATAGCTTCGTGGCAGACGCCTGCCTATGTAGACTCATGCGGTTACGCGCACAGGGGTGGCATCCCCTTACGTGGTCGACCACGTCGACGGCCATTGCTGGCCAGTAGAAGAACCTTCGCATTGCTGCGAACATACGTGAACCCCCGGGTGTCCGGCTGTGGGGTTCTCGTGTTCTCGTTCCATGACGGCTTGCCGTAAGGACACGGGAACCACGACTTGATGTCGTCCATCGGCGGGTGCCCGCCGGTATATGAGTCCGTCCTCGTTCTCGGAGAAGATGCCGGCCGTACCGGCCAGGAGGTTAGCGCGATGACGTCTACAGTCGTCGTCATTGGCTTGTGCCTCGCGGAAGTCCGCGAGGGTTAGTGGGCATGCTCGGTGTGCCATGGTATGGTCAACCATACCTTGGGTAGCGTTACCCACCATGCAGACCGGTACCACCGGGATGTCCTCGTCCACCGGGCGGGTATCCCCGCTCGGGGTGTCGAGTCGAGACAATGCGTCTCCGAGATGGTGGGTTGACCCAGCCTTATACACGGTACGGTAGTCGTGCTCGGCCATTTTTAGCCTCCATCGGGCTAGCCTCCCATGGCTATCGGAATCCTTGTCACCAAGGTTGAGGAGCCATCGTAGGGGTTCGTGGTCGGACCTCACGATGAACCTGGAGCCCTCCAGGTATGGACGGAGCAGTTGCACTGCCCATATAACTCCGAGGCATTCACGCTCGGTGGCACTATAGTTACGCTCAGCCGGGTTGAGTGTCCGGCTGAAGTATCCTACCGGACGTAGGTCCGGGATAACGTTATCGGTAGCGGTCAACGTCTCCCCCTGTAGCAGGGTGCATCCCACTTGGGTGTCGCACGCATCGACATCGATGACGAAGGTACCCCGTCGGTGCGGTAACGCAAGGACGGGTGGGGATAGTAGGGCTCGCTTCAGCGACTCGAATGCCTCCTCTTCGCTAGGCGAAGGGGGTTGGAGTACCTTGGGCAGGGTACTGCTCGTAAGAACCGTTAACGGTTTAGCTATCCGAGCGAAGTCCTTGACGAACCGTCGGTATACATTGCACATTCCCAGGAAGCTCTTGAGCTGCGTCTGGGTGTTAGGGAACCGGGCATCCCGGAGTGCCCGGATATTGGCTTCGAGTACCCCTAGTTTACCAGGGGTTATCTGGTGGCCCAGATACTCGACCGTCTGTTGGAAGAAGGCGCACTTCTTCAGACGCAGGGTTACCCCGGCGTTCCTCAAGAGGGTGAGTACCTCGTCAACATGTTGCACATGGTCATCCATGTTACGCGAGAAGACGATGACGTCATCGAGGTACACTAGGCAGTTACGCCACTTCACCCCCGACAGTATAATGTCGATAGCCCGCTGGAATGTAGCGGGGGCGTTGGACAATCCGAAGGGCATCCTTAGGAACTCGTACACTCCACTGTGACAGACGAATGCCGTCTTGGGGATATCCTCGTCCGCCACCGGGATCTGCCAGTATCCGGCACTGCAGTCGATGGTGGTAAACACCGTAGCTTCCCCCAGGGAGTCGATGCATTCATCCATCCTTGGTAAAGGGTAGGAGTCCTTCTTGGTAACCAAGTTCAGGCGTCGATAATCGATGCAAAACCGAGGGGTTTGATCCATCTTCGGTACGATAACGACTGGGGCACCCCACTCCGACATCGAAGGTCGTATCACCTTCGCTTCACTCATCCTCTTCACTTCTCCATCAAAGATCTCTCGTTGCATAGGTCCCGCTCGGTGCGGTTGTGACCGGGCGGGGCGTGCGCCTGGTACCAGGTCAATACGATGTTGGGTTGCCCCAATGGTACCCAGGGCTCCGCCTGTCCACATGACGTCATGCTTTCTTAACATCCGTCGTACCCCTTCGGCTACGGAAGGGGGAAGGTGGTCGAGGTCAGCCTCGGCCAGTGCCTTCAATGCTTCTTGGTCCTTCGGCGGAATATCCGCCGGTAATGATGGTCGACTAGGCTTCCCGTCATCGGGTTGCTGTCGCTCGGTGGTCTCGGCGACCGCCAGCACCTCAAGTGGGTCCACTTGACCTTCCTTGTCAGGGGTAAGGATATCTCCTTCGTAGAGCTCGGCAATCGCGAGGATAGTTCCCTTCGGGAGGGTGACTGCCTTGCGGCGATAGTTCGCCATCACTAGGAGGGACGACCCTCCTGATGGGAGGTCTATGAGACCGTTGGCCATGGTCAACCCATGGCGCTTGTACGTCCGCAAGTTGGACTTGACTCTGCAGATGCCTGCGAGGTCACAGTTAACCGGGAGGACTGTCTCCGACAACGGCTCAAAGCGAGTTCGCTTGGCCAACCGAAGTGTCTTCGGCTCGACACTTGCGTACACCTCAGCCACGTTAACGTGGCTCCCTTGTAGCGTCAGGTCCCTGACGATAGCCGTGTGTCCTCGCTTCGTCCCGTCGGCTTCTTGAAGCTCGACGGTCCTCCGGCCTGGCCGGATTGCATCAACGTGAACGTTGATGAAGGTGCACCCCAGTATGCAGGGCACCGATAGGGTCTCACACACCAGGAAGTCGACTTCCGTGGTGAGTTCCCCGATGGTAACCCGCAGCGACATCGCTGCGGTCGTACGAATGAGGCGACCATTCGCGTCCTTGATGGTGGGTCCCCGAGTCACTCTGACTCGCGGAAGCCACTTGTCCGGGAGGGTATCCTTCCGGATAAGGTTGGGTCCAGCCCCTGTATCCAGTACAGGGTAGTACGATCGTGTCGACTGGGGGTCAACCCCAGTGTGGCTGATACCTTGAAGTTCTCCAAGGTAAACAGCACGTGGCCTACACCGATATCCGGTGTAGCTCGGGCATCCTGAACAGGGCCCTTGTCTGGTTCCATGTGACGGGGCTTCCCGTCCTCTCCTCCCAACCTTGGTGGTTGATCATCAATCCCCTGACGCCGTGTCGTCGGGGCCGGAAGGTGTACCCGGGGGTTGATGCGGCGTCGGCTCAACCGCGCTCTCCGTGGGGCTTTCCCCGCGGTACTCCGGGTGGCTTGCTTGGGTTACCCCAGCGCCCCCCGGTCATCCTTCCTCTTACTCGTTTCCCGCCCTTGGTAGGGTGCTGTCCGCCGGGACATCCGGCTGAGGCGGTGCCTCCTCGACGGCCAGTACTCCACCTGGAGCTGGCTGCCTACCCGGTGCGGGTCCGGGTGCTCTGGCGGGATACCCCCCGGTGGATGCCTTGCGGTGCGCCGCTGCCCGCGGAGACTCCTCGGGGATGAGTGAGCAGGAAGACACCCAGTGCTGGGGATCCCCACACAACATACATCCGGACGTGCCGGTCCCTCCTTGAGTTCGCATCGGGGTAGCCCCGTAGGTGCGGTTGCCTCCCTCGGGCGCCCGAGTTCCTGCTCCCTGGTAGGCCTTGGGTCCTTGGGTCAACCGGAACATGGACTTCCCCAACCGGTTGGGTCGGCCCGCAATCTGCGGAGGTGCCTCCGTACGTACTGCCCATGTAGGCAGGGGCTGGTGGGGGTTACCCGTAACCGGGGCATACCCCGTCGTCCGCACATACGGGACGCGCCGTCCCGCTCCTTCGTTGACCTGGAACTGGGTTCCAGCCGGGGCGATGTACGCTACCGTACCATGCTCATCAATCACCGGCGTCGCCGGTAGCAACAGGTGGCCCTGTTGGTCGACTAGAGGGTCATCCTCACCAATAGGGGGATGTTCGGTCGCCACCAGTACTGGTGCGGCCTTACGTTCCACCTTCTCTGGCCTCGGTACCGGGGGTAAGACTGGGCTTGCCTCCCTCACCCTTGGGCTTCGGGGCCAAGGCACACTCCGGGTGTAGAACCCGGTAGGCGTCCCCTAGGGACTTGCACATATGCATCAGTCGACTGAAGTTGGTCCGTGCCGTATTGGCTCCCCGAGCGGATATCCGCACGTAGTTGGGTACTCCTGCGAACAGGATGGCCCGTAGCTCCCCTTCTCCGAGGAGCTTCCCCAGCTCGTAGTCGAGCTCTTGGATCCGGCGTCCAAACATCTCCTCATCCTCCCAGCTCTGGGCGGTGGCAGTGCGCAGAGCCCAGTAGTGGTCCTCGCACTTGTCCTCACTGAGGTAACTGCTCAGCAGCTCCTTGAGGATCCCACGGTAATCCATGGGGGTGGCCGCGACCCTCATTCCCGGCATCGGGGATGCCTGGCGAGAATGCCTCGCACCCGTTCATCAACAAAGAAAGGGAGGATCTCCAGGGCCAGCCCCTCGTTGACGAGCGCCTTGTCTGTGGCTGCCTTGAAGCTAGTCAAGAAGCCGATGACTGCCAACGGACGTCCGCTGGGGCCCCCGAACATTGGGACCCCTTCATAAGGGTCTGCATAGAGCGGATCGCTCGGTGCGACGTATTACGCATCGATTCCGATACGGTGGTAGATTGGTCTTCCAAGCGATGGACGATCGGGAGTCAGTACCGACCTGAAGACTTCGTTGGCGATCTCCGTGTCGGCGTCCTGGATATCCAGTCGCTTAGCCAGTTGATGAGCAAACTCATCGGACTCCATCCGCTTCAGTAGGCTCGCAGTTACCTGCGCGGTCATAGCTTCCACCACTGAAGATGGTACTTCAGGCGTCGGCACCTCGGGAACCCGAGTTGCCTGGCCTCCTTCGTCGTGGGGGTACAGTGAGAGGGTACCCCCTCCCCCAATAACCGACTCTCCACCGGCGTAAGTATCCGCCGGGTCGTGTCCGTGGAGTCCGCTTCGGGTGCTCCGAGCGTATCGCTCCGTGTGGCTACGTTCCAACTCAGCCGACGAGTCGGATCCATACCCCATTGTGTCCGGGGGTTGTCCAGGAGTAGCAACACCGGGGTTGACCCTGGTGGACTCCGAAAGTAGTCCGGCCGGTTCGAACCGTACTGGTGTGGGAGGAACACGTCGGGGTCCCGTCGTGTGGCGTGTTGACATCAACACTGCCATTGCGTCCTCCGTCCGATCTTGACGGGCGTCGAGCCCGGAAAACCGGGCCTCGATGCGGGCCAATGATGCCATCAGGGAATCTCCTGGTGAAGGAGGCGGCGGAGTGGGGTCGGTCGATGACAGTTGAGGCGGACCCCCGCCTCCTGCCGTCCGAGCCGTGCCAAACGTCGATCCGGCACCGGAAAGCATTTGGCGTCTCCAATGTTGTCGATCGGGTTCCCGATCCCAGTTCCCGTAGTCACCTCCGGGGTCGGCGTCGACCGCCGATCCGTCATCTGAACGTTCCCCGTCTCTTGGGGTAGACATCGTCACAGTCAGTCGACCGACGTAACAATCACCACGAATAAGAGAGCGAGGGGGTAGATTGGGGAGGAGTAACAGTAGATCACCGTCACAGGTAAAAAACTCAACACAATCGATCAGGTCGCAACACCACGAGTACAAGAAAAGGACCGGATCCCTATCCGTGTGCCAGGGCCGAAGACGGCGTCACCACAAGGGTGACGGAAACCCGTCCCCTGCTGCTCCACCAATGTAGCACAATAGGGATCCGTCGCACGTCCACTATCAGGGAACACTCACCAAGGGGGATCGGCACCAACGTCACCGGGAGGCCAAGGTTGCTGTCCTTGGAGCGCAAGCCACGGGACCAAGATGGGAGCCCAAATGGGAGGGGTTTGTTGTTCTACCTTGGCCGGCGGTGGATTCGCCGCCGGCCCCCACGTTATAAACCCTCGGAGACACTACTAACTACCCTCCACCCCAAGATGCAAGTCC
>CM020620.1:8809561-9114889 GCA_009829735.1 Pyropia yezoensis
TGTAAGTGGGTCGCGTGACCGTTTACCAGTCGGGTGGGGCTTTGCGCCCCGTCGCGACAGACACCCCTTTTCGAGGTTGTCTGAGGGGGTGCCCCCTTTGTGTGGTACACACACGATCCGTTTTCCGGACGGTTAAATTCCCGATGCGGGTTCTGTTCACGACCCCCTTTCCGAGGGGTGGTGCAAGCGATCCGCCACCAGGTGTCTGGTGGTAGGGGAGCCCCTCTCGTGTTACCGAGTGAATGGGGGCGGCGCTCCCGCTTTTCGCGGGGGCGGTTTCGGGGTGAACCCCTCTTGGTTGCCCCGTACGGGGGGTGGCCCCTTCCCGCCAGGTGCCTGGGTGGAGCCCGTTCGTAGCCTCGTGGGGCGCGGGTTGACCCGCGCGCCTGAGGCGCTTCTTGTGGCCGTTTGTGGTCATAAGCGCGGGCGCCCGCGCTTCCCCTGGCTCGTCCGCGCGAGCGTTCCTCGTACCGGGTCGAGCCGCCTCGGCTTTTCTGCAAGGGGCGCCCTGCCACCCCGGTTGCACCATGTCGGACCCCCAGGTACCCGGGGGCGAGGACGACCTCCTGCCTGAAGAGGGGAAGAGGTGATGGTGGACGAACGTTCCCGTCTCCGCCACCGCCGCCGAGTGCTTCCTAGCGAGCTCGTCGGAGGACGAGGACGACCGGGTGACCGTTCGTGTGGCCCCGGACGGCGCGTCGGGCGGGTTGTCGTCCGTGTGTAGCGGCACGACGGCTCCGTCGGGTGGCGGACAACCGCGTGCAGCGGTGGCTTCTACCGCTTCTCCTCCGGCGGCCCGGATGGCTTCTGTCGCCGGTACCGGGCGTGGCTCTACCTCAAGACAGTGTCGCCGGCGTGGCGGATGGTGGTGGCGGCACCCCGGCCAGCCCGGCGGGTCAAGACGGCGCGGGTGCCCGCCCGGTTGGTGTGTCCGCTGCGGCGGGTAGCGGGTCTACCCGTGCTGTCCCCGTGGTACCTACGTCGGGTCCGGGTGGCGGCGATGCTCTGCCCGCGGTGCCGCGGGCGTCTGGTGGTCAAGGTGGGTCTACCCCGATGGCTGTGGACTCCGGTAGTTACTCCGGGCGGGCGCCCGTCCTTCTTCTTCCTCCTCGGCCGCGTGCGACTCCGGCGCCGGCCCCTCTTCCGGTGGGGCATCCCCCGGCGCCCCCTATTCTTCCTGGTCCTGCCCGGGTTGCCCCGTTGGGTGGCGGCGTCGCCGTGGCGGCGGGTCAACCCGCCATGTCGATGTTCGACTTGGTGGCTCGGGTTCGAGGCCTGACTGTGCAAGAGTCAATGGAGTCCGATGGGCGGATGCGGGTGGACTTCCACCTGCCCCATCCCCGTGGAGAGTCCTCCCGGCGCGTCAAGGTGGACCCGAGTTGGGAGCGGGAGTTGGTGCGGCTGGTCAACCAGCCGAACGCGGTGCGAGTGGAACACCATTGGATCCTGAGTCAGCCGGACGACCGGCATGCGCAGCTCTGGCGTACTCGGGTGGGACGGGGTGAGGTCTACCTCGACCCCGCCTTCGGGGTATGCGACTTGATTGCTCCCGCGTTGCCGCGGGAGATTGACTACCCGGCTAGTGCTCGGGGGATTGCGGCGGCGGCGGAGCCGGTTGCGTTTGGGGAGACGGTGGGCAGTACCGGTCGGTATCCCGACTTTGATTACTACCCGGGGGTATCCCCGTATCTGTCGTTGACGGCTCCCTACCTGCCTATGGCGGGGTTGAAGTCGGCGTCGAGCTGGCGACGTAACCATGGTGTCATGGCGGATGCGTTTCGCACGGATATAACGTGTGCGTTGCAGACCGGCAACGGTCGTGCGCCGGTACACACTCCCGTGCGCCCGCCGCTATGGCAGGAGGGGTGGGAACCCGCCCCTGCTTTGCGGTTTGACACCGGCTCCTGTCTCCGATACTTCGGGAGTGTGTTGGCCTCCCGGCCGGTCCACCCGTTGCAGGGTACCTTCACCCTTGAGGTTACCCTCGGCAGGCGTCCTCCTTCTTGCTGTCCGTCCGCCGCCAGGGGCGCCTGTTTCATCTTCCGACGGGTGTCCGTCGGCACATCGCGCAGTTGGGCGTGGACCTGATAGCTGCCAAGACCGGGTTGGCCCGGGAGTTCGAGGCCCTGCTGGCTGTTCACGATGCCGTGAACTGGGTTGGGGTGTTGGCCCTTCCCCCGTACCGGGACCCGCAGGCTGGGGCTACCCCCTTGCCTCGTCACTCGTTGCGTATCCGGCGTACTCAGCCGGGTGAGCCTAGTTGCCATGGGTGGGCGTCCACCGAGGCCGTTCCTGACCTGGGTATTCCCATGGTTATCCATGACCCTCTTCAGGTCCTTGCCCCGTGGTTCGGTAACCCGATACCGGCGGCGGTTGGCCGTCATCCCCGAGAGTGGGGCTCTGCGGGTGGGGAGCGTGAGGTGTCCCGTCGTCGGGCCGAGCCCCGCCGGGGTTACGGTGGAGCCCCTTCGGTAGGGTCCTACCGAGCCTCGTATCAGGTGCCACCGGCTCCGGTGGTAGCCGTGTCGGCTCCTCTGGCTCCTCTGGCTGCGCCAGTGTCCGCTCCCGCCCCTGTCATACAAGACGGGGGTCCCCGTCTCTGGTATGAGGGCGTTGACGCCCTTGTTGCCCGCGCAATGCGGGAGGGTCTCTCTGTTAGCTGGGGGGATATCCCCCCAGGTGCTGCGCTAGTTGGGTCAGCGCGTTGCTTCGGTGGCGTGCTGGACCGCCTCCAGAAAGCTCTGGAGGACGTGGAGGCTGGCCGCAGCACCCTCGTCCAGCTATGCACCGAGGTAACTCGGGTGATTGACCGTCGTGAGATTGCCGACCGGTGGAGCACGGAGGTATACGCGCTTACGCGTGAGTGGCCTCCCTCGGGCAGTGGGTCTACCCACTGAGGAGCGCTATTGTTAGTGCGGGAGAGGGCCCCGGTGACCCTTATGGTGGCCGGGTAGTAGTGAGTATAAACTCATCCCCTTTGGGGGCATTGCTTGCCTCTGTTTGCTGCCCTGGGGAGTACCCTTTCTGGCTCAGTGGTGCCTTGCCTCCCGCTTAACTTCTTCCGGTTGGTTCATGCTTGGGGAGGTCATCCTCCCTCACTTTGTGTCTTGGCTAGGGGAGGTCATCCTCCCGTGTAAGCCCTCTAGTTACTTCGATATTATCGAAGTTAGCCTTTACCTTTAAGTTAACTTATGAAGGTTCGGGTTTTGCTTAGTTACCTAAGCTTGACTCTACTTAGTTACCTAAGCTTGGTTCGACTTAGAAACCTAAGTCTGATTTGACTTAGAAACCTAAGTCTGCCGTAACCATGTCACACCCTACTTAGTAGGTATAAGCCTCACCCCCCAACAGCCGAAGTCGGTGTCGGTTGGGTTGTTACAGTAGGCGTCGTCGCCTCATGTAAGGCATGAGGAGTTGGCGGGGTATATTCGCCGCCTGTGTCCAGGTGGGTGAGTCGTATCCGGCCCACATAACCTTCACGTACCAGGGTCCTGGTAGGTTCGGGTCGGTGTGTCCGACCACGCTCTCTACTTGGTATGGAATCCCATCCGGTCCCACCGGGTCATCTGACCGGTGGGTTGTAAGAGCTTCATGCAGCAACCCAGCCGGTACCGGCTGAGGCTGTTCCGGCTTCGGAGCAGGTGTGACATCATTCACACTGATGCGTTGGATCTCCGTATCGGAGTGTAAGATAACAGAGTGGTCATCTCTGTGGAGAATCTGGTACGGTCCCTTGACCGGTTGCATGAGCTTGTTCCCCCGGAACTTCTGGTGTCTGATGTAGACCCAGTCACCTGTCATCATGGTTGCGTTGCGCACCCGTAACCGGGCGTCGAAGTTCTTCTTATATCGAAGTTGTGTTCTGTCAAGGGCACCCTTGAGCTTAGGAATCATCCACGATAGCTTGGCCAACCAAGCTAGGTGGATACGTTCGGCCGGTCGGCCTTTCGGTGTATCATACCGAGTGCACCTGCCTGGTGGCAGCGTCAGGTTACTGACGCCTAGAGGCATGACCCACTCCAGCGGAGCGATGTTTGTGCTCCGATGTGGCCTGGCATTGTATGCCAGGGTGAGTACGGACAGAAGCCTGTCCCAAGTGTTCGTGTGCTCGGCCACGTAGCACTGTAGCATCTTGACGATGGTGCGGTTGAACCGCTCCACCTGCCCGTTGGTTTGCGGGTGGTAGTCGGATGCCCGACGTGGTTCGATGCCGAACATGCCCAGGACCTTAGTGCAGAATGCTGACGTAAGGTTTGCTCCGTTGTCGGAGAGGAGTTGCTTCATGACTCCATATGCACTGATCCAGTGGTCAACCACTGCGTTCATGATGGTGTATGCCGTATCATTCGGGATGGCTGCCGCTCGTGAAAGCTTAGTGAAGCGGTCAGACATGACCAGGATGTACCTGTTCCCTTCTTCCGTTACCGGAAGTGGCCCGAGTATGTCGATAGCGACTTGCTCGTTGGGCCCATCGGGTGGGAATAGCTTCGTGGCAGACGCCTGCCTATGTAGACTCATGCGGTTACGCGCACAGGGGTGGCATCCCCTTACGTGGTCGACCACGTCGACGGCCATTGCTGGCCAGTAGAAGAACCTTCGCATTGCTGCGAACATACGTGAACCCCCCGGGTGTCCGGCTGTGGGGTTCTCGTGTTCTCGTTCCATGACGGCTTGCCGTAAGGACACGGGAACCACGACTTGATGTCGTCCATCGGCGGGTGCCCGCCGGTATATGAGTCCGTCCTCGTTCTCGGAGAAGATGCCGGCCGTACCGGCCAGGAGGTTAGCGCGATGACGTCTACAGTCGTCGTCATTGGCTTGTGCCTCGCGGAAGTCCGCGAGGGTTAGTGGGCATGCTCGGTGTGCCATGGTATGGTCAACCATACCTTGGGTAGCGTTACCCACCATGCAGACCGGTACCACCGGGATGTCCTCGTCCACCGGGCGGGTATCCCCGCTCGGGGTGTCGAGTCGAGACAATGCGTCTCCGAGATGGTGGGTTGACCCAGCCTTATACACGGTACGGTAGTCGTGCTCGGCCATTTTTAGCCTCCATCGGGCTAGCCTCCCATGGCTATCGGAATCCTTGTCACCAAGGTTGAGGAGCCATCGTAGGGGTTCGTGGTCGGACCTCACGATGAACCTGGAGCCCTCCAGGTATGGACGGAGCAGTTGCACTGCCCATATAACTCCGAGGCATTCACGCTCGGTGGCACTATAGTTACGCTCAGCCGGGTTGAGTGTCCGGCTGAAGTATCCTACCGGACGTAGGTCCGGGATAACGTTATCGGTAGCGGTCAACGTCTCCCCCTGTAGCAGGGTGCATCCCACTTGGGTGTCGCACGCATCGACATCGATGACGAAGGTACCCCGTCGGTGCGGTAACGCAAGGACGGGTGGGGATAGTAGGGCTCGCTTCAGCGACTCGAATGCCTCCTCTTCGCTAGGCGAAGGGGGTTGGAGTACCTTGGGCAGGGTACTGCTCGTAAGAACCGTTAACGGTTTAGCTATCCGAGCGAAGTCCTTGACGAACCGTCGGTATACATTGCACATTCCCAGGAAGCTCTTGAGCTGCGTCTGGGTGTTAGGGAACCGGGCATCCCGGAGTGCCCGGATATTGGCTTCGAGTACCCCTAGTTTACCAGGGGTTATCTGGTGGCCCAGATACTCGACCGTCTGTTGGAAGAAGGCGCACTTCTTCAGACGCAGGGTTACCCCGGCGTTCCTCAAGAGGGTGAGTACCTCGTCAACATGTTGCACATGGTCATCCATGTTACGCGAGAAGACGATGACGTCATCGAGGTACACTAGGCAGTTACGCCACTTCACCCCCGACAGTATAATGTCGATAGCCCGCTGGAATGTAGCGGGGGCGTTGGACAATCCGAAGGGCATCCTTAGGAACTCGTACACTCCACTGTGACAGACGAATGCCGTCTTGGGGATATCCTCGTCCGCCACCGGGATCTGCCAGTATCCGGCACTGCAGTCGATGGTGGTAAACACCGTAGCTTCCCCCAGGGAGTCGATGCATTCATCCATCCTTGGTAAAGGGTAGGAGTCCTTCTTGGTAACCAAGTTCAGGCGTCGATAATCGATGCAAAACCGAGGGGTTTGATCCATCTTCGGTACGATAACGACTGGGGCACCCCACTCCGACATCGAAGGTCGTATCACCTTCGCTTCACTCATCCTCTTCACTTCTCCATCAAAGATCTCTCGTTGCATAGGTCCCGCTCGGTGCGGTTGTGACCGGGCGGGGCGTGCGCCTGGTACCAGGTCAATACGATGTTGGGTTGCCCCAATGGTACCCAGGGCTCCGCCTGTCCACATGACGTCATGCTTTCTTAACATCCGTCGTACCCCTTCGGCTACGGAAGGGGGAAGGTGGTCGAGGTCAGCCTCGGCCAGTGCCTTCAATGCTTCTTGGTCCTTCGGCGGAATATCCGCCGGTAATGATGGTCGACTAGGCTTCCCGTCATCGGGTTGCTGTCGCTCGGTGGTCTCGGCGACCGCCAGCACCTCAAGTGGGTCCACTTGACCTTCCTTGTCAGGGGTAAGGATATCTCCTTCGTAGAGCTCGGCAATCGCGAGGATAGTTCCCTTCGGGAGGGTGACTGCCTTGCGGCGATAGTTCGCCATCACTAGGAGGGACGACCCTCCTGATGGGAGGTCTATGAGACCGTTGGCCATGGTCAACCCATGGCGCTTGTACGTCCGCAAGTTGGACTTGACTCTGCAGATGCCTGCGAGGTCACAGTTAACCGGGAGGACTGTCTCCGACAACGGCTCAAAGCGAGTTCGCTTGGCCAACCGAAGTGTCTTCGGCTCGACACTTGCGTACACCTCAGCCACGTTAACGTGGCTCCCTTGTAGCGTCAGGTCCCTGACGATAGCCGTGTGTCCTCGCTTCGTCCCGTCGGCTTCTTGAAGCTCGACGGTCCTCCGGCCTGGCCGGATTGCATCAACGTGAACGTTGATGAAGGTGCACCCCAGTATGCAGGGCACCGATAGGGTCTCACACACCAGGAAGTCGACTTCCGTGGTGAGTTCCCCGATGGTAACCCGCAGCGACATCGCTGCGGTCGTACGAATGAGGCGACCATTCGCGTCCTTGATGGTGGGTCCCCGAGTCACTCTGACTCGCGGAAGCCACTTGTCCGGGAGGGTATCCTTCCGGATAAGGTTGGGTCCAGCCCCTGTATCCAGTACAGGGTAGTACGATCGTGTCGACTGGGGGTCAACCCCCAGTGTGGCTGATACCTTGAAGTTCTCCAAGGTAAACAGCACGTGGCCTACACCGATATCCGGTGTAGCTCGGGCATCCTGAACAGGGCCCTTGTCTGGTTCCATGTGACGGGGCTTCCCGTCCTCTCCTCCCAACCTTGGTGGTTGATCATCAATCCCCTGACGCCGTGTCGTCGGGGCCGGAAGGTGTACCCGGGGGTTGATGCGGCGTCGGCTCAACCGCGCTCTCCGTGGGGCTTTCCCCGCGGTACTCCGGGGTGGCTTGCTTGGGTTACCCCAGCGCCCCCCGGTCATCCTTCCTCTTACTCGTTTCCCGCCCTTGGTAGGGTGCTGTCCGCCGGGACATCCGGCTGAGGCGGTGCCTCCTCGACGGCCAGTACTCCACCTGGAGCTGGCTGCCTACCCGGTGCGGGTCCGGGTGCTCTGGCGGGATACCCCCCGGTGGATGCCTTGCGGTGCGCCGCTGCCCGCGGAGACTCCTCGGGGATGAGTGAGCAGGAAGACACCCAGTGCTGGGGATCCCCACACAACATACATCCGGACGTGCCGGTCCCTCCTTGAGTTCGCATCGGGGTAGCCCCGTAGGTGCGGTTGCCTCCCTCGGGCGCCCGAGTTCCTGCTCCCTGGTAGGCCTTGGGTCCTTGGGTCAACCGGAACATGGACTTCCCCAACCGGTTGGGTCGGCCCGCAATCTGCGGAGGTGCCTCCGTACGTACTGCCCATGTAGGCAGGGGCTGGTGGGGGTTACCCGTAACCGGGGCATACCCCGTCGTCCGCACATACGGGACGCGCCGTCCCGCTCCTTCGTTGACCTGGAACTGGGTTCCAGCCGGGGCGATGTACGCTACCGTACCATGCTCATCAATCACCGGCGTCGCCGGTAGCAACAGGTGGCCCTGTTGGTCGACTAGAGGGTCATCCTCACCAATAGGGGGATGTTCGGTCGCCACCAGTACTGGTGCGGCCTTACGTTCCACCTTCTCTGGCCTCGGTACCGGGGTAAGACTGGGCTTGCCTCCCTCACCCTTGGGCTTCGGGGCCAAGGCACACTCCGGGTGTAGAACCCGGTAGGCGTCCCCTAGGGACTTGCACATATGCATCAGTCGACTGAAGTTGGTCCGTGCCGTATTGGCTCCCCGAGCGGATATCCGCACGTAGTTGGGTACTCCTGCGAACAGGATGGCCCGTAGCTCCCCTTCTCCGAGGAGCTTCCCCAGCTCGTAGTCGAGCTCTTGGATCCGGCGTCCAAACATCTCCTCATCCTCCCAGCTCTGGGCGGTGGCAGTGCGCAGAGCCCAGTAGTGGTCCTCGCACTTGTCCTCACTGAGGTAACTGCTCAGCAGCTCCTTGAGGATCCCACGGTAATCCATGGGGGTGGCCGCGACCCTCATTCCCGGCATCGGGGATGCCTGGCGAAGAATGCCTCGCACCCGTTCATCAACAAAGAAAGGGAGGATCTCCAGGGCCAGCCCCTCGTTGACGAGCGCCTTGTCTGTGGCTGCCTTGAAGCTAGTCAAGAAGCCGATGACTGCCAACGGACGTCCGCTGGGGCCCCCGAACATTGGGACCCCCTTCATAAGGGTCTGCATAGAGCGGATCGCTCGGTGCGACGTATTACGCATCGATTCCGATACGGTGGTAGATTGGTCTTCCAAGCGATGACGATCGGGAGTCAGTACCGACCTGAAGACTTCGTTGGCGATCTCCGTGTCGGCGTCCTGGATATCCAGTCGCTTAGCCAGTTGATGAGCAAACTCATCGGACTCCATCCGCTTCAGTAGGCTCGCAGTTACCTGCGCGGTCATAGCTTCCACCACTGAAGATGGTACTTCAGGCGTCGGCACCTCGGGAACCCGAGTTGCCTGGCCTCCTTCGTCGTGGGGGTACAGTGAGAGGGTACCCCCTCCCCCAATAACCGACTCTCCACCGGCGTAAGTATCCGCCGGGTCGTGTCCGTGGAGTCCGCTTCGGGTGCTCCGAGCGTATCGCTCCGTGTGGCTACGTTCCAACTCAGCCGACGAGTCGGATCCATACCCCATTGTGTCCGGGGGTTGTCCAGGAGTAGCAACACCGGGGTTGACCCTGGTGGACTCCGAAAGTAGTCCGGCCGGTTCGAACCGTACTGGTGTGGGAGGAACACGTCGGGGTCCCGTCGTGTGGCGTGTTGACATCAACACTGCCATTGCGTCCTCCGTCCGATCTTGACGGGCGTCGAGCCCGGAAAACCGGGCCTCGATGCGGGCCAATGATGCCATCAGGGAATCTCCTGGTGAAGGAGGCGGCGGAGTGGGGTCGGTCGATGACAGTTGAGGCGGACCCCCGCCTCCTGCCGTCCGAGCCGTGCCAAACGTCGATCCGGCACCGGAAAGCATTGGCGTCTCAATGTTGTCGATCGGGTTCCCGATCCCAGTTCCCGTAGTCACCTCCGGGGTCGGCGTCGACGCCGATCCGTCATCTTGAACGTTCCCCGTCTCTTGGGTAGACATCGTCACAGTCAGTCGACCGACGTAACAATCACCACGAATAAGAGAGCGAGGGGGTAGATTGGGGAGAGTAACAGTAGATCACCGTCACAGGTAAAAACTCAACACAATCGATCAGGTCGCAACACCACGAGTACAAGAAAAGGACCGGATCCCTATCCGTGTGCCAGGGCCGAAGACGGCGTCACCACAAGGGTGACGGAAACCCGTCCCCTGCTGCTCCACCAATGTAGCACAATAGGGATCCGTCGCACGTCCACTATCAGGGAACACTCACCAAGGGGGATCGGCACCAACGTCACCGGGAGGCCAAGGTTGCTGTCCTTGGAGCGCAAGCCACGGGACCAAGATGGGAGCCCAAATGGGAGGGGTTTGTTGTTCTACCTTGGCCGGCGGTGGATTCGCCGCCGGCCCCCACGTTATAAACCCTCGGAGACACTACTAACTACCCTCCACCCCAAGATGCAAGTCCCTCTGGTCATACGTAACTTATAGATACCGTGACCAGTACGAACTATCAAATTGGAAGTTAAGGGTTAGAAGTAGCCCCCCTAATATTAGGGTTACAGTACGGCCAACCATATTGCTACACAGTCCTGTCCCCCACTCGAAGGCACTTTGCAGAGAAGGCGAGGAGGTGCCTTTTAGCTACATGGTCGCCACCGATGTTGGCGTCCTTTCCACCGCCGACGTTGTCCCGCGCATCGACAGCCACATCGGCGAACAGGCTGCACTCCGCGCGAGGACGAGGAGGCCCGACGCCGTGCGCGTGACAACCTCCCTGAAAACGATGCGCCCTTCATCGGCTGGGAAAAACGGCGGTACGTTGGTGCGAATGTCGGGAGGGCGGTCCCAGTCACCATCAGGCGGATCATCCTCGTCACCACGGACAAGGTCAGCCATCTCCAGTCGGCCTGTGCTTCAACATGGAACACGTGTCAAGAAACAAGGCGATAGTTATCATTTCATAGTTTTGATCATTATCGCATAAGTTTACTAACGATCGATGGTTTCTTGAAATATAACAACCCTGCTCCACTTCCTCATCTTGGCTGTCTCTCACTGCCGCTTCTGTGAAAAGGATATGTCACGTACGTTCCAACGGACATGAGGAAAGTGTCCAGTTCTATAGGGTTCAGGAAGGCAATGAACTTCCCAGGACAATGGGTGAATTCACGGTACTGGCGAGCGCGCCGTACGGATCCGTCTACAAATTGGTACGCCTGCTGCACTTTTTATTAGACGACTTGCATTGTTCCGCTTCCAATCCTTGAGTTTTCTGTCGAGCGAGGGTATCTAACTTCCCAACAGAGACCAGGTCGCAAAACAAGCGGTACTCGTTTCGCTGGTGATGGAGGCTACTCTGGTCCCGAGTACTATATCTGGCAGCGGCCCACAAGGTGGCTCTAAGGGCCCTGGCGGACACCCTCGCGTCGTACTCGCGTCGTCGAGTGCTCGACCTGGATTTTTCAGACCCCCGCCACTCGGCCATTGTTTAATCTAACAGGTGTCCAGTGAATTTGAAAGGGGTCACTTCACTCCGCTTTCGACGAGAGGGTGCTCCACAACGTGCTTGAGGGCGACTTCGCTGATCTGAAGTGGACGAATCCTGCACAACGGTGCCTCTCGAATTATTTGCTGTGTTAGTCTTTGTAGGCTCTCCCGCTCGTGCCTTCGGTGCTCTGGACGTGCGGCAAAGAGACCGAACACAGATCAATGCACCTCCCCTGGTGCGCACGCGCTCAGAGGACAAACGACTCCATGTTATCCAGAAAGCCCAGGGCATGTGCGGGATCCGTGGTGCACTCCCACCGCGCGCCGCGCCGCGTCACGCACCCGCCGGTTCCCTGGCTACCCCCCGCCCCCGCCCCCGCCCCCTACTCCCCTCCTCGCGGTCACCCTGTTGAGGCTGCTTTGTTTGCGCCTCACTCCTTTACCAGAAGCCACTCCGATAATGGGAGGTTCTCTTTGCTGCTTTTCGCAAGAGACAGCCTTCGTGGCCCATCCAGTATCCATGTGCCCGCCCTCCAGCAACACTTCGCCACATGCCACTCCCCTCCGTCCACGCCCAGGGCTGTTGAAATGAATATCCGTGAAGCTGGGGACCATACCGTGGAGTGGGGTCGGGTAGGCGTTCTCAGGGTGGGGTTGGGTGAGGCCGCACCACATCGCACGAGAGCGCAGCCAATAGCTGGCCACAGTTCTTCCAGGCCACCGCCTGGTGTATACGCGGCGAGGATGGGGTTGGGATAGAGCGGGACTCACAACTGTGGTAGTTCCATGTACAGCTGCGAACTTGGACGGACCAGAACAGGGGGGCGCCAGAAAGAAGAGCGCGCGCGCGCGCCAAAAAAAGCGCGCACCCGGCCAGCCAAAAAAACCCAGGGCGCACCCACCCCACATGCCCACCCACCCCCCCCCCCCCCCCCCGCAATCCACCGTCGTCGTCACCCTCCCCACCGCACCGTCGTCTTCGTCACGCTCCCCCCCACCGTCGTCGTCACGCTCCCCCCCACTGTCGTCGTCACCCCCCCCCGCGCTGTCCGTCGTCGTGGCCACCCCCCCCCGACCATCCGTCGTACGCATCGCCCTCCGGCCGTCGTCGCCACCTCCCCCGTCCATCCATTGTGTGCGTCGTCCTTTCTTCTGTTTTTGTTGACACCCCCCCCCCCCCCCCCACCGCTGTCGCCCCCGCCCCCTCTGGCATCCATTGCCGGCATCGGCGCCCCCGCTTGATTCTGTCGTCATCTCCCCTCCGCCCCACTTTTCTCACCTCGCTGTCTTCGATGCTACTGCTGTCCCCGCGCCTCCCTCATCGCTCTTGGCTCCCGCGAGCGTCGCATCCCCCCCTGCAGTGGTGCTCTCCCCTTCTTGTGTTACTTCTCCCTGCCGCTTTCCTTCTGCGCTGCTGTTTGTCGCGTGTGGGATTCTATCCTGTCGTTTCCACCACCCAGCGCGCCCATCTTTGGACGATTTTTCTCCTTTTTTTGTTGTTGCTATTGCTGTTGTCGCTGTCTCCCGGTGTGGGCGCTTGCCTATGCCATGTTTTGGTCGACTCAGCAACCCTCGCACTTGGTGTTGTTTCTTCTTGGCTCCTCCTTGCCCTCTTTCTCCGCGATAGCGCTCCTGGCGCCGTCGTCCTATCAGGTTCATGTCCGTTTTTGTCGTGCTCTTTCCTTCGATAAACTTCGTTGATGGACGTTTTTGTCCGTCTCATCCTGTGTCTCGCGTATCATCGATAACCCCCGCTGTTCCGTCCAGAGGGGCCCGCTCTCGTCTGGCTCACTCGAGCGATACTTACGCCGGACTGCGTTCTGTTCGTGGCCGGCCTATCCGGTGGGGGACAAAGCAAGGCACAAACGCGCGTAGACGCACGATAACGGGGGAGTGTCTGCTGGGATTACCGATGTTGGAGGGGTGGAACACTTTGCGGCAGGAAGAGGAGGGGGCAGCATATGGGTGAGGAACCACCCACACTCGGGCAGCCCTCTGTGGCATTTTTGACCCCAGGGAAGGGGGCAACACATCCCATGCAAGGGGCGGCAGGCAGCTATCCTGACCCATTTCTCCCCATGCATATGGGTCCATATTCCCTAAGTTAGGAAATGTTAGCTTAGTAGTAAATCCAACGTGGATTTGAGGGTTTTCTGCATTTTATCGTCTTGAATTCTCGTGTGGCCCGGTGGGCAGGTGCTGGGGTGGGAGATTCCGAGTGGCGAGATTCTGAGTGGACCCTCGGGGGATAAGGGGAGGGACAGCAGGGCTTGGCCTCGCTTCCCCGTCCCGACCAAGAAACTGTTGGTTCACACACCATCTTCTTGTTTTGTCGTGGGGGGTTTGCCCCACAACAGGGATAGAGTGTGTGCAACTTGCACTTCTTCCGGTTCCCCCGACACGGAAGGCAGCCCTTGCGCACCGCCCCAACTTGGGTGCCGTGTGTGCGAGTGGTTTTCGCGACCTTTGGTGGAGCAGCAGGGGATAGAGGTAAACTTTACCTCGGGGTGCACCCGGGTGTAGGGGGCCCTCCGTCTGAGAGGAGCGGTGGTCTTGGATTATTTCGTGCGGATCGTTAGCCAACACGGTTGGATCGGACCCCCCGACGTTCGGGAAACTCTCCGGTGACGACTTTACTCCGCCGCCTTTGAATACTGGCCAGACACAGGTTGTACCTGGGGTCGCGGAGGTGCTAGAGGCACTCCAGCCAGCAGGGCCGTGGGTGTCGGTGCGGGCGGTATGCCACCCCGACAAAGTCGGGTGCTCACCCTGCGGGTCTTCCTCGGACCGGTGGTTTGCTCTTCGGCCTCCGGGTGGTACACGCAAAGGGAGCGTCCCCAGGTGAGAGGATTGGCCCCGGCGAGATCCACTCGGGTTGGATTCAACTTCGGCGTAGAGCCATCGCCAACTAGGCGGGTGGAGGACGGCGGACCTTCACTCGTCGGTGATGGGCTCGAGCCTATGACAGGGGTCGTAACAAGTAGTTACCCCCGCCACCCTCAAGGAAAGTATCTTTGATCGGGAGCGTAACGCCCCCTGGGGTGTATATCTCGGGTCTAGTACACTATACCACATCCTGAGGACCAGGTACTACTGGCCCTTATGAAAGTGACTCATGTGGATGGGTTGTTGTATGCACAAGTGGTGCGTGGAGACGTCCCGCACTACCTCTGCGTGTAGCACCCCTGACAGGACCACTTCAGAGACCGGGCCGCAGTTTGTGTCCGTTATGTTCCAAGGAGTATTGCCCAGGCCGAAGATCCCTTCTGCAAGTCGCAGAGGGAGGCGCTGGATACCGTCGCAGAGTCGCGATTCTTCGTCGGAGACGATGGCCTCCTCATGAGGAGGGGGGTATTCCAGGAGACCGAACAACTTGTCGTCCCCGCATCCCTCAAGGACAGTAGCCTTGAGAGGGAGCATAACGCTCCCACAGGTGGACACCTGGGGTCTAGTAAACTATACCAGACCCTGAGGACCAGGTACTGCTGGCCGTTCATGGTGGGGGACATCTACAGTTGGGTGGCTAGCAGCACCAGTTGGGCACAGAACCGTCCGATGGAACGGCGGCCTAGTACGGCTATGCTATTGTTCCCGGCCAAGGAGCCCTTCGCCGCGTTGGCGATGGACATCCTTGGGCCACTGCCAGTGACCGAGGAGGGCAACCAGTACCTCCTGGTCATCTGTGACCGCTTCACGAAACTTACGCGAGCGATCCCACTGGCAGAGATCACGGCCATGTCGGTCGTGTCAGCCTTCCTAGATCACTGGGTTGCCGCGTATGGCATCCCGGACAGTACATTGTCGGACAACGGACCGCAGATTGCGTTCGTACTGTTTCAGGGAGTGCTGGAAATGTTGGGGGTTCAGGCAAACTATGCCACCCCCTACCACCCACAAACTAATGGGCAGGTGGAGCGCTTCAACAAAACTATTGTTCGACAGCTGCGCCACTATGTGAGTGAGCACGTGAAGACGTGGGACCAATACGCTTCTATTTTTACAACCGCCTACAATTCGCAGGTTCACTCGTCTACCAAGGAAGTACCCCTCGCTTTTGTGACCCCACGTCGCGTGCGGTCTATTGCCGTACGGCGGCCGCTCCCGACTAGGGCGGCCGATGGCAGTACACCTACTCCTACTGAGAGTGAGGTGGAGCTCGCCGCTAGGCTCGAGAAACTCATCCCTAAAGTCAGCGCTGAGATGGACAAAGTGCAAAAGCGCTACAAACGTACTTTTGACAAGAAGGTGCGTAATGCCAAGCACGTCCCCGAGCAGGGTGACCGGGTGCTGGCACACTCACATACCCCAACTGGGGGTAAGTTGGTGTTCCAAACGAAGGGGCCATACCGAGTCCTTCGTACGGATGGGCGACGGTTTACCATCGAATGTGACGATGGGATCCGCAAAGTAAACGGACAGGACGTGGTAAAAGTTGCGCCACCTCCGGCAGGCGACCCGGTCTGGGCACGTGCGCTGAAAGCGTGGCGCCTGCCTTCGCTACCTGCGACCAAACAGGGCCCGCGGGAGTACGTGTTCGATAAGTTCATCGACCACGGGTGGGATGAGGACACTAACCGCCTCATGTAGAGGGTGCGTTTATTCGGCTATAAGGCCAAAGATGATACGTGGGAGTACGTGGAGGATCTTCCCACTGAAATGGTCCGGGCGTACTGCGCCCGGAATGATATCGACCTTAACTGCCCTCCCTCAACGTGAGGGAAGGACAAGTGACGGTGCCAAGAGAGTGCTTCAAGTCGAAGGGGTACGCATAGTGGCTTTCAACTACAGCCGTAACCTACACACTCTCACAGCAAAAGCAGCTGCCAACTAGGCACGCATGCTAGGTTCCCAAACACCACAACCCTCGCCCTCGCGCGGAGGCGAGCGGTGAGACCCACGCCGATAATGTTCCCCAATCGTCGGATGGGGCGGCGGCTCCAAGTCGGAACCGTCGCGCCCCTCACGGTCGCGAAAGTGGCGACGACCGCGGCTATTAATCTGCTTTGTCTTGCGCGCAAGATGGCGACGCAGACGCCGGATAGACTCCGTCTCCGACGAGGTTGAGGACTCCGAGGTGGAATAAGACAACTCGTCTTCCGACACGGAGGGAGATCGCCGCAGTGGGTTTAGCCATGTAGACATCATGGGAGGCCACGGCCACCACGATTGCCTTGTCCGGGGGGAGGCGCAGTGTGGCGCTCCACCCCCGGGGCATACGGGTAGTCCCCGATGCCCAACGCCTCTTTGAGGACCACGCGGCCGTCGTGAAGCTCACGGCCGACCCAGACGAGCTGGCGAAGTGCGCCATCGTCCTTGGGCACGCGGGAAGATAGGCACAACTTGTGCTCGATGCTCTCCCACTTGATGAGCTTGTGGAGACGCAGCATCTCCTCAAGTAGAGTGAGCTGTCCCGATGGACACCCCTCAGCAACTAGCTAAGGGGTGAGCTGCTCCAAACCTTGGATAAGGCGGGGGGGATAGATGCCAGAACATCCCCCGCCGCTGTACACAGGACACCCAGGTCGACATGACCTCAAGGAGCCACTGGGTTGCCAACATGGCGAGCACCAGGTGGTCCGGGCTAGCCGTCAACATGACGGAGCCGAAGTGGTCGATCAACCGTCGTAGTAGCGCCGGGAACCCATAGGGGACCGCGACTTGAGGCCACCACTCGGGCTTCTTGGGGTAGTATTGCTCATTGCTAGCAGGTGACTGCTGCGGAAACTCGAGTTGAGACGAGGTCACCAAGTAGGGACCTCGCCGGTAGTCTTTCTCCATCCCCACGTTGAAGTGATGACTGTGCGGATCGAAGTCGCGTAGGTACGGGGGGCCAGTTGCCACCGCGTCCAAAGTGAAGGTCGGCACGTCTCCGGGGCCCGCGGTGGTACCCCCCGCGGGCCAACAAGTTCTGGGCTCGCTGCACATCTTCGACCTCGTCCTCATCCAGGAAGGCAAACTGGTCTGTCTTGAAGTCGGCAGAAAACCCGACCCTACGGGGATACTTCTCCCGTAGGCGGTCCCAGACGCGACTCATCGCTGTGCCAAGTCGGCCACAGCGGATAACTGTCAACCCCTCCTCGTACAGGGGCCAAGGGGGGGTAGAACCACCTCCCCAAGGCCTCCCGTGGAACAACGCGGCCCGTCTCCGGGGGAGATCCCGCCGCCAACCCAAAGCCGGGTGACGCGGGCATCCTATCCCCCGGAGCGACCGCAGAGCCCCCGCCGGAAGTCCCGGCGGGCGCTACATCGCAGGATGTATCCTCCATCCGCTCATCCAGGGATTCAGTCTCCAACCCCGCGGTCACCATGGCTCTCACCAAGTCAGGGAGAGACAGCTCGGTTGCAGCTGCACGAGGCCCGCCTCGAGTTGAGGGGGGCTGGGATCGCGGGTAGACGGGTGGCCTCTGTGGCAAAAACCACAAGCACACACGGCACCCAAGTTGGGGCGGTGTGCTAGGGTTGCCTCCCGTGTCGGGGGAACCGGAAGAAGTGCAAGTCGCACACACTCTGTCCCTGTTGTGGGGCAAACCCCCCACGGACAAACAAGAAGATGGTGTGTGGTTCAACAGTTTCTTGGTCGGGACGGGGAAGCAAGGCCAAGCCCCGCTGTCCCTCCCCATATCCCCCCAGGGTCCCCTCAGAATCTCGCCACTCAGAATCTCCCACCCCAGCACCTGCCCACCGGGCCACACGAGAATTCAAGACGATAAATGCAGAAAACCCTCAAATCCACGTTGGATTTACTACTAAGCTAACTATCCCAAACTTAGGGAATATGGACCCAAATGCAGGGGGAGGAACGGATTAGGCTAGTGGCCTGCCGCCCCTTGCATGGCACGTGTTGCCCCCCCTACCTGGGGGTCAATACTGCCACAGCCTCCCCAGCGTGGGGCGGCCCAGGGTAAGCTGTAGGGGATGTGTTGGTGAAGGAGGTGGTGGTAAGGTGAGCACCGATAAGAGCAAGCTGCCAAGTGGGCAAGCTTGAGGAGAGGGGCGGTCGACGTGACCGCATCCACGTCCGCGTGACGTACCGGGGGGACAGCAAGTCGCGCCCCCAACGCCGCAATGTGAGTTTTAATACCTCCTCGCAGGGCCGACCGGTTCGGTCGGAACTGAGGAGAGGGAAGTGTGGCGGTATTGACCCCAGGGAGGGGGGCGACACATCCCATGCAAGGGGCGGCAGGCAGCTATCCTGACCCATTTCTCCCCATGCATTTGGGTCCGTATTCCCTAAGTTAGGAAATGTTAGCTTAGTAGTAAATCCAACGTGGATTTGAGGGTTTTCTGCATTTTATCGTCTTGAATTCTCGTGTGGCCCGGTGGGCAGGTGCTGGGGTGGGAGATTCCGAGTGGCGAGATTCTGAGTGGACCCTCGGGGGATAAGGGGAGGGACAGCAGGGCTTGGCCTCGCTTCCCCGTCCCGACCAAGAAACTGTTGGTTCACACACCATCTTCTTGTTTTGTCGTGGGGGGTTTGCCCCACAACAGGGATAGAGAGTGTGCAACTTGCACTTCTTCCGGTTCCCCCGACACGGGAGGCTGCCCTTGCGCACCGCCCCAACTTGGGTGCCGTGAGTTCGAGTGGTTCTTGCCACACCCTCAACGTATTCGTGATGGTGTCAGCGACACGTGCCAGCCAATAGGACGATAGGGTGCGGGGAAGAGGATGGAGATGGTGACGGTGGTGGGTCTGGGGAAGAAGACGGTGGTGATCGAGGGGGGCTCAAAGGGTTAATGTCGTCTTTGGTCTGTGTCTGTGGTTGCCCCTCCGGTCTCCCCCGGTGGCGCCGACACCCACGCACTATATACTCGCGTCGGGGCACGCCAGGTGCCCCAAAGCACGTGCTTCCTCGTTGCGCCGCCGGTAGGCATAAAATGGCCCAAAAACAAAACATGGCTCTCAGAACAAAGCATGGGCGGGCGTGCGCACTGAAGGAGTGCAGCCCCAGTTTGCCCCAAACGAAGGGCTCCGGCGTTCAGCGCCTAGTGCGCCGTCCGAGCCGGCCCCAGACGCCAGGCGGTCCGAAGATCCGAGAGGCGTGTAAGCACGGTTCGATCGAGTCGATCGAATCTGCCAGCCGGCTAGCCAGTCACATCGCTGCAATGCTGCAGCGAGGACACTCTAACGGACTCGCCAGCTGTGGCAGATGTGGCTCGTCATGGGTGCTGACGGTGGCGCCTTTCGACAGGCCATGATGCGTTGTCGATGGCCGCTGTTGTGCGGCCAGCAGACACCGTGAGACAGCGGCTGACTCATCATGAGTCTGGAAGGTACTCCGCGTCATGGCCCACAATACAAGGAAATTGATCCATGTTGCCAGGAGTTGGTTCGGCAGGATCTGTAAGGAGAGGTCGCAGATAATATCGTATAGGTATGACCATGGGATCAGGGGGGAGATCCTTACACTTCCCTAACCCGTAGAGTACCAACGGAGATGCACGTACGGTCACCTCGTTTCAACAACCTCATGTGAAGCGGGTAGGGAGATACCTTGAGTAGGTCGGCAAACTCGGGGTCCGCGTTGTACTCTTGGTCTAGGGTGGCAAGGTCTTGATCACATTGGCTTATGGACATGATGTCGTTGATTTCAGTTTTCTCGGGTAGGTGTCCGGTGGTCTTGGTTAGCACGCGACTAACAAGATCTTAATTGGAAGCGTGCTTGTCGGGGGCGTCTTGTGGTTGCCTCAAAAGAGCATCAGCTACGGGGTTGGATGTGCCCTTGATGGGAATGATCTTGAAATCGAACTGCTCCAAAAGCTCTAGCCACTTGACTTTGCGGTCGTCGAGCTTCTGCTAGGTTTTTAGGTACCTCAGAGACTCATGGTCGGAGTGCACCTCGAAAAGCCTTCCATGGAGGTAGCAGCGCCAGTTTCGAATGGCTTGTACTACTGCGAGATGTTCGCGCTCCCGGATACTGTAGCGCTGCTCGTGGATGTTCAGCGTCAATGAGAAGTAGGCCACTGGGCGTCGTCCTTTTCGGTCATTTTGGTCAAGGACAGCGCCAACAGCATACCCGCTGGCATCTGTGGACATAAAAAAGATTGGATGCGTCATTTCGAATGGCCTCAGTACAGGTGCACTTGTCGTCAGGGTTTGTAGTTGTTCAAAAGCCATCTGGTCGTCAGAGTTCCAATCAAAGTCGACGTTTCCAGTTGGCCTTGTGAGTGGTGCAGCCACGGATGCCATTCCCTTGATCAATTGTCGATAGAAGTTGACCATGCCGAAGAAGGATTGCACATACTTTTTGCTCTGTGGAGTTGCCCATAATCAAATGGCCTGGACCTTGTAGTCCTCCATAGAGAAACCTTTATTGGAAATGACGTGGCCGAGGTAGTCCACAGTTGTTCGAGCAAATTGGCATTTGCTGAGCTTGGCGTAGAGCTTTTCTCTCGCAACTTGTCCAGGGCTTGCCTCAGGTGCTTAAGGTGATCTTCGTAAGTTTCACTGTAGACCAGGATGTCGTCGAGGTTGACACATATGAAATCGTAGAGATAGGGTCGGAAGATGTCATTCATTAGGTTCATGAAGACCGCGGGGGCATTTGTTAGCCCAAAGGGTAGCACCGTAAACTCGTAGAACCCGTATTTTGTTCGGAACGCCATCAGCGGGATAGTATCCGGGTCAAGCCGGATCAGGTGGTAACCTGATCGGAGGTCGATCTTCGTGAAGTACTTGGCCTTTCGGAGTTGGTCGAAGATGTCGTCAATTCGTGGTAAGGGATATGCGCTCTTGATAGAGGCCTTGTTCAATGCTCGATAATCGATGCACATTCGCCAGCCATCGTTCTTCTTCGCTGAAGAGAGTACAGAGGAGCCCCACGGTGAAGCGCTTGGTTGGATGAACCCCTTTCGTATGAGGGTTGCAAGTTGTGTCTTGAGTTCATCGAGTTCCCACTCAGATAGGCGATAAATGCAACTGCCACGTGGGTGAGCGTCCGCGGTAAGCTTGACGCTAACCTTGTGACTGCGTTCAGGAGGAAGTCCATCCGGAAGCTCTTCCGGGAGGACGTCGGCGTACTCCTTGAGAAAATCTTGAACGCCAATCTTGTCTTCATGTAAGGATTTCCCCCCTAACCCCATGCCTCAGACCTATAGGATATTATCTGCGACCTCTCCTTACAGATCCTGCCGAACCAACTCCTGGCAACATGGATCAATTCATTGAGGCAACCACAAGACGCCCCCGACAAGCACGCTTCCAATTAAGATCTTGTTAGTCGCGTGCTAACCAAGACCACCGGACACCTACCCGAGAAAACTGAAATCAACGACATCATGTCCATAAGCCAATGTGATCAAGACCTTGCCACCCTAGACCAAGAGTACAACGCGGACCCCGAGTTTGCCGACCTACTCAAGGTATCTCCCTACCCGCTTCACATGAGGTTGTTGAAACGAGGTGACCGTACGTGCATCTCCGTTGGTACTCTACGGGTTAGGGAAGTGTAAGGATCTCCCCCCTGATCCCATGGTCATACCTATACGATATTATCTGCGACCTCTCCTTACAGATCCTGCCGAACCAACTCCTGGCAACATGGATCAATTTCCTTGTATTGTGGGCCATGACGCGGAGTACCTTCCAGACTCATGATGAGTCAGCCGCTGTCTCACGGTGTCTGCTGGCCGCACAACAGCGGCCATCGACAACGCATCATGGCCTGTCGAAAGGCGCCACCGTCAGCACCCATGACGAGCCACATCTGCCACAGCTGGCGAGTCCGTTAGAGTGTCCTCGCTGCAGCATTGCAGCGATGTGACTGGCTAGCCGGCTGGCAGATTCGATCGACTCGATCGAACCGTGCTTACACGCCTCTCGGATCTTCGGACCGCCTGGCGTCTGGGGCCGGCTCGGACGGCGCACTAGGCGCTGAACGCCGGAGCCCTTCGTTTGGGGCAAACTGGGGCTGCACTCCTTCAGTGCGCACGCCCGCCCATGCTTTGTTCTGAGAGCCATGTTTTGTTTTTGGGCCATTTTATGCCTACCGGCGGCGCAACGAGGAAGCACGTGCTTTGGGGCACCTGGCGTGCCCCGACGCGAGTATATAGTGCGTGGGTGTCGGCGCCACCGGGGGAGACCGGAGGGGCAACCACAGACACAGACCAAAGACGACATTAACCCTTTGAGCCCCCCTCGATCACCACCGTCTTCTTCCCCAGACCCACCACCGTCACCATCTCCATCCTCTTCCCCGCACCCTATCGTCCTTTTGGCTGGCACGGGTCGTTGACACCATCACGAGTACGTTCAGGGCTGCCCAAGTGTGGGTTGCTTCCTCACAGTGAGGCACACGGCCCGCGCCCCCTCCTCGTCAGCCACCCGCCCCACGCGCCCACCCTAGTAAGCAACCTGCTTCGCGCCCCCCTCCTCGTCAGGAACTCGACCCGCCCCCCCCCCCTCGTCAGTTACCCGGCGCGCGCCCCCCTCTCGTCAGTCACCCGCCCCGTGCCCCCGCCTCGTCAGTCACCCGCCCCGCGCCCCCACCTCGTTAGCCGCCCGCCCCGCGCCCGCCCGCTCGTCCACCTGGCTTCGAAGCACCGCAAGGCTGAAGACGCTTCGGTGCGGCTGGAGAGGCCAATGGAATGGCAGCCTGGCAGGACTTCTCTCGTCAAGGCCACCCGTCCCAGCGGCCGATGAATCGATGGTCGCCGTTTAAACGTCGGTCCATTGCGAGGCGTGTGAGCGCGCCACGTGACGGCACATCCACTGTGATCCAGGGCCGTGATCCTTGCGCAATGGCCGAAGGTCGAGATCAGCAATGTGTAATGGAAGAAAAGAAAACGAGGACCTCAACAGATTCAATAATGTGAGCGCCGGACTTTTTTGTTAATTCCCGATTGCAAAGATCATCATCTGTCGATCTTTACGACTGCCGTGCCCGGAAAAAAGGCGCCACGTGGCTCGTTCTTCGCCAATCAATGGCCCCTTCCGAAGGCTTGCGGGTTGGTTCTCAGACTATCGCTCTCCTAAAACACGAGGTTTTAGTGGAGCGATAGTGCCAGGACTATCGGATCGTAGGGTATGAACGTTGATTTTGAATAAAGGTGTATCGCAATTGCCGTAACTCTATTCTCGAACCGCGTCGAATCTGGTGCCGTTTTAGGCCTCGGTTGGTCCGTCCCACATTGCTGAAGAGCCCGATTTTGCCACGTTTAATCTCCAGCGCTACGTTTCGTCGACCGGGCACGAATGTCGTCTAAGTTGGGCGATAGTCCACTTTGCTGGCTGTGCCCTAAAGCCCATACAAGCTCTGAGATATCCTCTTAGCCTAAAGTAGCTCGGAGGATAGCTCAGAGCTATTCTGCGTCGAGGAATAGCCAAGCCATATACGTGCCTCCATCTGAGGAATGAGCCATGGTGACACAACTTCCGTCTAACTTGTCTATGCCCATGCAGGTAACTGCTTACTCGCTGCCGCCCCCCCACCTTCCCCCCTCCCGGCCGATCCCCCCCCCTTCACGCCGCCTGCCGCCTCGCGTCTGGCTGTCGCCCGCACTGTTGCCGTGGGTTGGCCCGGTCGTGGCTGTGGCTGCTGGCGGGGGAGGGTGATGGCGCGCCCTTGACCCGCCTCACACCCAGCGACGAGGCGCCGCCGGGCCAACTTTGGCCCGTGCGTGCACGCCGGCGGCCCTTGGACAACCCCTGTGAGGGGCAGAGAGAGGGGAGGGTGGGGGCGTGCGGGGTGCGGCCTCATTTGCCCGCGGCGCTGGCGGTGCGGGCTGCCGAGTTGGCCCGGCACGTCCGCCCCTTCTCCCGCGGCGACTCGCCCGCCGCGTGAGCAGGGGCTCATCAATGCTGCGTGCCTGTGGCTACGACGCATTTTCTCGCCGGGGTCCTCCCTCGCGATGGGCTCCAACGACGGTGACGCGGCAGCCGCGTCTACCGAGGTGCAGGTCATTGCTGACCTCCAGGCGAAGCTGAAGACCGCGAAGGCTGCTGTGGTGGCCCTCCAGGCCGCGGCAAATGCAGACGCCCGGAAGATCCCGCCGCCCGCGCCGGCCGCCACTCCTGTTCTCGAAGGGCAACGTGTCAGCAGCGGAGCGGCCGGCGGCGGTGTCGCCGCCGCCGCCGGCGGCAGCACGGGCGGCGGGGAGCCCGCCAAAGGCGGCCCCCACGGCGGCGGCGGCAACGGCGGGTCGGGACCGTCGAGCTCCTCCTCCGGTGCCGGTCGCGGCGGGGATGGACGCCCCTCGCAGCGCTCGTCCTCGTCCTCGGACGAGCCAGAGCTCCTCCATGCCGCCGTTGACGATATCGACGCCATCATGATCGGGCGACTCGGCCCCTACCTCAAGGACTTTGAGATTCCTCGGCGCGTCGCCCGCCCGGCAGGTTTCTCCATTCTCTTTGAGCCCAGCGAGGTCGAATTCCGGGCTACCTTTGCCGACAATGTGCGAGACCGCATGGAGGCCACTTCCCTTTATCAAGTCTGTTATTGGCGCCAAGAAGCCATCAACGAGGCTACCAACGCCTATTACCACCACGAGGACTACACCCCGACCGAGCTTGAAGAGTGTCCCGGCGGGTACGTCATCTACCTCAAGCGCATCCATCGCATTGACGTCAAGCGCTTTGACTACCTCGAGACGAAGCAGACGGACCAGCTGCCGGCGCGGGAGTTTGAGCGAGCAGACTGTAGCATAATACATACTCACCGATCGGCTTACCTAAAAGGTAGGTACTCGTAATGAGATGGGAACAAAACACCAAATCTGGCCGGAGATGTCAGGGATTACGCCCGGATGCGTAGTGGTTTGAGCGCGCCATTCCGCTTACTTCTCAACGGCCCGGGTTCGATTCCGACTCTCCGTTAACTACATTTTCGTTATTCCACACAGACCTTCTCCCCGTCAACCAGCACCATGGCGCCGCCATGCGTCAGTTCCGGGCCCAACGGGACACCAACCGCATTAAAAACGCCGCCAAGGTCGCTGCCTACCAGGCGGGCGGCTGTGACGCCGCCGCTACCCCCAAGCCCAAGCCCAAGCCCAAGTGCAAGAAATACCAGGCTTGCAAACCGGGCGACGGCGGCGAAGGTGGCGGCCGCGATGGAGGCGGCGGCGATGGCGGAGGCGGTGGCGGTGGCCACGGTGGGGGCCGCAAACGAGGCCCTCGTGGCGGCGGCGGTGGCGGTGGCGCCGCCGCTGCGGACGCCTAGACCGGAATTTCCAGTCACGGCACTGGGGGTGGGCACCCCGGTGTCGGTGGGCGATCAAGCCCAGGCGGGCCCAGACCCCGGGATTCCGCCTTCTGCGCGTGTCCGCAGCCGGTTGGAGGGCTGGCGGCGGATAGGGGCAAGTCCCTTGGTCGTCGACACTTTAACCCAGGGCATCTACCTTCCTTGGACGCGCACCCCTCCCCGCTTGCGGAATAAGGGGTACGTGGTGGCCACGGCCGACAAGGACTACCTGGAGAAGGAGATTGTGCGTGGCCTGCTGCACGGCTTTTACCGGGAGCTGACGGCGGAGGAGGCCGCTCAGGCCCACTGCATCGTAGGCGCGTTCGCTGTCACGTCGGGGGGCAAGCAGCGGATGGTGATCGACTACCGTCACCCCAACGCCTACCTGGCCGACAGGCGGTTCAAGTACGAGTCGTTGTTCGACCTGGCGCTGCAATTGCGGCCTTGGGACGCGTTCCTTTCGTGGGATATATCGCTCGCGTTTTGTTACCAGGAGATCATGCAGGCGGACCGCAAGTTCCTGTGCTTCACGGCGCTGGGGCGGGTGTTCGCGCCCATCGCGATGCCGTTCGGTCTGCGGCTGGCGTCGTACTACTGGACCAAGGTGTGCCGGCCGGTGGTGGCCGAGCTGAGGCGACTGGGGTTTAGCATTGTCGCTTACGTGGACGACTTTGGCGGGGCTCCCCCGTCGGCTCCCGATCAAGCGGCGACAAAGGACGTCGTGCTGGCGGGCGGCGACGTGGTACGGGACCTGCTGGCCAGTTTGGGGCTCAGCTTCCACACGCGCAAGGGTGTGTGGGACGGCCGCACCGCGTTGTCTTTGTTGGGCCACGTGGTGGCACGGGGCCTCTTCATTCTGAAGCCCAACCGTGCAACCAAGATTATGGGGGCAACTGCCGGCCTCCTGGGTCGGGCGGCACACCACCGACGAAAAGTGAAGGCCCGCTCGCTGCGCCGCATCTGCGGGCTTGCCGTCACGTCGGCGGGTTTCCGCCTTCGGTCGCTGTACTCCACCCTCGGCGGCACCCAGACGGGCTGCGTTCGTCTGACTCACCAGGACTTACGGGACCTGGGGTGGTTGGCGGCGCTCACCACGCCCGCCGGTCTCGGCCGCGCTCTTTGGTCTCCCGCTTTTACCCATACGATGCACACCGATGCGAGGTTGTCGGGGTGGGGGGCCGTTCTGGACAACGCGACGCCGGCCAGGGGCTTCCATGCGCCCGCCTACGGTGGGGCTCATATCATCCTTTTAGAGTTGGTGACGGTCCGCCTGGGGCTGGAGAGCTTCCGGCGCTTTGTGTCGCGGCGCGACGCGTGGCTGTTGCTCAAGTCAGACTCGACCGTTACGGTGGGTGCCGTCAACGCAATGGCGTCCGAATCGCCCACGATTATGGAGGAGCTGCGGCGGATACACGCCCGCTGCCTTGCGTAGGGAATTCACATACGCGCGGAGCACCTCCCCAGCGCCGTAAACGCCTACACCGACCGTCTAAGCCGGGAAGGGGACTCGACCGACTGGACGTTGTCGGCAGCGGCATTCCAGGATCTCGAGGAGCGCTTTGGCCCTCACACCGTAGACTGGTTTGCTTCGGCCAACAACGCGCGGTGCGGCCGGATTTACGCCAAGGACTGGGCGCCGGGTTGCGAGGGAGTAAACGCGTTGAAACACGACTGGCGCGGGGAGAACAAGTGGGCCAATCCTCCTTTCAACTTGATATCGGCAGTGGTGGACAATGCTATCCGCTCCGGCTGCGCCCTTACACTCGTGGCGCCTTGCTGGCAGGCGCAACCTTGGTACTGGCGCGCGGCAGAGGCGTGCACCTACCATTGGCGGCTGCCCGAGACTGTGGCGCGCTTTTGCCACGGGGCCAGCGCCAGGAAGGAGCTCAAGGCTCCGTGGGGCGTGGATGAATTCCGCTTCTCGGGCGCCGAGCCCAGGAGCCCGCCGCCCTACGCTTCGACCGCCTAGTGGCGAAGCACGCCGGCCGTCACCTGGGTGCCCACGATGGTGCCCAACCCGCGCGCGCCCTCCTCACGGCCGCCTTCACTGACAACACCAAGCGGACATACATGGCCGCCTGGGACCGCCTAGCCACCTACTGCCACGAGGAGAACCTGTGCGCCCTACCCGCCTACTACACGACGGTGGCGGGCTACGTGGGGCGGACGCACGCGCGTGGCACTGTGTCTGCCTCGTCCGTGGGTACTTACCTTTCCCCCGTGGACACCATTCATGAGCTGGCGGGCTATGAGCCCCCTACGGCCCACCCTATCTTCCAGCGGTTGCGCAAAGGGTACCCGCGCTTATCCGCAGCGGGGGCGGGCGCCATGCTCGAGTATTTGGGGCCGCTGGCGGCTACCAGCTTCCAAGAAATCTTAATGTTGGGTGTGGCTAAGCCGTCGCCCGAACAGCGGCGTATTTGCGCCGGGCTGGTCTTAGCCATCCTTATGTTTAACGGGCCGGGCGCCGCCGCGGCTACGCGAGCGGCCGACCCTCACCTTTACGCCGCAGGGGCTGCACATTCAGCAGGCGTTCCACAAGAGCGAGACGCGCACGTGCGCGCGCTGTGCCTTCCTTGTGCCCGTGCACCCAGCCGGCTACGCCTCGGACCCGCCGCTGACCTTCCTACGCGCGTACGGGCGCGACTTTGCGGCAGCGGGCGGGTCGGCCTGGGCGCCCTTTTTGCCAGGCTGGGGCAGCTCCCCGGCCCTCGCGTGACCTCGCGGTGGCTGTGCCAGGCCCTCACCAGGCTCGGCGCCACACCGCCGGTGGGTGTGAGATGGTCTATAAAGTCCCTGCGGAGCGGGGCAGCCACCGCGGCCAACGCCGTCGGCGTGCAGCTCCCGGTCGTCGCGGCGTACATGGAGCACGCGGGACCGGCGGTCGCCGCGCGCCACTATATCTACGCGCGGCTGCTCCCGTCGGCCGCGGCCTGGGAGTTCTTTGGCCGTTACCTCTCCGACTGGTCTGGCATTCTCGGCCCCGCCCGCAAGGGTGGTTACGCATAATTTGTCTATGCGCATGCCGGTAACTGCTTACTCGCTGCCGCCCCCCCCCCCCCCCCCCCACCCCAGCCGGTCCCCCCCCCTTTACGCTGCCTGCCGCCTCGCGTCTGGCTGTCGCCCGCACTGTTGCCGTGGGTTGGCCCGGTCGTGGCTGTGGCTGCTGGCGGGGGAGGGTTCTGGCGCGCCCTTGGCGCGCCTCACACCCCGCAACGAGGCGCCGCCGGGCCAACTTTGGCCCGTGCGTGCACGCCGGCGGCCCTTGGACAACCCCTGTGACGGGGAGAGAGAGGGGGGGGGTGGGGGCGTGCGGGGTGCGGCCTCACTTGCCCGCGGCGCTGGCGGCGCGGGCTGCCGGGTTGGCCCGGCACGTCCGCCCCTTCTCCTACGGCGACCCATCCGCCCACCCTGCGCTTCCCTCAGCTTGGCGGTCTTGGCCGGCGCCATCCGCCCCTTCTTCCTTCGCCCGTGACCACGCCTCCAGTCTCCCCCGGGCTCCCTCGGTGTGTGTTCAGCGAGGAGTCTGTTTGCCTTGTTTGCATCCTCTACGAATCGTTGGAGTTCTGTGACAATAAATCTGCGTCCAATTGGCTTTCCTGGCCCCGCCCGCAAGAGTGGTTATATTCGGAACTGATGGACGACAGGTGCAATTGTCCAGAACCCCAAGCCACGCTGGCCACTCAGCGCCCGACCTTGCGGGTTTTTCACCGTGCTCCAGAAATAAGTGGACTGCAATGTCCCAAGCATGTCTGGGGAAGGTCAGAATATTGCTCAACCCGATATATAGACATGCTCTAAGCTATCGCTAAGAAAACTAGCTGGATGGGTTTGAGTTTTACGGTACGTTGCACAAAAAAGATACATCGATGTTCTTCTCCGCTCGGGCGCGGGCAGGACACCGGCTGTGACGAGGTCCACGGCCCCCATGCTGACAGAAGGATCACAGAGGTCCATGCGAACTCCTGAGGTTCCTGGGTCTCCTGGCTGGTGCACCGCTCTCAGGGACACCCTGGGTGGACCGGTTGCTTGCGACCCTGAAATGGGGACTGCCTTTTCGGATTGTTTTGCTCGTCTCGGGGGTCGGACCGGGCCCATGTCCTAACTGAGGCATGGAAGAGGGGTGATCGATTTTGGGGAGGAGCCGGGGGGCACCAGGAGGCCATTGTTTTGAGAATATTTTTCCGTGCCCGAGTCCCCGTTCTTGAGAGGGACGTTCGTGGGGAAAATGTTCCATGTCATGGGCTCGTTTGATTAGTATACGAAGAAGCCTGGCACACATGTGTACCATGCCCTTTCGGGCACGATCGGCAGGTGCCCCGCACACCTCCTCATGAGGCGGTCTCCCCCCCCCCTGCCTCTCCTGTTCCCCTCTCCTGGTCCAGGCACCTCGGGGAGACAACCCCCCCCAGCCCTCTACCCTCCGCGGCGGTCCCTCATGCGGGGACTTAGGCGGGTCCACCTTCGGCGAACGGAGCGCGGTGCGGGAGGGTGTGCCCAGATGGGTGCGTAGGCGCTAACAGTGCGCGGCCCCAGGGAGCAAGGGGGAAGACGTCGCGCGCATGAGAAGCGTGGGGGGGGGGGGCATGGTTCATGTGAGAAGCGGCGCGAGTGCACGAGAAGCCTTGGTGCTTTTTAGCTTGTCGGGCTGATCGCCACCGCCCCTCCCAAGGGCCCTCAAAGTCGGTCCCCACAATACCTTGCGCCATTCCAACACCAGATTCTCCCCCCTCCCGCTGCACCAGAAGTACCCCGCCCCGCCGCGCATATCCCTACTGCCCATTGGTGCCGCCGCGCCCGACCTCCTGCGCCCGCAATAGAAAAAAAAAAAGCCTGCGCAGGCGCGGGCACCGGCGCTGGTGGCGCAAGCACCACCGCCACTACAGCCGCCGCCGCCCACTCCACTCCAGGTGTAACAGTGGCTTTACCCCGCCCGTCTTCCCCTCACGCAGACGAACACGAGCCCGGTACCCTCATCCAGCTATCAATTCTCTCGCCATCGCCGCAGATGCCCGCGTCCAAAAACGCGTGACCGGACTCCCCTCAACGAAGCAATCAACGTCCTCTCCCCGCCCCTCGCCAAAATCGGACGCCACCGCCGCTTACAACGCTCTCCCTGCGGCCTAAGCGCGGCTGCCGCCACCACACCCCTCAGCCCAAACACCGACCTCACAGTCCCCACCGACTGGCCCCCCCCTCACGAAGCGCCACCATCGTCCCCCCGCCCTCCCCCTGAAACCGTCCCCGCGGCCACCTGCCCCCCTCCCCCCCACTCCCCCAGACACCTGCGCCACGATTGCCCCCCCCGTAAAAACGTAGCCACAGTCGCTTGTGGCCTGCCCCCACCACACCAAACGGTCCACGCGACCGCCTGCCGCCCACTCCCCCCCCCCGCTGAACACTCTCGCCGCCACTACCCCCCCAAAAACACATCGCCACAGCCGCCTGTGGCCTGCCCGCCGTCGCGGCCGCCTCGGCAGCCGCCGCGGCGGCCGCCGTGACAGCCGTGTAGGCGTTGGTCGCCGCCGTCGCCGCGTCGGCCGCCGCCGCGGAGGCCGCCGTCGCCATCGCCACCGCCGCGGTCACGACCGACGCCGCGTCGGCCGCTGCGGCATGCTTCACAGGCACCACGGTAGGCGGGGTGGCCGCCACCGCGGGCAACGGCAGTGGCGGGGCGACGGCCATCACCCCCTCGGCTACCGCGCCCGCGGTCGCAACCGACTCCTCCTGTACCGTCGCCGTCGCAATCGCCGCCGCCGTCTTCTCACTCCCCTGCACCGCAACCTCGTCGTCGTCGCCGCCGCCGCCCTCGTCGCCGTCGCTGTCCTTGCCGCCGTGACCGTCGCCGCCGCCGCCGCCGCCACCGCCGCCGCCGCCGCCGCCGCTGCCGCCGCTGCCGCCGCCGCTACCGTTGCCGTCGCTGTCGCCGTCGCCGTCGTCGCCGTCGTCACCGTCGTCGCCGTCGTCGCTGTCGTCGTCCTCGTCGCTGTCGTCGCCGTCGTCGCCGTCGTCGCCGTCGTCGCCGTCGTCGCCGTCGTCGACGTCCCCACCGTCGTCGACGCCGACCACGGCACCAGCTCCACCCCCCGTGTCGCGGCCCTCCCACCGAGCGTGCCCCCCTCCGGCTGTCCCGCCTGATGAGCACGCTTGCTGCGGTTTCCCGGATGGGATTCACCGCGCCCCTTGTTGGGCCCATTACACCGGGTCATACCGTGAAGGCACCTGATTGGCGCAGGCCCGTGGCCCGAAGGTTCTCGGAGGCTTGAGAAAAGTATGCTCGATGTATCTTTTTAGTGCAACGTACCATAGCTCCACCGACATGCTCCAAGAGCATTAGAGTTAATAAAGCCGCCACATCTATTATTCATTATGTATGTAAATAAAGCGCCACACCTTTCATCCGTGCTATGTATTTTTCTCTCTTTTATGTCTTCGCGTCGCTTGTGCACCACAGCGGCGGCAGCCGCTCGAACGTCCGCCAGCCCCAAAGAAGCCGCCGACGCCGCAGCCGCCACAGCCACGGCGTCCCAACGCAAACACCCTTTCCGCCGCCGCCACTGCCCTACCCCCATCCTCACCAAAAGAATCATCTCCGCCGCCACCGTCCCGCCCCTGCTCCTCCCTGAAAAAGACACTGGCTCCGCTACTCACCCCCAGCCCCACACACAGCACCGCCACAGCCACCTTCCCCCCCCCAGCGCAACCAAAAAAAAAAAAACGACCGCCGCCGCCACCGCCGCGCCCCGACACGAAGCACCACCGCCGCCAGCGTACCGCCACCGGGAAGCCCCATGGGAAGCGCGTCGCCACCACTAGCATCCTGTGTTCTCCTACTAAATGAAATATCCAAATGCAGGCGTCATCGTCCCACCCCGCCCCAACAAAGAAAGACACCACCACTACATACTGTCACCGCCCCACATCCCCCCCCCTGAAAAACAAGGGCGCCACCACTATCCCCCCCGACAATATGTACGCCTTCGAGACGGCACCACCCCGACGGCGGTTGCCGTCACCACGCCCCTCATCCCTTTGCCCCTCCCCTCCCCTTTCCAAGCCAATTTAGGGTGTCGACATGAGACGCAAGAGGGCGGGGGGGGGGGGGGGAGGGCGAGGGGAGGGACGAACGGAGGCTCCCCCTCGCCGCTGGGGCGGAGCGTTGCGGGTGGAATTTCACACTACGCCGGGGCGCGTCGAATTTCCACCGCCGTCCCGCGGGGGAGCTTCCCCGCCCCCCCGCCCTCCCAACGGGCTCTGGATCAGGACTGGTCATGGCGGCAGCGGGGCTGACGCACGTCACTGTGACGGCGGCGCTCCCCCCCCCCACCCGCGGATTGCCTGCCCTACGCTGTGTGGGTGGAGGCTCCTGGGCGCGCGCGCCAGGGAGGCGCGCGAGCAGGTGGGGAGGGGGGTGCACCCGTTGCGCTGCCGCCACCCCCTCAGCGCACCCCCACTGTCCTTGCTGACGGCGATGGCAGAGGCTGTAGGGGTGGCGGCGGTGGTGGTGGGGGTGGGGGGGGTGGAAGGGGGTGGGGGTGGTGGCGGTGGCGGTGGCGGTGGTGGTGGTGGCGGGCGAGCGTCGGAGGGGGTGCTGGGGGGACGGCTGGGGCGGGGGGGGGGGACAGGAGCGATCCGCGCTCCGGCACGGCCAGAGGACGCGGCGGAGACCCCCCCCGCGAGGAGCTGGTGTATGTACCCGCCCGTGTGACGTGGCGGACCCTAGGAGTGACGGGGTGGACGGTGTGGTTGGGCGGGAGGAGGGAAGGGCGGGGGGAAGAGGTGGGGGGGAGGGGGGGTGGTGGTGGGCAACAACGCCGCCGTTGCGGCTGTTGCCGCCACCCGCTGCGGCTGCTGCTGCCGCCGCCACCGCGGCGGCACCCCCAAATTCGCCATCGCCCCCGCCGCGACGCGGGATGGTGAGGGCAGAGCGGCGGCACGCGGCGGGGCGCGGCGAGGCGCGTGGAGCGGCGCCTGGGGTGGCACTTTCACCCAACGTCGCCGCGTTTGCAGAATGAATACAAGAGGCTGCCGCCGCGGGGGATGAGGCGGGCTGCCGCGGCACGCTAGTCCCGCCCCGACGCAGCGCCGTCCGCCATCCTGCCGCCGCCGCCGCTCATCTGTCCGCAGTGCTCCCTTCAAGCATCGTACTCTCCTACGTGCGAGCCGCCTCGGGCGCTCCTGCCCCCCCGCACTGCTAGCGCCCCCTCCCCTCTGCATCTACTCTCGCTTCTCACCTCTGGTCTGTCTCTCCCCGACACACTCGGCGACGATGAGGTGCCCGAGGTGGTTGCCGGTGTCGTCGGCGGCGGCTGGGCTGGTGGCGGCCGCAGCAGCGGCGGCGGGCGTCGGCGCGGCGACCACGTCGGTGCCCCTTCACCGGATCCTCGCGGCGCCCGGCGGGGTGCTGACGCTCCCCGACGGCCGCCAGCTGGGCGCCAAGGTGTACGACCTGGGCGGCTGCGTGTCCACCCACACCACCCGCACTGGCGCGCCGCGGGGGGCCACCACCAGCAACTTTACGCTGCTGCTGCAGCACACGGGCCCGCCGTGTGTGGTCGCCCGCCGCGGCGGCGGCGGCGGCGGCGGCGGCTCGCCCACCGTCGTTGGCGCGCAGGCCATCCGGGTGGTTGCGAATGGATGGACATTTGCCGCCCCCTCGCTGACCGTCGAAGACGTGGACGCCAATGGCAAGGCACCCGAGGACGCCTCGTCGGGCTGGCGGGACACCATCACCGCGGTGGGGGTGGCGGACGGCAAGCTGGTCCGGCCGGCCGTGTCGGTGGCGCCCGACGCGCTCGTTGGCGTCACGGACGGTGCGGTGGCGGCGTCGACGCTGGCCGAGGCGGGCCTGCCAGCCGGCAGCGGCGGCGGCAGCGGCGACGCGGTGGCCCTCCAGTCCGTGGCGTATGCGTCGTGGAGCCGGGTGGAGAACGTGGGCCCCGACGACGCCGCCCTCGGGCGCGGCGTCTTTTCGTTTGGCGCCCCCCTCTCTGAGCTGCTCGTCCTGTACAGCCTGGCACAGGCCGAGGCCGCCGACGACCGCATCATCACCGGCGCGTACGTGTCTGGCGTGGAGGTGCCCGACGGGTGCCAGTGCGCGGCGGGCCCCCCCGAGCAGCGGCGGCAGCTAGTGCCGGGCGCCGTCGCGGGGGAGTGCCATTTCGTGACTCGGGAGGTGACGCCCGTCGCGTGTGACCTCCGGGGCGACCAGTGGTGCGAGTCGCGCTCGTCGTCGCGGTGGGTTGCGACGGCGGGGGAGGGGAGCGGGGGGGTTGGCTGTTCGTCGCGCAAGTCGACCGTCCAACGGGTGGTGACCAGCTACAAGCCGGTCAAGAACTTTTCCGTGACGCCGTAGGGCGGGGGTTGGGGGTGGTAGCGGTGGCAGCATGGGGAATGAGCGCTTGGGGGGAGGTAGAGGGACTGACGCTGGCTGGCGCGCTGGCTGCCACTGCACAGAGCATTGTACTCGCGTCAGCGCCAACGCCTACCGTTTCTTGTATCGCCTGCGTCAACGACCCGCAAGCCGGCTGGCCTCCCCTCCCCAGGCGTCCATGCGCTGCCAGACACCACGGCCGTCGCACCGCTGACCGCGACACTCAACCACTCCGCCCATGCTAAAGCCCCATCTCACCTGCCCCCCCCCCCAGGCTACGTCCCGATCCTCAGCGGCGGCCTCGTGGACACGCCCCCCCCCCGTCCCCTCTCCCCGCACAGGAACGCCCCTTTGGCCGTCGTCGCTGCCATTGCCGTCGCCGTCCCCACCGCCCTTCCCCTCCTAAAAACCACTCCCCAGGACACCTTCCCCCCGAGTCTCCATAGGGTCCTCAGGCGACTCCGCGACAGCCACCCCTCCCCGCCCCCCCCCACCGGCGGGCATCTTTGCCGGGGGGCCGTCCTCTCGCGGCCCGTCCGGGTCCGTTCGCTTGCGCGCCCCCGCGGGTGGGCTGTGCGGCGCCACCGCGCCACCGGCTGCTGCCACCGCCATTTCCGTCGGCGGCGCCCGCGGCGCCACCATCACCGCTGCTGCCACCGTCGCCGCCGCCGCCGCCACCGTGCTGTGCCCTACCATCGCCGCAACCGCCCCCGTCACGGAGCCACCCGCGCGTCGGTCACGCGCGACGCCCTCCGCCGCCGCCGCCGCCGCCGCCACCGACGCGGGCGTGGCAGCGACGCTGCCTCTCCCAGCCGCCCCCCCCCCGCCCCCAGCCGCCGACCCAGTGGTGCGGCCGTCCTCCCTCAGAGGCGCGCCGGCCGCGCCCACCGCCGACGCCGCCCGCGACCCCAGGCAACGGACGGCGGCTAGCGCGACGCCCCAGGCGCCGTCCGTCCGTACCCTTTCCCCGCCGCCGGCCGCTGTCGCGTCAGCCGGCGGGGCAGCAGCGGCGACACGACCGTCAGCACGGGTCGGCGTCGATGCGGCTGGCCATCTCCCCTCGTCGGCGGCGGTTGCCATCCGGGTGGCCTCCTCGGCTCGCCACTGGCGCGCTCTCGCCGCCCTGGCCACGGCGGCGGCGTCGACCAGCGGCCCAGCGGCGGCGACACGGCCACCAGCACGGGCGGGCGGCGCCCCGCCCCCCCACCGCCGCACGCTCGCCACCGCATCAAACTGCCTGTCCAGGTGGGCGATGCGATCCAGTAAGAGGCGGATCCGACGGTCGTGGAGGTCGGGCGGGTCGGCCACCGCGGTGAGGGCGGAAGCCAGCGCCTCTTCCGCGCGGCGGCGCGCGCTCGCCAGCCCCAAGGTCGGCTCTGGAGCGGCTGCCGCGGCGGCGCGCCACGCTGCCGACGACGCGGCGGCCACCTCCTCGGGCGTGCGCAGCGGGATCCATGTAAAGATCGCCCCACAGCGGCAGCTCATGTGAGAGCACCCAGCCCATCGGTCAATGTGCGCGCCGCACACGGGGTTTGGGCACACCCCAACGCGGCCCGCCGCCCACTGGTGGTAGAGCGCGTCGCCGCCGTCGGGGGAGTTCCCGGCGGCGGCGGCCGCCGCCACCTCACCAGACCCACACGAGCACGTGGCGACCGGGTACTCGCACGCTCCGCACGTCCGGCGTCCACACGCGCCGCACCGCAGCGACACAAAGGGCGCGTGCGCTGGCAGCAGAGACGCGGGCAGCAGAGGCTGCAGCAGCAGCAAGACCCTCTGTGCCGGCCGCGGTCGCGGCAGCGGTGGCCGCGGCGGCGGCGTCGCCCCGTTCCTCGGGATGCCTGCCGCCGCGTGCCTCGTCGCCGCCGTCTCATTTGCCGCCGCCGCGTTGCGTGTTGCCGCCGCCGGCGCGGCGGTCGCCGGCAGGTCCCGCCCGTCCGCCCGTAGCAGCTCGCGGCAGTCGGGGTGGCCACACCAGAGGGCGGTCGGGTCCCACCGGAGGGCCTGCCGGGAGGCCAAGTAGGCCCACCGGCGGGCAACCGCCGGCGGCACCACAGCCGCCACATCAGTGGCGGTCGCGACGGCGGCGCAGTCTGGGTCGGGGCACTTCACCGCACCCGCCACGCCTCGGTCGGAGAGGACGGCCGCCCAGTAGCGGGCCAAACACGACCGGCAGTAACGGTGGGCGCAGGCGGCCACGCCGGCGCCTCCGTCGGCGGGAATGTCGTCGGTGCAAATGGGGCACGTGGGGGGAGCGGGGGGGGTCCCAACGGCGCCACCTTCATTCGCACCCCCTCCGGTGTCATGAATGCCGCCACCATCACCACCACCGTCATTCGTGGGGACGTCTCCGCCACCCCCGCTGTTGCCGACAAGCGACTCTTCAGCGGCGGGGCTGGCAGCAGTAGTGACCGCGGCAGCGGCGGCGTCGGCAGCGGCGGCGGGAGCGGGGGCAGTGGCGGGAGCGCCCACCGCCCCACCTCCACCGTCGGCCACATCCCCCGCCGTGGGAGCGTCAGCCACCACCACCGCCGCCACCGCCGCCTCGTCAGCTGCAGCCGCCGCCTCCGCTATCTGTGCGTCCGTGGCAACGACGGGCGGCGGCGCTGCGGGCGGCGGGCGCGCTGCGTCTTGAAACAGGGTAGGCGCGGAGGAAGGGTCGTCGGTGCCACCGACGGGCGGCGGCCGACTGCCAGCCGCCGCGTCCGTGTCCATGGTACAACGATGGGCGTAGGCGGCGGGCCGGTGAGTGCAACCGACTGGCGGCGGCGGCGGCACCCCACCGCCCGCCGCGTCCGCGAGCAGAACACTCGCGGGGGAAGGGGGGGGGGAGGGGGGGGGGGAGGGGGTTGGGTAGAGGAAGGAGGGAGGGCCGGGGGTGGACGGGTGGGGAGGTGGAAGCGGGGGAGCGAGCGAGCCCGGCGGGTGACCCCATTTATGGTGCGCGTCGGGGGAGGGGTGAGGTGGGGTGAGGCGGGGGAGGGAAGCGCGGGCTGCAGAGGGGCGGGGCGTGCGTGGGCGCGCGCGCGCAGCGGGACGCCGCGGGGGACGGTGAGCGGGGCTGCGGGCGCACGCGCACGCGGCATGTGGGGGAGGAGGGTGTCCGCGCCATGCGCGCGGGGGGGGGGCGCACGGGGGTGTTTCGAGGGGGGGGGGGGGGGGGGGCTGGGCCCCCCGCCGGCTGCACGGGGTTGGGGGGGTGTGGCCCGCCGCCGCCACGGGCGGTGACAAGGCAGGCCCCGCGGGGTGGTGGTGGGGGGGGGGGGGTGGTCCCCACAACCTGGTCACTGCAAACGGCCCACCCACAGAGACCGGTGATGTGGCCGCGCCAGAGTCGGGGTCCACCCCCCTCCCTATCGATCCATATGTGTATGTACTGTACAGTACATTGATAGCGATCTGGGGTCAGGATCCGCCCCCCACTCCAGACGCGCTGCCTGGCACAGGGAAGCGTGGGCGGGGGGTGTGGTTGGGAGGGGGGGGGGGGCGCAAGGGACGCCCTCCGTCTGGTGGGGTTTACCGTCGCCCCCCGCACGGAGAGGTCGCCGACGGCCGCGTCCACGGCCGGCGCGGGAACCGGGGGACAACCGCATACGCACAGTGGGGCGGCACGCAACAAGTGATGGGGACCCAAACAGGGCCCCCCGCGTCGGCCGACCATCCCCCACGCGTTCCGTGCGGGCGATAGGCGACATACCAAGACGCAACAGGGAATCGTCCCCGTCACGCGCCATCCCAATCCCCAGGGAATGATCTCCCCCTTCGCCCCCTCCCCCGTCCACGTCGGGGGCGTGGAGGGTCGATCGAGTGGTGAACGCAACAGCTGCACCATAGGTTTGGGGAGGGGGGGGGGGGGGTGGCGCCACGGATGCAGTGTGGGGCTACGACGGCGCTGATTCCCGCCTGAGGCAGCAGTCGCCACCCTTTGCTGGTGGGAACGAGAGAGAGAGGGGAAGACGAAAAGGGCGGAAGGGGGGGGAGAAGGGGACTACCATGAACGGAAAAGAACAAGAACAGCGGTTGCTTTTCAAGGCAGCGGCGACAGCGGCGGTGGAGGCTTCACGCCTCCGCGGAGGGGAGGCGGGTCTCGTACACGAGGCCCGCCTTCCCTGCCCCTCCCCCGCCCTCCACCCCCCTCGCTACCGTCTCACGGTGCGGCCTCCCACTCGTGCGGCGGCTGGGGGGTCACAACTGGCGGCGGGCGTGGCCGCGCAGCGTCGCCCAGCCACAGCCCGTCCACGGCAACGTCCCCAGCGACGGGGGAGCCTCCCACGCCCCCCCCCCGGGCCGTGGCGCCGCGTGCGGCCACTCCCCCCGCCGCCTCCTGCTCCTCCTCCACGACGAGGGTGCTGAGCATGGGGCCGCCCACCTGGCCCAGCAGCTGCACCGTCACGGACGTGCGGGCGGCGACGAGGAAGTCTGCCGACACGGCGCGGTCCGCCGCGTTGCCCGCCCGCACAAACACGTCCACGTCGGCGGCAACCTGGCGGAGCGCCGCCCCGCCGCGCCCAACGCCGCTGGCCGCCGCGGCGGTCGCCGCCGCGTCGGCGCCAACGTACACGTCCATGAGGCGGCGCCCCTGGGCGATGTGGTACATCTCCACCCACGTCAGCGTCACGCGGTACACCCCGGCCGCCGGGACGGAGAGGGTGTAGACGAGGCCACCGACGAGCGCGGGCGGCGCGTACCGAAGCGCCGTGTACTGGGGCAGCAGCGGCAGCGTGCGGCTCCACGCGCGGCTGCCCGGGGAGTAGCCCATGTCGGCCACATAGATGGTGCCGTCCGTGGCGGCAGCGGCGGTCAGGGCGGGGCCCCCACAGTTGATGGCGGTGGCCCAGGGCGCCGCCGCCCGGTCCAGCCGGAGGGTTGACAGGAAGGGGCGCCCCCGGACCCCTGCCACCGTCACGGCCACGACCGTGTCGGCCGGCAGGGCCGGCGCGTACAGGGGCGGGTAGACGACCGTCAGGGTGCGGCGGGCGCCGCCAGCACGGGCCACCACGTCCAGCTCCCGCTCCGCCGTCGCGGGCGGCCGGCCATCGGCCGCCACGGTCACCCGCAGCAGCCGGTCGCCCGGCGAGTCATAGTAGAGCTCCTTCCACTGCAGTGTCAGGCGGTACGAGCTCCCCGCGGTAGGTAGGGGGAGCGTGTACGCCAGGTCCCCAGTGTGGGTAAAGCGCATGCGGTTGCCCGCGGGGTCGTCGCCTGCGGCGACACCCCAGCTGGTGCTCCCCGCCGAGTAGTAGGCGTCGGCCGCCCAGCCGCTCACCGCCGGGCCCCCGCAGTTGATGGCGTAGACGGGGGTGAGGGAGCGCGTTGCGCCAGCGCTCGGAGAAGGAGCAAGGACAGCAACGGGGTTCCCCGCGGGGGAGCTTGGGATGGAGCTACGAGTGGGAGACTGCTGTTCCAACTCTGGCTGCTCAGGCGCGGGCCCAGCTATCAATGTCGGTGTGACAGAGAAAGCGATAGTGGCCGACGGGGTCGGAGTGGCCGACTGGGCCGGAATGACCACCAAAGTGGCCGTGGCCGTCGGCATCGATGTGGCTGTTGGGGTTGCGGTCGGCGTCGGAGTGGATGAGGCTGTCGGCGTCGGAGTGGATGAGGCTGTCGGCGTCGGAGATGGAGTCGGAGTGGGCGAGGGTGATGGAGTCGGCGTTGGCGATGGCGATGCGGTGGGCGTCGGCGTGGGGCTTGGCGTAGGCGACGGCGACGGCGTCGGCGAAGGAGTGGGCGTCGGCGTTGGAGTAGCTGTCGGCGTCGGCGTTGGAGAAGGCGACGGCGACGGCGTCGGCGAAGGAGTGGGAGTCGGCGTTCGAGTAGCTGTCGGCGTTGGGGTGGCGGTCGGGCTCGCCGTTGGCGACGGCGTCGGGCTCGCCGATGGCGTTGGCGTGGGGCTGGCCGACGGCGACGGCGCCGGCGATGGTGTCGGCAACGGCGTCGGGCTCGCGGACGGCGACGGCGTCGGCGTCGGCAACGGGGTCGACCCAGACTGATCAATAAATACAGCAGTCGGCACCAGGCCCAGGATCCACGACCGGAAGGACTGCACTCGGGTGTAAACTGGGACAACAGACGGGAAATGCATCCAAGCCAGAGATCAAGCGCCCGAGGCGGGAATGGCAAGACGGAGAGAAGCATTGCCACGAGTGAGAGAACAGAAAGAGACGATACAGAATGCACACCATAACGTCAGTACCAGCGCACGCACATACACGCAGAAACGCCCACGCCCGCGCATACAACGCACTGACACTGTGGCGCGCCGGCGTGGCCCCCCACGCGTGCGCACCACGGGGTAGCTCAGGGAGAAACGGGCACGACGCGCAGGGGCCCACCGCGGCGCCGTGTCGGCTCCTGGCGAGCGGCCGCTGGCACAGCGGCGGCGATGCTGCGGCCGGCGTGACACCCCCAACTGCCGCGCTGACCAACCCGTCTCCGAAGCACACCCCACATCCCACCAGCGGCCAGCCCAACGCGCCCACCCCGTGTCGCAACGTACCACCTGGCATGTTGGGGCGGGCGCAGCCGACGCCAAACGACACCACCCCCACCTGAACGCGCTGGCCATTCAAAGCGCGGCGCATAAAGAGCGGCCCGCCACTGTCGCCCTGGCACGCGTCGCAACCGCTCGTTCCGCCCGCACACAGCTGCGTATCCCACACAACGCCCATCGCGGCACGGCACTTGGCGGGGCCCACCACCCGCAGGTCCACCTTGCGCAGCGTGGTGGACTTCCAGCCATTCTCCTGAACTGCCCCAAAGCCTGTTGCCGAAACGACATCCCCGTCGTCGACGGCACCGGCCGCATCGAGGGCCACCGCAGAGTCGAGCGGCAATAACATGTTCGACTCGAGCGTCACAATCGCAATGTCATTGACCAACGTGAAGGGGCTGTGGTCGGGGTGAAAGGTGGTCGTCGCTACCCGTATGCGCAGCCCCGACGTGGTGGTGAACCCGCCGACAGACACAAAGTCGGGGGGGCTTGCATGGCCGCCAGTCACACAGTGGGCGGCAGTGAGGACCGCGGGCGTATCACCAACGGCAATGAGGGAGCCCATGCAATACGGGGTAAAGCTGCCGTCGTAGAAGAGAGCCACGTTAAACTTCTGCTCCGCTATGGACTGGGTGCCCCGCCCACCCACGATGCGGGTCTGACGGCCACGGCCGTGACTTGCCATGCGGCTGTCCGACGACAGGACCGGACAGGCGGTGGGGATTGGCTCAAACCGGACCTCTGCCTTGGCCACACACGACGCCACGCCCGGCGAGCGCGCGACCACCAGGTGGTACTTGCCCTTGCGGTTGAGCAGCTGGCCCTTGATGGCGTGGCTGCCGCCGGCCGGGATGCCCCGCCGCGAAAAGGCACGAAGGGAGCGGGGGCGACCTGCAAAGCCGGCACGCGCCCACGCCGCGTATGCGTCGGTGGTCATCACGTACGTGCTGAGGGCGGCGCCTGGCCCAGTCGCCGCCGCTTCCAGCGAGTAGTCGACATGGCAGGGGCAGGTGGCGGTGCGCTCGAGAACCACCACATCAGACGACCGGCCACAGACCTGGTCAAACGCCTCGACGCGCACGACCGAGCCGCCACCGGACGGCCGCCAGCCTAGCGTCGACGCCACGTCGGCGGCGGGCGCGCCCACCACCACCCCACCTGCGCTGGTGCCATCGACAGGCGTGACGGCCGCGGCAGTGACAGGCAGCGAGACGGCCACCCCCACAACCACCGCCGACGCGGCGGCAGCCACCGCCGCGACCGCCACCACCACCGCCGGCCGCCACTGTTGCGCCACGCGGGTGCCCGCCATGACGTCTTGGCCCCAATTTGCCTGCCCGCCCCGCTGTCGCCGCTGCCGCCGCCGCTACCGTAGCTCGTACGGCGTGCGCGGCGCAGGCGCGGTGCCGCACCCCCCCACCCCAACAAACCCCGGGCGACCCGCCGTTGCCGTGTCCAGTAGACCGAGCATGTTTGTCCACATGGCGGGCATCTCGACATAGTAGGGCACTAGAAAAGGAGAGCCTCGACTCCACAGCGCCCCATCCCCACCGCTCCCTTTCCGCAATACAGGTCCTATGGACGGGATGAGTAACGATCCTCTTTTGGTCTCACCGCCAAGACAGGCGGTGTCGTGGTCGCTGCGAGAAGCATTCACAGGTCCACCCCAGCCGCCCGGCAGCGGCCCTCGTACGGAGTTGGAGGCATCCCGGCAGGTGTCAGGCCTTGCACGGGCGGCACAACTGGCGGCGGCACGCCGGGAAAGTCCTCACGTCCTACCGGACAGCCTCCGCAGGGCAGTTACGCATCCATCCCTTCGAGGGCTCCGCGGCGGCGTAGCGACACTGCGGGAGTCTTCTGCACAGAATACCCGCCCTCCCACCAAACAGCGAGCGTCGGCGCATCATGAAGGGCATCGGCCAGGTGGCAGCATGGCAGCGCGACGCGCAGGAGGGCCCACAACGAGAGAGAGGTTCACAAGGAGAGGGAGTGCCCGAAAGGAGGGGGGGGCGGCTGAAATGTAGGGAGCCGCCACGCGCTGTTGCTCTTCAAGGCATGCAGCCCACTTCATGGTCAGTGTAATTGCATAACTATGCTAGCGTGTCAGATCAGATACATACTTGTTGGTGAAGCGTGATCGCAAGGGATGTCCTGTCAGCTGCCAGTTCAGTCGAGTCCCGATTTTGAGTGGACATTACGGAGAAGAACACACCGCAGGACTCTGCCTGGAAGTCTTATACAGGACGGTTCCCACACAGATCATGGCCGCTGCATTTCTGGGGTACAGTATGGCCAAAGCATGCCGCAAGCCGCAACCCCTTGCAGCATCCTCCCATTGCAGAGCTCTCTGGGACTGTTTTGGCGGGTTATCCAGCACTGCTGGTTATCCAGCGACATGACCTGGTTCTCCAGCCATGACCTGGTTGTACAGCGACATGACCTGGTCATCCAGCTAAAAATTTCAACAGGGGTGACGCATGACCGAGCGCAAACCTCGCTGCGGGGGCCCGATCATTGGTCATGATGACCGCGCCCGACCGCGCCCGCGGTCGGGCGGAGGGGTGGTGTGCCGCGCGCCGCGCCACGGCGCTTCGTTGCGGCCGCAGGGACAAAGCGCGTTGCCCGCGGGCGGTGGCCGCCCTCGTGCGAGCTACGCCCACCAAGCGTATGCCAGACGGGCGACAGCCCGACCCGGGACTCCTCCCCGCGGCAACGACGGCGGGGGCGTGGGGTGGGGGGGGGTGCCGACGCCCCAGTCCCTGTCTTTCCCTCTTCTTTGGAGGAGCAGGCGCCCAGAGCTGGGCGCCAGGCGCCCAGAGCTGGGCGCCAGCTCCCCTCCCCACGTACAGCGTCGAGGGGCGAGCCCCTGGCAGAGCGCCGGGCGACGCGGCATGGGTTTTCTTCCCGCCTGGTGCCCCACCCACGGGGCAAGAGCCTGCGCCGGCGGGCCGCCGCGGGGAGGGGCAAGGCCCCCCCCGCGGCGGTCCCGCAGGGCAGGCGGCGGTTAGGGACTGCGGCACCGGCTGCCGCGGAGGTAGCAGCGGCGCGCTGCAAGGGGGGGGGAGATGGTGGTGGGGGGGGGGCAGGCGGCCAGGTGCGGAACAAAAGAGGGGGGCGCCCGTCGGGCAGCTGCTGCTTCAGCCCCGTCTGACCGCCCGACATGTACCGCACGCGGCGGCCGCTGTCGGGGCGTGCGCGTGGGCGTCTACGCGCGTCTGTGGCGTCTGCGCATGCCGGGCGGCAGCGAGGGCGCGGCCAAACAGCATGGCACGGCACCTTCCGTTCACCCCCGCCCCCCCCCCCTCTTCGCCCCCTACCTAAATGGATACCATATAGCTAAGCTTCAGCTCCGCGACGCCACACGGCGGCGGGAAAACCGCATGGCGGGACGCACGCGCGCCCTTGGGGTGGCCACGGCGGCAACCGCCGCGGCGGTGATGGTGGCGGCGGCGGCGTCCGCCGGCGGCGTCGTTGGACTGTACCCCCGCCCCCCTGTTTACGCGCGACCACATCAACCCCTGTAGCGCGACGGTCACCCTGGGGCCGACACGCTGCCCGTGGGACATGTCGTGGGAGGGGTTCACGCCCGGCCCGCTACGCAATGTGTCGTTCGGGGTTGTGGCGACGGTGCCCCCGACGGGCGACGCGGTCGGGTCTTACCTCCTCATCCGCGTCCGCAACGTGACGGCCGATACGCCTGTCAGGCATACGGCGGCGCCCGGGAAACCCCTCCGCATCTCTTGATCCTTCGGTTATTAATTTCATTCGCGTCCCCTAACTTTAGTTAATCATTTTGGAAATTGAGTATCTAGGCGGAGTGATTTTGGGAGTGTTGGGCTGGATCCCTTCTCGGACTCGCAGGTTGCGGATCCTAACCCCGATTCCGATCTACGGGTGGCACAGCTGCCCCAGGCAGCAGCCCAGGACGTAGCCACACGATCGAGCCGACTCGATCCTTCTCCCGGAATGAGCATTTGTACGGGCGACGCAGCCGCGTCCTGCCCCGCATCCCTGTTTCCCACGTCCACCGTTTTTCCGCATTCCTACCATCTCACCCTGTCCAGCGAGAGTTTCGCGCGCGCTCACAACCGTTGTTTTTCTGACTCGAGGGCATGCCCTTCTCGTGCTTGTTTTGTGTCTCTATTTTGACGCTTTTCTCTTTTTCTTTTTCTCTGTAGCTCATCGATTAAATCGACACGGCATCTGGCACACGCGGCTCCACTCTCACGAGTAACCTCAGCTGTACTGGTCCCGCCCACAGTACCGGCGCCTGGACGTGGCCGCCGACGTGACGATCCTGGTGGGCCTCGAGGCTGGCTCCTGGGGCCCACGGCTGTCTACTTGCCGAGGTGCACGTCGGCGCGTCGCCCGTGCGGGACGCGTGCCCCGCGCTGGACGTGTCTCTGGCTGGGGGTGGGGGGAGTACCACCGACGCTCGACGTTTCCCCGCCCCCCGTGACGTGCCGCTCCGGGAGGGCACGGTGCCCGTGGGCGGCGACGACGGCGACGGGCGCGGCTCCACCGCTTCCGACCCCGTGGCACGCTGGTAGGCGGCCGCCCCGTGTCGACCGCCAACGGCGAGCTGTCCCTGCTTTCAGAGTTGCTTTGCGGCTCCACCGGGCGCATCTACTGTTCCGGCACGTACCTGCCCCCCCGGCACGTCCTCACCGCCGCCCACAGTGAGGTAACTCCCAATGAATCGGTACAGGTGGCGGTTCCAAGGGGGGACCCCGCGGGCGTCGTCCACCCCGTCGCCGCATTGCCACCCACCACCGCCACGCCCTGACCGTGGACGGCGGGGAGTGTGCTGTATAAGACTTTACCGTCTTCTTCGTGTGGATGAGCCGACGGTGCGGCGGCTGTCCGCAGCGCACTGGCCGCGGCTCGCCCTCAACGGGGACCCACATGCGCCCGCCGTGGGCGCCGCCGTGCGGACGGCCGGCTGTGGCTTGCCCGTCGACGAGGCGCCGACGCCAGGCGGGGCGCGGTACGTGGACCAGCCCGCCCCGAAGCCCCGCCAGTGCGTCGCGTGGGGCGGCCAGCAGCGGCGTCGCGGGCTGCCCGGCTGGGATTGGGACCGCCCGCCGGACCACCCCGCCTTTGTTTGCGCCGCCCTCTGGGCGGGCGGCTGCTCCCCCTGCCGTGGCGACAGCGGAGGGCCCGTGTACCAGGTGGTGCCGCCGCGCCGTCGCCAGGGGGAGCCCGTGTACGTGCAAGTGACGAGAATGGTTTATTGCAGCCTCCCAGACTACCCATCGGTGTCAGCGCGGCTGTCGGCCGCCAAGGAGTGGGTCAGGCGTTGCCGCAGCGTGTGCCGGGGGGGGGGTGGGGGGGGCGGGGCAGGTAGGATCCGCCAATGAGGTGTGCGGTGAGGGGGATTGAGGGGGTTGAGGTGCCACGGGCGGCCACGGATAGGCCGCGCGCGGCGTCCACCGACAGTCAGCCCGCGACGTGGCGGCCGCCGCCGCCGCCGCCGCCGCCGCCGCCGCCGCCGCCGCCGCCGCCGCCGCCGCCGCCCGCGCCGCGGTCAGCCCGCGTGGGCGTTCATCACACAGACAAGGTGTTCCACTCGGGGGCTGCGCCAGTTAGGATCCGCGGCCAAAGGACAGCTCAGCTCGGTCGTCTGTGGCAAGCAGCCGGTACCGGTTGTCGGGCGGCGGGGCCTCTCCTCCGCCCGCCTTGGCTCCGACCGGTCGCCGCGATCGGCACACGACGACTGCCTACAGCCGCCGCCGCTCCGGCAGCGGCGGCGACGGCGCCAACAGTCCGCACGACCCCACGGCGACCCGGGCCGGGCGATCACTCTTTGCGCGGCCGCCACTGCCCACGGAGGGCGACGGCGGCGGCGGCAAAAAAGAGGGCCACGTACGCCACGCCCACCGCGCCAGTCAGACCAGCGAGGAGGCCGACGCGGTAGCCACGGCGGGCCCCGAGGTAGAGCGTCTGCACCCGAACCAGGGATGCCCCCTCCAGCGAGCGGTACACATCTGCGGCCCCACCCCAGCCAGGGAGGGTGGCGGTGAGCTCATCCCGTAGGGAGGCGCCTCGCCAGCGGGCGCCTGCTGCCTCTTCCACCGTCAGCCACACGAGGCCGGCGGTAGAGATGAGGCCTCCAATGGCAATGATGGCGAGGGCACCCACATCCCGCGCACCCCACACGCGGGTGGACAGGAGGAGCGCGACAATGGCAATCGCCTCAGGGAGGACAACAATGATGCCCAGGACAATGGCGGTTGCCGACGCGGGGTCGCCGGGCGGCGGCACCCCCCACGCACTGCGGTTGTAGCGCCCGGCGAGCTCGCGCGTCACCTCCCGCATCGAAGCGTAGTAGACGTTGGTGCTCCACTTGATGCGAGGAAGCTCTGTGGTGGCCGTTAGCGCTGGCTCTGGCCCAGCCTCCTCGCCGTCCCTTCCCGGCAGGGCATGCGCGCAGGGGGTGAGGGACTGCGCCAGCGCCACCTCTGCCGCCGACTGCCGGTTAATCTCGCGGGAGCTATGGCCGAGCAGCCACGCCGGCCGCACCAGCGTATCCTTGACGTTCCACTCGTGGGTATTTGAAAACGCACAGTGCGGGAGGGCGCTGGCATTTTGCTGCTCTGGCGGCCCTTCCGAGTAATTCGTCTTGTGGTCGGGGTCAAACGTCCAGGTGGCAGCGTAGATGACCACCTGGTGGGGGCTGCCGACGGGAGCGGCGCCCCCGTCGTCGTCGCTGTTGCTGCCACACAGGCGAGCACGGTCGGCAGCAACAAACAGCGCCATGGGCGGTCGACAAAAGACGTAGGCCACCGCTTGGAGCCACTTGTGCCGCCCTGCAGCGGCCGCGGCGGACCGGTCGGCGGGGTCCCACATGCTGTGGACGTTCCAAGCCGGGCCCAGCGGGTCGGTCTCCACTGGCGGCGTGCCCTCCGCCTCCACCTTGGTTTTGGCTGTGAGGGTAAAGCCCGCACGGATCGCCCACGAGTGGGCGGCGGGTTCCCCCAGCCAGGACGGGTCCACCACCGCCGCCCGGCCCAGCGTCAGCAGGTCCTCGTCGGCCATGGACACGGGCGATGCGACTTCCGCGTTCTTGTACATGAGCAGCGGCAGGTGGGTCTTGTTGTAGTAGTCGCCCCGCCGAGAGCCAATCACATTGACGGCCGACAGGTCTTGGCACTCCTTTGTCTGGCACACCCCGACAGTGACGCGGGCGATGGCCAGCACATCATACAGGCGCGCCAGCCGGAGGAGGGCCCCGGACACGCTGTTGCGCTGGAGCGTCAACATTCGCATCACAGCCGCCTCTTGGACCAGCTGTGTAGGTCGAGAGGTGGCGGCGGTGGCGGCGGCGGCAGCGGTAGCGCGGCCGGCGGTGGCCGCCGTCTCGGGCAGGACGGGTGAAAAGGTGACCGCGTGGACGCGGCGGCCGGCGCTGTCCCAGTTTCGCAGCCGGTCTAGCTGCTCGCCCCAATGGAGCCAGTCGCCACGGAATCCAGTCATCACCCCCCCCTCTGGCGCGGTGGCCGCACTGGAGCCGGCAGACGGCCGGTCAATGCGGCGCCACGATGCTATGGCCGCCGCGTCTGTGACGGGCGAAGCGCACGCGGCAGGCCCGCCGGGGGGGCCCCGTGCATCGCCGCCGCCGCCGCCGCCGCCGCCGCCGCCGCCGTCGCCGCCGCCACCACCACCGCCACCCGGCGCCCCGCACTGGAGGGCAGCCAGCAGGTGAAAGGCGCCGAGGGAGTCGTTGGAGGGCACGGGGAAGGGCGGCGCCACAGCTTCCGCCGCCGCCGAGGCGGGGATGATGGCCGCCGCGGCCGCTGACGCAGCCACCATCAGCAGTACCACCGCCACCGCCGTCGCCGCCGCCGCTGCCGCCGCAGCTGCCGCCGCCACCGCCGCGCGAGCCATTGTTTTGACAAAGTAGGCGGGTGGGAGGAGGGGGAGGAGCGGCGGACGAAGCAGGGCGGGGGGCAGACGGCGGGCAGATGGCGCACCGAGGAGGCGTGCAACGAGCGGCAAGGGCCCCTAAGGATGTCTAAGAGAGGTGGGGGGGGGGCGGGAAGCGCCACCACCCCGCTCTGGCGCGCCGATTAAAAGGGCGGGGCACCGCCGTCGGGGGACGGCGCAAGTGACATTGGCAATGGCTAACACGCCCGCCGCAGCGGTCCCTCGCCACTGCTCGTGGCCGTGGAGACCGACCCCGGGGTCGGCCCAGCCGGCAAGCCGCGCCCCCGACTCTCCCCCCCACCTCATGCACGTGTGCATACAGCGCACACCGCGGCCGCCCACGCTCCCCCTCCCCCTACGATACACAGCGCGTGTACGTACAGTACATGCTCCCCACAGAGGGGCCCGCACCCGCACCCCGCCCCACCCGCCCATCTCCCTCTGGCCTGCGACGCCCAGCCGTGGCAAGTCCCCGCATGCAGCGATGGGCGGCGGACCCCCACTCCCACCCCCCCCCCCCCCCCCCCCAACAAGTCGTAGCGGCTGGTCCCCACCTCGCCACGGTGTGGCTGGACCACGACACGGAGTGGCTGGTCCCCACCACGCCGCGGACTGGCTGGTCCCCGTCACACCAGCTGCCTGCCTGGGGTCCCCGCCACTCGACTTGGCACTCCGCCCAGGCTGGTGCGGGCCGCCCGCGCGCCCCCCCCCCCCGTGAGCTGCGCGACCCCGCCGCGCGCGCCACGGCAAAGCGGGGGGCGAGCCACCACGGCCGACCACGCGGCGGCTGCGGCGTCATGCCATCCTATGACATGGGGGCAGTGGACTGGGGGGGGGGGTAGCGGCCTGCACGCACACGGCCCGTGCTCGGCGGGCACGCCCCCCCAGCCCCTGCCACCGCATCAAGTGCCCGGGTGAGTATCATCCGGATTGGCGCCCCACCCAACGGGGCCAGCTGCGGCACGGGCCGTTGCATCGCTGGTCCGCTCGCCGCCCTCTCCCCCGTACCAGGTGCAGTGCCCACCTGCCGCGCTTCCGCCGGGAGCGCCGCGGCAAGAGCGCGCCAGACCAACGGGCTACCAAGACGGAGGGGGGGGGAAAGGAGGATCACCCACATGATAAACTCCAAGCGCAGTTTAGCCACCTCAGCATCCACCTCACTGTATCTTATGAGCTCAGCTCAGCTGTGTCACGGACCCCGCATGGCCACGCCAGCTGAATCAGCTGCGGGACCTCTGCATCGCTGGTCCACCTCCCCCCTGCAGGGGAACACCCCCCGCGCCCGCCTGCCGTGCTTCTGCCCGGCCGCGCCGCGGCACGAGCGGCCCGACCAATCGTGTGGCGGCGTTGCACGAGCTGCGTCGGGTGGGTGCAACCCACCGTAGGGGGTTGCGGGGGGCGTGCTGCGGCCTTTGCACAGCAACGATGAGTGATACTGTACAGCACTCCACATCGCACAGCAGCATTATCACCAGGTCCAGCGATCATGACGCTCCTTTTGCCCCTCTACAAGCAGTATGCCCATGCATCCAAGGATTGTCCCCTCACGGCAACGTTCCAGTGGCCACCAAAAGTCAAGGGCGCTCCCAGTCGATGTGGCGTGCCTCGCATACACAAGACGGGCCCCCTCCCCCCGCTTCACGCCCCGCGCCACGCGTCGCCAGAGGAGGTCTGGCGGCCCCCTCCTTCATCACGCGCCCCAACAGCGCGTGGTGGCTCGCTCCCAACCCGCTGTATCAGGATAGAGGTCTTACGCTTGAGGGCACCGGGAACACATGAAGGGATAGCCCAGCAGTGAGCGTGGGGAGACTGGAGCGCAACACAACCCCCGACCGCCAGGGCTGTACAGTACCACGGGGAGAGACCGCGCGCACCAGGACGGCAGTGTCGACCGCACGCAGGTCTGTCGGCCTGTGCCAAGGAAGAGAAGCCAACGCGCAGCCCGTTAGCGCTCAAAAAGATAGTCACCACCACCCCTCTTGGCGGATGGGAGGGCGACGACTCGTGCGCGGCCGCGTTTGCGGTGGACGAGGCCCTGTCGGCCACCCGGAAGCGGGAGTGGAGGCCGGATCAAAGTGGGCTCCCTGCAGGCCTGCTGGCTGCAGGGACTCCCTGGAGGCCTCCGCAGCCCAGCTGGGGGCTGTGGAGGGAGTCCCAACGCGCTGGCGGCTGGGACGGACCACCCCTTCCCTCTCCCCCCCCCCCCCTCCACCAGCCACCGCCCTCACGCCGTGCAGCGGCGCGGCGGAACGGCCGTCGCCGCTCTGCCCCCCTCCTCTTCGTCCGCTCCTTCCTCGTGCCGGACCGACGGCCCGGTTGGCGCGCGCGCCCTCCCCCCCTGAACGCTCCCACCACCCCCCCCCACCCCCGCGCTCCGCCTCCCCCCCCCCCTGCCCTCCCCCTCCACCACCACCCGCCGCTTACGGGCGGCCGCTTGCCCTTTTCCCCCGCCTTCATGCGTGTCACGGCCGTGTCTGGCTGTGCGTGGGCCCCCCTGGCGCCCCTCCCGCCGCGCCGGTCCGCCGCAGCGGCAGCGTCGACGGCCGCCGCGGCCGATCGGGGGGGGCGCCCGCTCGGTGGGCTCGGCGGGCGCCCCGGCTGGGCGCCCTCCGCGCCGCTGCGGCAGCGGTGGCAGCGGCGGCAGCGGCGGCCGCCCCTGCCCCTGTTCCTGCCCCTGCCACTGCTGCCGCCGCGGGCCGTCGCGGGCAGCGACGGCGGGGCGCCGCCGCCGCTGCCGCCGCCGCACCCCCCGCCGCCGGCCGCCGCCGCCGCCGTCCCCCACCGCCTCACCTACCACGTCTCCAACCTGCGGTGCGGGGCGTGCGCGGGCGCGGCGGGCCGCGCCGCGACCGCCGCCGCCCCCCCGGGCACCGTCGTTGACGCGGCGGTGAGTGCGGTGACGGGGGTGGCGGTGGTGACGCTCGCGGCGGGCGCCGACGCGGCGGCGGTGGGGGCGGCGGTGGTGGGGGGGCTCGCCGCCGCGGGCTACCCGGCCACCCCTTGGGGGGGGGACCTGCCGTCCGCTGCGCCGGGGGCGGCCGCCACCGTGGCGCCGGCGCCTGCTGCGGCCGTCGCCGCCGCCGCCCCCCCCACCTCCGCCACCACTACCACCACGGACAATGGCGCCGCCACCCCCGCGACCACCGCTGACGGTGCGGCCACTGGTAGCACGGCGGACGATGCGCCCCCGTCCGTGGCGTCGGTGGTTGCCCTGGTGCTGCTGGCGGCGGTTGCCTTTGTGGCGGCCACCGTCGGCAGGGGCGCCCCCGCCGCGTCGGGGAGTGGCGGCTGCTGCGGCGGCGCGGCCGCGGCGCTGACGGGCGCCATGCGGGCGGGGCGCCCCCCCCTCCCCCCCCCCCCGCCAGCGTCGGTGGGTGGGGCACCCCCGTCGCGGCTGCGGCGGCGGCGGTCGCGGCGGTCGGCCCCGCCCGGCGGGTGCTGGTCGCCGGCGCCGCCGCCCTCTTTGCCCGCCGCTCCCCGACCATGGACACGGCGGTGGCGCTGTCGGCGGCCGCCGGTGTTGCCGCGTCGGCGGTGGGCGTGGCGACGGGCGCGTACCCGCCCTTCTTTCACGAGCCGCTCGCCACCCTCGCGGTGGTAGCGGCGGGGCGGGCCGTGGAGGGCCGCCTCCGCCGCCGCGCCGCCGCCGCCGCGGACGCGCTCGCGGCGGTGGCGCCGTCGGCGGCGCTGCGGTGGGCGGGCCCCCCGGGGGGGGGGGGCGGGGGGAGGGGAGAGTACGCGCCCGTGCCGGCCGACGCGATTCGGCCGGGCGATCGGCTGCTGGTGCCGGCGGGCACGCGGGTGCCCGTGGACGGGGTGGCCACCCCGCTTGACGGGGACGGCAACGGGGACGCGGCGACGCCGGCGTCGACAGCGGCAGCGGCGGCGGCGGCGGCGACCGAGGCGGCGGCTCCGCTGGCGTGGGTAGACACCTCGGCGGTGACGGGCGAGGCGGCGCCGCGGCCCGTCTTTGCCGGCACCCCCCTGTGTTCGGGCTACCTCCCCGCCGCCGGGGGGCCCCCCCTGGGCGTGGCCGCCACCGCCACCGCCGCCAGCTCGACCGTCGCCCGCGTGCGGCGGGCGGTGGCGCTCGCCGGCGCGTCCCGGTCGGCGGGGGTGCAGCGGCTGGCCGACGCTGCCGCCGCTCGCCTGGTGTGGGTGGTGCTGGGTTTGGCGGCCGCCACTGCCGCCGCGTGGTCGTCCATCCCGTCGCTGGCGGCGGTGGGAGTGGCGCGGCTGGGGGCCGCCGCCCACTGGCGGCTAGCCGCCGCCGTTGCGGCGGCGGCGTGCCCGTGTGCCATGGGGCTGGCGGTGCCCCTCGCGCTGGCCGTCGCGGCGGGGTCAGCTGCTGCGCAGGGCATCCTGTACGCTGACGGGACGGCGCTTGAGGGCGCCGCGGGGGTGGGAGTGGTGGCGCTCGACAAGACGGGCACCCTCACCAACGCGGCACCCGCAGCCGTCACCGTGACGGCGAGGCCAGTGGCGGTGGCGGCTGCGGCGGCGGCGGCGGCGGCGGCGGTGTCCACGGGCCGGATGGGCACTCCCCCCCGCGGACCGCCCCCCCTCCCGCTGGGCCTCCCCCCGGGCGATGACGCGGCGGTACTGCAGCTGGCGGCGGCGGTGGAGCGGCACGTGGCGCACCCGCTGGGCGCGGCAATAGTCGTTGCCGCCGCCGCGGCCGACGACGCGGCCGCCGCGGACGCGTGGGTGGTGTCTGCCCCGCGGGTGACGGTCGGGGCGGGCGTGACCGCGACGGTGCGCCGGCGGCACCGCGCCGACGACCATGGCGGCGGCGGTGTCGTCGTGGCCAACGACGGCGACGCGGCCGACGCGGCGGGCGTGACCGTGGCGGTGGGCGCCCTGCCGTGGCTGGCCACCTCTTTTGGGGCGGCGGCGCCGGTAGGTGCCGCCTGGGCGGCGGCAAAGGAGGCGCCCGGGGGGCCCGCCGTCTCGCCCGCTGCCGCAGCTGCCGCCGATTGTCCCGACGCCCCTGCCACCATCCCCGGCACTGTCGTGGGCGTCTACGTTGAGGGCGCGGGCCTCGTCGGCACCCTCACCGTCGGAGCGACGCTGCTGCCGGCGGCGGCGGCGGGGGTGGCGCGCCTCCGCGCGCTGCCCGGCGTTACCACCCTGGCGGTGCTGTCGGGCGACGGCGCGTCGGCGACCGCCGCCGCCGCACGGGCGGTGGGCATTGTCGACGGCGTCGACGGGGGGGTGGTGCGCGGGGGGCTCACCCCCGCTGGCAAGGTCGCGGCGGTGCGGGCGCTCCAGGCGGGGCGGCTGCCACTGCCAACGGGCGCGGCGGACCCGCCCGATGCTGCCCCCCCCTCCCCCCCCGCTGCCGGCCGTGGGCGGGTGCGGGTGGCCATGGTTGGCGACGGCGTCAACGACGCGCCCGCCCTCGCGGCGGCCGACTGTGGCGTGGCGGTCCGCGCCGGCGCGGCGGGCGCCGCCGCCGCCGCCGCCACCCTCACCGTCGCGTCGGGGGACCTGCGGCTGGTGGCGGTCGCCCTCTCCACCGCCACCGCGGCGGTGGCAACGGCCCGCCGCGGGCTGGCCTGGGCGGCCGCCTACAACGCGGTGGCCCTGCCGCTGGCGGCGGGCGTGGGCGTGCCGTGGGGGGTGGTGCTGCCGCCGTCGGCGGCGGCGGCGGCCATGGCCGCCTCGTCGGTGGGGGTGGTGGCCGCCGCGCTGCGCCTGGGCGGGCGGCTGCGCCGGGAGCGGCGGGAGCGGCTGGCCGAGGGCGGGGGGGGGGGGGGTGGGGGGGGTCTGGGGGGGGGGGTGGGTGAGTGAGTCCACAGAGGGGGAGGGCAGCCAGGGGCGCGCTGGGGGTAGGGGACTTACTGCACGTGGTGCCAACGGGATGGGGGACAGAGGGGGAGGGGGGGGGAAGCGCCCGCCCGCTGTAACCCCCAACGGGCGTCCCTACAGAGGGCACGGCAGGCCTGGCCGTGCCTCGGCAGCCGCCGCCGTGGTGGCGGTGGGGACGGCGGTGGGCGGCCGCCGCGGGTGCGGCGCCGCGGCCGCCACCCCTCCGCTTTCCCCCATGTCGTTGCGTGACGTGGCCCGCAGGGGCCGCGCACACGCCGCGACGCGCAAGCGCATTGAGGCACGTGCATCGAATCGCAGATCTGAGCTTCGAATCGCATGCGAGATTACCGCCTGTACCCCCCCCCGTCTTGTCCTGTGACGCCACTGTCCAGCACACAGTGCGCCCCACGCCACGAGCGGCACACGGTTGTGCTCCCCGCAGCTTGGGCTCCATGCCCATGTGTATTTTGTGGAAAAAGATTGAAAATCGGCCACCTGCTGCCGTCATCCGTACAGTACCAAAGCATGCCCACCCGTTCGTCACTCACCCCATGATGCCAACACCACCAGGCACCGAAGAGCAACACCACGCACCAAAGTGGCTTCCTCTACCCGTCCTGCTTCTAGTACGCAAAAAAAAGCGGTGTGTACCTTTGCATGTTGGCCAGGATAGGGCTTGGTCAAAAAAGAAAGCAGGAGAAAACAGCTGTCTTTGAGCCCCTCCTCCCATCGCCAAGAGAAGTATAGCAACCGGGCACCACCGTGGCCCTAACTATACCTCTGAGCCCCTGTGAGCTTGCTGGCATATGAAAATCCCACTGCCGGTACTCAAACATGCTCCAAGGAACAGCTGTTTGCACACACTCAGACCCTCCGTTCCCAGCGTATGGTTGCAGAAAAGAAGCGGATTTGTACAGAAAGGAACCACTCTGGCTAGCTCAGCGTCTCACTGGAAGTCCTGAAGATGCTTTGGGACGCAAAGGTTCATGTGTGGTGCGATTCATTGTCCCACGGCGCGTGCTGTTCTGTTTGTTTCATCGTGTGGCGTTGAAAGTAGCTCTTGATCTGGTCCTTGGCGTCACTGTTGCCGGTGAGAGGGCTGTTACTGGGTCCAAGTCTCTCTTCTTGTTGTTCTTTGGCAGTATGCAGGTGAGACACAGTTTAGCAGTGTCCCAGCAGGCAGCGCGTTCTACTGTATGTTTCTTCCCGGAGCACTTTAGTGCACAGCGCTACTGGTCGACACGATTCCACTTCCTGGCGGGTGGAAGGGGGCATAGAGTTCCTTTGTACGCTAGTAAGCGTGTGTGAGCACAAAAAACGGCTCCTAAACGCACGAGGAGCACATGTCTACACGTCTTGCTTCTCGGAAACGCGGTACAATGTCCCTTGGACGATCCGAACATTGAAGCAGAGTACTCCACGACACCACACCTCTTCTTTTAGACGCACATACTCGCAGGGACTTCCAGTGAGACGCTGAGCTAGCCAGAGTGGTTCCTTTCTGTACAAATCCGCTTCTTTTCTGCAACCATACGCTGGGAACGGAGGGTCTGAGTGTGTGCAAACAGCTGTTCCTTGGAGCATGTTTGAGTACCGGCAGTGGGATTTTCATATGCCAGCAAGCTCACAGGGGCTCAGAGGTATAGTTAGGGCCACGGTGGTGCCCGGTTGCTATACTTCTCTTGGCGATGGGAGGAGGGGCTCAAAGACAGCTGTTTTCTCCTGCTTTCTTTTTTGACCAAGCCCTATCCTGGCCAACATGCAAAGGTACACACCGCTTTTTTTTGCGTACTAGAAGCAGGACGGGTAGAGGAAGCCACTTTGGTGCGTGGTGTTGCTCTTCGGTGCCTGGTGGTGTTGGCATCATGGGGTGAGTGACGAACGGGTGGGCATGCTTTGGTACTGTACGGATGACGGCAGCAGGTGGCCGATTTTCAATCTTTTTCCACAAAATACACATGGGCATGGAGCCCAAGCTGCGGGGAGCACAACCGTGTGCCGCTCGTGGCGTGGGGCGCACTGTGTGCTGGACAGTGGCGTCACAGGACAAGACGGGGGGGGGTACAGGCGGTAATCTCGCATGCGATTCGAAGCTCAGATCTGCGATTCGATGCACGTGCCTCATTGCGCGGCCGCTGTCGCCGCCGCCGCTGCTATCACCGCCGCCGCTGCTGTCTCCACCGCCGCCGCTGTCGCCGCCGCAGCGGCGCGGGGACAGCCGCGGCCGCGGCGACAGCGGCCACCGCCGCGACCCGCCGCGACGCGCGAGTGCGTGTCGATTCCCATGCCGCTGTGCCGGCCACGCCACCATCAGCACGGCCCTATTTTTTCTCTTGTCAACGCGCACCCCACCACGGGCGCGGTAGCCACCGCCGGGCCGTGGCGCCAGGCACGCCCACCCCCCCCCCCCCCCCCCTTGGCCCCGCCGCCCCCCCCCCTCTCCGCCACCCACCATCGCGCCCCCCCCCATCCCCATACAACAGTCAGCCCCCGCCCGCAGGCGCCCCCCCCCGCCCCGCCCCCTACCGAGCACCCCCCCCCAACAGGGTGGGGAGCTCCGACGCCCCCGCGGCGCGGCCGCTCACGCCGCCTCGTGGCCGCGGGCGGCGGCGAGGAGCCCCGCTGCCTCCTCGCCGCCCCCCCCCACGCTCACCCGCCGCTCCACGGACCGGCCGCGCTCCCGGCGGGCGCCGCCCGTGGCCGCCGCCGACGCGGCCGCGGTGCCCGCCCCCCCCCCCGCCGCCGCCGCCGCCGCCGCCGCACCGGCTCCCAAGCCCGATGCCGACGTCGCCGACGGCGCCGACGACAAGGCAGCGCCCGTCCCACCGCCGCCGCCCCCACCGCCCGCCGTTGCCGCCGTTGCCGCGGCGGCCGCGGCGGCGCCCAGTCGCCGCTTCCAAAACTCCACCACCGCGCACGCCGCGCAGCCGAGGAGCGGAAACGTGCCGGGCGCGACGAGCAGGAAGAAGAGCACCCACTCGACCGCCTCAATGGTGTGGGTCACCCGCGGGTGGCGGCCCCGCCAGCTGGGCAGCGGCGACGGCGGGCGGGGCCCCGCCGGCGGCGCGGCCGCCGCGGGGGCGGCTGCCGCCGCCGCTGCCGTCGCCCCCTTGGCGCCCCCCTCGGACGCGCCGGCTACCGAGCCGGGCGTGGAGGGGGGGCCCCCGCTGGCAGACCCGCTGCCACCACTGCCGCCGCCGCCGCCGCCGCCGCCGCCGCCGCCGCCGCCGCCGCCGTTACCACCACCGCTCCCGGGCGGCTTTGGCGCCGCCGACGGTTGTGGGGCTGCCGAGGGCGGCGCGCCCGCGGTGGCACCCCGGCCGCTCGTGGCCGCCACCGATGGTGGGGGCCCGCCGCCAACGGGTGGCGCCGCGACCGCCGGCAGCGGCGCCAGCGGGACGGCCGCGGCGGCGGCGGCCAGGGCGGCCGCCGCCCCACCAGCTGCGGCGGCCAGGACGGGGGCGGTGGCCAGCCGCAGCCGCCGCTGCCGCCGCCGCCGCCCAGGCCGGCGGTGGCGGCGGCGGTCCCCGTCGGGGGGGGGCGGGGGGGGGGGGGGGGTGCCATCCGATGAGGGGGCGGGGAAGAAGGGAAGAGGAAGGCGGGGGGGGGGGGGGGAAGGGGGGGGACAGAGAGAGAGAGGGGTGGGGTGGGTGGAACACCCGCACCCACCAGCGGGGGCGGCAACGACGGCGGCGGAAACGGTGGCGGCAATGGCGACGGCGGCGAGCCGGCGACGACAGCGGCGGTGGCTGCGACCGGTCGACGGGGTCCCCCGACGAGCGGCACAAGCGGTGGGTCGGGGGGGCGCCGCTGAGACGGGAGACGCCGGCCGTGACAGGCGATAGGAGCGGTGGTGGTGACGGCGGCGGCGGCGGCGGCGGCGGCAGGCACCTTGAAGGAGGGCGCCGCGGCGGTCCAGCCGGCGGCGACCGGAGCTGCCAGACACCAACCGGGGGTGCGCGGTGGGGGTGGGGATGGACAGAGGGCAGGACGGCGGACCCGGCTGACGTGCCAACTACAGCGGCGTACCCCCCCCCCCCCCCCCCACCCACCCCCCCCTCCCCCGCGGCCGCCCCGCCCCCCCCTTCCCCGCGGCCGCCCCCCCCACTCCTCCCGCTCGGCGGCGGCGGCCACCCCAATTCAGCGCCCCGCAGCGGCGCCAGCCCGGCCGCTGCGAGTGGGGGGGGGGGGGGGGGGGGGGGGGGTAGAGACACCCCCAAGTCACGCCGCGTGGGAGGCGGGGACGAGGGGGCGGCGGGGCAGGGCAGGGACGGCGGGCAGGGGGTAGGCGCAGGGAGGAGGGGGGGGGGATGCGCGGGCGGCGGCCGCCCGCGGGGGAAGTTCTGCCGGCCCGTGCCACACCCCCAACGCCAACCGAGAAGCCTCCGCCCTCCTCGCGGCGCTCGCGTCACGGGGGCGGGGGGGGGGGGGGGCAGGGCGGCGATGGCGGTGTCGGTAGCCGCGGCCGCGAGCACCTGCCGACGATGGCCACGCGTGTGTGTGCTGGGACGGCACAGCGGAGAGAGGGGGGCAAGACGCGAGGCTACCGGCGCGAATTGTTTGCACGTACGTAGGGCCAGGCACGCGCGCAATTCCACTTGCCAGAGGTGTGAACGCGTGCCCGCAAAGTCTGGTAACCAATGGGGGACAGAAAGTAGGGTGTTTCACAGATCCAGAATCGCCACCCAGGGAGAGGCCATTCTACGATGCCACCGCGAGGCAAATAGTAAGTTGAAACGAAAATACAAAATCACTTCGATGAAATCCAAGCGATGCGGCGGGACCGCCGGAGTCGCGTCTGCGCCGACCTACCTGTGGCCATCACAGTTCCGCCACACAGGTGATTTTCTGCCCATCACTCGCAGCCAGCTGGGGCCATCTGGTGCTGATCCGTGATCGCGCCAGCGTTCGCGGGCACGAGCGGAGTCCGCCCACGCCGGTCGCCCATCCCGCACAGGTCAAACCATCCCGCCTTTGTTCCTGCCGCCCCAGCCGCCCCTCCCCCTCGCCCCCCCCACCCCCCCCCATCCCCTATACGCCACTGCCATCCCAACCGGGGATGGCGCGGCGCACGCGCAGGAGAGACATGTCGACTTTGCGCCAACGGGTTCTTCTCTTTTCCCTGCTGGCTCGCTGCGCTGGAGGTGGGCGCCGTCGACAAGGGAGACCTCCTGCCTGGGGTGCGCAGTTGACCAGGGTACAGAGGTGTGATTTTAATCATTTTCTCCGCAGGATAAATGTGATTTAAATCAACCCTTGATTCTAAATCATATAGAGCGATTTTTATGAATTAAACAATTGCCTCCCGATTTTAATTGCAAGAAAGTGATTTTTATTGCCTGCAGTACCTGGTAACTGGACTAGCACGACTCCAGAGCTCGCCTGATCATTGACGTGCCTCTCTGCGTGCACATCAACCTCAGGCAGAAGGCTCCTCCCCTACGCTGCGGCGAGCACTCGCTGGCGGGCCGCCCAGGCCTTTTCAACGGCCGCTCAGGGGCTACAGGCCCGCCAGCTAGGACAGGGCCCTTGGGTGGCGAGTTATCCCCCATGGCAGTCTGTGTCAGGACGGACAGAGGGGGGTGGTCATTGTGGCAGCACACCAAAGCACAAGCGCGGTGGTCCAAAGCAAGGGGGCTGGGTGTGTCACAAGCACTCTGAGTGAGCATTTACACCCCAAACGACAGGCCAAAGAACGCAAGGGGAGAGGCGCAACGGTCACGATCCCACTGGCAGGGTAGGGCACGTACCGTGGAGAAGCGCGCCAACCAGTGGAGGACAGAGAAGGTTGCTCATAGATTCGGGTGGACACGCAGCGCCTTGCCGTCGCCTAAGGGTGCTCATGCGTACGCGTGCGAGTGCCGGCCGTGTCGCCGATGCCTCGCGTCAGAGCCAAGTGCACGAGGCAGATCCCCACCACGAGTTCCAATCGTGCGCCATGCAGCTGTCATGGCAATTAAGTAGTCACTGACCTGAAAGAATGTGGGAAGTATTGCATTTCTGGGTATAGGGCATGAGATTTAAATCAGAACGCCCTCGATTTTAATGATTAAAATTCATTAAAATCAAGTTCATTTAAATCACGTTAAAATCACCGTGCATCTCTGCCAGGGTATCTCTGCATCTGGGCTGGGCTCTTCTCTGGGAGCGCGCTCCGCAACACCCAGCGTGCACGGCATCTGCAGCGTGACCGCGGCGGGGTACCGAAGTCCGACGCCTGGTTCCGTTGGGTCACGCAGAACGCGTCGGAGGAGCGTTTCTGTGGGCTTTTTCGTGTCAATAAAGCCACTTTCCACGCAATACAAAGCATTCTCCGTTCCCCATCTTGTGCCCCCAATTTTCGTCGTCGTGGTCGACGTCACCTGAGCTTGGAGGTGCAGCTGGCTATCGCGCTGTACCCCCTCGGACGCTGCGGAAACGCGTGCTCAGTCGAGGCCGTGGCGGACATGTTTGGCGTCTCAGGCGGGGCCGTGGTGAAGTGTACCCGGGTGCTGGGTGCGGTTGCCCCGCAGCACGTGAAGTGGGCCAACGCGCGACGTCGGGCCGAGCTGTCGGCGAGTGCGGCGAGCAAGTTTGGAATTGAGGGCTGCTTCGGCTAGGCTGATGGAACAACTTTCCTGCTCGCGCTCCAGCCGGCGTTCCAGCCATCGACCTACTATGACCACAAGCAAAGGTATAGCTTGAGCGGCCTCATCATCTGTGATTTGGACGCCTGCATCACCAACGTCGTTCTCGGCTGTACTGGTGCGGCCCCCGACACGTTTGTGCAGTCGCTGGCGTCGTGGCATCGCCGTCCAAATTTATTCTTTTCAGCGGGTCAATACCTGCATGGTGAGAAAGGGATGCTGTATTCGTGGAACCTGATTGGGCCGATTAAATAAGCAACCGGATATTGATGGACCTGAGCACCGAAACATCAACTACCAACTTGCTGTAGCACAATAGGGAACCGCTGCACGTCCACTCTCAGGGAACACTCACCAAGGGGGATCGGCACCAACGTGACCGGTAGGCCAAGGTTGCTGTCCTTGGAGCGCAAGCCACGGGACCAAGATGGGTGCCCCAATGGGAGGGGTTTGTTGTTCTACCTTGGCCGGCGGTGGATTTGCCGCCGGCCCCCACGTTATAAACCCTAGGAGACACTACTAACTACCCTCCACCCCAAGATGCAAGTCCCTCTGGTCATACGTAACTTATAGATACCGTGACCAATACGGACTCCCAAATTGAAAGTTAAGAGTTAGAAGTAGTCCCCCTATGTCAGGGTCACAATACGGTCATCCATATTGCTACACTTGCTCGATTGCGGTTGAAGTCGGAGCACACGATTGGCACTTTTTAGGGTCGATGGGGGTGCCTTGAGGAGCTGCGCATAGCGCTGTCAACGGACAAGCAGTTTTCCTTCGCATTGACGTGGGTCGTGGCATGCGTTGTGCACAACGCAAGTTGTGCACAACGTGTCCGTAGAGAGCGGCAACTGGTTCCCCCTACCGCCCTCTGCGGATCCTTTCCGGAATCCGCTGTGTCGCCAATGATGGGCGCTCGTGCTCGTCGGGATTAAGTGCTGGGAAAGGTTTGCGCTTTTGATGAGAGAAACAGGCATCTATAGTGAGAGCTTGTGATGCCAACACAAGTAACACAGTATCTCACGACGGCTCGGAATCCCCCATCGCAGCTCTCAGCAAATCGCGAAGCGTCTCGTTAACCGGCTGCTTCTCTATCGCGGTGGTAAACAACGCCACAAGTTTGGTCAGTTCAACCTCCGCGGCCTTGGGGCGTTTCGAATATTGTTTCTTGTCAAACCGGCGAGCCCCGTCGCCGAGTGACTCTGCTAGGGAGCTCATCATGTCCGCACCCCCCGGCATAGCCGCCTCGAGAGTGGCTTCCCGAACTGCGGCACGCCAAGACCTCTCGCTGGAGCCAGATGGGCTGATACCAGCGCCTCGCGCGGGAGTAATGGGGGCGCCAGAAGTTCCTGCCGTGCTGCCTTCGCCGGTGAGGGGCGCCGGCGGGATAGACCCATCCGTCGAACCTTCCTTGGCGTCGCCCCGCGCGCGATCGGGCGAGTCGCCAGGCCGGACGGGACGAACGCCCGATTGGCTTCCTTCTCGCCGGGGAGGCAATCAGCCAACCCGGTCGCATGGATACGGTCCCCGCAGTCCTTATCCCCTGAGCCCCACTCCCCTCTCGCGTCGCCGCCAGCGCCTCCACCCCCGCTGCTGCTCCTAACTGTCCCCGCGCTGCTGCGCCCCGCGCCGTTCCCAGGTGAGCTGTACGGTCCGTCATCGAGGAGGGAGCCGCCAAAAGGTGAAGAGACACGTTGCATACTGTAGCAATATGGTTGGCCGTATTGTAACCCTAATATTAGGGGGGCTACTTCTAACCCTTCACTTCCAATTTGATAGTTCGTACTGGTCACGGTATCTATAAGTTACGTATGACCAGAGGGACTTGCATCTTGGGGTGGAGGGTAGTTAGTAGTGTCTCCGAGGGTTTATAACGTGGGGGCCGGCGGCGAATCCACCGCCGGCCAAGGTAGAACAACAAACCCCTCCCATTTGGGCTCCCATCTTGGTCCCGTGGCTTGCGCTCCAAGGACAGCAACCTTGGCCTCCCGGTGACGTTGGTGCCGATCCCCCTTGGTGAGTGTTCCCTGAGAGTGGACGTGCGACGGATCCCTATTGTGCTACATTGGTGGAGCAGCAGGGGACGGGTTTCCGTCACCCTTGTGGTGACGCCGTCTTCGGCCCTGGCACACGGATAGGGATCCGGTCCTTTTCTTGTACTCGTGGTGTTGCGACCTGATCGATTGTGTTGAGTTTTTACCTGTGACGGTGATCTACTGTTACTCTCCCCAATCTACTCCCTTGCTCTCTTATTCGTGGTGATTGTTACGTCGGTCGACTGACTGTGACGATGTCTACCCAAGAGACGGGGAACGTTCAAGATGACGGATCGGCGTCGACGCCGACCCCGGAGGTGACTACGGGAACTGGGATCGGGAACCCGATCGACAACATTGAGACGCCAATGCTTTCCGGTGCCGGATCGACGTTTGGCACGGCTCGGACGGCAGGAGGCGGGGGCCCGCCTCAACTGTCGTCGACCGACCTCACTCCGTCGCCTCCTTCACCCGGGGATTCCCTGATGGCATCATTGGCCCGCATCGAGGCCCGGTTTTCCGGACTCGACGCTCGCCAGGAGCGGACGGAGGACGCGATGGCAGTGTTGATGTCAACACGCCACACGACGGGACCCCGTCGTGTTCCTCCCACACCAGTACGGTTCGAACCGGCCGGACTACTTTCGGAGTCCACCAGGGTCAACCCCGGTGTTGCTACTCCTGGACAACCCCCGGACACAATGGGGTATGGTTCCGACTCGTCGGCTGAGTTGGAACGTAGCCACACGGAGCGATACGCTCGGAGCACCCGAAGCGGACTCCACGGACACGACCCGGCGGATACTTACGCCGGTGGAGAGTCGGTTATTGGGGGAGGGGGTACCCTCTCACAGTACCCCCACGACGAAGGAGGCCAGGCAACTCGGGTTCCCGAGGTGCCGACGCCTGAAGTACCATCTTCAGTGGTGGAAGCTATGACCGCGCAGGTAACTGTGAGCCTACTGAAGCGGATGGAGTCCGATGAGTTTGCTCATCAATTGGCTAAGCGACTGGATATCCAGGACGCCGACACGGAGATCGTCAACGAAGTCTTCAGGTCGGTACTGACTCCCGAACGTTATCGTTTGGAAGACCGATCTACTACCGTATCGGAATCGATGCGTAATACGTCGCACCGAGCGATCCGCTCTATGCAGACCCTTATGAAGGGTGTCCCAATGTTCGGGGGCCCCAACGGACGCCCGTTGGCAGTCATCGGCTTCTTGACAAGCTTCAAGGCAGCCGCAGACAAGGCGCTCGTCAACGAGGGGCTGGCCCTGGAGATCCTCCCTTTCTTTGTTGATGAACGGGTGCGAGGCATTCTTCGCCAGGCATCCCCGATGCCGGGAATGAGGGTCGCGGCCACCCCCATGGATTACCGTGGGATCCTCAAGGAGCTGCTGAGCAGTTACCTCAGTGAGGACAAGTGCGAGGACCACTACCGGGCCCTGCGCACTGCCACCGCCCAGAGCTGGGAGGATGAGGAGATGTTTGGACGCCGGATCCAAGAGCTCGACTACGAGCTGGGGAAGCTCCTCGGAGAAGGGGAGCTACGGGCCATCCTGTTCGCAGGAGTACCCAACTACGTGCGGATATCCGCTCGGGGAGCCAATACGGCACGGACCAACTTCAGTCGACTGATGCATATGTGCAAGTCCCTAGGGGACGCCTACCGGGTTCTACACCCGGAGTGTGCCTTGGCCCCGAAGCCCAAGGGTGAGGGAGGCAAGCCCAGTCTTACCCCGGTACCGAGGCCAGAGAAGGTGGAACGTAAGGCCGCACCAGTACTGGAGGCGACCGAACATCCCCCTATTGGTGAGGATGAACCTCTAGTCGACCAACAGGGCCACCTGTTGCTACCGGCGACGCCGGTGATTGATGAGCATGGTACGGTAGCGTACATCGCCCCGGCTGGAACCCAGTTCCAGGTCAACGAAGGAGCGGGACGGCGCGTCCCGTATGTGCGGACGACGGGGTATGCCCCGGTTACGGGTAACCCCCACCAGCCCCTGCCTACATGGGCAGTACGTACGGAGGCACCTCCGCAGATTGCGGGCCGACCCAACCGGTTGGGGGAGTCCATGTTCCGGTTGACCCAAGGACCCAAGGCCTACCAGGGAGCAGGCACTCCGGCGCCCGAGAGAGGCAACCGCAGCTACGGGGCTACCCCGATGCGAACTCAAGGAGGGACCGGCACGTCCGGATGTATGTTGTGTGGGGATCCCCAGCACTGGGTGTCTTCCTGCCCACTCATCCCCGAGGAGTCTCGGCGGGCAGCGGCGCACCGCAAGGCATCCACCGGGGGGTATCCCGCCAGAGCACCCGGACCCGCACCGGGTAGGCAGCCAGCTCCAGGTGGAGTACTGGCCGTCGAGGAGGCACCGCCTCAGCCGGATGTCCCGGCGGACAGCACCCTACCAAGGGCGGGAAACGAGTAAGAGGAAGGATGACCGGGGGGCGCTGGGGTAACCCAAGCAAGCCACCCCGGAGTACCGCGGGGAAAGCCCCGCGGAGAGCGCGGTTGAGCCGACGCCGCATCAACCCCCGGGTACACCTTCCGGCCCCGACGACACGGCGTCAGGGGATTGATGACCAACCACCAAGGTTGGGAGGAGAGGACGGGAAGCCCCGTCACATGGAACCAGACAAGGGCCCTGTTCAGGATGCCCGAGCTACACCGGATATCGGTGTAGGCCACGTGCTGTTTACCTTGGAGAACTTCAAGGTATCAGCCACACTGGGGGTTGACCCCCAGTCGACACGATCGTACTACCCTGTACTGGATACAGGGGCTGGACCCAACCTTATCCGGAAGGATACCCTCCCGGACAAGTGGCTTCCGCGAGTCAGAGTGACTCGGGGACCCACCATCAAGGACGCGAATGGTCGCCTCATTCGTACGACCGCAGCGATGTCGCTGCGGGTTACCATCGGGGAACTCACCACGGAAGTCGACTTCCTGGTGTGTGAGACCCTATCGGTGCCCTGCATACTGGGGTGCACCTTCATCAACGTTCAAGTTGATGCAATCCGGCCAGGCCGGAGGACCGTCGAGCTTCAAGAAGCCGACGGGACGAAGCGAGGACACACGGCTATCGTCAGGGACCTGACGCTACAAGGGAGCCACGTTAACGTGGCTGAGGTGTACGCAAGTGTCGAGCCGAAGACACTTTGGTTGGCCAAGCGAACTCGCTTTGAGCCGTTGTCGGAGACAGTCCTCCCGGCTAACTGTGACCTCGCAGGCATCTGCAGAGTCAAGTCCAACTTGCGGACGTACAAGCGCCATGGGTTGACCATGGCCAACGGTCTCATAGACCTCCCATCAGGAGGGTCGTCCCTCCTAGTGATGGCGAACGATCGCCGTAAGGCAGTCACCCTCCCGAAGGGAACTATCTTCGGGATTGCCGAGCTCTACGAAGGAGATATCCTTACCCCTGACAAGGAAGGTCAAGTGGACCCACTTGAGGTGCTGGCGGTCGCCGAGACCACCGAGCGACAGCAACCCGATGACGGGAAGCCTAGTCGACCATCATTACCGGCGGATATTCCGCCGAAGGACCAAGAAGCATTGAAGGCACTGGCCGGGGCTGACCTCGACCACCTTCCCCCTTCCGTAGCCGAAGGGGTACGACGGATGTTAAGAAAGCATGACGTCATGTGGACAGGCGGAGCCCTGGGTACCATTGGGGCAACCCAACATCGTATTGACCTGGTACCAGGCGCACGCCCCGCCCGGTCACAACCGCACCGAGCGGGACCTATGCAACGAGAGATCGTTGATGGAGAAGTGAAGAGGATGAGTGAAGCGAATGTGATACGACCTTCGATGTCGGAGTGGGGTGCCCCAGTGGTTATCGTACCGAAGAACGATCAAACCCCTCGGTTTTGCATCGATTATCGACGCCTCAACTTGGTTACCAAGAAGGACTCCTACTCTTTACCAAGGATGGATGAATGCATCGACTCCCTGGGGGAAGCTACGGTGTTTACCACCATCGACTGCAATGCTGGATACTGGCAGATCCCGGTGGCGGACGAGGATATCCCCAAGACGGCATTCGTCTGTCACAGTGGAGTGTACGAGTTCCTAAGGATGCCCTTCGGATTGTCCAACGCCCCCGCTACATTCCAGCGGGCTATCGACATTATACTGTCGGGGGTGAAGAGGCGTAACTGCCTAGTGTACCTCGATGACGTCATCGTCTTCTCGCGTAACATGGATGACCATGTGCAACATGTTGACGAGGTACTCACCCTCTTGAGGAACGCCGGGGTAACCCTGCGTCTGAAGAAGTGCGCCTTCTTCCAACAGACGGTCGAGTATCTGGGCCACCAGATAACCCCTGGTAAACTAGGGGTACTCGAAGCCAATACCCGGGCACTCCGGGATGCCCGGTTCCCTAACACCCAGACGCAGCTCAAGAGCTTCCTGGGAATGTGCAATGTATACCGACGGTTCGTCAAGGACTTCGCTCGGATAGCTAAACCGTTAACGGTTCTTACGAGCAGTACCCTGCCCAAGGTACTCCAACCCCCTTCGCCTAGCGAAGAGGAGGCATTCGAGTCGCTGAAGCGAGCCCTACTATCCCCACCCGTCCTTGCGTTACCGCACCGACGGGGTACCCTCGTCATCGATGTCGATGCGTGCGACACCCAAGTGGGATGCACCCTGCTACAGGGGGAGACGTTGATCGGTACCGATAACGTTATCCCGGACCTACGTCCGGTAGGATACTTCAGCCGGACACTCAACCCGGCTGAGCGTAATTATAGTGCCACCGAGCGTGAATGCCTCGGAGTTATATGGGCAGTGCAACTGCTCCGTCCATACCTGGAGGGCTCCAGGCTCATCGTGAGGTCCGACCACGAACCCCTACGATGGCTCCTCAACCTTGGTGACAAGGATTCCGATAGCCATGGGAGGCTAGCCCGATGTGTGGCAAAAACCACTAGCACACACGGCACCCAAGTTGGGGCGGTGTGCTAGGGCTGCCTCCCGTGTCGGGGGAACCGGAAGAAGTGCAATTCGCACACACTCTGTCCCTGTTGTGGGGCAAACCCCCCACGGACAAAAAAGAGGATGGTGTGTGGTCCAACAGTTTCTTGGTCGGGACGGGGACGCAGGGCCAAGCCCCGCTGTCCCTCCCCTTATCCCCCCAGGGTCCACTCAGAATCTCGCCACTCAGAATCTCCCACCCCAGCACCTGCCCACCGGGCCACACGAAAATTCAAGACGATAAATGCAGAAAACCCTCAAATCCAAGTTGGATTTACTACTAAGCTAACTATCCCAAACTTAGGGAATATGGACCCAAATGCAGGGGGAGGAACGGATCAGGCTAGTGGCCTGCCGCCCCTTGCATGGCACGTGTTGCCCCCCCTACCTGGGGGGTCAATACTGCCACACTCCACTCTCCTCAGTTCCGACCGACCCGGTCGGCCCTGTGAGGGGGTGCGTAAACGCACGTCTCGGCGTTGGGGGCGCGACTTGCTGTCCCCCATCGAGTACGTAACACGGATGTGGAGGCGGTCACGTTGACCGCTCCTCTCCTCAAGCTTGCCCACTCGGCAGCTTGCTCTCCTCAGTTCACACTCCACCATCACCACCACCTCCCCCTCACCTTCCACTGGGCCGCCCCACGCTGGGGAGGCCACCCGTATACCCACGATCCGAGTCCCCCTCAACTCGAGGCGGGTCTCGTTCTGCGATAGCCAGAGCGTCTCTCCCCAACTTGGGGAGAGCCATGGCGACTCCGGGAGTGGAGACGGACTCTCTTGACGAGCGCATGGAGGACACCTCCTACGGTGCAGCACCCGCCGGGACTTCCGGCGGGGGCTCCGCGATCGCTCCGGGGGACGGGACTCCCACGTCGCCCGGCTTTGGGTTGACGGCGGGGTCTCCCCCGGAGGCGGGACAAGTTGTCCCGCGTGAGGCCTTGGGGCGGTGGTTTTACCCCGCTTGGCCTCTCTATGAGGAGGGACTGACTGTTCTTCGCTGTGGCCGACTAGGCGCAGCGATGGGCCGGGTATGGGACCGCCTACGGGAGAAGTATCCCCGTAGGGTCGGGTTCCCTGCCGGCTTCAGGACGGACCAGTTTGCCTTCCTGGACGATGAGGAGGTTGAGGACGTTCAGCGTGCCAAGGCCATGGTGGACCGCGGGGGAACTATCCCGGGTCCCGGCGACTTGCCGACCTTCACGTGGGACGCTGTGGCAACTCGCCCACCGTACCTCCACGAGGCCGATCCGCAGACTCATCACTTTGATGTGCGGATGGAGAAAGACTTCCGGCGAGGTCCCTACTTGGTGACCTCGGCTCAACTTGAGTTTCCTCAACAGTCTGCTGCCAGTAAGGAGCAGTACTATCCGAAGAAGCCCGAGTGGTGGCCTCAAGTTGAGGTCCCCTACGGGTTCCCGGCGTTGTTGCCACGGTTGCTTGACCACTTCGGCTCCGTCATGTTGACGGCTGCCCCTGATCACCTGGTGTGGGCCATGTTGGCCACCCAGTGGCTCCTCGAGGTCATGTCGACCTGGGTGTCCTGTGTTCAGCGGCGGGGGATGCTCTGGCATCTCCCCCTCCGGCTCCTCCAAGGTTTGGAACAGCTCACCCCTCAGCTAGTTGCTGAGGGGTGCTCATCAGGACAACTCACTCTACTTGAGGAGATGCTCCGCCTCCACAAGTTTATCGAGTGGGAGAGCATCGAGCACAAGTTGCGCCGCCCCACTCGTGGGCCCAAGGACGATGGCGCACTTCGCCAGTTCGTATGGGTCGCTCGTGAACTTCATGACGGCCGTGTGGTCCTACGAGAGGGGTTGGGCATCGGGGACTACCCGTATGCCCCGGGGGTGGATCGCCACACTGCGCCACCCCCGGACAAGTCCATAGTTATGGCCGTGCCGTCCTATGATGACCATATGACTCAACCCACTGCGGGGGTCCCAAGTCGGGGTCGCAGTTACACCCGGGTACCGCCAATTCGGCGGGCCCCTCCGCTTCCTCCTGTTCCTTTCCAACCTCACGGGAACATCCCGATCAGCGTGGCCGTGGAGTCTTCCACCCCGGTGTCCCCAAACTTGGGGGCCACCCTCCTGACGGTATACCCCAAGTTGGTGTTACCGCCCACGCCTCTAACCTCAGAGATGATGATCACCACGTTGGTGCGCACCATTTCCTGGTTGGCCGCGTCGACCGCAACCCTACAGAGTTCCGAGACTCCTCAACTTGAGGAGCGCGTTCGTACTGCAGTGGCGACCGCGAGTTGCGAGTCGGTGGCGGAGTTTATGACAGCCGAGTTGGCTCGCATTGGGGCTATTATGCCCCAGCCAGCCCCACTTGGGCGTGGCAAACGTCGCGCGAGCCGGGCATACTCGCCTCCTCGCCGTCGTCGCCGACACTCGCGGCGCTCTCCTTCCGTATCGGAAGACGAGCTGTCTTACTCCGTTTCGGAGTCCTCTATCCCGTCGGAGACGGAGTCTGTCCAGCGTCTGCGTCGCAAACTTGCGCGCAAGACCAGGCAGAAGAGTGGCCACGGTCGGCGCCACTTGCGCGACCGTGAGGGGCGCGACGGTTCCGACTTGGAGCCGCCGCCCCCTCCAACGAGTGCAGACCGTTATCGGCGTGGGTCTCGCCGCTCGCCTCCACGTGAGGGCGAGGGCCGTGGAGTGGGAGAGTCTAGCATGCGTGCCTAGTTGGCAGCTGCCTTTGTTGTGAGAGTGTGAGGGTTAGGGCTGTAGTTAAAAGCCACTCTGCGTACCACTTCGACTTGAAGCACTCTCTTGGCACTGTTGCTCGGCCTTCCCTCACGTTGAGGGAGGGCTGTTAGGGTCTATCTCATTCCGGGCACAGTACGCCCGGACCTTCTCAGCGGGAAGGTCCTCCACATACTCCCACGTATCATCCTTGGCTTTGCAGCCAAACCAACGCACCCTCAACATGAGGCGGTCAGTGTCTTCATCCCATCCGTGGTCGATGAACTTATCGAACACGTACTCCTGCGGGCCCTGTTTGGCCGCAGGCAGTGAGGGGAGGCGCCACGCTTCCAAAGCACGCGCCCAAGCTGGGTCGCCTGCAGGCGGTGGTGCAACTTTGACCACGTCCTGTCCGTTCACTGTGCGGACCCCATCGTCACTTTCGATGGTGAAGCGCCGCCCATCAGTACGAAGGACCTGGTACGGTCCCTTCGTCTGGAATACCAGCTTACCCCCAGTTGGGGTGTGCGAGTGTACCAGCACCCAGTCACCCTGCTCGGGGACATGTTTAGCATTGCGCATCTTTTTGTCAAAGGTACGCTTGTAGCGCTTTTGTGCTTTGTCCATCTCAGCCCTGACTTTAGGGATGAGGTTTTCAAGCCTAGCGGCGAACTCCGCCTTACTCTCAGTAGGAGTAGGCGTACTGCCACCATCCTCCCTAGTTGGGAGCGACCGCCGCACGGCAATAGACCGCACGCGACGGGGGGTCACAAAAGCGAGGGGTACTTCCCCTGTAGATGAGTGAACCTGCGAATTGTAGGCAGCAGTAAGGATAGAAATGTATTGGTCCCACGTCTTCACGTGCTCACTCACATAGTGGCGCAGCTGCCTAACAATAGTTTTGTTGAAGCGCTCCACCTGCCCATTAGTTTGTGGGTGGTAGGGGGTGGCATAGTTTGCCTTAACCCCCAACATATCCAGCACTCCCTGAAACAGTACAGACGCAAATTGCGGTCCATTGTCCGATAGTGTACTATCTGGGATGCCATACGCGGCAACCCAGTGATCTAGGAAGGCTGACACGACCGACATGGCCGTGATCTCTGCCAGTGGGATCGCTCGCGTAAGTTTCGTGAAGCGGTCACAGATGACCAGGAGGTACTGGTTGCCCTCCTCGGTCACGGGCAGTGGCCCAAGGATATCCATCGCCAACGCGGCGATGGGCTCCTTGGCCGGGAACAATAGCATAGCCGTAGTAGGCCGCCGTTCCATCAGACGATTCTGTGCACAACTTGTGCAGGCAGCCACCCAACTGTAGATGTCCACCACCATGGACGGCCAGTAGTACCTGGTCCTCAGGGTCTCGTACAGTTTACTAGACCCCAGGTGACCACCCGTGGGAGCGTTGTGCTCCCTCTCAAGGATACTGTCCTTGAGGGATGCGGGGACGACAAGTTGTTCGGTCCCTTGGAATACCCCCCTCCTCATGAGGAGGCCATCGTCTCCCAGAAAGAAACGCGTCTCTACCACTCTATCCAGTATATCTCTCTGCGACTTGCAGAAGGGATCCTCGGCCTGGGCCTTCACCACCTCGTCCAGGGACAGGGGCAAGTACTTCTTGTTCCCTGGCGCCTCGGGGTTCAACGCCTGACCCGAGCGCGTGACTACCCCCACGATGGGGATGTCCTCATCGACTGGGTTAGTGTCCAGCCCCTCTGTAGGTACCCGAGAGAGGCCGTCGGCAAGGGCATGTTGCCTGCCAGGTCGGTATTCAATGTCAAAGTTGAAGGGTGCCAGTCGCACCCTCCACCGGTTGAGACGAGTGTTCGTACAGTCCGTCTTAAAGATGAACTGCAACGCGCGGTGGTCACAGCGGATGAGGAACTTCTCACCCTCCAGGTAGTGACGAAGTGACGTCACCGCCCACACCACTGCGAGTCCTTCCAACTCGGTGACTCCGTAGTTCTTCTCGGCCGAGTTTAGCCCCTTACTAAAGTATCCCACCGGCAAGTACTCCTTGTCCCGCTGCTGCTGAAGCAACACACAACCAAGTTGGTCGTAGCTAGCGTCCACATCCAGGATGTAGTGGCCTCCCAACCTGGGAATAGCCAAGATGGGGGGGCTTCAGCAGAAGGTCCCGAAGAGTCTCAAAGGATTCCTGCTCCACCCGACTTGGGGGAGGTAGGTTCTTCGGTAGCGTTGAGCTCACTAACTCATTCAACGGCTTCGCCACCTTGGCGAAGCCCTTGGTGAAACGTCGGTACACGTTACACATCCCGAGGAAGCTCCTCATCTGGGTCTGGGTCCGGGGGTACTGAGCCTTACGAATGGCCCTCAAGTTCTTCTCGTTAACACTGAGACGCCCCGGATGGACAACATGTCCCAAGTACTCCACCTCTTGAGTAAAGAGGTGGCACTTACTCGCCTTCAGTGACACACCGGCGTCAGCAGGTAGCTTGAACACCTGGCCAAGATGGCCGATGTGTTCCTCCGGACTTCGGGAGAACACAATGATATCGTCTAGGTACACAAGACAGATCTGCCACCGTACTCCGGCCAGAATCATGTCCATAGCGCGCTGGAAAGTTGCCGGCGCGTTACACAGACCAAACGGTAGACGCTTGCACTGGTAGGTCTCACATTGACAGGTAAAGGTAGTTGTATGCCTGTCCTCCGGGGCAATGGGAATATGCCAGTACCCCGCGTTACAGTCCAGGGTAGAGAACACGTTTGCCTCCCCCAGAGAGTCCAGACAGTCATCCATCCTAGGTAGAGGATAACTGTCCTTCACCGTGCTCTCGTTGAGCTTACGGTAGTCGATACAAAACCGGGGGGTCCCATCAACTTTGGGGACGATAACCACCGGACTCGCCCACTCGGCGTTGCTGGCCTCGATCACATCGAGGGCCTCCATGCGAGCAACTTTCTCCTTAACGAGGGCCCTTGAACGAGGTCCTCCCCTATACGGTTGTTGGCGTATAGGGGGTGCACCGGGCTTCAACTCGATCCGGTGTTGGGTGGCTCTCATGAGTCCCAATTGACCATCCCACAACTTGTGATATTGGTCCAAGAGGCGTTCAACTTGAACCCTCAACCTGGGGGGGACACCCTCCATGTTCACATGGGGTCGAGGAGAGGCGGCCGACTTGGCTTGATGCTTCTCCTTTCCGGACTTCGGGTCGCTACTTGCGCCCACGTTGAGGGTGACCGCTACTACCGGTCCCTCGTGTTGGTCGATATAGCCGAACTTGGCTCCCGACTTGAAGTACTTCGGCGTCGGGCTCAGGTTCATCACCTGGATCCTCCACGGGACTCCGGCTTTGGAGTCCATCGTGCCAAGGGCAACATGCACTTGGTGCTTGCGAGCAAGACGGGGGTGAGGGTGCACCATCCCGTTCCCCGTAAAATCAGTTACAACATCAACGTGCGCCACCGAGTTGGGGGGCAACGTGACTTTGCGGGCTAGACGCAGGGTAGCAGTAAACCCTTCCCTCACAGAGCAAACAGGCTTCGACTGTGAGACTGTCACAGGAGCCACAGACTTTCCCTTACCAAGGATGGGGATAGTCTCCCCATTCATCAACTTGACCCAGTACTCAGGGCCACAAATCAAAGGCACTTGTGTAACAACATAAGGGGTACCCAGAAGCAGGGGTACCGATATATTCTCAACTACGCCATAGGTCACGTCGACCTCATGGGATCCCAACCTAGTTGGTAGGGTCACGGCACCAACGATGGGAAGTACCCCACCATTGATGTCAATCATATGGTCAGCTTTGGACCTCCAGCGTTGGAGCTTCACCTCCTTTGGTAATAGCGACTTGCGTATCAAGGAGGCTCCTGACCCGGTATCGAGTACGATACGGGTACAGCATGCACGGCCGGGGGCAAGTTGCACCCGTCCAGCCACCTGGAAGTTCTCACCCGTCAGCACCGCGATGACCCGACGTGGGTTTACGTTCTTGGGGAGTCCTACCCGAGGTGGGCGGACTCCCTTAGGTCGCCGCAGTATCCGGCACGGTTGGTTCGTCCTCCTGGCCCACTTGGCCGAGGCTGCCGTTGTGAGCTTCGGACGACCAGCCCCAACGGTCATTCGTTTCCCGCCGACTTGGCGTCCGAATCTGAGGGCGGGGAGGAAGACGACGAGTCCGAGGACGACGTGTCCGCCTCCTCCGCCGACGGTGTGGCGACCGCAACGACCGGTCGAGACCCACCCTCGCGGCGTGAACGTACTTCGTTCGTAGCCGACTTCTTACTCGCATTCCTTACAAGTTGTTGGATGCGTTTACTCAACTTGGGGCAATCATATGCCCAGTGACCATCGGAGTTGCAGTTCCAACACCGATAGTCCGTTCCGGGAGGGGTCTTCCCAACTGGGGAAGACGAAGGGATACCCTGGGAGGTTCCCACGGCAGCTACCACCCTCTCCTTGCGGATTCGGCGTGCCTCTCTCAACTCTCTGGCCTGGCGCGCCTCCTCCCGTTCCTTGGCCAACTCGGCCTGACGCTCCTGGCGTTGTTCCTCCCGCAACTTGCGGTAGGCCTCGCCTCTGCGATAGGCGAACCTGGCCAACTCGGCCAGGGTCGCCCGGGCAGTGTTATGCTCCCGGGTCTCCATCCGGACTGACCAATGGAGTCCCTCCACAAACCGACTCTTCACCACAGCTTGTGGATGAAGAAACCCACAAAGATTGTTGAGCTTACGGACTCGCTCCGCAAAGGACAACTCGTCCTCCGCCTCTTCCTGATGGGCTTGCGTAAACTCCTTGACTTGAGAAGCCAACGCTGCCTCATCAACCATGGCTCTCAACAACCAGTTGACGAGCTCCAAGTAGGACGTCACCTCCCCAGCGCCTCCACTTGAGGAGCTGGGCATGACGGACATAAGTTCTGTCCGTAGGTCGCCCTTCGTAGACTCCTGTAGCATGTAAAAAGCCATGCCTTCACTTATGGCATTGTCGTCACAGGCTTTTGTGAAACGACGTAGGAACTCAAAGACACGGAGGGGGGGAGTTCCGTCCCACTCCGCTTTGTGCCCAAAAGAATGAAGTGCATTCTTCTTGGCACGGCCCATGGCTCGGGCCTGGTCAGGACCATACGCCACCGACTTGTTGTGGAGGGCGTAGGTCTCACAGTCAAAGATCCTCTGGTAGACCGGGTTGGCTACCTGGATCTTGGGCGGCACCTGACGTTGAGGGAACAGCTGCTGTGGCACTGGGGTAAGTTCACTCTCAGTGCCTGTAGTCCGGCGCGGCGCGCTTGGTGCAGCCGCCGGCGTTTCCGGGGGGAACTCCCCCGTGAAGGGCGTACGCCCCACCGAGTATGGTGTGGCTCCCTCGTTGGGAGTCACAGGTGTCGCCCCCAGTTCGGGGCGGCCAGAGATAGGCGTAAGGGGGGATTCCCCCTGCGCCTGCGGGCTCGAAAGCCCCAATCCGGTTTGGACATTAAGGCCATCTGGCAAACTCGCCACAATCTGATTCAGAATAGTATTCGTCATCGTGACCACCAGGTTCGGCAAAGTCTGCCGCAACACATTGGTCGCCTCCCGATGGCCAGTCTCCGCGAGGAGTGGATTGACGACTCCAGTTGAGTCTCGGTCCGCCTCCGGGAGTCCACCTGAGGGGTAACCACGTTCCTCAGGGGTCTCAACCGGGGGCATGGGCGCGAGCCCATCGCCGACCAACGGAGGTCCACCGTCCTCCGAAAGCCTAGTTGGCGACGACTCCAAGCCAAAGTTGGCTCCAACCCGAGTGGAACCCGCGGGGACAGTCCTCACCCCTTGGGACGTTCCCGTTGAGTATACCACACGGTGGCCAGACTTCGGCCCACCCACATCAGAAGTGTCACCCGAGTGAACTCCCGAGTGAGTCGGGGTGGCCTGTTGCCCGCCCGTACTTCCAGTCCTGCTGGCTTGAGGGACCTCTAGTCCCTCTGCGACCCCAGGTAAACCCACCTGTGTCTCACCAGTACTCAAAGGCACTGAAGTACGTGCGTCACCCGTGTACTCCCCGGACGACGGGGGGTCCGAGCTAGCCATGTTGGCTGACGATCCGTATGACACGGTCCAAGACCACCGTTCCTCTGAGACAGAGGGCCCCCTACACCCGGGTGCACCCGGAGGTAAAGTTTACCTCTGTCCCCTGCTGCTCCACCAAATGTGGCAAAAACCACTAGCACACACGGCACCCAAGTTGGGGCGGTGTGCTAGGGCTGCCTCCCGTGTCGGGGGAACCGGAAGAAGTGCAAGTCGCACACACTCTGTCCCTGTTGTGGGGCAAACCCCCCACGGACAAAAAAGAGGATGGTGTGTGGTCCAACAGTTTCTTGGTCGGGACGGGGACGCAGGGCCAAGCCCCGCTGTCCCTCCCCTTATCCCCCCAGGGTCCACTCAGAATCTCGCCACTCGGAATCTCCCACCCCAGCACCTGCCCACCGGGCCACACGAAAATTCAAGACGATAAATGCAGAAAACCCTCAAATCCAAGTTGGATTTACTACTAAGCTAACTATCCCAAACTTAGGGAATATGGACCCAAATGCAGGGGGAGGAACGGATCAGGCTAGTGGCCTGCCGCCCCTTGCATGGCACGTGTTGCCCCCCCTACCTGGGGGGTCAATACTGCCACACGATGGAGGCTAAAAATGGCCGAGCACGACTACCGTACCGTGTATAAGGCTGGGTCAACCCACCATCTCGGAGACGCATTGTCTCGACTCGACACCCCGAGCGGGGATACCCGCCCGGTGGACGAGGACATCCTGGTGGTACCGGTCTGCATGGTGGGTAACGCTACCCAAGGTATGGTTGACCATACCATGGCACACCGAGCATGCCCACTGACCCTCGCGGACTTCGGCGAGGCACAAGCCAATGACGACGACTGTAGACGTCATCGCGCTAACCTCCTGGCCGGTACGGCCGGCATCTTCTCCGAGAACGAAGACGGACTCATATACCGGCGGGCACCCGCCGATGGACGACATCAAGTCGTGGTTCCCGTGTCCTTACGGCAAGCCGTCATGGAACGAGAACACGAGAACCCCACAGCCGGACACCCGGGGGGTTCACGTATGTTCGCAGCAATGCGAAGGTTCTTCTACTGGCCAGCAATGGCCGTCGACGTGGTCGACCACGTAAGGGGATGCCACCCCTGTGCGCGTAACCGCATGAGTCTACATAGGCAGGCGTCTGCCATGAAGCTATTCCCACCCGATGGGCCCAACGAGCAAGTCGCTATCGACATACTCGGGCCACTTCCGGTAACGGAAGAAGGGAACAGGTACATCCTGGTCATGTCTGACCGCTTCACTAAGCTGTCACGAGCGGCAGCCATCCCGAATGATACGGCATACACCATCATGAACGCAGTGGTTGACCACTGGATCAGTGCATATGGAGTCATGAAGCAACTCCTCTCCGACAACGGAGCAAACCTTACGTCAGCATTCTGCACTAAGGTCCAGGGCATGTTCGGCATCGAACCACGTCGGGCATCCGACTACCACCCGCAAACCAACGGGCAGGTGGAGCGGTTCAACCGCACCATCGTCAAGATGCTACAGTGCTACGTGGCCGAGCACACGAACACTTGGGACAGGCTTCTGTCCGTACTCACCCTGGCATACAATGCCAGGCCACATCGGAGCACAAACATCGCTCCGCTGGAGTGGGTCATGCCACTAGGCGTCGGTAACCTGAGGCTGCCACCAGGCAGGTGCACTCGGTATGATACACCGAAAGGCCGACCGGCCGAACGTATCCACCTAGCTTGGTTGGCCAAGCTATCGTGGATGATTCCTAAGCTGAAGGGTGCCCTTGACAGAACACAACTTCGATATAAGAAGAACTCCGACGCCCGGTTACGGGTGCGCAACGCAACCCTGATGACAGGTGACTGGGTCTACATCAGACACCAGAAGTTCCGGGGGAACAAGCTCATGCAACCGGTCAAGGGACCGTACCAGATCCTCCACAGAGATGACCACTCTGTTATCTTACACTCCGATACGGAGATCCAACGCATCAGTGTGAATGATGTCACACCTGCTCCGAAGCCGGAACAGCCTCAGCCGGTACCGGCTGGGTTGCTACATGAAGCTCTTACAACCCACCGGTCGGATGACCCGGTGGGACCGGATGGGATTCCATACCAAGTAGAGAGCGTGGTCGGACACACCGACCCGAACCTACCAGGACCCTGGTACGTGAAGGTTACGTGGGTCGGATACGACTCACCCACCTGGGAACAGGCGGCGAATATACCCCGCCAACTCCTCATGCCTTACATGAGGCGACGACGCCTACTGTAACAACCCAACCGACACCGACTTCGGCTGTTGGGGGGTGAGGCTTATACCTACTAAGTAGGGTGTGACATGGTTACGGCAGACTTAGGTTTCTAAGTCAAGTCATTCTTAGGTTTCTAAGTCGAACCAAGCTTAGGCAACTAAGTAGAGTCAAGCTTAGGTAACTAAGTAAAACCTGAACCTTAATAAGTTAACTTAAAGGTAAAGGCTACCTTCGATAATATCGAAGTAACTAGGGGGCTTACACGGGAGGATGACCTCCCCTAGCCAAGACACAAAGTGAGGGAGGATGACCTCCCCAAGCATGAACCAACCGGAAGAAGTTGGGCGGGAGGCAAGGCACCACTGAGCCAGAAGGGGTACTCCCCAGGGCAGCAAACAGAGGCAAGCAATGCCCCCAAAGGGGATGAGTTTATACTCACTACTACCCGGCCACCATAAGGGTCACCGGGGCCCTCTCCCGCACTAACAATAGCGCTCCTCAGTGGGTAGACCCACTGCCCGAGGGAGGCCACTCACGCGTAAGCGCGTATACCTCCGTGCTCCACCGGTCGGCAATCTCACGACGGTCAATCACCCGAGTTACCTCGGTGCATAGCTGGACGAGGGTGCTGCGGCCAGCCTCCACGTCCTCCAGAGCTTTCTGGAGGCGGTCCAGCACGCCACCGAAGCAACGCGCTGACCCAACTAGCGCAGCACCTGGGGGGATATCCCCCCAGCTAACAGAGAGACCCTCCCGCATTGCGCGGGCAACAAGGGCGTCAACGCCCTCATACCAGAGACGGGGACCCCCGTCTTGTATGACAGGGGCGGGAGCGGACACTGGCGCAGCCAGAGGAGCCAGAGGAGCCGACACGGCTACCACCGGAGCCGGTGGCACCTGATACGAGGCTCGGTAGGACCCTACCGAAGGGGCTCCACCGTAACCCCGGCGGGGCTCCGCCCGACGACGGGACACATCACGCTCCCCACCCGCAGAGCCCCACTCTCGGGGCCGACGGCCAACTGCCGCCGGTATCGGGTTACCGAACCACGGGGCAAGGACCTGAAGAGGGTCATGGATAACCATGGGAATACCCAGGTCAGGAACGGCCTCGGTGGACGCCCACCCATGGCAACTAGGCTCACCCGGCTGAGTACGCCGGATACGCAACGAGTGACGAGGCAAGGGGGTAGCCCCAGCCTGCGGGTCCCGGTACGGGGGAAGGGCCAACACCCCAACCCAGTTCACGGCATCGTGAACAGCCAGCAGGGCTTCGAACTCCCGGGCCAACCCGGTCTTGGCAGCTATCAGGTCCACGCCCAACTGCGCGATGTGCCGACGGACACCCGTCGGAAGATGAAACAGGCGCCCCTGCCGGCGGACGGACAGCAAGAAGGAGGACGCCTGCCCGAGGGTAACCTCAAGGGTGAAGGTACCCTGCAACGGGTGGACCGGCCGGGAGGCCAACACACTCCCGAAGTATCGGAGACAGGAGCCGGTGTCAAACCGGAAAGCAGGGGCGGGTTCCCTCCCCTCCTGCCATAGCGGCGGGCGCACGGGAGTGTATACCGGCGCACGACCGTTGCCGGTCTGCAACGCACACGTTATATCCGTGCGAAACGCATCCGCCATGACACCATGGCTACGTCGCCAGTTTGACGCCGACTTCAACCCCGCCATAGGCGGGTAGGGAGCCGTCAACGACAGATACGGGGATACCCCCGGGTAGTAATCAAAGTCGGGATACCGACCGGTACTGCCCACCGTCTCCCCAAACGCAACCGGCTCCGCCGCCGCCGCAATCCCCCGAGCACTAGCCGGGTAGTCAATCTCCCGCGGCAAAGCGGGAGCAATCAGGTCGCATACCCCGAAGGCGGGGTCGAGGTAGACCTCACCCCGTCCCACCCGAGTACGCCAGAGCTGCGCATGCCGGTCGTCCGGCTGACTCAGGATCCAATGGTGTTCCACTCGCACCGCGTTCGGCTGGTTGACCAGCCGCACCAACTCCCGCTCCCAACTCGGGTCCACCTTGACGCGCCGGGAGGACTCTCCAAGGGGATGGGGCAGGTGGAAGTCCACCCGCATCCGCCCATCGGACTCCATTGACTCTTGCACAGTCAGGCCTCGAACCCGAGCCACCAAGTCGAACATCGACATGGCGGGTTGACCCGCCGCCACGGCGACGCCGCCACCCAACGGGGCAACCCGGGCAGGACCAGGAAGAATAGGGGGCGCCGGGGGATGCCCCACCGGAAGAGGGGCCGGCGCCGGAGTCGCACGCGGCCGAGGAGGAACAAGAAGGACGGGCGCCCGCCCGGAGTAACTACCGGAGTCCACAGCCATTGGTGTAGACCCACCTTGACCACCAGACGCCCGCGGCACCGCGGGCAGAGCATCGCCGCCACCCGGACCCGACGTGGGTACCACGGGGGCAGCACGGGTAGACCCGCTACCCGCCGCAGCGGACACACCAACCGGGCGGGCACCCGCGCCGTCTTGACCCGCCGGGCTGGCCGGGGTGCCGCCACCACCATTCGCCACGCCGGCGACACCGTCTTGAGGTAGAGCCACGCCGGAACCGGCGACAGAAGCCATCCGGGCCGCCGGAGGAGAAGCGGTAGAAGCCACCGCTGCACGCGGTTGTCCGCCACCCGACGGAGCCGTCGTGCCGCTACACACGGACGACAACCCGCCCGGCGCGCCGTCCGGGGCCACACGAACGGTCACCCGGTCGTCCTCGTCCTCCGACGAGCTCGCTAGGAAGCACTCGGCGGCGGTGGCGGAGACGGGAACGTCGTCCACCATCACCTCTTCCCCCTCTTCAGGCAGGAGGTCGTCCTCGCCGCCGGGTACCTGGGGGTCCGACATGGTGCAACCGGGGTGGCAGGGGCGCCCCTTGCAGAAAAGCCGAGGCCGGCTCGACCCGGTACGAGGAACGCTCGCGCGGACGAGCCAGGGAAGCGCGGGCGCCCGCGCTTATGACCACAAACGGCCACGAGAAGCGCCTCAGGCGCGCGGGTCAACCCGCGCCCCATGAGGCTACGAACGGGCTCCACCCAGGCACCTGGGCGGGCCGGGGCCACACCCCCGTACGGGGCAACCAAGAGGGGTTCACCCCGAAACCGCCCCCGCGAAAAGCGGGAGCGGCCGCCCCCATTCACTCGGTAACACGAGAGGGGCTCCCCTACCACCAGACACCTGGTGGCGGATCCGCTTGCACCACCCCTCGGAAAGGGGGGTCGTGAACAGAACCCGCATCGGGAATTTAACCGTCCGGAAAACGGATCGTATGTGTACCACACAAAGGGGGGCACCCCCCTCAGACAACCTCGAAAAGGGGTGTCTGTCGCGACGGGGCGCAAAGCCCCACCCGACTGGTAAACGGTCACGCGACCCACTTACATTCGGTAACCCGAATGCAACTCGACCCGAGGACGGGCCGAATCTAAGGGGGGGATATGTAGCAATATGGTTGGCCGTATTGTAACCCTAATATTAGGGGGGCTACTTCTAACCCTTAACTTCCAATTTGATAGTTCGTACTGGTCACGGTATCTATAAGTTACGTATGACCAGAGGGACTTGCATCTTGGGGTGGAGGGTAGTTAGTAGTGTCTCCGAGGGTTTATAACGTGGGGGCCGGCGGCGAATCCACCGCCGGCCAAGGTAGAACAACAAACCCCTCCCATTTGGGCTCCCATCTTGGTCCCGTGGCTTGCGCTCCAAGGACAGCAACCTTGGCCTCCCGGTGACGTTGGTGCCGATCCCCCTTGGTGAGTGTTCCCTGAGAGTGGACGTGCGACGGATCCCTATTGTGCTACACATACTTCCAAACAGCGGTTAGCGACTTGCTCTTCGCGGTCACGTGCTCGTTGACGTTGTCCTCCACATGGTCCGCCGACCTGCTCATGTTGTGCTGCCGGATAGTACTCCTAGCGTTGAGAAGCGTCGCCGCCTTTGTGATGATGCGGGTCACCGCGGCCTTGTCCATGGGCTTCCCGCCAACGCGCAAGCGACGCACCAACTCATTCGTCGAAACGAGGTTGGCTGAGATATACGCCACCTGCGGACGCTTAGATACGCCTCGATTCTTGTGTCGTTGGGCGCGCGCATTTACAGTATCATGCCACCAATTCACAATGCCAACACGAAAAAAAGGGTAATAGCGCGTCGAGGAGCTCTTGGCGACCATAAAGCTCTCCGTCCCACTACGACGCGCCTCTCCACCACCCTCAGACACATCCCACGCACTCCGAGCCGCACCACTACCCCCCAGGCCAGCTTCCGTCACGTCTTGGACAGGAGCAGAGTTGGTCGGTAGGCTCCGCCCGGCCAGCGTGCTAGTCTCCATCAAAGCTAATGAGCAACAGACGTGACGAGGCGGGGTGAGGGGTCAGAGAAGATGTGGGGGGTAGGTGTGCTAACCACTGCGTCCGTGCGTGCGGGAAGGGGCGGGGGGCAAAAAGCGGAGAAGTAGATCTGGGAGGTATGTGTGCCAGCCGCCGCGTGTGTGTTTGCGGGCGGGGGGGAGGGGAGAACGATTCGTAGAAGAGCGGGCAGGAAAGGTGAGGTGCCTATCCAAGCGTACGGCACGGAACGGGGCGCTACCGGGGCAGGCCGCAAGCGCGCGCACGCGCCTCAAAGCTTGTAAGGATTTCCACCCGAACCCCATGGCTAATACCTAAGGGATAATATCTGGGACCTCTCCTTACAGATCCTGCCGAACCAACTCCTGGCAACATGGATCAACTCCTTGTACTGTGGGGCATGACGCGGTGTACCTTCCAGACTCAAGATTACTCAGCCGCTATCTCATGGTGTCTGCCGGCCGCACGACAGCGGCCATCGACAGCCCATCATGGACTGTCGAAAGGCGCCACTGTCAGCACCCATGACGAGCCACGTCTACAGCAGCTGGCAAGTCCGTTAGAATGTCCTCGCTGCAGCATTGCAGCGATGTGACTGGCTAGCCGGCTGGCCGATTCGGTCGACTCGATCGAACCGTGCTTACACGCCTCTCGGACCTTTGAGTCGACTGGCGTCTGGGGCCGGCTCGGGCGGCGCACTAGGCGCCGCACGCCAGACCCCTTCGTTTGGGGCAAGCTGGGGCTGCACTCCTTTAGTGCGCACGCCCGCCCATGCTTTGTTTTGAGAGCCATGCTTTGTTTTCGGGCCGTTTTGTTCCTAACGGCGGCGGGACGGGGAAACGCATGCTTTGGGGCACCTCGGGTGCCCCGACGCGAGTATATAGTGCGTGTGTGTCGGCGCCACCGGGAGAGACCGGACGGGCAACCACAGACACAGACCAAAGGCGACCTTAACCCTTTGAACCCCCCTCGGTCCCCACTGACGTCGCGCCGTCCTCTTCCCCAGACCCACCTCCGTCACCACCTCCACCCTCTTCCCCGCACCCTGTCGCCCTATTGGCTGGCACGGGTCGCTGGCACCATCACGAGTACGTTGTGGGCTGCCCAAGTGGGGGTGGATCTTCACATTGCTCCTCGACGCTCGTGCTGGCGTGGCGGCCAGCCGCCGGTAAGTGGCACGGTCTCTGTGTGTGGTACGCCGTGCACCTGCGTTGGGGGCCCCTCCGTGCGACCCAAGTCAGAATCTTCTCGCAGCTGCGCGGCCAGTCCTCACGGAACTTTCGCCACCTGAATTGACTATCTTTTTTCGGGGCGCAGTCTGGTCTAGAATCGCCACCGGTTCCGATGTGTGAGTCAACCTAGTCACGTCAGGTTGGGGGGCGCAAAGGACGCGCACCGTCGTAGCAGCGCCGACAGCAGTCGCGTGGTGACGATTCACGATTACATTCGTGAACCGCTCTGAACGACCCGAAGGTGGCACAATCGACACAGAGCAGTGTCATCTTCTGCGCAGCGGATCTAAAACCGTGTATTGCTGCTCGCACAACTCTGTCCTGGTGGCTTGAGACTGAGACATAGAGTCAGTTTCTCATAACTACGTGCACCCCATTGGCTGAACAGCGCCATCAGCTGCTTGACAACCCTATCATGTGGTCGTAGGCCGGCTAAGACAGGGCCGCAACTGTTTCTGACTATTTCTTCTCAGAAGCTGGATGTTTTCGACTGTCAGAAGCAGCTTATTAGGAGATCTCGGTCGAGCCGCTTCTTTCCCCGGAGATGTGCAGAAAAGCAGACGCGATTCCAGGCTGTCGGGGCACATTGGCCTGAACCTCGGTCCCGGCGGCGTATTTAATTAGCTGGGAGCCACTCTGAGAGCGTCAGCCTTGGTCCCCGAGGACAAAATTCATAGATCAGCAATTTGTATTCTTTTGTACATCGCGCCCGAACAGGCGTGCACGGGAATGCAGAGGGGCGCCCGTGGGCCCCGTAAAGCGCGATTTACATGTGCAAGAGCGCGCACGGCGGCGTGACGTCCGTGCTTCGTCGTCGTGTTTCTCTTTCCTCCTTGAAAGCCGTCATCAGGGTGACAAGGCCCACCTTCTCATGTACAGAACGGTCATATTCTTTCAGGGGCTGCCGAGATCGGCTCTTTGCTGCAGGGTGTTGGAGTGCCGTTTTAATGAGAATGTACCTGTTTGGAGGGTCGCGCATTTCGGCCTGCAGCACATGATCAGCCCGCTGTCCCGTTCGTTTCAGGAGCTGCTACCTGTCCAGTACTCGTTCATTTCGAACCATGGCGCACCCCGCGCTCTCCAATTGTGCTTGCACGTGCAACGGAGCTCTCTTTTTTTTTTCTTCGCACATTTGAGCTCGCGCTGTGCAGATTTTGTGCTAGTGATGGTGACACTGCAGCCACGAAGTGACGTTGTCGTGACATCTCACGACATGGCTCAGCGACCCTGTCCTGCAGGATTTCCACCGACATGAAATTTCACGCACACTCCAGACACGGGGCGGCCCGCCACGCCCCTGCAGGCACTCTGAGGGGGTGGGGGGGGGGTTAGCGTGCTGCCTCTCTCTAGGGGTCCTCGAGCAGTACTGGGGGTCGTGTGGCCAGCTGCATTGCCTCTTTGGCGGCAATCGTGCTAGTTCTTAGTGCAGGGGCTGTCAGGCCATGTTAAAACGACGTTTTCCGTGCAGTAGGCATTTCACGGACCACCTAATCTCTTGGTCGGCTGAGCTCGATCAATTTTGAGGAGGGTCGCCGCCATTCTTGACCCGCATCTGCTCGATGACATGGTGTCAGTGTCTTGCCGCCTTTCGAGCCCAGAGCACGCATGAACCGGTGAAGAATGCACACGTGGAGATGGGCCTCCCTCGTCGCACCTGTCCGACGCGCGCGAGAACGAAAGGACTGGAAATGCGTTCATGGCAAGAATCCGTCCGTCCGCACGACCTGCCTTAAAGTTGCTTCTCGCACCACAAAGTGTCTTCATCCTTTGACGGTGCCAACCCGCGCCCTCCACACCGCAACCCATGGTCACCACTCACGCTCGCCTCCCAGGCCTCCTAGACAGTGCTGGACATAAAATGAAAAATAAAAGCTCACTCATCACTACCACCGGGTCGAGCAAGTTCAGCAAGCGATGGGTAGGGGCCTGGGGGCGTTCGTGAGCGACCCAGGGGCCTGCCGTCCCCGCAGCAAGGCCCCTGACCAACTGCTGATGCTGGCGGGGAAGGGAGTGGGGCCTGGGGCTTGGGCTGAGAGCGATATCCTGCCCGAGCCCGGCGGCGAGCACCAGGCGGCTCCAACAGGTCGCAGGAGATGCCTGGCGCAACGCATTGGGAAGTGGGTCTATTCATTAGCTCGTGAAGGGCCAGGTGCGTAACCTTCGTGGGCTTCCCCATCGAGGGAAAGATAGCAGCGCAGGCACAGGCCTTGGGGGCAGAGGGAGCTACCACAGGCAACGAGGAGTGCCCAACATGAATGAATCTCCTCATGGATGGACAGTGCCTACCGCCTCCCCTCACCAATGCTCTTGTCTATCGTCGAATCGCTCTCTTGCAGCCGTTGCTTGTTTCGTAGAAAACGCTTCTCGCCTGGCTTGGTCGCCGTTCCCGTCTGCGCACAGCGCTTAGGTTCCAGTCCACAGCTTCTCGGCCCAGCGCCTTCACGCACACGAGGGAGCCGCCAATAGAAGTTCAAATGGCGCCGTGTACTGGTTCGAATTCTGCTTGTAGTAGCCGTCCTATGCCTCGAGAGCTTGCTTGCCATGTAGCCTCAGACTCCAAAACCGCTCCAAACAGTCTGGTGCACGGATATGAAAGATGTGCGGCATATGAGAGATATCGACCCAGCGGAACGCCATCTTCAACCCGGCCACCATTTGTTCTGCGTGCGTGCGCAACGCCTTTGTCTCGTCGGCAGCAATCATCTCCGCTCGGTTCAGCGTGCTTCTGGTCTTGTCCCAAAGACTTCAGACCACTTCGACCGCCTCGTAGTCCAACGTTGGTATGGCCAGCTTCTGAAGGATGCGTAGGTCAAGCGAAAGCTCACAGCACGGTCACAGCACGACGCTTACAGCAAGTGCTTCATAGCTTCCCTGCAATCTCTCCCACTTATTGCCGTCTTGCCCTGACAAAGCCCGCCGCTCACGCAAAAATTGCTGCCTAGCCGACTACGCTGCGAACACCGCTGTTGGGCTACAGCACGAAGTGTAACCAGATCGGGGGTTGCCAGCAGCGTGTCACGCCCCAACATGCGCCATGATATCTCCACAGACAACTTCATTCCCGAATCTCGTTCCACGACGAGACCCGCTAAAAGCGCTTGGGCACCGTAATTGAGGCTTACCTATGCAATTAACTAGCTTCCCTGACTTCGTCCAGGTTGCCTATGCCTGCTTCCAGCTCGAGTGCAACTTTCGACATGGATTTCAAATAGGGCCGATTATTTCGCAGCCTTCTCGGCTGTGCCAATCAGGTGGCACAAAACGATTGAGGCCCATGCCGCCTGATTCCGGGGCGCGCGTGCCCCCTTGGAGCGACAACCCGCCGCATGTCCCAGTGCTGTCGCCAGCACCGCGCCCCGCGCCAGCAGATCCACTCCGCTGCCGGCGCATCCGTCCCCAACCCAGCGCATCCACCCCCCGCCCGACGCAGTCACCCCCCGCCCTGCACATCCACCCCGCCTGGCAAATCCTAGACCGCCCCCCCCCCCCTCCCTGCGACGGATCCATCCCCCTGACACACCCACCCCTCCCCCTTCCGCGCATCCTCGCCCGCGACGGGGCGCACGGGGCGCATCCCCACCCGGGCACATCTTCGCCCCACACACCTACAGTGCCCCGATAGCCATTGAGGCGATCAGTCTTGCTTTGTTGTGCCTTATCTGCCTTCTTCGTGCCTTTTCTGCCGCGCTTTTCTTTTTTGTCTTTCTGGCAATTTTTTTGGACCTTTTCTTCCCCGGTGCCCACTTGGCACTTGTCTTTCCGCCCTTGCTTCTGCCACTCTCGCCTACGGTTCTTCTCCTGCCGTTTTTCAATTTTTTTTAACCTGTTTTATGGTTCTGCTCTTGTCGTTTTCTTTTTTACTCGGAGAGTACCGCGGATCCTGGACAAGGACGGCTCGTGCTGTTCGATGTGATTCTCACAGGCTCGATAAAATCTGCTGGGTTCTTTTGTGCTCTGCGGTCGGGGGCTGCGCATGCTTGAGGACTTGATGATGTCCTGGGCGCCTATTGCTGCTTTCTGTGTTTTAACGGCCCGCATTAACTGATCAGTCTCCTGGCGCATCGTCAGCCGATGCGAACCTCATACTGGGGCAGTCTACTGCAAGCGCTGCACAGGGCATGAGAGCGTGAGACAGAGGCAGAGGAAGAAAAAAAACACGTGTATGATGTCTCACCACCCTAGTCTGAACGATAGCACCCATCCGATAATGACGCAGCCACTAAATGTAGCCACGTTCATCAGCATGACACAGGAACCGCACTTCAAGCCCTCACCACAGAGAGCCGTCTAAGAAACAATGGAGAACGAAGCCAACAAGCAGGCGTAAGGCGCGATGACCAAGAGAACGTGAGAGGCACAGGGAAAGAAGACGTGCGGAAAAATGCCAGAGAGGCAAAAAAACACAAAGAAAGCGCGGCTGGGAAGGCTAGCAGAACGGAGGTAAGGCCCAGTCGATCCTGCAAAAAATCAAGACAAACAGCGCGAGCCGTCATTGTTCCGTGTAGCGCACTGGAACCCAGGTTCCCGAATCCACAAACCGCAAACACATACACAGAGACCACATTCCGGAGCCCAGGAAGAAACAGGTAACAGCCGTTGCTGATCCACTCGCCCGCTACGGTGCTATGCAAAGGTAAGCAGGACAAGAGCCCGAGGGAGAAGGAACCCAAAGCACTGCTGATTTTACAAGATGGCCCCGGGGAGGACTCCTGAGCACCCCTCAAGAACCTCCCCCCTGGCCCCTCCCGGGGCCCAGAACGAGGCCCCCAGTGGGCGCCCCCAGCGGGCCAAGTGCCAGAAAGGCACCGGCCGCTCACCGGGCTAACACTTGAGAAACATGCGAAGTTCCCCCTCGCACAGATGTCACTCCCCCCAAAAAAAAACCAGTGAAAACAAGGGGAAAGACACAAATTACGCAAGGAAAACAAATGCGACAAATCCAGCAAATAACCCGAAGGTCAGTTGGCCCCAAGCCGGGCAATGCCACCTCTCCGGGGGACCAATCAGGGCACCGGGCGAGTCGCCACTGCCCTGGGCCACCGATGCAGGGATCCGAAGCCAGCGCGTGGATCCACGTAACGCTGCCAGCCGGGTCCCAAGTCAGTCTCCCGGGTCCCAACGGTATCTAAGGGCCCCATTGCCACATTCAGGATGTGCCGTACTCTTCGAGTAAAAAAAATAAACGATAAGACAGACTATCCTACCGAGGCCAGCTACGGTACAACCGTCCACTTGGCACAGGCTGCGAGCAGGCCATCCCAAGCTGAGCATCTATATTGCGATGTTGAGCAATCTTTGGCCTGTGATGGGCTCGCTCTGTTTGATTACCTCTTCAGTTTCCTGTCTGATGTGCACTGGCCCTCAGTCATGTTCTAAAGTGACCACAGACCCGGCATTCGTACTTACGTTCGCTGCGAGGTGATGCCCTAGAGTGAGAGGAAAAGCGGTCGGGATTGCCTCTCGCGACTGTTTCAACATGCCTGTACCCGGATTCACACGAACCCGCGGCCTGTCACAATGTCCCCCGGTGCCTGCCCCCGAAAGACGACACAGCATCGGCAGCCCATCTGGTCTTCTTCCAGAAAAATTCAAGAACGGCAGTGTAGGCGGCTTGGGCATGGCCATGATGTCAAAGGACACGGACCTGCTCGACCGGTCGCCACGGCAGGGAAGTAGCGTGTCCACGGCGGCTTTGTGCCAGCAAACTAGCGACCCAATGGTAGGGAGATTTAGTCGGGATTCTACGCTGCGCGTGTAGGTGCTTTGCGGCCAGGGTGCGGCAAGGTACGGCTCACAAAGAGGTCCATCAAGCTAATGTATGCACCTACAGTCAAGACATTGGGACGAGCTCGATTGCAGAACGCCGGAGGGCTCCGAAATTTCGTTATCCAAGAGATAGCTCAAAGAAGGCGGCGCTTTCTCGGCAGTATGCGCATTCAATCTGGACTCTAACTTTCAATTGGCGCTTACTGCCCCAAGGCCACAAGGGTTTTCCTCCGACAGGACCTAGGTGGTACGGATCTCCAGCCGTCATTACGTACAGTCCTGCAAAAGCGGATTCTTTCTTGTGCCGGAAAATGTTTCCGAGGCGGGCACTAATTGCGTACAGATTCACAGGCGACAGCAAGCCGACTTTATCCATTTCAGGCACAGTAACGTCGTGCCAGTCTCGCTGAAGGCGTGTCAAGCACGCGTCAGGGACAATACTTTCAATGTTCCTCCCTCTTAGCGAAACGGTGGCGGCCACGGTGGCATAGGCGGCGTCAGCCACTGTGGGGGAGGCGATGGCGGTGGCGGCCACGGTGGGCGAGGCGCTGGCGGTCGCTTCTGCGGTGGGCGAGGCGGTGGTGGTCACGGTGGCGAAGGCAGCGGCGGCCACGGTTGTGGAAGCGGTGGCGGTCACGCTAGGGGAGGCGGTGGCCGAGGCTGTGATGGCGACGTTGGTTAAGGCGGTGGGCAGCTGCGGTCGCGGAGGTGGTGGGCAGCGGCGGCCGTGCCCGAGGCGACCACGGTGGCGGAGGCGGTGGGCAGCGGCGACAACTGGTGTGGGGATAAGCGGGGGCCGGGGGCTTTCGTGGTCGCGGTAGTCTGGCGCACATCAGGCAGTCACACTGCGTCTGGGCCCTCTGTCTGGCGCTCGAGACACACCGCCACTGTACCTTGACACGGACACCGCATGTGGGTGTGTCGGTGTCGGTGTCTGTGCCAAGGATATCGGTGATCGAGGTGGCCCGCCGCGGTGCACTTTTTCTTACTCGCCGGCGTGCGACGTGCTGGCATCTACCTTTTCAAAAAAAAGAAAGAAAGTGCAAAAAAAGCGAACGACAATTCCACATGGACTGGAAGAGAGCCGGCCAGCATCCGGTTGCTGCCGGATACTTTTAGCGATGCCTTTGCAACTCAATGTATATCTTCTTTGCAGTTCGCACTGCATCGCTTTGTATGCACGGCTGCATAATAGTTGTACCGCGTAATAAGGACGGCTCTTTGGTGCAGCTGAAACGCAGACATTGTACTGCATTTGTTGCATTTCAAAAGGGGTTGAAATACGTGAAAAACATGCAGTGTAGTGCACTGGTTCCGGACGCCGACGATAGGTGGCCATTAGCAGGCTTCCGAGAGTGTTCTGCGCCTGGCTTTTATGAAGTGCCGAGTGGTACTCGGCACGGATGCACAATTCCGCGTCGCCGTAAGAGCTAGCGAATGGCTCCAGCTCGGACAAGTAGAAGCGCTTGGCGTCGACCCTGAGTAGGTTGTGGAGGTACCATATCTTCTGCTTCTTAGACAGCCTAAAGTCACGACCAACAAGGTCGTACTCTGCCACAAGTTCATCCAGGCAATCCTTGGTCTCCCCCGAGAACCTGGACTGGCTGTTATGAAAGTGCAGTTAGACGCGGCGGGCCAGGTAGCTGTCGGGGGCACTGCCTGCCGCTCTTCGTAGCTGTGGAGCACGTTGACACCAAAATCCTTGTCCGCACCCGACGGGTAGAGCGTCGCGGCAAGGCGCTTGACGCTACGCCTGTCCGCGTCGCCGCCCATCGCCACACCGTTGTCGCGGAGCATGGCGAGGAGGCCCTGGTGCAGCAGCGGTACCCGTATCATTTCCGGATTAAGGAGAATTCCCGGAGGATAAAGGGCGACCACGCGTTCGCGTAAGTCCTCGCCCTGGACTAGGTCGTCCTCGACCCCCACGGGCAGGCCACGAATGGCCAACATGAAGCCAAGGAGCACCTCAGTCCCTACTGCGTCGGCTTCCACGTAGATTCAGCTAGGAGGAGAACAGCAGCTCGGGCGAAAGCACCACAGCAATGTAACTTGTAACGAAGTGCACCCACGAGCTCAGCCTCTCCGCCACGCTCATGCTCCAGAGAAGGAGAGACGCAGCGGGACCTATGCGAGCGGTGTCACTACGCACCACAACAACTCGCACATACATGCGAGCAAAGGGAGACGAGCGGTCACTCAACAGCCCCCGTACAAGCTTGAGTGGCTCCGCCAACTGCGATAACTTGGGGGACCCAAGGATCACGGCCACCCCCACCCTGTGATCGAAGCACAGGGCCTCCACCTCCACAGCACAGTTAAAGTGAGGCGTCGATGCGGGTACGCCTGCCAGATAGGCGTGGCCCAGCAGATTGCGCTGCAGGGACTTGTCAGGAAACCCGCGCAGCCTCCCGTATTCACAATAAACCTCTCACTGTGTCCACACTTGACTTACGCAGCCTCCCGTACTACTCAAAAAGCCTTGCCGACGGCGGGCTTGATGGTAGGACTGCCCCTACGCTGTCACCGCGTGTCGTCCTTGAACTGCTTCAACCTTGGGGTGCGTCTTGGCTTGGCGGGCACCTAACACACACACGAAAAGCGGGGGGCTATCACTACGCATCCGAGTGTCCTTGGGGGTCTCAACCGCAGACCAATCGGCCACACACCCGCTGAGCACTAAGACTCGGGATCGGAAGTCGAGGTCACCCCGTGGCGTCATAGCATCAAACCCCCAAGGCCAGGGATATGACCGAGACCCGCCAACCTAGACAGGCGTGAGCCCCAGGTCGCGTAGCAGGTCAAGGTTAGCTCTGCCAGACAAACAAGCACGCAGGTCAATACACACCCCACCGTTTGCCGCGTGAGAAAGCCATAGCTAGCGCGTGCGTGGGAGAGCTTCGGGATCAGCACGCTCGCCCGGGGGCTTCGACCTCCCGCGTTACGACACGTACTACCCCGCCACCCCCGCCACGCACACGAGCCTCGCGTCGTCCCTTACACCCGCGCCCGCGGTGCCGCGCAGAGGCGCACGTCCGCTGCTCGCGCTCGCCGCGCACGCCTGCACCGCCGTCGTCACCGCGCGCACACGCTGCTCCTCGTGCGGATCGTCTACACCGCCGCCCGCGCCGGAAATCCACGCCGCCGCCGTCGTGCGCGTCGTCCTCGCCAAAGGATAAGTCGCGATTGTGAGAGTCGGCGAGATGATAGGAAGAAACGCAGCGTATTCCCACAACCCGTCACCAGGCGCCGAAGCTCCCAACAGGGGAGTGTCGGCGTGGCTTCAAGTCTGCCCGCGTCGGCCGCCGCCGTCGCACCGGCGCTAGGCCCGCCCTATTATGCGTGCCCACGTCACGCGGGTCCGGGCCAACACTGGCCAAAACATACCGCCATCAGCACCCTCCACACGGGTGCGGCCGCGCAAATAAGCTACCTACACGCCCAGCCATTCAATCAAATGACAGTACAGATAAACAACATGCAATTGGTCCCCAATGTAAAGTGCCTGCGCAGTGCGCGCAAAGTGCGCGCACCCCCCCCAGAGCCATCGTGGCGCCAATGAATGCGTATACTGGCTAAAATGGTGCGCGCGGCGCGAATATGGGCTCTCTACTGAATTAGAACACACTGTTAAAAACGCAGTGTGAGGGGTATGCTGCGACCCCGTCGCATCCCGCAAACTCTGTACTGTGAGGGATTGAATCTGAAATGAAATGAATCGGGTGCGCTGGTACGGACCGGTCCCTAACACAGCCCAAGTAGAGTGGTACGTTTTTGCGACGATCCCGGGGCCGCAATGAGCGTTGGGGCAGGACCAGGCGAGCGCGCAATTTCACTTCTCACGAGATATGGTGTGAACGAACATCAGCGAAGGCAGGTATCCGATGGGTTGATCAAAAACAAGTCAGGTTCGGGAGTGCCTCGTGGCACACAGCCCGCCGCCACCACAGCGCCGACAGCAGCCGCCTGTCCACCACGAGATGTGGAAACCACAGCATCGCGGATCTCCGACTTCCTTCGCAAGAGCTCGCGAAGGTATTGTGCGTCCCGTAAAAAGTGGACGTGCATGGGTCGCGCAGTGTGGGTTTGATTGGTCCTGTGGCCGATATTTGACATGATCACGACACGAGCACGTCCACTTTTTACGGGACGCACTATAGTGTGAAAGCCTGTAGGTACCTGGGAACTGGAAGTAGCCCGCTGTGCACGTACCCTGTGAACAAGAGAATAACACTGCCAGGACTGCCTAGTTGCAATACTTAACTTCTAAGGCGTTCGACACGATGCTTTCAGCCCAGAACGTTTCTTCAGAAGTTTCGAAGCGTCTTTCCGCCCGCCTCTCTTCCGCGCGCGGCTGTGTTAGCGACGACAGCGGGGGGGGGGGAGGTGCGTTCGTGGGGGGAGGCGGGCGCGGGAGCGGGGGCGGGACAGGGAGGGGGGCACGCCGCTGCTGTCCCCGCTGTTGCCGCTGCCGTTGGGTCGGGGCCACCGCGGCCGCCGACGCGAAGGCGGCGGGCGGCGGGGGCAAGGTGGCGCCATGGGGTGGCGGGGGGTAGGGGGGAGGGGGGGCGGAGGGGGAGGGCAGGGTTCACCAACAGTTGCACATGGCATGAGCTGTAGGCGCTGCAACAGGCAGAGGCGGACAGAGGGGGCGCGTACCGCAGCTCGACGAGGAGGCGCCCCAATATTGACGACGTCGTCCGTAGGTACCTACGGAGGCACAGCCATGCCGTGAACCGAATGTGCCCGCTCCACCGCGCGACGGGTGCGTGGTCGCGCCGGTACTGCCGCTGGGGAGAGCAGACTCCAGGTTAGACGCACAGGACCGCTCCCGCAGAGGGTAGTGGTGAGCTTCGGTGAGCTTCGGTGCGCTTGAGGAAGACCACACGAAGAGGCCTCAACCGCACAGCTGCGACCCGCTAAAGTGTCAACTCATCGAAGTACGTACTTGTTGATGAGACCGCACTACTTCTGGTCAAAATGTTCATTCAAAGATGAAACACCAATGTTCGCTAATGAAACATCACCCCATGTTGTACAGATTGATGCCACTCGATAAGTACACTCCTGAACTATCCACTGACCTAGTCAAGTGGGCATGCACTGTAAGGGTTCAATCAACAACTCACACCCTGGGAACTGCCTAGTTCCCAGCCAATGGGAATATTTGGCTGGGATATAATCCAGTTCCCATGAGGTGAGTGTGCGGATTCGCGAAGGTACATCAGCCAATGGGATGTGTGCTCAAGATGTGTCTATTGAGTGTGCTTGGAAAAAGAGATGTGTCTGTGATTGAGCTCGGGTTCTTCAAGGGGGTTGTCAGGTGTGCTACAACTAGACTACCTAGGTGAGTTGCCACCGCCGTCCCCGCCACCACCACGTAGCTGAGTTGCCACCGCCGTCCCCGCCACCACCACCTAGCTGAGTTGCCACCGCCGTCCCCGCCACCTCCCCCCCCCCCCCCCCCGGCGCACTTTATACCTGGTTCATTTTTGCGGGCCAATTCCAGTCTCCACAGCACCCCGCAAGCCACCCCCGCGCTGCAGCATGCGCTCCCAGCTTCCCTGCGCTGCATATGCACCTCCCCCTTACCCCACATAGCAGCTGCACACTCGCCTCTGTTGTTTCCGGATGAACGCTCCGGGCGGCGCCACGAACGCTGGTCGTGGAAGACTGTAGCCAGGTGGGCCGAAAAGGACCTCCAAAGAGACCGTAGCCAGACGGCTTGGATGGGCGCTGCCGCGCCGGAACAGTTTAATATTAAATAATCTGTAAGCTGATCATCGGCCCCGCCGTAGCCAGGCGGGCCTAAAGGTCCTGGAAGACCGTAGCCAGGGGGAAAGAGGGTGACGGGGGCGGAGCAGATGACGGATGGAGAAGTTGGGGCAGAGCTGGTGAGGGGGGCCTGGGGGGGGCAGCAGTACGCGAGCATTGGCGACGACCTCACCCTGCCGGCCAGCAGACGCGGGCTGACGCCACGATACCAGGAGGTTGTTTCGGATAGCTAGTCTGTTTGCAATATCGACCACTGTCCAAAGTGTTGACCACACCAGGGTCTCTTGGAGGCCCCCAGGAGGCAGACTCGTGACCGAAGTATTTTCTTTTCGTTTTGTCTGCTACTTCCAAGTCAAGAACACGAGAAGCACACATGGCCTGGGCATCAGGCCTTCCAAAAATGGATACACATAGCCGTTGTTGTTCTTCTTGTCATGCATCAAGACCTGAGCCTCAACTCTATTTTTGCTGTGCTTTTTTCTCTGCTACAGAGTGTATTATTCTCGGAGACATTCGGCACCCTGTAGCAATATGGTTGTCCGTATTGTGGCCCTAATATTAGGGGGGCTACTTCTAATCCTTAACTTCCAATTTGAGAGTCCGAGCTGGTCACGGTATCTATAAGTTACGTATGACCAGAGGGACTTGCATCTTGGGGTGGAGGGTAGTTAGTAGTGTCTCCGAGGGTTTATAATGAGGGGGCCGGTGGCGAATCCACCGCCGGCCAAGGTAGAACAACAAACCCCTCCCATTTGGGCTCCCATCTTGGTCCCGTGGCTTGCGCTCCAAGGACAGCAACCTTGGCCTCCCGGTGACGTTGGTGCCGATCCCCCTTGGTGAGTGTTCCCTGAGAGTGGACGTGCGACGGATTCCTATTGTGCTACATTGGTGGAGCAGCAGGGGACGGGTTTCCGTCACCCTTGTGGTGACGCCGTCTTCGGCCCTGGCACACGGATAGGGATCCGGTCCTTTTCTTGTACTCGTGGTGTTGCGACCTGATCGATTGTGTTGAGCTTTTACCTGTGACTGTGACCTACTGTTACTCTCCCCAATCTACCCCCTCGCTCTCTTATTCGTGGTGGTCGTTGCGTCGGTTGACTGATTGTGACTATGTCTACCCAAGAGACGGGGAACGTTCAAGATGACGGATCGGCGTCGACGCCGACTCCGGAGGTGACTACGGGAACCGGGATCGGGAACCCGATCGATAACATTGAGACGCCAACGCTTTCCGGTGCCGGATCGACGTTTGGCACGGCTCGGACGGCAGGAGGCGGGGGCCCGCCTCAACTGTCGTCGACCGACCTCACTCCGCCGCCTCCTTCACCAGGGGATTCCCTGATGGCATCATTGGCCCGCATCGAGGCCCGGTTTTCCGGGCTCGACGCCCGTCAAGATCGGACGGAGGACGCAATGGCAGTGTTGATGTCAACACGGCACACGACGGGACCCCGTCGTGTTCCTCCCACACCGGTACGGTTCGAACCGGCCGGACTACTTTCGGAGTCCACCAGGGCCAATCCCGGGGTTGCTACTCCTGGACAACCCCCGGACACAATGGGGTATGGGTCCGACTCGTCGGCAGAGTTGGAACGGAGTCACACGGAGCGATACGCTCGGAGCACCCGAAGCGGACTCCGCGGACACGACCCGGCAGATACGTACGCCGGGGGAGAGTCGGTTATGGGGGGAGGGGGTACCCTCTCGCAGTACCCCCACGACGAAGGAGGCCCGGCAACTCGGGTTCCCGAGGTGCCGACGCCTGAAGTACCATCTTCAGTGGTGGAAGCTATGACCGCGCAGGTAACTGTGAGCCTACTGAAGCGGATGGAGTCCGATGAGTTCGCTCATCAACTGGCTAAGCGACTGGATATCCAGGACGCTGACACGGAGATCGTCAACGAGGTCTTCCGGTCGGTTCTTACTCCGGAACGTTATCGTTTGGAGGACCGCTCTACCACCGTATCGGAATCGATGCGTAATACGTCGCATCGGGCGATCCGCTCTATGCAGACCCTTATGAAGGGAGTCCCTATGTTCGGGGGGCCGAACGGACGCCCGTTGGCAGTCATCGGCTTCTTGACCAGCTTCAAGGCAGCCGCAGACAAGGCGCTCGTTAACGAGGGGCTGGCCCTGGAGATCCTCCCGTTCTTTGTTGATGAACGGGTGCGAGGCATTCTTCGCCAGGCATCCCCGATGCCGGGAATGAGGGTCGCGGCCACCCCCATGGATTACCGTGGGATATTGAAGGAGCTGCTGAGCAGCTACCTCAGTGAGGACAAGTGCGAGGACCACTATCGGGCCCTTCGCACTGCCACCGCCCAGTCCTGGGAGGATGAGGAGATGTTTGGACGCCGGATCCAAGAGCTCGACTACGAGCTGGGGAAGCTCCTCGGAGAAGGGGAGCTACGGGCCATCCTGTTCGCAGGAGTACCCAACTACGTGCGGATATCCGCACGGGGCGCCAACACGGCACGGACGAACTTCAGTCGACTGATGCATATGTGCAAGTCCCTAGGGGACGCCTACCGGGTTCTACACCCGGAGTGTGCCTTGGCCCCGAAGCCCAAGGGTGAGGGAGGCAAGCCCAGTCTTACCCCGGTACCGAGGCAAGAGAAGGTGGAACGTAAGGCCGCACCAGTACTGGTGGCGACCGAACATACCCCTATTGGTGAGGGTGACCCTCTAGTCGACCAACAGGGCCACCTGTTGCTACCGGCGACGCCGGTGATTGATGAACATGGTACGGTAGCGTACATCGCCCCGGCTGGAACCCAGTTCCAGGTCAACGAAGGAACGGGACGGCGCGTCCCGTATGTGCGGACTACGGGGTACTCCCCGGTGACGGGTAACCCTCACCAACCCTTGCCAACATGGGCGGTGCGCACGGAGGCACCTCCGCAGATTGCGGGCCGACCCAACCGGTTGGGGGAGTCCATGTTCCGGTTGACCCAAGGACCCAAGGCCTACCAGGGAGCAGGCACTCGGGCGCCCGAGGGAGGCAACCGTAGCTACGGGGCTACCCCGATGCGACCTCAAGGGGGGACCGGCACGTCCGGATGTATGTTGTGTGGGGATCCCCAGCACTGGGTGTCTTCCTGCCCACTCATCCCCGAGGAGTCTCGGCGGGCAGCGGCGCAACGCAAGGCATCCACCGGGGGGTATCCCCCCCGAGCACCCGGACCCGCACCGGGTAGGCAGCCAGCTCCAGGTGGAGTACTGGCCGTCGAGGGGGCACCTCCTCAGCCGGATGTCCCGGCGGACAGCACCCTACCAAGGGCGGGAAACGAGTAAGAGGAAGGATGACCGGGGGGCGCTGGGGTCACCCAAGCAAGCCACCCCGGAGTACCGCGGGGAAAGCCCCACGGAGAGCGCGGTTGAGCCGACGCCGCATCAACCCCCGGGTACACCTTCCGGCCCCGACGACACGGCGTCAGGGGATTGATGACCAACCTCCGAGGTTGGGAGGAGAGGACGGGAAGCCCCTTCACGTTGAACCAGACAAGGGCCCTGTTCAGGATGCCCGAGCTACACCGGATATCGGTGTAGGACATGTGTTGTTTACCTTGGAGAACTTCAAGGTATCAGCCACACTGGGGGTTGACCCCCAGTCGACACGATCGTACTACCCTGTACTGGACACAGGGGCTGGACCCAACCTTATCCGGAAGGATACCCTCCCGGACAAGTGGCTTCCACGAGTCAGAGTGACTCGGGGACCCACCATCAAGGACGCGAATGGTCGACTCATTCGTACGACCGCAGCGATGTCGCTGCAGGTTACCATCGGGGATCTCACCACGGAAGTTGACTTCCTGGTATGTGAAACGCTATCGGTGCCCTGCATACTGGGGTGCACCTTCATCAACGTTCACGTTGATGCAATCCGGCCAGGCCGGAGGACCGTCGAGCTTCAAGAAGCCGACGGGACGAAGCGAGGACACACGGCTATCGTCAGGGACCTGACGCTACAAGGAAGCCACGTTAACGTGGCTGAGGTGTACGCAAGCGTCGAGCCGAAGACACTTCGGTTGGCCAAGCGAACTCGCTTTGAGCCGTTGTCAGAGACAGTCCTCCCGGTTAACTGCGACCTCGCAGGCATCTGCAGAGTCCAGTCCAACCTACGGACGTACAAGCGCCATGGGTTGACCATGGCCTACGGTCTCATAGACCTCCCAGCAGGAGGGTCGTCCCTCCTAGTGATGGCGAACTACCGCCGTAAGGCAGTCACCCTCCCGAAGGGAACTATCCTCGGGATTGCCGAACTCTACGAAGGAGATATCCTTACCCCTGATAAGGAAGGTCAAGTGGAACCACTTGAAGTACTGGCGGTCGCCGAGACCACCGAGCGACAGCAACCCGATGACGGGAAGCCTAACCCATCGGCGGCTCCGGCGGACCTGCCGCCAAAGGACCAAGAGGCCTTGAAGGCACTGGCCGAGGCTGACCTCGACCACCTTCCCCCTTCGGTAGCCGAAGGGGTACGACGGATGCTAAGAAAGCATGACGTTATGTGGACAGGCGGGGCCTTGGGGACCATTGGGGCAACCCAACATCGTATAGACCTGGTACCAGGCGCACGACCCGCCCGCTCACAACCGCACCGAGCGGGACCTATGCAACGAGAGATCGTTGATGGAGAAGTGAAGAGGATGAGTGAAGCTAAGGTGATCCGACCTTCGATGTCGGAATGGGGTGCCCCAGTCGTTATTGTGCCGAAGAAGGATCAAACCCCTCGGTTTTGCATCGATTATCGACGCCTCAACTTGGTTACCAAGAAGGACTCATACCCTTTACCAAGGATGGATGAATGCATCGACTCCCTGGGGGAGGCTACGGTGTTTACCACCATCGACTGCAATGCCGGATACTGGCAGATCCCGGTGGCGGACGAGGATATCCCCAAGACGGCATTCGTCTGTCACAGTGGAGTGTACGAGTTCCTAAGGATGCCCTTCGGATTGTCCAACGCCCCCGCTACATTCCAGCGGGCTATCGACATCATACTGTCTGGGGTGAAGTGGCGTAACTGCCTAGTGTACCTCGATGACGTCATCGTCTTCTCGCGTAACATGGATGACCATGTACAACATGTTGACGAGGTACTCACCCTCTTGAGGAACGCCGGGGTAACCCTGCGTCTGAAGAAGTGCGCCTTCTTCCAACAGACGGTCGAATATCTGGGCCACCAGATAACCCCTGGTAAACTAGGGGTACTCGAAGCCAATACCCGGGCACTCCGGGATGCCCGGTTCCCTAACACCCAGACGCAGCTCAAGAGCTTCCTGGGAATGTGCAATGTATACCGACGGTTCGTCAAGGACTTCGCTCGGATAGCTAAACCGTTAACGGTTCTTACGAGCAGTACCTTACCCAAGGTACTCCAACCCCCTTCGCCTAGCGAAGAGGAGGCATTCGAGTCGCTGAAGCGAGCCCTACTAGCCCCACCCGTCCTTGCGTTACCGCATAGACGGGGTACCTTCGTCATCGATGTCGATGCATGTGATACACAAGTGGGATGCACCCTGTTACAGGGAGAGACGTTGATCGGTACCGATAACGTTATCCCGGACCTACGTCCGGTAGGGTACTTCAGCCGGACACTCAACCCGGCTGAGCGGAACTATAGTGCCACCGAGCGTGAATGCCTCGGAGTTATATGGGCAGTGCAACTGCTCCGTCCATACCTGGAGGGCTCCAGGTTCATCGTGAGGTCCGACCACGAACCCCTACGATGGCTCCTCAACCTTGGTGACAAGGATTCCGATAGCCATGGGAGGCTAGCCCGATGGAGGCTGAAGATGGCCGAGCACGACTACCGCACGGTGTATAAGGCTGGGTCAACCCACCACCTCGGAGACGCGTTGTCTCGACTCGACACCCCGAGCGGGGATACCCGCCCGGTGGACGAGGACATCCCGGTAGTACCGGTGTGCATGGTGGGTAATGCTACCCAGGGTATGGCTGACCATACCATGGCACACCTTGCGTGCCCATTTACCCTCGCGGACTTCCGCGAGGCACAGGCCAACGACGATGACTGTAGACGTCATCGTGCTAACCTCCTGGCCGGTACGGCCGGCATCTTCTCCGAGAACGAAGACGGACTCATATACCGGCGGGCACCCGCCGATGGACGACATCAAGTCGTGGTTCCCGTGTCCTTACGGCAAGCCGTCATGAAACGAGAACATGAGAACCCTACAGCCGGACACCCGGGGGGTTCACGTATGTTCGCAGCAATGCGAAGGTTCTTCTACTGGCCAGCAATGGCTGTCGACGTGGTCGACCACGTACGGGGATGCCACCCCTGTGCACGTAACCGCATGAGTCTACATAGGCGGGCGTCTGCCATGAAGCTATTCCCACCTGATGGGCCCAACGAGCAAGTCGCTATCGACATACTCGGGCCACTTCCGATAACGGAAGAAGGGAACAGGTACATCCTGGTCATGTCTGACCGCTTCACTAAGCTGTCAAGAGCGGCAGCCATCCCGAATGATACGGCATACACGATCATGAACGCAGTGGTTGACCACTGGATCAGTGCATACGGAGTCATGAAGCAACTCCTCTCCGATAACGGAGCAAACCTTACATCGGCATTCTGCACTAAGGTCCTGGGCATGTTCGGTATCGAACCACGTCGGGCATCCGACTACCACCCGCAGTCCAACGGGCAGGTGGAGCGGTTCAACCGCACCATCGTAAAGATGCTACAGTGCTACGTGGCCGAGCACACGAACACTTGGGACAGGCTTCTGTCCGTACTCACCCTGGCATACAATGCCAGGCCACATCGGAGCACAAACATTGCTCCGCTGGAGTGGGTCATGCCACTAGGCGTCGGTAACCTGACGCTGCCACCCGGCAGGTGCACTCGGTATGATACACCGAAGGGCCGACACGCCGAACGCATCCACCTAGCTTGGTTGGCCAAGCTATCGTGGATGATTCCTAAGCTCAAGGGTGCCCTTGACAGAACACAACTTCGGTATAAGAAGAACTTCGACGCCCGACTACGGGTGCGCAACGCAACCCTGGTAACAGGTGACTGGGTCTATATCAGACACCAGAAGTTCCGAGGGAACAAGCTTATGCAACCGGTCAAGGGACCGTACCAGATCCTCCACAGAGATGACCACTCTGTTATCTTACACTCCGATACGGAGATCCAACGCATCAGTATGAATGATGTCACACCTGCTCCGAAGCCGGAACAGCCTCAGCCGGTACCGGCTGGGTTGCTACATGAAGCTCTTACAACCCACCGGTCGGATGACCCGGTGGGACCGGATGGGATTCCATACCAAGTAGAGAGCGTGGTCGGACACACCGACCCGGACATACCAGGACCCTGGTACGTCAAGGTTATGTGGGTCGGATACGACTCACCCACCTGGGAACAGGCGGCGAATATACCCCGCCAACTCCTCATGCCGTACATGAGGCGACGACGCCTACTGTAACAACCCAACCGACACCGACTTCGGCTGTTGGGGGGTGAGGCTTATACCTACTAAGTAGGGTGTGACATGGTTACGGCAGACTTAGGTTTCTAAGTCAAATCAGACTTAGGTTTCTAAGTCGAACCAAGCTTAGGTAACTAAGTAGAGCTAAGCTTAGGTAACTAAGTAAAAACCTGAACCTTAATAAGTTAACTTAAAGGTAAAGGCTAACTCCGATAATATCGAAGTAACTAGGGAGCTTACACGGGAGGATGACCTCCCCAAGCCAAGACACAAAGTGAGGGAGGATAACCTCCCCAAGCATGAACCAACCGGAAGAAGTTGGGCGGGAGGCAAGGCACCACTGAGCCAGAAGGGGTACTCCCCAGGGCAGCAAACAGAGGCAAGCAATGCCCCCAGCGGGGGATGAGTTTATACTCACTACTACCCGGCCACCATAAGGGTTGCCGGGGCCCTCTCCCTCACTAACAATAGCGCTCCTCAGTGGGTAGACCCACTGCCCGAGGGAGGCCACTCACGCGTAAGCGCGTATACCTCCGTGCTCCACCGGTCGGCAATGTCACGACGGTCGACCACCCGAGTTACCTCGGTGCATAGCTGGACGAGGGTGCTGCGGCCAGCCTCCACGTCCTCCAGAGCTTTCTGGAGGCGGTCCAGCACGCCACCAAAGCAACGCGCTGACCCAACCAGCGCAGCACCTGGGGGGATATCCCCCCAGCTAACAGAGAGACCCCCACGCATTGCGCGGGTAACAAGGGCGTCAACGCCTTCATACCAGAGACGGGGACCCCCGTCATGTAGGACGGGGGCGGGAGGTGACACTGGCGCAGCCAGAGGAGCCACAGGAGCCGACACGGCTACCACCGGAGCCGGTGGCACCTGATACGAGGCCCGGTAGGACCCTACCGAAGGGGCTCCACCGTAACCACGGCGGTACTCCGCCCGACGACGGGACACCTCACGCTCCCCACCCACAGAGCCCCACTCTCGGGGACGACGGCCAACCGCCGCCGGCATCGGGTTACCGAACCACGGAGCAAGGACCTGAAGAGGGTCATGGATAACCATGGGAATACCCAGGTCAGGAACGGCCTCGGTGGACGCCCACCCATGGCAACTAGGCTCACCCGGCTGAGTACGCCGGACACGCAACGAGTGACGAGGCAAGGGGGAAGCCCCAGCCTGCGGGTCCCGGTACGGGGGAAGGGCCAACACCCCAGCCCAGTTCACGGCATCGTGAACAGCCAGCAGGGCTTCGAACTCCCGGGCCAACCCGGTCTTGGCATCTATCAGATCCACGCCCAACTGCGCGATGTGCCGACGGACACCCGTCGGAAGATGAAACAGACGACCCTGCCGGCGGACGGACAGCAAGAAGGATGAAGCCTGCCCGAGGGTAACCTCAAGGGTGAAGGTACCCTGCAACGGGTGGACCGGTCGCGAGGCCAACACACTCCCGAAGTAGCGAAGACAGGAGCCGGTGTCAAACCGGAAAGCAGGGGCGGGTTCCCACCCCTCCTGCCATAGCGGCGGGCGCACGGGAGTGTATACCGGAGCACGACCGTTGCCGGTCTGCAACGCACACGTTATATCCGTGCGGAACGCATCCGCCATGACACCATGGTTACGTCGCCAACTCGACGCCGACTTCAACCCCGCCATGGGCGGGTAGGGAGCCGTCAACGACAGATACGGGGGTACCCCCGGGTAGTAGTCAAAGTCGGGATACCGACCGGTACGGCTCACCGTCTCCCCAAACGCAACCGGCTCCGCCGCCGCCGCAATCCCCCGAGCACTAGCCGGGTAGTCAATCTCCCGCGGCAACGCGGGGGCAATCAAGTCGCAGACCCCGAAGTTGGGGTCGAGGTAGACCTCACCCCGTCCCACCCGGGTGCGCCAGAGCTGCGCATGCCGGTCGTCCGGCTGACTCAGGATCCAATGGTGTTCCACCCGGACCGCGTTCGGCTGGTTGACCAGCCGCACCAACTCCCGCTCCCAGCACGGGTCCACCTTGACGCGCCGGGAGGATTCTCCACGGGGATGCACCAGGTGGAAGTCCACCCGCATACGCCCATCGGACTCCATCGACTCTTGCACCGTGAGGCCCCGAACCCGAGCCACCAAGTCGGACACCGACATGGCGGGTTGACCCGCCGCCACGGCGACGCCGCCACCCAACGGGGCAACCCGGGCAGGACCAGGAAGAATCGGGGGCGCCGGGGGACGCACCACCGGCAGAGGGGCCGACGTCGGAGATGGACGAGGCCGAGGAGGAAGAAGAAGGGCGGGCGCCCGCCCGGAGTAACTCCCGGTGTCAACCGCCATGGGAGAAGGAGCGTCTTGACCGCTCGACGCCCGCGGCACCGCAGGTACGGCACCGGCGCCGGCACCACCCGTCGGCGTAGCCCCCGCCTCGGAAGGGGAAGGCACTTGGACAGCCTCCGGAGCCGGAGCCCCGGCCGTGCGGACACCCGCACCGTCTTGACCCGCCGCACCGGGTGTCGCACCGCCACCACCACCCGCGTCAACGTCGGGACCGCCTCGAGGAGTCACCGCCCGGACACCCGGACCACCTTGACCAGCCGGAGTCGGCTGCGGGTCGCGACCTCCGCCGCAGGGCGGACCATCTTGAGGTACCTGCGGTGAGCCGGCACCGGCACCAGGCCCCATCCGGGCAGCCGGCAGAGAGGGGGTAGAAGCCGCCACGCGCGGTTGACCGCCGGGTTGACCTCCGGCCGACGGCACCGTCGTGCCGCTGCACACGGACGACAGTCCTCCGGCCGACAGACGGACGTACACCGCAGGCCCGTCGTCGTCAGACGAGCTCACCCCGTAACGCGCGGCGTCGGGACCGACAGGCGCGTCGTCCTCCATCTCCTCCCCGATCAGGAGGTCTTCCTCCTCTTCAAGCACCTGGGGATAGGACATGATAACGGGTGCGGAGTCCCCCGCGCCCACAAGCCGTCGACGGCTACAACCCGGTACGGTGGGATAACCGGGACGAGCCAGGGAAGCGCGGACACCCGCGCTTATGACCACAAACGGCCACGAGAAGCGCCGCAGGCGCGCGGGTCGACCCGCGCCCCACGGGGCTACGACCGCGCTCCACCCAGGCACCTGGGCGGGACGGGGCCACACCCACACACGGGGTAAGTAAGGGGGGTCACCCCCAACCGCCCCCACGCAACGCGGGCAGCCCCCGCCCCCCACTCAATCGTCCACACGAGAGGGGCCCCCCTACCACCAGGCACCTGGTGGCGGATCCGCTTGCACCACCCCTCGGAAAGGGGGGGCGCGAACAGCAACCCGCATCGGGAATTTAACGGTCCGGAAAACGGATCGTGTGTGTGTACCACGCAAAGGGGGGCACCCCCCTCGGCGACCTCGAAAAGGGGTGTCTGTCGCGACGGGGCGCAAAGCCCCACCCGACGGGTAAACAGTCACGCGACCCACTTACATTCGGTAACCCGAATGCAACTCGACCCGAGGACGGGCCGAATCTAAGGGGGGGATATGTAGCAATATGGTTGTCCGTATTGTGACCCTAATATTAGGGGGGCTACTTCTAATCCTTAACTTCCAATTTGAGAGTCCGAGCTGGTCACGGTATCTATAAGTTACGTATGACCAGAGGGACTTGCATCTTGGGGTGGAGGGTAGTTAGTAGTGTCTCCGAGGGTTTATAATGAGGGGGCCGGTGGTGAATCCACCGCCGGCCAAGGTAGAACAACAAACCCCTCCCATTTGGGCTCCCATCTTGGTCCCGTGGCTTGCGCTCCAAGGACAGCAACCTTGGCCTCCCGGTGACGTTGGTGCCGATCCCCCTTGGTGAGTGTTCCCTGAGAGTGGACGTGCGACGGATTCCTATTGTGCTACACACCCTTGTGGCACCAAAGGGGTGGTCGGGCCACACTCAGCAAGAATGATTCACTTGCAGCGCACCGCAGCCCGCGCCGGTGAGCAGATCGGGTGCCCCCATTGGCCCCAAGACGTGGTCGACATTAGTGAGCAGATAACTGACACTACTTTTGCCTTCACTCCTCATAGCTCAGAGAGAACAAGAGCACTCAGAAAATAAAAAAATACCATCTGGCTCCCCTCAGTCTCCTCTACAAAGTGGTATGTCGTGCATCTCATGCAGTACACAGAGACGAAGGATCTCATCGAGAACGGTCGACATTAGGTCCAGACTGGCTAGGGGCGGGGACGGAGTCCAGAGGCCTATTCACGATTCCAGTTACTTATGTGCACTAAACCCACCTCAAGACCTCAACAGGGCACATCCGACACAGACTGCTGTCTGTTTCTGAGAGAGCGAGGGGAGGTCTTCCAGGATCTGGGTCGTCGACGACAAGCGACTGCGGAACGGGACTGAATAGGGATGTATTCGCTATCAAATACGGAACGGATCCCAACCGGGTGGGTCCGCTGCCACTTGCGCCGACCGATGGGTAGGTTTGCACGGTGTCACACGACCGGCCGCGTCGTGTGGCGCGGTTTCCACGACGCACACCGGCGCCGCTTGCCGGCAGCGGCCGCGCGTTTTCTGTTGCCTACGACGCACGGTGCCTGACCCCCCCCCCGCCCCCCCGCCCCTCCCCCCCCTACCCTACCACGCGCGCCGTGCTCCGGGTTACCGTCCCATCGATCGTGTACGTATTGTGTCACGTTTGAGCACTGTGCCGAGCGCCGGGAGTTGTCCGACGGCCGCCCGGATCCGTGTACACCCCTATCATCGCATGCTTGTTGAGCGCGTGCTGGATGCTCGTACCTTACCGGGCATGCTGCGGATCGCACGCGTCAACCACGCACTTGGTGCTGACAAGTACCATGCTCTGGTCCTTTTTCCCTCTGGCTCCCTCCTCCCCATGTATGTACTCGGTTGCCTCGGCTCTTGATGCACGTTGCGCTTGTCTTTCCCACCTTGTCTGGTGTCCTGCCCTCTCTCTCTGCTTCGTGTCATGCTTTTCCTCATGTACGTCCCGCTCACCCTCTGCGTCAACTGTCGGCGGCCGTTTGACTTCCCCCCCTGTGCCGTCTCGCTGTGCATTTGACGCCTCTCTTCGTTTGGCCACTGGGCGCGTGCACTTTCCTTCTCCTCCTTTGCCTGTGCCTTACCCATTCGACTGCCCTTTCCTCTTGCTTTTCTGCAGTGGATGGTTGGTTTCTGATATTTTTTGGTGGTTCATATCTTTCAGGTGCGCGTACACCACAGAAACATATGGCTCACCTCACACGAGAAGTCCTTCAGTCCCTGCGTATCGCTGGGAGCGCGGAGCCGGCCCTGGGGGCCGTCGCGTCCGCGCTCGCGACAGTGGAAGCTGTGGACAGCTTTTTGCGGCCCGTGGACGCAAACGCCGGCGTATTTGGCTGGGTGGATAACGTGCTTTCCCTCCTTTCCGCGTTGGAGCCCGATGCAATGGATAACTGGGCCGTCGCCAGGCGCGCCCTGTTGTCTATTTCACGCACGAGGACTGGGGTGGACACGCGTTGGGTACCGGCCGAGGTGCTGGAGCTGGCTGAGCTCGCCGATTTGGTTGACATCTGTGGCCAGGCCAACCGCGCCGCGCATTATGCTCGCGACCTGGTACGCCGCTTTTTTCGAAAGAGCGTGCAGCAGGGGCGTTTTTTTGGAGATGTGCGGATGACCCCCCACCACTTTGACGATTTGGTCGCAGTTGTTGCGCCGCACCTACCAGCACCCGCGCGGGGGCCGAACCCCATCGACCCGCCTTTGCGTATATTTTCTGTTTTGTTTTGGCTGGCGCAGGGGGGACGGCAGCGGGTGGTAGCACGTGCGGTTGACGTGGCTGAGTCGACTTTCTCCAAGCACTGTGCTCCTGTTATTGTCGCCCTTATCGCCGGCCTCCCCAAGCCTGACTGGCCAAGCGCCGCAGAGCGGCGCCAGATTGGTCATGACTTTGCGCGGCTGACTGGAGGGAATGCCACTGGGTGGTCAGGCCTGTACGTTCTCGGCCCTTGTCAGGGTGTCGGTCGACGCGGTAGCAGTGGAGAGGGGGGAAGCGAGGGGGAACTGCACCTGCATATGTGCTGTGCCGGCGCGGCCATTCGTTGTTGAGGGCGCTCTTTCACTTGGCGGTGGTCCCCTGGAGATTTTGCTCCACCTCGACTGGCTTTAATGCTCACCATCTCTTACCGGCTCTCTTGTTTTCTGTGCAAGTTTGTGAATGCTCATTTGGTTACTGGTGCAGATGCGGAGCTGTGGATGGTTGCTTGACTCCGGTTCTCATCCCTCTTGGAGACCACAAAGAGGATTACAATGACCGCAAGTTGAGGTGCTCCATGCTGATGATTGCCATCACAGACACTCGCCGAATCCGCTTCTTCGTGGGGGGTTTCCCGGGGTCGCGGGGGGACTCTCTCGCCTTTCGAGCACGGTCCTGGAGCTCCTCGATGGAGAACTCGGATGCACCAATGCGCCCCATGGCTGACGGAGAGTTTATCCTCGGCGACTCCGGCTTTGGTCTGACCGCTTTTCTGGTACGTGACGGTGACCCGTACCGCGTGCAGCAGCGCTTCCTATGTGAGCTTTCTTGGATGGTGGGACACTCTATATTCTCGGGGAGCCTCTGCGCTTGTGTACCTGCGTGGTGTACGTTGTGGCATCGCGGGGCGACCAAAACTTGAAACCGTGCTCGGTGCTCGGGCGCTGGGACATTCATTGTTGACGGTCTGATATCGTAACATTGTGCGTGTCCCCAAATTGCCTGCCCACCTGTTTGTTCTTTATCTTCTTCTTTCTCTCTGTTCCAGATAACTCCTTTCCGCGAGGCAGACATGTACGGGCCAAACGCGGTATCCATGCGTCGGTTTAACCACCTGCACGCCAAGATGCGAGTGGTAGTGGAGAATGCTTTTGGGCGCCTGAAGGGACGCTGGAACGTTCTCCGTATGATATGCGCACACCCCGGTCTCGCCTCCTCCATCCAAGAAGCGGCCGTCGCGCTGCACGAATTCCTCGAGGCCCGCGATGGCGCGTATGACGAGACCGTTGAGGAGGAGGCGGACCGCGAGGAGGTCGCGCTGGAGACACCGGAGGGTGACGAGTGCCCCCTCTCTCTGGGCGCTCAGCGGCGGGTCGGGATATTGAAGGCGCTGGGGTTGCCTTGGGTGGATGAGGAGTAATGACTATGTTTTTGATAAACGCTCTTGACGATGTTGACTCGATTGCCCTGTGTGGGGGACCTGGGTGTGTGAGTGTTCATGGTGGTAGAAAGGGGGCGGGCGGGGTGGGGGCTGTTGGATGGAGGGGGCGGTGACTCCTTAACATAGAGAGGGTACCGCGGTGGGCTCGTCAGTTACCCGTCCGCCGGCACGCCCCGCCAGGGCGCCCAGCCGCCCCACAGTGGCGGCGGCGCGCCCACCGCCGTTACCAGTAATGACCCCACGGCGGCGGCGGTGACGCGGGTGTGGTGGACCCGGCGGCTGCCGGCGGTGCCGCCGCCACGGAAAGCGCACCACCAGCGCCGCCGCGTGGGGGGACCCGAAAGGGGGCTCACGGGGGGGCACCACCGCCGCCACCGCAGCCGCCGCCGCCGTCGGCCGGGAGGGGCGGGGAGGGGGGGGGGTTTGGGCGGGGGGGTTGGGGAGGGGGATGGAGGGCGATTGCGACCCCGCCGCCGCCCGCGGGTGCCGGGCCGTTTTCGTGGCCGCCGCCGTCGGCAACAGTGGATGCCGGGGGTGGTTCCTCCCGCTGGGGCGGCCGGCGCCGCCAGTGGCGCTGTCTGCGGCGGAGGAAGAGGAGAATGCCAGGCTCGAAGAAGGCGGCCGTGACGAGCGGCGGGAGAGCAGAGATGGGGTTGCATGTAGACGTCTGGCGCGACTGTTGGGGTGGTTTTTTGTGGCTGTGCGCGGGGGAGGGCCCCGAGCGCACCAATTGTCTCGGAGTGCCTTCATCCTCACAGAAAAAAGTGTGCTATTCTCGTGCGGTCATCTATCACCGAGGAGGTGCACAGTGTAAAACACAAAGCAAAGCCCTCTTAGTCACGGCGCGCCTTCTCCGTGTACGCCGTGATCATGTCCAAAACGGCTCGGCGAATGGCGTCATCGGATACGCCATTCCCATCGGCCCGGTCCCTGGAGGGGCCGCTGCAGTTGGTTGACTCAGCCGCAGCGTTCTCTCGATCAATCTTGCTCTTAATGTAGTCGCGCAGGACCCCTGCAGTGGTCGCCTTCTTGGGCTTCTTGTCTGGGGACTTGCCCTCCGCGGCGACCAGCACATTCACCGCCGAGGTGGTGGCCGCCTCGACGTCGTCACTCGCGTCGCTCCCGCTTTCCGCGCTCGCCTCAGTCCCGTCGCTCTCGGCGACATCGGGCCCCACAGCAGCTGCACCTGTGGTGCCTGTGGCAGCCCCACCCGCGTTGACAGCGGCAGCGGCGCCCGTGGCGCCCCCAGCAGCTCCGGTAGTCGGCGCGGGCGGGGTGCCCAGGACGACCGGCTCGCGCACCGTCATCTCGTTCGAAACGGAAGACTTCCGGAAGACCCAGCGGGCTAGCTCGTACAGCACGGAGCCACCAAAAGCAAGGAGGGCGTCCTCGCGCTGGGCGGTGCTCAAGCCGGTCTGAACCAGCACCTTTCGCGTGGCCATGTACTTTGTGCGGAGGCTCTTGATCTTGCGGAGTGCTTGATTAATATCGCGCGCTCGGGCTGATGCACGATCCTTAGCAGGCGTCGCCTCAACAAAAGCCTGGAGCAGAGCCGCGGTCGCTTGGGTCTTGCCCAGGGCGGTCCGGCGAGAGCGACGGGAGGCCCAGTGCGTCGCTGCCGCTGTGAGAAGACCCACACACTCCCCAGCAAGCCAGTTGCGAGTACCGGGACCCCCCGCCGCCTTCCTCTTGGTCTTGCCGTTCTTTCTGGCCGGCGCATTGACAGGCAGGTCGGGGGTACGCGCGGGGGGGGGTGCCGCCGACCCCGGCGACTCGTCGGGGACTCCCTGTCGCGGTACCGCGGCGGGGACGGTGGGAGGGGTCTTGGCAGAGGGGGCGGGAGTCACCATGTTGACTCGACGACAGTGGGGAGAGAGAGGAGGCAGTGAGGGGGGTGGGTGCGGCAGTGGGAGGGGGCGACGATGGGCGGAGGTGGCCGCATGACCATGTCAAAGATCGTCAGACAATGGCCGCTTTTATTGCGCCTGGTGCTTGAAAAAAGGCGGGCTCGCCCCAGGTCTCATGAGGTGAACGACCGCGGTCGTGGCGCCAAGCAACGGTTGGCGCGTCTCCTCGAGCGGGAAGTGGCCAAGTGGCGACCTCCCGGACAACCCAACGGAGATCAATAGAGTCCACGGATAAGATAGAAATTTGTTGGTATCCTAAAGCATTGGGGATGTACTGTTGTGGTACTGTTTGGTCATGTGCCCTCAGTGCCTTTTATCGAGGGTGCCTTTTTGGCACAGATCTGGTGAAACCGTGAATAGGCCTCAGGCGCTGGGCTGCCCGTTCGCGGCATCAAGTATATATGTACTGGGCGGAGAAAACCATACATAAGTTCAGATCCACACAATTTGCCTTCGGCCTCGCGAGGCACCACGGCCATGCCGCCAGCGTCTGTGCCTCTGTTCTGTTGGCGCGACGGGTCGTCTCGGTGGCACCCGCGCCCGGCGTTGTGGCCTCTGCAGTTGACAGGGGGGCAACGGCTGCCTCGCCGTCTTGGTGCATGACAGCCTCGGCCGGGGTGGCCGCCGCCGGGACGGCGGCCGCCGCGACCGACATCGGCAGTGACGTAGGCGTGAATAGCGCTGTCACTGCCGCTGCGACCACGGGGGCGCCTGGCAACGTCGACGATTGCGGCGACTCTTCCACCGCCGTCGGCGGTGCCCCCTACCCCCCCCCGTCACCCTCCTCCAGCGCAAACGCGGACGGCGCTGACGGGGGCTCTCCAATGGGGCGGCGGCGGCCGTCCGCGGCGGCGGCCGCCACCGCCCGGGTGTCGACCCCCCGGCTGGCGCTGATGGTGTCGGCGGACCTGGGCCTCTCCTTTTGTTGGGTGCTCAAGTACGCGCTCGCCACCCCCCACCTGGCGCACACGCTCGGTGCGTCGGCGGCAGTGTCGCACGCCCTCTGGGCGTTGGGGCCCCTGACGGGCCTGCTGGCGCCGCTGATTGGCACCCTCTCGGACAGGCACGCCAGCCGCCACGGCCGGCGTCGCCCGTTTGTTGCTGCTGGCGCGGTGGCGTCCGTGGTGGGCATGACGGTCTTTGCGTGGGCGGGGTCGGCGCTCCCCGCCGGCCGGAGCGTCGCGACGGCGGTGGCGTTTGCAGGGTTTGGCCTGTGGGATGTCGGCCTGCAGGCGATGCTCTTCCCTAGCCGCGCCCTCCTTGCCGACGTCCTCCCGGCGGACCGCCAGCACGACGTGCAGGCGGTGGCGGCGGTGCTGGCGGGGGTGGCCGAGGTCGCCGCGGGGGGGCTGGTGTGGAGCATGGCCGAGCCCGTCGCCTCCATCCGGTCGTTGCTCGCCGGGGGGGCCGTCGTCCTCCTCGTCACCACCGCCGTGTCGCTGGTGCTATGCGTCGAGGCACCCACGGACGGGAGCGCTAGGGGAGAGGACGTGGAGCTCGCCACCGTTGGCGGCGGGGACGCCTGGTGGGAGGGCAACAACGGCGGGCCGCGGGGGGTGGGCGCCTCGTCGGTGGCCACTCCGTTTTTGGGGGTCCCGCCTCCAAACGGGGACCATGCCAGCTGTGGCGCGGGCGGGGACGCCCAGGAGGGACCCCGGGCGGGGGGCGCTCCTCGGAGCGGGGACATTGGTCCGCCCCCGCCGCCCTCTGCTTCCCGGTCCACCCTGGCCGCGACGGTGGCGTCCATGGCGGCGCTCCCCCCTACCGTCGCGCGCGTTGTCGTTGTCTATGCTCTGGCCTGGTTTAGCTTCTTCTGCACCCTCCCCTACTTTTCCGCGTGGCTCGGCACCTCTGTCCTTAGGGGCTCCCCCTCTGCTGCGCGCGGCACCCCCGCCGCAGACGCCTACCAGGCGGGTGTCACCATCTTTTCCGCGGCGTCGGTGGTCAAGGCGGTAGCGGGCCTGGCATTTGGGGGCTGCTACCCCACGTTCCTCCGTGGCCTCGGCGGCGGTGGTGAACGGACGCTCCTGAGCTGGCCGCTCGGCGCGTACGCGGTTGTGCTGTGGGCCGTGGCGGACACCCGGTCGGGGTGGGTGGCGGGCGCCGCAGTCGCCGCCGCGGCAGTGCCTTTTGTCGTCACACAGACCATTCCGGTGGCCATGGTGGTGACGCCCCCGGGGGGGGATGCCGCCGGCGCGGGGGGGCGCGGTGTCAACCTTGGGGTGCTCAATTTGGCGTGTGTGCTGCCGCAGCTCCTCGACACAGCCTACACTGGGTGGGTGGCGGGGCGCTGGGGGGAGGCTGCCGTGCTGCGCATTGGGGGGGGGTGGGCGGCCGCGGCGGCTGTGGCGGCGTTTGTGTTACTGTGAGACCCAGGGAGGGCCGACGAAGGGGGGGGGGGGGATGTGGAGAAGGTTGGAGGGGCGCGACCGGGAAGGCCTCAGCTGTGGTTGCTGCCACGCCCGCTTGCTGGCCCCCCCTCCGCACCATGCCAGCCGCGTGTTGAACGTCTCGACGGGGTTGGTGCGGCTCGCTTCCCACGTGTCTGCCGCGGCTCGTTGCGAGCGTGTCTACCGCGGCCGAGCCGCCCGCAAACCGCGTGCGCTGCGCCGGTGCGTCCTTGGTTCCGTCGACCGGTGGCATGTGCGGGCAGCCGGTGACCCTCCGCGGAACGTGCGAGAGACGAGACAGTCAGCTGGGAAGGCGCGGCCGTCGTCCCGGTGCAGCCTCCCTCGCGCAATTCGGTGTCGGCAGGGCAGTCCCAATTCCGTGCGCTGAGTGGCAGACGTGGCGGCGTGGGGGTGCACAACCCCCGCCGACGGGGGTCCCACCCGTGGGGAAGGCTCCCCCGCGAGGGCTCCCCGTCGGAGGTAGGCGGACTCTGGACAGCCTTTTCCGCTGTGTGCCTCGGGCGGTGGGTCGGGACGATGAGAGTACCGGTCATCGCTTCTATAGCGTCTGGGTGTGGTGCCGCAGCGCGGCGGCTGGAAGGGCTGGCGCTGGCTTCTATAGCGTCTGGGTGTGGTGCCACGGCGCGGCAGCTGGAGAGGCTGGCGCTGTGTCGAGCCTGCTGCGCCCGCTCAGCGGGTGACGTACTTGGCGGGCGCACGCTGGGGCCTGCGGTCACCGCCGGGCGGCAGCCTTCCCCCGCCTCCCCACCTTGACCTAAAGCCCCCAGCTGCATCCCGTCTCGTAGACGCTGGGTGGCTGTGAGCTGCCACCACGGCGCCGCCTTCCCCGTCGCCGCTCGCCTCCCTCTTTTGGCAGACAGGCACCGCGCGGGACCCGTGGTGGGAGCGGCGGCCCAGGCTGCTGGGTGGCAACGTGGGCGGCTGGCTCGTCCTCGAGCCGTGGATTAACACGGCCCTCTTTCGGGCCCACCCACCGGCGGTGGCGGCAGCGGGCTGCGACGGCGGCGGGCTACCGGCGGGGGACGCGGCCGACTCGGAGGACGCGCTGTGCAGGCGCCTCGGCGCCACCGCGGCGGCGGCAGTGCTTGGCACTCACCGGCGCGACTGGCTGGGCGCCGCGGACTTTCACGCCATGGCCGCGGCGGGGCTCAACGCGGTGCGTGTGCCCGTTGGCTACAGGGGCGTCCTGCCGCCCGCCACGACCGACCCATACATTGGGCCCGTGTGGACACACCTGGACGATGCCCGTGGCTGGGCGGCGTCCGCCCGTTTGGGCGTCCTTGTCGACCTCCACGCCCACCCGGGCGGGCGGAGCGGGGAGGCGCACATGGGTCGCGCCCGCGGCGACCGGTGGAGCGCGGAAAACTGGGATGTGGAGACAGCGCCGGACGCGGTGGCGGCGGTGGCCGGCCGCTATGGCGCCGCCGCCGCCGCTGTCGACGGATCGCCGTCGGGCACGCCGCCTGCCTTGCTTTAGGTCTGTCGGTTGTCAATGAGCCCGACGAGCACATACCCCCAGACGTGCTGCTCGCGTTTTACCGCCGCGCCTACGCGGCGGCGCGCGCGGGAGGGCTCCGCGCCGAGACGGTGGCGTTTGTGGTGGACGGCAACCCGTTTCGGCCCGACCGGCTGGCGCCGGGCGGGTACGTGGCTCGCGCGACGCGCCTACGTGGGGACAACCTGGTGCTCGACGTGCACGCTTACCAGGGCTTTGGGGGAGGGCGGGCGGCCGCGTCGGTCGCTGCAATCCTCCGCACGTGGGAGCCCGCTGATGGCGGCGGCGGCGGGGAGGCACGGGAGCGTGTGGCCCAGCTGGCCGCTGCGGGCCGCACGCTCGACCGGTGGGTGGTGGTGGGCGAGTGGAGCCTCCGCCTGCCGTGGACGGGGGCGGCGGCGGCGGCGGAGCTGGCGGCCGCCCCCGCCACGGCCGCCGACACGGCGCGCGTGCGTTTGGCCGCGCCCAGGTGCTGGGGATGACTGCGGCAGGGGTGGAGGGGAGGTTCTTTTGGACGTGGCAGACCACCGCGAGCGCGGCGGAGCCGTGGTGGGACTTTCGCAAGTGCCCTCGACGGGGTTGGCTCGACCCGGCGTGGTGGCGAAGTGACACGGACCAGAGCTAACCCGGCTTGATGGGTCGCGCAGACGCACAGGGCAAGAGAAACAAGTGAAGGGTGTTCTATCACTTACACAATCCACGGGGGCGTGGTGTGCAACACCTAGCATTGAGAAAGGCGGGCACACTCGGACCTTGTCCAGCTACAATCACCTGCTGGCTACAAACGGCAAGCGACATGAGGAAAAGCAAAGAGACGGCAGTATGGGCCACCAAGAGAGCAAAGAGGTCAAAGCACAACAGGTTGACATGGCAAGACACATTCAACAGTACAGGACGTTAGTCATCCACCAGGACGGCCCACGTGCAGTAGAACAACAGCAAGCTGGCTCAGAAAGTGAGACAGTCAAGACGAGAGATACAAAGAAATGTCCGTGTGGTTGCGAGCCAGGCACAGTCCTGGGTTGCCAGCGTCCCGCAAGCGGGTCGCGGCGTAAACCTCAAGGCGCAGCATAGCGTCCACACGGTGATCAAGGGTCACTCTGGCCCATGAAGGTTGAGAACGTGCCGCCCCTCACGGATGCACCCCGTAGGGCACACCGTGCATTGGACGCCGCTCGACCGTAAATCAGGGCGGAAGGAAGACAAAAGGAAAGGTGCCCGCATTGTCCCCGGGCAATGCCAGAGGCAATGAGGCAAAGCACGAAATAGAGCTACAACGAAAGCGTCGAAACGCACAGGGAGACTAGTGGACACGGGGTAGATAGAGACAAAACGAGCGGCAACATACCATGTGAGCCACCGCGAAGAGCATCTACACATGCACAACATCAGACCAATACAATGCAGAAGAACGCCTGAGGATCCACCATCGACCACTCGAACCACCGCCTACACACTCTGCCTCCGCTTCGCCGCAACTTGTCCGAGGCGCTCGGACTGCACCACCACCGCTTGGGGTCAAGGCGAGCCGCGTTGCCGATCGGCGGGGATGACCTCAACCGTCGGGGAGAGGTCGAATAGATCACCAAGTCTTTCTTGATCCGGATCCGTGAAGTCCATTGGACTTTGGCAACTGGCCTCCGTGCGCGACAACCATTCGCCACGTTGCGCAGTAGGGCCCCGGTCGCACTGCCGAGACCATCCGCAGCGCTGTTCTCATGCTTGAAGAGTGTCAGTGCCTATCTCTGCCCTCGTGTTCCACCGACGTGCCCCGCCCCTCACCTCGCTGACGCCGACGTTGAGCAGGGCATGACCGAGCCAGAGCTGAGCGCCCCATCCGTGCCCAAAGGTCTTGCACGTGTGGATGGCTGGCTCACAGCTTCGTGTTCCTGGCGTAGGCTGTGCGGGCCAGGGCGTGGCAGTGGGCGACGCCGTGAGCATGGTCCCCGCGCTGGGCTTCGCGCTGGGTGGTACCTTTGGTGATGCTATTGGCGTCTCTGTGGCTGGTGATGTATGTATACTGGACCCGTTGTGTGCACGCCGGCGACATGTCCTATTCCCATTCAATCGACCGACCGGCTGCAGCCTCCATCCACACACTCGGCTAAAGAGTTGCATATGACGGAACCAAGACAGTTACACTTTCGGTTGAGACGCCACTAGCGCTCCCGGCACACAATGCTGGGCTGCAGTCAATGACGAGGAGGCGCGTAGAGGGAATGAGAGCCATGGCACACGATCAGTAGCTGTCGGAAAAGATTCACCCAGTGGCCGCCGCGCGTGCCTGCCACCAGCACCACCATCGCAATTGGTAACAGCAGCTGCAGTATAGAGCGTAGGTGTGCTGGCGGCGTTCTCGGCGGTAGCCCGCTGCCGACGACGACTCGGCCGCCGCCGAGGCGGCCGGCGCGGCCGCCGCCGCCACCGCCGCACTCTTTGGCACGATCCACCGGGGGTCGTCCCAGCCGGCGGCGGCCTGTGTAGCTGTGGCCGGGCAACGCCCCAGAGGTGACCCGTCTGTATGCGGCGCACCGCCGCCGCGCCGCCGTGCGTAACAGACGTAGCGTCAGTCCATGTGGTGGAGATGCACGACGCGCTGGATGCGGCGGCGGGGCGCCGGCGGAGGAGGGGCGGGCGTTTGAGAGCCACGGGCTGTGGCCTTGAGAGGACCGATGTGGGATAGGAATGGGGTAGGGGGGGGCGAGTTCGTCTAGCCATTGCGCGCGCTTGGCCTGAGCGAAGAGCCCTCAGAAGGCACCACAAGACAGCTGAAGTCTTGCCCACATGGTAGTTTCATGGCAGGCCTGTCTGTATTCGATTGCATTCATCCCTTGTGCAGTCCTCTGCGCCTGCTGGAGGGAGAGGGAAGGCGCAGACAGTAGAGAGGTTAGCCGGGTCTTGGGGTTCAAAAAGGGCGCGGCCGACACATGCAGTTGTTCAACGCACGCGCGCGTGAACGAGCCACGATGCGGAGGCCTCGCAGCAAGAACACAAGAAAAGAAATATGTGCACCCCGGCAGGCGCGGGCCTACTCGCCTACATCGTAGCGCCCGACTTGGGAGCGGCGACCCCCCCCCCCCGCCCGGCCGCCGCCCGCTTCTTCACCCCCTCTGCCTGCCGCACTGCCGCGGCACGGCCCTGCGCCATGGCCGCGCTGGCGCGCGCCGCGCCCGTCGACCGCGCCGAGGCGGTCGCGTCCATGGCACGCGCGACGGCGCCGTCAATGGCGCCCTCCTGCGCTGCCAGGTGGGGCTCCACCACCGCCCACACCCGTGCGTAGCCGCGGATGGTGGGGGAGACGAGCGCCACGACGATGCCCAACTTGAGCAGCCCATACCCAGGCAAGAAGGTACCAACGAGGAGGTCCGTCAGCAGAGACAGCACAGCTGCCAGACCAAGCACGCACCAGTACTTGAGCCACTCCCGCTGAGCCAGCACGTCGCCACCCTTGAGCACCTTGAAGGTCTTGTAGCCAGGGTAGGCAAAGCCCAGCACACAGCTGCGAAGAATCGAGCATGCGACAGGGAAGGGGTAAAGGAGCAGGGAGGGGGAAGACGGGACGGCGTAAGAACGCAGCACAATGGAACGGGGGGTGCCAGAGTGGCCAAGGACCAAGGAGATCACCACACCAGTCAGATGGTGGTAGGCGCGGGAAGTCAGTACGTGTGTAGCCGATCTAGTGCGCTCTGTCGTTGCACAACCCAAACAGAAAAACGGCCCATCGAGGCGTGGGGAAACCGCCATCGCCAAAGCTATGGTCGCCGCTTGAACGCAGCCAGGCAACCTGTGTAGTCCCTGCCATCCCCCAGCCCCAAACGCCCGTCCCCCCTGCAGAGCTGCGCAATGAGCACGCGGCAACGACGCCCTCCCAAAAAACCCATCCACACAAGCAACCAAACGTACATCCCCGCGCGGGCAAGGCCCGCAGCCAGCGTGGACATCATCGTTGTGGCCGTCATCGCAGTGGCAGGCAGGGCGCGGGTGAAGGGACGGGCGAATAGGCAAACGGGCGGGGAGCTGGGCGGAGAGGAGGCGGGCGGGAAAGCGGGCAGCGAAACGGACGGGGAAGCAGGCGGGTGGGCGAGGGGGGGGCGGGCGGGACGGGGGGGCGGGGGACCAAGCAGACAGGCGACTGGAGTAGAGCCAGTGAGGAGAGTGGCCGTCGCAACGGGGGCGGTGGCATGCGGGATGGCAAGCCAGCTGCAAACTGCTTCCCCCTGCCCCGCGCGGTGTGTGCGGAGGCGGGGACGGTCGGGGCTTCCGAAGGGGCAGAGGGGGACTCCACGCAGCGGGCAGGCGAGCGGTGGACGGAGAGGGGGCCCGAGACGAAGTGGTGTAGCTGACAGCACCTACCACCACGCCCCCCAAGTCTGCTGCAGGAGGAATTCGCTGACAGCGGATCTTCGGACAGACCACGCCGCAGGGCAGGCGCCGCTTGCACAATCAATCGTGGACAGCTGGGAGTGGGTGCTGCCAACGCTCGCTCAATTTCCGAGCAGCGGCGCCCCTCCGCCGACAGCCACCGCCACGCCCAGCCGAAGCGGCGTTCCTTCCCCCCTCTTGGTACACCAGTGGGTGACCAGGGCAGCCAGGGCAGCCGGGGTCCCCCCTATCTGCTTTGTCGCCTTTACCGAACACCACGGTCCTCCCGCAGTGCGAGCAGCAAACAATTGGACGCTGCCGTGCTCTGCGCCCGTCGCTTCTCCCCTCACCCGCAATCTGGCCCGATGTCCCCCGTGCGCACACGCGTGTCTGTCCTTGGGGGGGGCAGGTGGCCAGACGGGGGCAGAGTAGCTCTTGGCGATCCCGCCCACGCGTCGCGAACCACATACAAGCAGAGAAATAGCAACCTCTCGTCAATGCGTTACCGTACGTACAAAAAGCAAACTACACGAGGGAGAAAGCGGTGCAGTCCTCGCGGCATACGCTACGCAGCTTCCCGGCGGTGACGCAGCTCACCCTCCACTCCCGCGTACCAGTCTGGGTCAAAGGAAGTGAAGTACCCGGCTCTCACGTGCTCCACACCCAGGTCTATGGAAAGCTCATCCAAGTACGGATAGAAGCGGTCCATCACCAAGCACGCCGTCTCCCGATTGCAGCTGAGCTGATCCCGCTTGACACACGCCACGCGGTTCATCTCGTCCCGCTGAGCCTGGCGGGGTGGAAGCCGCAGGCGCCCCGCCCATAGCTCGACCAGCCACAGCGCCTGCATGTGAACCAATGTGCCGAACGCAAACGAGTGGTGTGCCGCGACAAACGCCACATGCGGAGCCACGTCGGGGTGCACCAGGTGGCGGTAGAGGCGCAGGCCGTCACCCGCGGCGAAGAGGGCGTCAACGTCCGCGGCGGGGAGGAACGCGGCTAGCGACGAACGGTGGCTTGTTCCCCTACACGACAGCAACGCAGTCGCGGGCAAAACTTTCCCAGACGCGAGACGCAGGGACGCCACGCCGGCGGCCGCCACCACCTCGTCGGGCGCGTGCACGACAATGCGACGGGACAGGAGGCGGCGGCGGAAGCCGGCGGGGATCATGCAAAACGAGTTTCGGAATGTGTCCCGCCCAAAACTAAAGCCGCCGCCGCACAAGTCCCGGTGCCACCCGACCGATGCACGCACAATGGCGGCCATGAGCATTCCCCAGAGTGCGGCGAGCGGCCACAGCGGGCCGGCAAGTGCCCGCGCGATGGGGGTGGTGTAGGCCCAGCACGGGGACGCCGCATTTGCGGCCCGCACGTAGAGTAGTGGCTCCGTGGGGATGAGGCCAAAGAATGTGAATGGCATCATCCAGTGGCGGCGGGACGCCACCAGATGAGCTGTCACCCCGTCGTCAATGTCGGTGAGGGTCATAGCGAGGTCCATGGCAGTCTTGCCATTGCCAGCAATGACGACCGACCGAGCAGCTGCATCGGAAGTGGGAGGCATCTCCTCTTCGTCTTGTCGAGACGTAGCTGGCTCGCCCTTGGATGGCGCCATGGAAGGGACATGCGAAATACCCGTGGCCGCCAGCAGCTCCTCCACATTCATGCCGTACGTGTCACGGTGGTTTAGTACCCGCCCGCCAAATACGTCTGCATTGTCGATGGCTGGGAGCGCAGTGGGAGGGCCGCTTTCGCGACCTGAGGCCACAACCACCCAGTCCACCCGCAGCACCTCTGCGGCGTCAGCATTGTCCGTGCCCACCGACACGAGGGTGATGTCCCAGCGTCCGCCCACCGCTCCATTCCCGTTCACCGCGCCACCGACCCCGCCGCTCCCCCTCCTTTCGTAACCGCCTCCGGCAACCCACGCCATTTTCGTCACAGCCGTGGAAAGACGGAAGTGCTCGCGCCGTAACCCCCCTCGCGCCGCGACGGAGCGCACATAGTCCGCAATGTCCGTGGCCGCTGGTAACCCCTGCACTGCCGAAGGGAAGGGGTGGCCCGGGAAACGGTAGCGGGAGCCTTCCTCCTGCAGCCGCGCCTGAGGGTAATGTCCGCCCGGCGCCCACATACCACCCACCGTGGCCTGGCGGTCCACGAGCGTCACGTTGTGGCCGGCACGCGCCGCTACCACGCCGGTGCCGACGCCGGCCATGCCGGCACCAATGATAAGGATGTGCATGTTTGTGTGGAAGCACTGCCACGCACACAGCCGCTCGCCCCCGGTCGCGGCGCGGACAACGACTGCGCACCAGCAAGGGTGACGGAGCTGGCCACGGGACCAGTGGAGGTAGCCGCAGCAGCGACGGTGAAGGCCGTGACGGGTTCAGAACACTTCGATGCCGATAGACGCGGGCTGGAGAGGGAAGAAACGTCAACGGGCGTCTCGTCCACCGCCATGATAACCTCTAGCGGAGAGCCTTCGAGGACGGAAGTGCTTGCGCTTGTTCGGCGAGAAACCGGATAAACTTGGCCAGCCAGATCACCAACACGTGCCGGGCCAAGCTCAGCCTCTCCGTGCGTCAGCATACCTTTAGTGTGCTGGGCCAACGCATACGAATGGTGCTGCTGAAGAGCTGATTGGAGGACCAGATCGTCAGTCACAATCGTCCTCATCACACACGTGTATACTGCTCGGGATTGATCGCACCGCGCCCACGTGGCGGGAGCAGTTCTCAGCAGGAGCCACGCTGGCCTCGGCCGACACCTCCATCACGGACATGATGTCCTCTCGGGCAGCGCGACGTTGGCCTGCGGTTTGTACGCGAGGCGCGTCGGCGCCGTCGCCAGCTGTTGGCTGCACGATCGCGCTGACAGCCCGCGGTCGGCCAGCGCCCACAGAGATGCCGCGGGGTTGGCCAACGCACACGCCGCAGGGTACATATCGAGACTGTACGCCAGCGTGCACGCCGCAGGGTGCGCACCGCATGGGACTGGGCACGGCTTCCCTGAAGAAATCCGCACAGAAAAGGGAGCCATCAGCAACGAGATTTTCAGAGATGGACGCCTGACCAGCGACTTAATTCGCACACAATCAGTAACTTGGACCAGAGGGTATGTAATTCTTTGCACAGGACGTTACCTGTCTTCTCCACTTCGGGGTGCGTTGGTATCGACAGCAGCAGAGATGTCGCTGTGGCGCAGCGCCCCGCCCTCCTCGCCGCGGACGGCAGCGACCATCTCGAAAGCGGCGCCCTGGTCCTTCCTGAGGCGGCCTTGCCTTGGGGCCCCCCGCTTGAGCCTGGTGGCTCTGTCCACTGGGCGGCGGCGGCCCCTCTGGGCATGGGCAGCCCCGCTGCTGCGTCGCTGCTGCCTGTCACGCAGGGGGGTGCGTCCTGGGAGGGACCGTTGGCTTCCCCACCAGCTGGGGACGGGCGGCCACGCTCACGGCGACATCCGCCGGCGGGAGGTGGAGGCGCGAGAGGCACTGCCGCGGCCGCCGCCGCTGTCGCACCCTCTTGGCTACTCCCCGCCTCGCGTGATGGCGGTTCGGGCAGCGGCGGCGGCGGCGGCGGCGGCGGGGGTGGCGGGGTTGGCCGGGGCGCCTATAGCGGCTGGGCGCTTTACGGCCGCCGCCTGCGGTCGGCCGTGTCGCTGGTTGAAACCGGCCCCCGGTGGCGGGTGGCGGCTGCCGCCGCCGCCGTGGTTGGCCTGACAGCCCTGGCTGCGGCGGCCACACTCGTGGGCCGCTACCGTGCCGCATGGCGACCCGACGGCGTTGACGATGGCGGCGGCAACGGCCGGCGGTACGGCCTGGGCGAGGACGTCACAGACGCCGCGGAAGTCCTGGCCACCGGCCCGCCCGCCTTCTCCACGGCCGACGTGGTGCGACTGGCGGGGCCGCTGCCGACGCCGCCTCCCACCACGTGGGACAACCCGTGGGCCAACGTTACTGTGGCCGCGGCGGGGGACGACGGCAACCTGCCCCCCGGCGGTGACGCGCGCACGGGCGTCGCGGTCGATGGCCGCCCGCGGGTGTGGGCACTAGGTTCTGCAGCGGTCGTCACCCGCCGGCGGTCGGTGCTTGGGTGTGGGGGCACCTTCCGGGTGGCCGCGGTGGAGGGAAACCTCGCTACTCTTCGCTACCTGGCGCGCGCGGCCGACGGGGTGGACGTGGACGGCTCCACCACCGCGGCGGGGGCAGCGGCAGGCGGGGACGTGGCGGCAACCACCACGGCGGGGACGGTCGACGTGTTTGTGCGCGGCGCGGGGGCGGCGGCGACGGCGGCGGCGGCTTCGGCGGCAGCGGTGGGGGAGGTGGGCCCCCTGTTTGGTGCCAGCCTCCTCGGCGCGTGTGCGGGGGAGGTGCTGACACTGTCGCTGCTACCCCCCCCCGAGGATGGCGGGGGGGGCGCGCCCTCACCTGCGTCGGCGGGAGGCGGGGGTGGGCGCCCCGCACCGGGCATTGCCAACGGCGGCAGCGACGGCGGTGGCGACGGTGGCGAGCGGGGTGGCGGCGGTGGCAGCGACGGTGGGGGCGACGCCGCCATCGCGGTGCCCTCAGTCCATACCGCTGGGGGTGTTGGCGGCCGGGCGTCGGGTGACCCGTTTGCGCCTGTCCACTTCGCTGTCGCACTCGTTGCGCTCGCGCCCGGCCGGTCCGCGGCCGCCGGGTCGGCGGCCGAGGTGGCGGCGGCGGCAGCCGACGCGGCGGCCGACGCGCTCGCCTCCCGGCTAGTGGTGGTTGTGGGCGCCAAGGGCGCCGACTGTTCCACCACGTGTGCCGCCCAACCGGAGCGAGGGGGGGGGGATGGGGCGGACGGGGCCCAGGGGGGCCTGTCGTGCGCAGCGGCAGGCTTTCGGCTGGTCAACAACTGCCCCGCGCTGCGGGCACACTTTGACTGCCGGTCGTGCGAGCTGGCGGCCGCCGGCACGGCGGGCCGTGACATGCCTTGCTGGGTGGTGCCCACCGCGCCGGTGGGCCACCCGAGGGGGTACTGCATGGTGCACCCGCAGGGCGGCAGCGCGTGCGACGCCAAGTACCAGCACACCCGCCGGCTGTGCCCTTGCGTGCGGCAGGGAGGGGAGGAGGCAGCCGCTGGGGAGGAGCGCAACAGGGCTGCGGGGAAGGGGGACGCTGATACGCGGCTCCTGTGACTTGATGACAACAACGCTCGTGCGAGCGACTTCAAGGGGCCTGCAGGCCATGGCCGCATAGAACAGAGAAAAAAAGAAACAGGCCAAGCCGATGTAGCTCTGGCGCAGGTGAACACGCGAGGAGACTACAGAGGGGGCAGGGGGCAAGGTATCGACAAGAGCGACGCGTCACGCTGTGTGACGAGAGCATACGATAGCCCACATCAAAAAAGGCAACCAATGCTGGGAGAGGATGCAACGTGAAGAGTACAGAGCACAAAGCCATAAAACGAAACACCAAAATATGAACACAAGTATGCATACGCGGCAGCAGCGATATACCCTATGCCGCGCTACTCGACTCAGCTGGTGGTGCTGCGGCAGTCTCTGCGGACGTCTTAGGCGCCGACGACGACGAAGCGCCAGCCGACACAGCCGCCTTCATCTCGTTCTCCACGTCCACCCACTCAGGGTTCTTGGTGAGCACCACCACCCCTTCCAATACCGACGCCGACGCAAGATACTCATCCGTAGCCAGCTCTGCACGCTCACCACACGCCAACAAAATGGGAGTCGTGTGCGTTTGGAAGCCAGTGATGCGCTTGGGCCGTCCGGCCTGACCCACCGTGTCCACCGCCTGCCCCACCCGAACGAGCACGGGCAGCGGCTTCAGGTCCTCATCCACAGTAGTCACCATCCGTGGCGTCATGGCCAAGGACAGGAAGTACAGCAGATAGTGGCTCTTGCCCAGGATAGTGGCCTTCATGTCCAGGCACGCAAACAGAACGGTCACCAGACCACCCAGCGACACACGGTTGCACAGCGCCTTGGAGTCAGCGGGGTAGGGGCTGAGCGTAATCAGGCCCTTCCCTGTGTGGAGCAAGCCTTGAGCGAGGCGTACCACAAAGAGAGCGGCAGGGTCCTTGGAGAAGTAGGCGCTCAGCGAGCGGAGCAGGCCTGCAATACGCGAGTTGTTCGTGCCCGCCCCAATCAGGCCCAGACCAAGGACCGCGGCGTGGTACACCCCAGGGTCCGACTCATGGGTCAACTTGGACAGCGTATCCGTGAGGAGTACGTCCGGGTTGGAGATGGACAGCAAGCCCAGTGCAAGCGGCATCGCCCGACGCACGCTCAGATCCCCGTACTGCTGGAGGTGCCCGAAAGCGCGGATAGTCATAGCCGTGCCCAATTCCTCGCCCATAGCCACCAGCGCAAGGCCCAACACAGCAATGGCCTGCTCCGCTTCGGACGCCGCGACCTCCTCGTCCCGGGCCTTCTTACGGTCAGCGGCGCTGGGTGTGTCCGCCCCATTCGCAGTCCCCGCCCCCGCCGCTGCGTCCGCGGCAGCAGGGGCACTGCCGCCTGTCGCAGGCGAGGCCGACGACGCAGCCTCCGCCGCAGCACCGCTCCCGAGACTGCCAGTCAGGGCAGAATTAAGGGCGCTGTCCAGGCCGGCCCCAGACCCGCCCGAGCTTTCGGAGTCCGTCCCGTTCACATCTCCCGAAGGGGCAGTCGTGGAGGCAGCCGCAGCAGCGGCCGCAGAACCCGCAGCCGCCTCCGCCTCTGCGTCCGCGGCCGCAGCCGTCTCCGCGTCGGCCGACGGATGGCGACCACAGATGGTCAAGAAGCGCTGAATCTTCAACACGTTACCAGTACCAGCATAAGCGCACGCCTCCAGCGCAATGGCGGCAACGCGAGCTAGCACAGACTTCTCCCCAACAAACGCCTTCAGGGACTCGGCCACAGCGTCCGCTGCCTCTTGCGTGCGGAGGAACAGGAGGCCCAGACCCAGCGGCATCAGGCGCGTCAACAAAGCCCCATCGCTGCTGTCCCCGGGGGACAAGACAGCGTCAGCACGCTCCGACAGCGCCTGTACCATGATGCCTGCTAGGTCCTCGTCGGCAGTCCCGGCAAACACAAGGCCCAGGCTGAGTGCCGCCAGGGCCGCTGTGTCCCCAGCGGCTTCCGCATCCAGCAGGACAGGGACAAGCACATCCTTGACCTGCTCGTTGCTAGTCCCCGCATAAGCGATGCCCAAACCCGAGATGGAGCCGTGGCGGATCGGTGCAGAGTCCTCTGTCACTCGTTCCGATAGCAGCGCCAGTGCCGGGTCCACGTCGTGACGGACAGTGGACGACACCACGCCAACGGCAAGCAGCATGCCCGCCTTCACATACTCCTCGCTATGGTAGAGGAAGCGATCAATCTCAGGCAACGCCCCATCAACGTCCCACATCATAATCATGCCAAGCGACGCTGCCGCCGACATCATGCCGTGGTCCTTGTTGCGCCCGTAAATCCAGCTCTTTTCCTCGTCTGCGTTGAGAAGCTTGTCCGTCCGGAAGCCCGCATTAACAAAGGCGTTGACGAACGTCGCCGCCAGGTTGGTCCGCGCCGAATCCACTGCCGCGGGCAGAACACCGCCGCTACGGTTATCAACGAGGTGGGACTTGTAAATGTCCTCAGGCTGCTTGGCCTCCATTACCTGCAGATCGGTGGCGAGATGCACAAAGTAGTCGGTCTGCTTCCGGTTGGCAAGCACCTCCAGCAGCGTCTCGTCCTTCTCAACGTCTTCGTGCAGCACCCAGCTGGAGCGCGCAAGGTCAAAGGCGAGTTGCAGCTTCTCCGCACCAGCGGGGCACCCCGAATAGATGCTCTGTACCGCCTCAGCGTCGTTCAGACGCAGCGCGATGCCCATCGCCAGGGACCACTTTGACTCTTGCCGATAGATCTGCAGCGCAGTGGAGAGGACCGCCTGGTCGTCCGGTTCAGGCACGTAGGCGGCACACGACTTGAGGTAGTTGCACACCCGTTCATAATTGTCGGCATTCGCATGAACGGGAAGCTTGGAAAGGGCATCCACTTCCATGAGAAGGTCCACAGCCTCGGGTTCTGCGTTGGACGACACAAGAAAGGGGACGATCTGATCAACCAGACGCGCCAGATCCTCCAAACCAGACTCCGCAGCAGCACCAGCACCAGCGTCAACCAGAGAAGCATGTTCCGCCCCGATCTCTCCGCACAGGTGCCGCACGTACTCATGACCCCACTGTTCCGGGTTGTCCCTCGAGCCTTGCAGCTTAAACGTCAGGCACTCACGCTCACCGTCTTCTGCCATGGCCATGGCCAGTACGGACACGACATCCGCCATGTACACCTGCGAGCAATGAACGCATGCCAAGCAGACAATACCAATGAAGACCGATCAAAAGAACGCATGTGTCAGTATGAAGAGCCCAAGGGTGAGTGCGACACAAAAATCTACCGCTAGACACCATTACGATCCCAAGGAAACTCACGCGGGTCAAGCGTGCATCAGCCACCAGGCCTCACAGACTCAGTGCGAGGTTCACTCCGAGAACTTCACTCAAGAGTGCACGCACATCCACTGCAGACCCCGCGCCAAAACGTACCTTGTTGTCTCCCACTGGCATACGAGCAAAAAATTCTTTCAGCGTCCCATAGTGAGGGCGCAGGAACTTGAGCGGCTTGGGCACAGACGTCATGGACGAGGTAGCCGACCGAATCTCAGACCGGATGGTGTCCAGCGCCAGCTTCTGCACCCCTGCATCAGTGTCCTGCACGCGCTCCACCAGCAACTCCAGCTGCTCCTTTAGCGCCGCATCCTCCTCGGACAGGTCCTCCTCTCCATCTTCCTCCTTCACTGCCTCAGCGCCAGGCTTGCGATCCTTCTTGGGCCCGCCGGCGGTGTCCTTCTCAGCGTCAGCATTGCCGTTGGAGGAGGTAGGCTTGTCCTCCTCCATCGGGGAGGTATCCTTCTCAGCCGCCATGGCGGGCAGCACCGGCTGGTAATGAACCCCTCAACAGATGCGAATGCAGTGAAGGGAACTCAAGCGGGATCAGGACGACGTGACACAGAGCAGCAACACCGCCAAGCCACCAGCAGACTGCGACAGCTGCGGATCACAGACACGCAGTCAGACCCCCTCCTCGGCTACGCAGAGCTACGAGGCCGGCAGCGGTCGCGGTCCGCGCTGACGCGCTGGCGAGGGGCCTGAAGGGAGACGGCATGGACAGGAGCCGATCGATTGGAAGCTGTCACAGTCTCAGTCTCGGGTCGTACAATCACGATTTCCACAACAATTCACCTCAACACTTCAACTGACAGCAGGGCACCACGTTTCGAAGCCCATCAATTGGAGCCCCCCCCCGGTCACGAGGGGGGGCTGAAAGCGAAGCTGTCCACAAGTCCAGGGAAAACGAATGAGAGACTTTAAGGAGTGGCATTACAATCGCGCCCGCCTGCACTGGCAGCTGCCGCGCCGCCACATCCGCCGCCGCCCCCGCCACACCAGCTGGTGCTGCAGCACCGCCGCCACCACTGTCGCCGCGGCCGCCGTCGACCCCGGTGGCGGCGGTGGGGACGTGGATGCCGAGCGCAGCGATCCTCCCTCGGCCAGCCGCGCCTGCGCCTCACAGAGCGGAGGCGGGTGTTTGCTGTCAGGGGTGAGGCGGCAGCTGGCGGCAGGGGGCGCTCCAGTCCCTCGGAGGGGGGGGGCGGCTGCCGGCCGTACATACCTCGTCGCGCGGCGGGGAGCCCTGCCGCGCCTCCCTTGTTTTGGTTGTCTCCCAAAGGAAGCGACCGCCACCTGGGGATCACTATCGAAAACAATCTGATTGTGGTTCTGGCCGCTCGAGCGTCGCCAAACAACGGTGACGCCTCGTCGGTCAGGTCCGACACTGGGGCGGGTGCCTCGTGGGCACGAAGGGCGGTCGCCGCGACGGCGCTGGAGGCGGCAGCCCGCACAGCGCCACTCCCACCCCCCTGGGAGCCCCCAACATCAGATCCCCGCGCGGCAGTCGGTGCGGCCAGCCGCAACACGAGTCGGCGGCCGCATGCCACTCGGCAGCTGTTGACCCCCCCCACGACCGCTGCCGCCCCCTTCAGCAGCGGCCTCCCGCCCCCGCCGCCCACAAACATCCCCCCTGGCGGCAACAGACCCCCCCCAGACAGCGGCCACCAACCCTCCGCCCCCGACCACCAGCAGCTGCCCGTAGCAGCAGCCACCCCCTCCCCGGCACAACCACAAAAAAAGCCCCCAGCCGCCCGAAGTCTCCGCCCCGCCCCAGGAAATCACCTGCCCCCCACCCCTAGTCGACAATGGGCGCCCCACTCCCGGCAACGGCCACTATCCCCAGGGCAGCAGCAGCTTCCCCCCCGGCTGCAGCGGCCCAATCCAGCCAGCGGCGCCTGCCCCCCGCCCGGCCGTGGCCGCCCCCTCCCCGACAGCAGCCGGGCTCCCAGCTTGGCCAAAACCCCAGCATCCGCCCCCTCCGCGGCCGCAGCCGCCCCCTCCCGGCCGCAGCCGCCCCCCTTCTGGCCGCAGCCACCCGCTCCCCTGCAGCGGCCGCCTGCTCCCCGCCGCCGCCGCCGCCAGGACAAGACCCCTTTCCGGCAGCGGCCGCCCCCCGTCCGGCCGCATCCACAGCCCCCCTAGCGGCAGCCGCCCACCTCGCTCGGCAACGGCCGCCGCCCCCCCGACCGCAGCGGCCCCCACGCCCCGGCCACTGCCACCCTTTCCCCGGCAGCGGCCGGCCGCCCTCGGCCCCCAGCCGGCAACGCCCTCCCCCCTCCCCAGCGGCCGTCCCCTTCCCGGCCGCAGCCTCCGTACCCCCGGCCGCAGCCGCCGCCCTCCCTGCCGCAGCCGCCCCCACCGCCCAGCGGCGGCCGCCCCACGCCTGGCCGCAGGCGCCGCCTGCCAAGGCAGCAGCCGCCCCCCCCCATGCTGCAGCCGCCCCCCCCGGGGTCGGACGGGCGCGTCGTCGCCGATGCGGGCGGCGTCGTCTCGGGGGCTGGCGGCATTGCGAAGGAGACGGCCGGCGTCGTCAGGGGGCGGGTATTAACTGTAGGCACCACAGGCGGGCGACCCCCCGCGACCGCATTCCTGCCTCCCCACTCCGACGAGTCCGCCCGGCCTCCCCAGGCGGTGAGCACACCACGAGGCTGCCCCGACGAGGCGCTGGACACCACCGACGGGTCCCGCATCATACCACCCGAGCCCAACCGATTCAACGTGTAGCCAGAAGCAATTTGACATTGCAAATACGTGGACCAATCAATTATCGTGAGCGCCACAACAAGCTTGGCTGCTTCACATCGAAGCTTCGCTAATCATGTGATCAAGGAAAGCCCACACAATAACTATTCGTATTATATTACAAAAATACATTCCCAAAACAGAAAATCGTGTCCGTCCCAGCGCAGTGCTGCTTGATTGGTGGTTCAGGAATCGGCCCACAAACAGTGTGCTGCGCTCCACAGTATTTTTCGGACCCCCCCGTACGGTACCGTACGCCCTCCTCCTTTTGCGTATCCCTTGTGGCCTATGCTTCAGGGCGACTGCAGTCGTGCTGCTCTAGGTACATGGTCTTGTAGCTCAACCCATAACGCTTCACAGCGTGTAGAGTTCTCTTGTCACTCTGCTTGTAAGACTGTTCGCCCGCACACACGTCCACCATCCACAGCAGTTGTAGCTTGAGGACCGTGTTTGAGCTCTGCAGGACGCGGAGCACTTGCGAAGACGAATAAGCACAACGAGCGGCATGTGAGAGAAGCCCAAGACACGGTGCCCTATCTGGGTGCGACATCCTCCCCACTCAGTTAGAGACGCGGAAGGCCCTGTGTTGCTCGGCAGCGTGACGGCCCTTTGGACACATATCTAGTCTCACGTAACCTTCAGGGCAACGACTGCACACTGGGCCCGGCTCGAAAGAAACATACACCAGCGACACTGCAGCAAGCTTATTCATACAGAAAGCATAGGACGATGTCTGTTCATGGTGAGAAGCACGGCGGAACAACAGGCGATGAACCCCAAGGCAAGGGCAGGGCAGTCCCACCACCTCTCCCTCCAACCCTCTCCCCAACTCTCAAGACCACTCCTCAAACACCATCCGGCGAGCACACACGGGGCAGTACGGGCTGCGCTCCAGCCACTCGTAGATACACGCCAGGTGAAACTCGTGCCCACACCGCGGCTGCATGCGCGGGTTGGACGCGGAGTAGCCCTCCAGGCAAGTGGGACATACGTCCTCCTCGCCTTCCCCATCGCCCGTCAGCTTGTACACGGTGCTCGCATCGGGGATGATGGGGGGTGGCGGGGTGGACGACAGGAGACCGCCCCCGCCGCTGCTGCTGCCGCCGTCTGCCGCCCGGGCACGACCGCTAGGCCTCTCCACCGGTGGCTGCCACGGCTGCGGGATGGGATGCGGGGGGGTGGTGGCCGCCCTTTCAGAGCCGCGCCCCCCTACACCCCAGTCGGGGCCGCCAGCGCCAGCGACCGGCAAGGGTGCCACCAGCGGCAGACTCTCCCGCTGCCGCCGGGCGGGCTGCGGCCCCGCGAGGGGCCCCACGGACGGCGGCGGCAGCGGCGGCGGCGGCGGCGTCGTCGTCGCCGTCGTCGATGACGACGGCACAGCCACCACCGCGGGGGCGGCCGCGGGGGCTGGCCGCTGGCGGAGGCCCGGCGAGGAGCCGGGGGTGGCGATGGAGGTGGACGGGGGCATCCCGGCGGGGCCTCCGCCCGCGGCGCCCCCGCCGCTACTGCCGCCGCTCCCGCCGTCGGGCCATGGTTGCACCGGCGGTGGCGCGGGCGCCGGTACCGACGCGGCGGCGGCGCCAGAAGAGAGCAGCTGCGGGGATGGGGGCTTGGGCGTCAGCAGGCCGGGTCTGGGTAGGTACTCGGTCGGCACACAGGCGGAGCATGTCTGAGGGTGAGACCAAAGTGAAAGGGGAAGACACAGAAAAAACCACGGGAAGAGGACAGACATGCAACAGGGTAACAAGTGTGCAGCCAAGCCAAGGGGAAGGCACGTCAGCAGCAGCCGCGGTGGGCGCAAAAGAAACGCCAGCCGGGCGGGTGGCAAAACACGGGCGGGCCGCAGAACAGCCAACCGTCCCACCCAGCGAGCGCCCCGCCGTGACGTCAAGGGGCACACCCAGACCAGGCCCGCACACACAACAGATGGGGCTCGGGGCAAAAAAAACAGCCAGCAGCGCCGTCAGCACGCCGGATGTCCCTTTCCACACACAACAACTGACACGCGCCCGCGCCAACCGCAAACGGAGCGACCAGGCATACTCTGTCCCGCTCCCCAAACGCCCCACCCCGCTCCCACCCACCCCCACAAGACTGGGGTGTCCGCCATAAAAAAAAAAGTCAAACGGGTAGGGACGGGGGCCAGACACAACTCCGACCCCTTGCGTCCCCACCACCACCACCACTGCCGCCGACGCCGTCGTCGCCCCCCCCAAACATACCTGACCCATCCCGCCCCAGCGGGCGCAGCCCCCCCCGGGCGTCACCAAAGCCGACCCCACCGCCGCCGCGACAGCACCGCCGTTCCCCCCCCCTGCCGCTTCCCCCCCCTCCTCCACACGCAACACCGCCAAACCGGCCAACAGCAGGCAGCGTGGGGTGGGGGGGACGCTGGCTGGGCCACCGTGACGGTGCGCCCCGCTGGCGCGACCCGGCTCACCGCTCCCCGCCGCCAGGCGCGGCGGCTCGGTGGCCAGCCCAGCCGCAAACGCCGGCCCACCACCCCTCCACCCCTCCCGTTCCCTCCCCGACCCTCTTTCCCAGATGCCGTTCCCCCCCTCGCTCCCCCTCCACGCCCCCAACCCCCCCCCCTCCCCGCCTCCCCCCGCCCACCCCACGCGCACTCCCGCGGCAGCACCGACGCTGCTGCCGGTGGCGGCCGCCGACAGAGGGCGCCGCCCGACCGACCCGGCGGCGGCGCTGCGGCACGGGGGGGAGGCGGGGGGGGGCGGGGGAGGCGCGGCGGCAGGCGCACCCTCTCTCGCCGCGGCTTGCGGGAGCGCCACACGCACACTACACACACGCGCGATGGGGAGGCGGGGCTCAGCGGGGCGGGCGGAGGGGGGGTCCGTGGGAGGGAGGGGGCCCCTGCCACCGAGGCGACATAGAGTGATGCGTGAAAATAGTGGGTGACGCATCGTCGCGTGGCGGCCACCACACGCCAATCCTTCTGGACTTTTTATTGAAAACAGAAAAAAGAGAATATGTTTACTCGCGTACTCTATTCCCTCCGTGCACCGTGGTTGCCGACCACTCCATCGCGGCGGCGTCCCTCCCGCGGGGCACCTCGCGAGTGCCGCTGCCCACCTATAAAGGTACCTACAGTGCAGTACATAACCTGTGGCCGCCTTTCAAGAGTGCGGCGCGTTGGTCTCGGTGGGATCGACCGCCGCTGCGGTCCTCTGGTGCCGAGCGGCGCCGCGCCAGACGCTGTACACCGCACACGGCGGGTGACGATGGCGGCGGTGACCCTATCATTTACTGTCTACACACCTGCTGGCGGGGAGGGGGAGGGGCGAGTGGGGGGGGGGGAAACATGAGAATGGTCGCGCAAACAACGAGAGCAGAGCCGACGGGAGAAGGGGGTACAAAGGAAGGGTGAGGCGGACGGAGGAGGGAGCCGTGGCTGCCCCTGCGTGGGCCCCAGAGGGCCGCGGCCGTGTGGCGAGGGGTTGACGCACGGCCGCCGCGTCGGCTGGTGGAGGAGGGCCTAAAGCGGCCCGGTCGTGACCCTCTCCGCGGTGGGTGGGCGGGCGGGGGGCCGGCGTACCAACACTTGCCCCATTCCCCCCTCCCACCCACCCCCTCGGTAGCAAAGTACACCAGCTGGAGGTTTTGCTACCGGGTGCGGGAGGACCTGCAGGTCCTCTCCGCGTACCGGTGGCGCGGGCACGACGAAAGAAAAAAAAAAACAAAGAAAACACGAAGAATAGCCAGCGCTCCCGCGCCGTCACCCCTGCATCCCCACCGCCAGGCGGCCACTGCGGTCACCCCCCCCCCCCCCCGCAGGGCGCGGCAAGCGGCATCTGCCCACCCAGCTGGGTGCAGCGGGCGCGGGCACCAGGCGCGGCACGCGCCCTCCTCATCCACGCGCACCTTCCCGCCCCCCCCCCCCCACCACTCCCCCCCCTCCCTCCCCCCTCACGCACTCCCCGTACCCCCCCCCTCACCCGCCTCCCCGCACGCGCTGCCCCCACTCGACAAGGTGGCGGCGGAGGCCGCCCCCCCGGCGGCCGCCGCCGCTGCCGCCCGCCTCCCAGCGGCCGCCCCCGCCGCCCGACCAGCCGCCGCCCGCGCCGGCGCTGCGTCTCCGCGCGTCCCAGCGGACACCCCCCCAGCCGCCGCCGCCGCCGCCGCCGCCGCCGCCGCCGCCGCCGCCGCCGCCGCCACCCACACCCCCACCACCGCCATTGCCACCGCCGCCGCCCCCACCCCCTCCCGCTCCCCCTCCGCCGCCGCCACTCCCATCCCGCCCCCCCCGCGCGTGGTGTGCCACGTCAGCAGGCGATGCAGACGACGGCAGCCGCGGGGACTTGCGGCTCGACCCGCCGCCCCCCCCCCCCGCCCCCCCCCCTCCCCCCCCGCCACCTCCGCCGCCGCCGCCACTGCTGCTCATCCCCCCAGGCGCCGACGCCTCCCGCTCCGCGCGGTTCCGCCCCCAGCCGCCACCTCCCCCACCACCGCCACTCGCCGCCGGACCCGCAGGGCTCCCCGCCCCCGCCGCCGCCGCCCACCCCCCCGGCGCCGACCGGCGGGCGCCCGCCGCCGACGGGCGGGTCAGCGCGTTGATGCGCCGCCGCGACGGCGACGGCTGCACTGTGACCGCCGCCGCCGCCGCCGCCGCCGCTGCGGCGGTGCCGCCGCCGCCACCGTCGGCCGGGTCAGAGGCGGAGGGGGACGGCGGCAGCAGCGGCGGCGGGGGGCGGCCCCGGGGGCGGTCGGGCACAGGCGGCGCAGAGTGCTCCCGCCGGCTGCGGGGGCCAACGCCGCCGCCCCCACCGCCGCCGCCGCCGCCGCCGCCGCCGCCGCCGCCGCCGCCACGGGCAGGGACGACGAAGCTCCTGCCGACCGCGCCCGCCGGCCGCGCCGCCGCCGCCGCCGCCACCGCTGCCGCCGCTGCCGCCGCTGCCGGGGCGGGCGTGCCCCGGCCGTCCCCCGGTTGTGGCGGCGGCGTCGTGGGGCTTGACGGCACCGACGTGCGGCGGCGGCGGCGGCGGCCGGTCATGGTCGACGATGACATGCGCGCCGCGACGGCGGCACTGCCGCCACCACCACCGCCGCCGCCGTCGCCTGCCGACGGGGCGGCGGCGGCGCCTCGGCCCGCCGCCGCCGCCGCCGCCCCCCCGGCGCCCGTGGGCTCGCCCGTCACCCACGGGTGGACGGCAGCGTCGCGCAGCGACACGCGGCGGGCCGGCTCCTTTGTGAGGAGCCCCCCCAGGAGCGCCCGCGCCGGCGGCGACAGGGACGGCGGCAGCGCCGGCGCGGCGGTCGTGATGAGGTGTCGCAGCGCCGCCGGGTCTGGGTGGAGGAACGGGAGCCCCCCCGTGAGGAGGACGTAGAGCATGACGCCCGCCGCCCAGGCGTCGCTCAGCCGGCCGTCGTACCCCCCCGGCGTGTAGGACACAATCTCCGGCGCCGAGTAGTGGAGGCTCCCGCAGCCCGTGTGGAGGAGGCCGCCCTCCCCCTCGGTGACGCCCGTCCCAAACCCCCAGTCAATCAGCTTGACCCCGTCCCCCGGGGTGATGAGCACGTTCTCCAGCTTGGCGTCCCGGTGCACCACCCCCCGGCCGTGCGCATAGTTGAGCGCCCCCACAATCTGCGCCCAGATGCGGCGGGCGCGGCCTTCTGGCAGCGCCCCCGCCGCGAGCATCACGTCAAACAGCTCCGTCCCCGCCACGTACTCCATCACCAGGTAGATGCGGGTGGGGGAGGAGAGCGTCTCGACCAGCCGCGCAATGTTGGGGTGCGCCAGCGACCGCATGATGCGGACCTCCCGGCGCACCCGGCAGAGGGCGGTGGGGGTGGACAGGGCGGCGGCCTTTTGGAGGATCTTGATCGCCACGGGCTCGCCGGTCGCCTCGGTGATGGCCAGCCGCACCACCCCATAGTTGCCCCGCCCGAGCACCCGGGATAGGCGGTAGCCGCCAATGACAGTGGGCATGGTTGGGGGAAGAAGGGGGGGGGGGGGTGGGGGTTGGGGGGTGGGGGTGTTGGGGGGTGTTACGGGGGGGGGGGGGGGTGTTGGGGCAGTAAGGGGGGGAAGGGGGGGGCGGGGGGGGGGGGGAAGGGTGGTGATGCGGCGGCAGCCGCTGCGGCCGGGAGGGGGGGAAGTGACGCGTGGCCTAGAGCTACAGGGTCCAGATGGGGGGTGGGGGGAAGAGGAGGCGGCGGGGCCGTCACCACACCGCTCCGGTCAGAGCGGCGTGTGCCGTAGGGTGCGCGGGGGGAGGGCCCAAGCGTCTGCGACCGCCGCCACCACCGCCACCGCCGCCGATACCCGCCGCCGCTGCTACCAGCGACCCACACGGGCCGCCGCCGCCACCACCGGCAACGGCGGTGGGCGCCGCCCTTGGGCGCTCCGCCCCCCGCTGGGCGCCCCGCCGCCGCCGCCGCCGACAGCGCGCGCGCCCTGCCGGCGGCCCCGCCGCGCCGCGCCGCCGCCGGCGGGGGCCGCAAAAACCACCGGGGACCAGACCAACACCGCCCTGGCCGGCCGGCGGCTGTCGCTCGCCAGCCCGCCCCCTGCTGTCGGCGACCGCCGCCGCCGCCCCCCCCCGCCCGCCGACCGCCGACCGCCACGCACGCACGCACGCACGCACGCACGCACGCACGAACGCACAAACGCACGTCCACCGCGCGGGGGGGGGGGGGGGGGGGGGCGGGGGGGGGAAGAGGTGCCCGCCGCCCGTACCGCGTCGTTGCCGCTGCCGCAGCTGCGGCTGCTGCTGGCTGCCGCTGGCAGCAGGCTGCTGCTGCTGCGGCGGCGGCTGCTGCTGCTGCTGCTGCTGCTGCTGCCGCCTCTGCTGCTGGTGGAAACACAATGCCCGCAACCAAACCCACCGCGGGCAGCGTCGTCACAGCGCACTGCCCACCAACCTGCGGCGCCGATGGGGGGGCGGCTGCGCTGGGGCGTGATGGCGGCGGTCGCGACAGCGGGCGGCGGCGGCCGCGGCGGCGGCGGCTAGGGGGGGGGGGGGGGGGGGGGGGACCCCCACCCGGGGGGGGGGGGGGGGGGGGGGCCCTCAAAACGGCGTCTGGCGGCCCTCCCCCGTCGCCGCCCCAGCCCTTCCCCCCCCCCCCCCCCCCCCCCCCCGTCGAGGGTGTGGATGGCGAGGGATGGCGCGGCAGCGACTGCCACAACCCCCCTGCGCACCCCCTCCCTACCCACCACCCCCTTCACCGTCGGTGCACGTGTGCCGTACACCACCCCCCCCCTCCCTCCCCCCCCACCTCTCTGCAGCACCACCGGCGGGTGGACAGAGACGCGGCCTTCCTCCACACCCCCCCACCCCACCCCCTCCACACCCTTCCAACGACTCCGCTCCCCACTCCCCCACCCCCCCCCCCCACCCCCCACCCCACCGCCACTACGACCCCGCCCCCAAGTGGCCCGCCCGCCTGCCCGCCCCCTCCTCCACCCACACAGACACCCGCGGCCACGCGCCGCGCCGCGCCGTGCCACGCCACGCCGCGACGCCACCGCCGCCGCCACCACCACCGCCACGGCCGCTGCCGCTGCCGCTGCCGCTGCCGCCCGGCAGCCGCAACGACCACCGGCAGCGGCGGCGGCGGCGGCGCGCATACCCCCCAGCGCCCCGCCCCCCCCCCTCCACCGACTGACGAACGACAATGACCCGCCGGAGAGCCGCGGCGGCCGCCAGGCACCCGCCGCGAGAGGCGGCCGGCCACCCGCCCCCCGCCGCGGTGGCGGCCCGTCGGGGCGCCGGGCTGTCGACCGGGGGGGCGTGGGGTGCGCGCGCGGGGGGGGGGGGGGGTGTCGGCCACCCCGGCCCTGCCAGCCGCCCTGGGCTGCGTTGGTTATTGGGGGGCCGGCCGGCCGGGCGAGCGCCCGGGCGGGCAGGCGGGTCTCGGCGGGGGCGGGGTGGGACGGGCCGGGACGGGGCAGGGGCAGGGCGGGGCGGGGCGGGGCGGGGCGGGGCGGGGTGCGGGGGGGGGGAGGGGGGGTTGTCGTCGCAGACCTTTCCCCGCCGCGCGGGGCGCTCCCGCTCTCCCCCGCCTGCCGGCCGGCCGGCGGCCCGCCCCGCCGGCCGGCGTGGCCGTGGCCGGTGGCAGGGAGGCGCGGCGGCGGCGGCGGCGCCTTCCCCTCGCCCCCTGTCCCACCCACGCGACGCGACGCGACGCCGCCCCCCCCCCCCCCCCTGTTCCCACTCCCTGCGCCCCTTTGGGCCAGCCACGGTGTCAAGCATACGGTCACGTAGGTGGGGAGGGGAAAGCAGGGGGGGGGGGTGGGAGGCGGGGGGGGGGGGGGGGGAGGGGGGGGGGGCGCGGGCGGGGGGGATGGTGGCCAACCACCTATGGCAGCGGTGGTATTTAGGCCTCGCACGTGTGTGCCCGCTGGGGTGGAGAGGGGTGATGGTGGGCGGGGTGGAGAGGGGGGAGGCTGCCATACCTGCCGCCCCCGCGGCCGCCCGGCCGCCCGGCCGCCCGGCCACCGCGTCACGGTGCCGCGTCACGCACCCGCCCCCCGGCGTGGTCAGTGGGGTGCCACGGACGACGGCGGGCGGGCGCCTGTCCCACCCCCACCCCCCACGCCCCACCCAGTCGCGTGGGGGGCGGTCACCGCGGTGATGGGGGGGGGGGGGGGGGGGGGTGGCGGGGGGCAGCCGCCGCCGCAACCCCGCAAGGCTGGGGTAGCTAGACCGGCGGGGGGGGGGGGGGGGGGGGGGAGGGGCGGCGGCGGTGGGGCGGCGGCCGGCCACCCACGCAGCGGCGGTTGCGGTGGACGAGCTGCCGCTGGGGGGGGGTGTGTGCGCCGACAGCGCGGCAGCGGCAGCGGCCGGCAGGGCCGCCGCCGCCGCCGCCGACCGCGGGTGGCTGCGTCGGTCGTGGGCCGCAAGCCGCCCCGCGGCGCCCCCCTCTGGCCACCAAAAACCCCCCGCCGCCGCACGCCCCCCGCGCCCCAAACACACCCACCCTCCCCTCTGAGCGTGCGCCGGCAGTTGGGGTCTCTTCCCAGCCGCGGCCGCTGCAACGGGCGTGTGGCCAACCGGTGCGGCGCCCGCATCGGCGAGCGCCGGCCGGCCGGCCGGCGGCAGCCCGGCCCGCGGCGGCGGCGGCGGCGGCGGCGGCGGCGGCGCGGCATCTGCTGCGCGCAGCAGATGCCGCATGCGGGTGGCACCGCCGGCGGTGGGAGCCCGCGGCGGCGGCCACAGCGCCACCACCGCGGCCACAGGGACCCGTTGGTTGGGACGGGCGGGGGGGGGGGGGGGGGGGGGGGGCGGAGAAGAGGACGGACCCCACTGTGGTGCGCTCTCCCCCCCCCCCCCCCCCCCACGTAGCTAGCCAGCTACGGCTCCACCACCGGGGAGTGCCTCCCCCCGCCCGTCGACGCGCCCCCCGCGGCCCGCCGCACACGTTTGGACAGCCACGGTGGCCGAGGCGGTGGGAGGGGAAGTGGCGGGGCTGGCCAGGTCCCGGTCGGTCTGGGAGGCGGCCGGGAGGGCGGCCGGGGCTCTGGCCAGGTCGGCTGCGGGGGCGGTTGGGCAGGGGGACGGCCCCCCCCCCGCTCCAACGCCCCCCCCCCCCCTCCATCACTCTTGCACGGCCACATCCCCGCCCGCCGCGGTGGGACACACCAGACGCACCCCACCGGGCGGCCAACGGAGCACATACGCACTCACCCCCCCACGCACCGGGGGACGGCAGCCGCCGGCCAGGCAGACGCCGGCCGCCCGGCCCAGCCAGCCTCGTCCCGTTGCCAGACGCGGCGTAGGTAGATAGGTAGCGATGTAGCTAGGGTGGGGGGGGGGGCGGGCGGGGGAGCACCGAGCCGTCGGCGGGCGGCACCGTGCCAGGAGCTCTGGCAAGAGAGCAGATAGCTAGGGACCGGCACCGTGCCGCGCCACGGCCGGGGGCCGCGCCGGCCTGGCGGCGAGGCACACCCCACCCGCCTTTGCCCCTCGCGACCGGCCCTCCACCGACCCCCTGCCGCCCTCCCCTCCCCCCCCCCCCCCCCCCCCACGCGCGCGCAACCGCTTCCCCCCTCGGCCGCACCCCCCGGGGCCGCCAATGGGGGGTGTCACGACTGGCCGGCCGGCCGGCCGGCCGGGCCGGCACGTCGTGGTCGCTGTGGCGACGCGGCGCCACCGTGGGAACGGCAGCGCGGGGTGGGGTGCAACAAGATGTGCCGGCGGGACGGCGTTCAAAAGAGGACGGGAGGCGCAAGGCGGGGGGGGGGGGGGGGGGGGTGTCCCGCTACCCTGCATGCAGTGGGAGAGCTGCTTGGAGGGGGTTTGCGGGGGGGGGGGGGGGGGTGGGGGTGGGGGGAGGGGGGCGGTTGCATGGCCACGTGGACTGCTGCGGCCGTGCGTGGCTGGCGGCGCGGCAGCTGCTGCACCGCCCCCTCTCTTTGGGGCCAGTTTGCGCCAAGGGGGGGAGAAAACGTGCCGTGGCGGTTGGGGGGGAAGAGGAGGGGGGAGGGCGGAGGGGGGAGGGGGGGGGGGGGGGGGTGGGAAGGTGCGCCGGGCCGACGGCGGCGAGCGTTGGTCGGTGCACTCTCGTGACGGCCGCGGTGGCCGTGGCACCCGCCGGCCGGCGACGCCGCTTTCTTCCCGGTGCCGGCGCTGACACACACACGCCGCGCGGTTTGAACGCTGGGTGGTGGAAGGGGGCTGCTGGCCCGGTGTTTTTTCCCGACGCCCCCCCGTCGCCCCTGTCCACCGCGTCTTATTGCCTTGACGGCGTCTGCGGCGCTGCCGCTGTTTTTTTGTTCTTTTTCGTATTTCCTAGCCGCCACCACAGCCGTCCCCCCCCCGCGTGGGGTGGCACCACCGCCAGCGTGCCCGGGGAGTGTGTGTTGGGGGGGGTGCCACCAACGAGGGTGCGGATGCGCGCCTGCGTCCCAAACCGCAGCCACCACCACCACCCCCTCTGGCTACCGTCCTCCTCCCACGTGTCGGTACCTTCCGCTTCCGCCCTCTCCTCCCCCCGCGTCCCAGCACTGCGCCATCCGCAACACGGGCGGCGGCGGCGTGCCCAGATGACGCAGGTGACACGGCCGTCGGCCGGGGCACGGCAGGAGGGGACGGCGCGGTCGGCAAGGCGACGGCGACGCCGGCAGGGGACGGAAATGACAGGGCAGGGGACGAGGAAGGGGGGCGACACACGGGGGTGACGGGGAGAAAGAACGGAGGGGCATGAAGGAGATATCCATCCCATCGATGGGTGGGGGACGACGAGGATGGGGGGGGGGAACGACGAGGATGGGGGGGGGGCCGACGAGGATGGGGGAGGACGATGCGGATGGGGTGCGTCACGCAGCAATGATAGGCTAGAGAGGATGAGCCACGCAAGCACCAGGGACGGCACCCTGCCTTGACACCCGCCCGTCGGTGAACCCGCTCGCAGCCCCCCCCCCCAAAAAACCAACACACGCACAAGAGTAGGCAGGTGTGGGCCCGGCGGCTCACACCGCTTCGGGCACGGACGCACACTGGCCCCGTCGTCACCCCCCCCCCCCCTCCTCCGCCTGCGCTACGCCTCGCGGAGGCAGCGCAAGAAGCGCTTGACCCGCTGCGCCACCCCAAACGGCGCCTTGCCCCCCCGGTCCCGGCGGTAGCCGCTGAGCAGCTCGGCGGCGAGGCCGTCGACGTCCTCCTCGAGCGCCACCAGCCCCGTCACGTCAGCGTCGTCGGCGGCGGCGGCGACCGCGGCGGCCAGCGCCGCCACCCGCGGGGGGGGCAGGCTGGCGCCCGCGTAGGCGGTCACCGCCACCGCCACCTGCGCGGGGGTGTAGGCGGCAACGGCCGCCCGTAGGGGCGCCCGGTCCAGGGGGGGGGCCCCGCCGGGGGGGCTCGCCGTCGCGGTGGCGAGCAGGCACGCGACGGCGGCGGGGTCCAGGCCAGGCGGTGGGGGGGGGGGGGGGGGGAAGGGGGGGAGGGGGGGAGGGGGGGGGGGGACAAGGGCGCCGTTGCTGGCGTTCGGGGGGGGGGGACGCTCCCCGCGCTCACGAGCAGCTCAGCCTTGACGGGCGGCGCGCCGCCCGTCAAGGGGCCTGGGGGGGGGGGAGGGGGGGACGCACCGCTCGGCGGCGGGGGCACGACCCCACCACCGCCGCCGCCCGTCGGGTGGGTGTCCCCCGCGGCAGCCGCCAGCGAGGAGGGCGCGCCGGCCGACGGCGGGGGGGCAGCCGCCGGTTGGGAGGGGGGACCACCCGCCGCGGCCGCCAGGGTGGCCGCACCGTGGGCGGGCGGGAAGGGCGTGGCCGCGGTGGTGGCGGCGGCAGCGGCGGCGGGGGCAGCGGCGGCGGCGGCGGCGGCGGCCGCCGCCGCTGCCGTCGCTGCTGTGTCCGCTGCCGTCGACACACTCCCCACAGCACCAGCGACGGTGGGCGCCGTGGCGGCCGTCGACGCCGCGGCGGGCGGCGCCGCCGACCCCGCCGCGCGGCCGGCCGTGACGGCGGTGGTGGCGGCGGCGACGGCGGCTGCCGCCGGTGACGAGTCGGCGGCGGTCAGGGCGGCAACGGCGGCGGCGAGCATCTCCGCCACGGACGGGTCCGTCGCCGTCGCAGGGGGGGCGGACCGTCGCGGCAGCGGCGGCGGTGGCGGCGATGCCGGTGGCGGGGGTGGCGACCCCGCCACCAATGGCGGTGGCGGTGGAGGGGGCGGCAGTGTCTGTGACAGCGGCGGGGCCGCGCCGTTCCCCCGCGGGCCGGCTGGCAGCCCGTCTTCCGCCTCCCCCTCCTCCTCCAACCCACTGCCAGCGGGCACCCCCCCTGCACCCGACCGCGCCCACCGGGGCAGCGCCACCGCCGCCGGTGGGCGGTAGCCGTCCGACACGGCCGCTGCCCGCGGGGCCACCCGCGGGCCCCCGCCCGCGCTGGCAACCGGCGGTGACGGGCCAGAGGGGGTTTGGGCGACAGGGCCACCGCCGCCGCCCGCAGGGACGGCCGCTCCCGCCGTTGGCCCAGCCCGCGGGGGGCCACTGGCGGCGGCGGCGGCGGCGGCGGCGGCGGCGGCGGCGGCTGCCGCCACGCCACGCTGCCCAGCGGGGGTGGCCGCCGCTATCAAGGGCAGCACCAGCGGCTGCGCCGGCGCACCCGCCGACGGTGTGGGCGACGGCGACACGATGGGCGTGTCGGGGAGTGGCGCCGGCGGGGTGGCCGCGCGCCGGCGCTTGGGAGGGGGGGAGGGCGCCCCCGCCGCCGCCGCCATTGTCCCCCGCGCAGACGGCGAGGCGGCGCCACCCGACGTTGCCGCCCCGGTGCCCGAGCAACGATGATGGGCAAGGGGGGCGCCCCCGTCGGCGGGCCACGTCAAGGCCGATAGCGGGGGGGGTAGGCCGGCAGTGGGTGGCGGCGGGTTGGTGCCACGGGGGCGCTTGGGGGGGAAAGGGGGCGCACCGTCCCCCTCAGCCGGGCCGGTATCGGGGCGGGCCCAGGGTGAGGCGACCGCGGTGGAGGCGGTGGCGGCATGGACGGCCGCCCGCGAGGACGGCGACGGCAACGGCGTCGGCGCGTCGGCCGAGGAGGCAGCTGTTCCCGCAGAGGCAGACGCATCCCCGCCGCGCCCTGCCCCGGTCTCGGTCCGGGCACCCGCCTCCCCGGCCGACCGCCCCGCCAAAGCCGCCGACGGCGCGTGACGGCGGAGCAGCGCCACAACACCGGGGTGCCCCGTCGCGGCGGCCAACGCCGCCGCCGTTTGTCCAGCAGGCGTCAGCACGCAGGCGTCAGCGCCGTCGGCCAGCAGCTCCCGGACCACCGGCGCGTCGCCAGCTGCGGCAGCAATGTGCAGGGCGGTGCGGCCGTCGGGGGTGGTGGCGGCCAACGCCGACGGGCCAACGTGCTGAAGGACATGGCGCACCAGGGGGGTGCCCCCACCAGAGGCGACAGCAAGCAACAGCAGCCGTGGCCGCGGCGTCGAGGGGGGCGGCACCTCTGACCGGGCGTCATCCCAACGGCCGTTGCCGTCGCCACCGCCGCCCGCCTCACCGTCCCTGCCGCCCTCGGCGGTGGCGCTCCGCTTGTCCCCCTTGCCCTTCAACAGCGAGCGCGCCACCAGCAGGTGCCCGGCCGCCACCCCGACCTCCAGCGCCGTCTGGCCGTCAGACGCCACCACCGACCGGTCGGCGCCCCACCGCAGCAGCGCGCCCACCGTTCGCGCCTTGCCCGCCGCCGCCGCCGCGTGCAGGGGCGTTTGACCGGCAGCACAAACGGCGTTACGGTCAGCTCCAGCCTTTATCAGCGCATCAACGCACTTTAGGTGGCCACCGGCGGCGGCGAGCGCCAGTGCACCGGCGCCCGTCGCGGCAACAACGCCCGTTGTGGGGGCACCCGCTTTCAGGAGCACCTCCAGCACAGAGACATAGCCGGCAGCTGCCGCCAAGCGCAGCGGCGACCAGCCGTTGGGGGCAGATTCGGACGGCGACGCGCCCGCGGCCAGCAACGACCAGACAGAGTGTAGCAGACCCTCGCTGGTGTGGTACATGAGCATCGTCCAACCGGCGCGCTCCCCAACCTCCTCTCCCCTGCAGACGCTACCACGGCTGCGGCTGCCGCTGCTACGGGTGCCGCCGCCGCCCCTCCCGCCGCCGCCTCTGCCGCCCCCACCCCTGTCCTCGCCGCCGCTCCAGTCCCGAGGCGCACCCGCAGCGAGCAGCAGGTCCACCACCGGCCCCGCGTTGCTCTTGTTGAGCGCCGCCACCACCAGCGCGGTGCGACCATCCCCCAGTACAACGCCCACATCGGCGCCACCCTGTATCAGCCGCTCTACCACCGAGGCCCTGGCCGTCTCGGCCGCGATGAGCAGCGGCGTCGCCCCGTGGTTGCACCGCGCATCAACCGCCGCACCCGCATTGAGGAGGTCCCCTACCAGGCCCGTCTTGGACGCCCGCGCTGCTAGCGCGAGGGGCGTAAAGCCGTCTGCGTCGGTGGCGTCGACGGCCGCGCCAGCGGCGAGCAGCGCCGCCGTCACCGCCCGGCCACTGATGCCGGGGGTGACGGCCACCAAGTGGAGAGCCTGCCGACGCTGGTCGTCAAGGGGTGTGGTCGCCAGCCGCGGGTCCTTGAGGAGCGGTTTCACCAGGGACACCTTGTCGGCCTCACACGCGGCGACCATCCGAGAGATGTCCGCGGTGCTGAGGGGGAGAGGACGGGGGGAAGGGGTCATCGTGACAACGAAGGATGGTAATCGGGGTTGAGAAAAAGAAAGCAGAAGGCGGTCGAACAGGTCCCGCGGGGATGCCCCCACCAATGCTACGATGCGGACGTGAGAGGGTATATGCAGCAGATACAACGGGTGTGGCGGCCACGAAAGCGGGCAAGGCACCGTCCTTTCGGAGCCCTGCGCAGCGTGGCGGGACACGAGGGGCAGGAGCGCGCGAGGTTTGGGCCCGGCAGTCGTTGTGGGCGCACTTCCGTTTTGGTCACTCGCTGAGCAGGAAACAAGTATTTGGAGTCGCATTCTCTCAGGAGAACAAATTACAAATTCACAAATCAAGTTTGACTGAAATGAACACCCTGGCGCGGACTCACGGCAAAACGAGGGCCGTGCCATTGCGGTCGTCCATCTCAGCCGCGGCCTCTCCGGGCGCGCTGCGAGAGGTGCGCGGACGCCAGGTATCCTCCTGCCTGTCGCCACTGACCTTTACGTATCCGCACCAACCACCACAGCAGCCACCGCCATGCTTCCTCAGGAGGCCGCCACGCCCCTGGGCCACCGTGGCGCTCGCAGACGCGTCCGTTGCGCTGGGCCCCGAGCCTCGCACCACGAGCCGTGACTCTGAAAGCTGCCTTCAGTCCAAACGTCACGGTCAGACCATCGGAGGTCGGACCTGGCTTTGTGGCGCAACCCGCCGTACAGTACAGTATGCACTGGGTCTCCGTCCGCGCGCGGATGGCGTATACGTAGACGCGCACGAGTGCGCGGCAGTCGTGTTTTGTCCGTCCAACGATGACCAGTCGCCTCTCGCCCCCCCGTCGCCCTGCCCCTCCACCACCCCTCCTCTCACCGAGCCACGGCAGGCACCGCCCCACCGACCTTCGGGCGAGGGCTCGCCGCCTCGCCGCTCGGACAGCCGGGGGTGCCGCAAGTGAGCGTGCCGGCCGCTCTCCCCGGGGAACCCCGCAGGACCACCCCGAGCTCTGACTCGGTGGCCGCCTCCACGCGGATGGCACCTGCAGTGGATGGGCTGCCACCGCCAGGACTGGCGCTGTTGTCGGGTACGGGCTGCTGGGGACGAGGCGTGGGAGCTCGTCCCCCGTTCCCCGTTGGTCCAGACCTACCCGTCAGCAAAAGCATGTCAGGCGCCCTCCGTCCGAGTCCCTTCGCACTGCCCTGGCCCGCGGCACCCTTCCAACACTCGGGAATAGTGTCTGGCATCGGCAGCGGAAGACCGCGCGTCACGTACCAGTCAGCACGATTCCTCGGGCGTACGGAGTGGAGGGCGTCGCTTTGACAACGTACGTACGTACGACGTTGGGCCTGTGTTGGAGCTTGCAGGGGTGCGTAGGCACTCTCATTGGGCTCAGCTGAAAGTTTTATTTCTCACTCTCTTCATTATGCAGATGGGTTCTTTGGGGGAGGGCACCAGGGCGTGAGGAGGACGATCACTACAGAGGAGGGACCTCCCCGGGCTCGTCGCATTGGTGCAAATGAACACCCAGCTGTGAGGGAGTAGTCGCACGGCATCGGCCTATAGGCTGGAAGGAGCGCTGAGAAGAAAGGTAGGTATGTGGTCCAGCGCAGTTTGAAAGCCTTCCCTGATCATGACGAAGTAAAACACTTCCCGACAGCCACGTCCATTGTGTGTCCCTTCAGCTGTTCACGCCTGAGATCAGCAGGTAATTGTATTTCCGGCAAAAAGAAGCGTCGAGCAGTGCGTCCCGTAGCCCCCCCCCTCGAGCCCCCTCCCATGGCCCAGCTTCGCCACCCACACAAGGCCTCACCACATACCCTCAAACTCCATCTCAAACGGCAAAGGCGAGTACCCGCCCGCCGCGTGGGAGCCGTCCGACTCGGACGACCAGCTGCTGCCCGACAGGGTGCTGTGGAGGGACGGAAAGGGCGAGTCGCCCATCCCTTCCCCGCCCGCACTGCCGCCCACAACAGGGTGGACCGCGTCCTCCAGCTTGAACGGGCTCGGCGGGGACTCGGGTAGCACCACCCCGTCGTCGCGGACGCCCAGCACCAGCAGTTCCATCGTATGCGAGGAGGGGGTGGACGGCGGCCCACCGGCCACGCCGTCACTCCCAAACGCCGACGAAGATCCGCCAGACGTGTCCGACGCGTCGTCCATGACGGTAGCCATGGCGCCCCCTAGTGGCAGCGGCGGCGGTCCACACACGTATTGAGCCATGTCGACGACGCCGGCCGCCACGGCGGCGGCAGGGCGGACGGAAAAGGCAGTGTGGGCGAGCGCCCCCCACGGCGACGCGGCCACGTCCGGCGCCGCGGCCACCGCCACCGGTGGCATTTCTGGCTTGACCACCAGCGGGGGAGTCCGCGTCGGCGGTCGCCGCCGCGCGGGGGAGCCCCCCGCCCGCGACGCACGCCGCGCCTTGGCGGACCGCACCGATGGCGACGCGGGCGACGTGGCCGCCGTCGTTGCAACCGACGCCTCCCCTGCCGCAGCCCGCTGCCGTGGCGGAGGCGGCGGCGGCGGCGGCGGCGGCGGCGGGCGCGCCGCCCCCACGGGCGGCGGTGGCGGTGGCGGCGGCGGTGCGCCGAGGGATGCCCCCCCAGACGGCGGCGGGGGATCCCCCCCGCCGCCCCCTCGGCCCCCGGCAGGGGGCGACTTGCGCGGGCCCCCACTCCCACCGCCGCCAGCGGCGCCGCCCCTGCGGCCAGCCGGCAGGGCAGTGCGCTTGCCCGACTTGTGCGCCCGCACGTGGGTGATGAGGCTGAGCTGAAAGGGGAACTCGCGGCTACACCCCTCATACGGGCAGTGGAAATTTTGGCCGTCAGCACGGGTGCGGTTGCCGCCGCCGCGCTTCCTTGGCGTGGTGTCCTTGTCCTTGCCGCTTGGCTTGACCACCCCCCCCGTATGGACTGACAGAGCCGGCGACGAGGCCGTCGAGGAGGTGGGCGACGACAGGGGCACCGGCCCCGCCGTGGGCGCTGGCGTGAGCAGGCCAGCTGCCGCGGCGTCTGCCGCGGTCACCGGCAGCCCTTGTCCAACGTCATCGGATGCACCGACAGGAAGGGCACGTCCGGCAGCCCGGGCGGCCGCCTCGGTGTGCGACATGGACCGCACGTGGGCGAGGAGGCTGCTCTTCCACAAAAAGTTCCGATTGCACAGGTCGCACGAGAAGGGGGCCTCCTGGGTGTGCAGCCGCGTGTGGGCGTCCAGGTTCGATGAGCGCTGGAAGGTGCGCCCGCACCCATTAATGACGCACCGGTACTCGGCGGCGCTCACCGAAGAGCCGCCGCCGCCACCGTCGTCGCCGGGGCCACTGCCAGAAGGCGGAGGTGCCACCGACGAGGTGGATGACGCCGCCGCCGCCATGTCCTTAATGGGCGCGGGCGCCAGGGCAGGGGCCACCCGGGGGGCAGCCACCGCCGCTGCCGGCGCGGTGGCCGGCGGGGTGGGCGGGGACGGCGCAGCAGGCGCCATCATCCGAGACGCCACCGTGAGGGTGGCCGCCGCGCCAGCTGGTGGCCGCCTCGGATCCGGTGCTGCTGCTGCCGCCGCCACCGACCTTGCGGCCGCGTCGAGAACGGAGCCTGTGAGGGAGGCGATCGGTGCGACGGACCCGTGCGGCAGGTTGTGGGGCGCACCTTGCATGCCGAGCAGGGACAGATGAATGAGTGCCGACAGGAGGGGGGGGGGGCGGGGGGCGAAAGGGGGTCGGGGGGGGAGGAAAGCTCCACTGAGGATGAGCAGACCAAGAGGGAGGACAGGCTTTGAGCGTCGGTGGGATGGGGTGGGGGCGGTCAGGCACAGTGCCAAACCATGTAACGACCGTCGGCCAGGGGGGACGAATGCCGCGCCGGTGGAGAAGGGCGGGGGGGTGGCGGCACAGCAGACCAGACAGTGCGCGTTGGTGTTGCCGCAGTCTCCGTCTGCCCGATCTGACTGCCGGCCGGAGCTTAAAAAGGTGCGACCGTGGGGCGACGGGTGGGGGCTGGATTTTCTTCTGTGCGGCACGCGCGCCTGCCGGCCTCTCCACACAGAGCCCACCGTCATGTGCCACGCAGTCGTTCGTGGGACCTCCCCCACCAAGGCGGGTGGTCAAACAAATGGACGGAAGGAAAAGAAACAAAAAAACACACGGCTGGTGCTGCGCGAACATATAAGAAAAAAAAGCTATCAAAGGAGCCGCCAGCGCATGCCCAACGCCGACTAGGACACGCCCCACCACCTTCGCCCTCCCCCTGACGCTCCCGCCGTCGACGCGTCACGTCGCTGGCCGGCCACGCAGGGGCAGCGCGAGGAAGGGACCCCTCCCGTGCCTGCGAGCACCAGCGGCCAATTGCGAAAGGCCGCTGTCACAAGCCGCCACCCACCACCGTCCCCCCCACCGCCCCCTCCATTTCCGCAGCCCGCATCGGGGCGGGGGAACCGCCCGCGCTTCGCAGCATCATAGGGCGCCACCACTCCACCCACCACCACCCCCGCTCCTGACGAGCGCCGCTCAATTCTGTCAAGGGCAGCGAACGGTCCTTTCAGGAGGAGCCCGGTGGCCCCCCCCCCGTATCAACCCCCCCCCCCGGGGCCAGGACAGCGGGCATGGCCACGCGCTGGGGTCTCGTAAGGCGCTGGCTCGCCACCACCCACTGGGTGACGAGTACGTGACGGGCGTGGACGGCGGCGGTCCAGTTGCCACGCGCCACAGGCAGGTTTGGCGTCGCTGGACCCGCCGCCGCTCACCGGCGACGGATTTTTTTTTTTCCGCCGCCGCGGGCAGCGTCAAATCTGACCGCCCCCCTGCGGCGCAACCGAGACTGCCCCTTCCTGACACCCCATTGGTGCGCACCTCCAAAGGCCGGCAGTGGCAGCCGCGAACGGGCTTCCTTACGAGCCGGTCCAGCGGTGCCCCCTCCCCCCTTTCCCTTCATGCGGGATCAGAATCACCGGCGGCCAAAAACGTGCCGCACCGGCAGCGAGACACGTTGAAGCGAAGCCAGGTGGTACCAGCGCCACTTTCCTTCAGGGGGAGTCCCCAGCTTGTCTTGGTCTCAACCTCGAGGCACAATGAGCGGCGGGCAGCGCCCCGTGGGTCTCACGACTGCGGGCAGGAGGCCTCGCCCCGGAACAACCGCGGCCGCCGCCGCTCCCGGCGACCGTGGGGCGCAAGGGTCTTGATTTTCGTACATACCCCCTGAACCAACAGCTGCCGCGAGGCCCGCCGCCTCGTGCGGGGGTCAATGAACGAGGCGGGGAAAGTGACAACGACCACGACCGGCCCCGCGTCACGGAGAGGGTAGGGATGTCCATGCCAGATGCTGACGCGTGCATGCGTGGCGATGCGTACCGCCGCTGGGTGGGCAGGGTCCTCCCAGCTGGCGAGCGGACCGGAAGGACCAGTGGCGGACTGTCGGGTCACCTGTTCATGCCTTGTCCGCGGCATGCGCTGACGGCGCTGGAAGGCACTCCCAGTGGGCACATTTCATTGGCCACACCATCGGGCGAAAAGCCCCCGTGGCGCCTGCTGCCGGGCCTACGTCTTGGGGACGCCTGTGGTGGGGGCGCCCTCGGTGGCGTTCGTTGGCGGACGCGCCCCGGCATGTGGGTTTTCGCGCAGCTGGCTGCCGGCATGAGCGGAAAGGGTCACGTCGTCAAGCACACCCACGAGGACAGTTGAGCCTTGTTGGCTCAGAATTGGTCAAGCGGCCGTTGGCGAGACAAGCCGGGGCAGCTTCGTGCATCAGCACGGCGGGGCGGGGGTGCTTGAAACAGCAAGGGGGCTCGTGGGTTGGGTGGACCTTTCGAAGGGTGGGCAGTTTGCGCATCTTTCCAGGGCTTTGCATGTTGGCGCTTGCGCGTGGCTGGCGACTTCTGATCCCTACCTCAAACCACGCGAGCGTGCCAGCTACCATGCATCTCGAATTCGGGGCCGTTCATTTGACGTGCGACCGATGCTTGACGGTACGGAACAGTCCTCTTTGACACGACAGGGGGTGTTGACGGGCCTCAGCGCAGTGCGCACCGAAGGGCACGCGCCTTCTCCTCGCGACAGAACTCGAACGGACCGCCGGCCAGCAGACTCGCGTCGGCCGAGCACTGGTCGCGCACCATTGGGTTGGGGACCAGAGAGGGGTCGTGAGCCACCCGCCCGAGCGTGCACCTGCCGCCATCCATGCCGCTTGCGGCGGACGCCAGCGCAGGGTTGTCCCTTGTGCCGAGTCGTGGGCCGACGCCGGCCGCCGCCGCTTGCCACGACCACCTCCCATTGCTTTGTTTTGCGCGAGGGGGGGCCCAGCGCGAGGGAGCGGTTTGGACGGCGGGGGGTTGGCCACCTCCCCCCCGCTGCCGTTGCTGCTACCAGATCCCGTCGCCGTGCACAGCCCGGGTGGCGGATGCGGGGTGGGGTGTGCCCCGATAATCCAGGCGGCGGCCCGCCGGAGCAAGTGGTGCTTGCGCGGAGCGGTGGGCCCCACGTGGCGTCGGCGTGGCACTTCCCAAGGTCCACACGCTCTGCTTGCGAGGCCAGGGTTTGGCGATGCGTGACACAAGCGCATTGAGCGAGGGTAAGTGCTGACCACGGGGCTTGCTCGTGACTTTGCCATCGGGGGAAGTTGTATGTACTTTGTTTGTAATTGTATCAAATGCAAGAGCCTTATGTATTCGTTGACATGGGCAACATGTTGGAACGGCGCCGAGAACGGCGCCAGGAACAACTCGCGTCGCCGGGAACACAGCTTCACGCCGACGCAGTGCGTTCAACCCGAGAAGGACTCGTCGGCAAAGGCCGACGCCACCCTCTGGCCGCGGCCGCGGCGGCGGCTGCGGGGGAGGTACATGGCGCCGCCACGTCGCCCCGCTGTGGGGGAGGTGGAGGGGGCCGCCGCGTTGCCCCCCGGCGGCTGCTGGGCCGCTCACCGACGGTGGCCGCGCCCGGGGCGACCGCTGCGGCGAGCACCCACCGCTCTCGCCGGCGCCCCCCCCTCCGCGGCCCCGTGCATGGGGGGGAATGGCGGCGGCGGCGGCGGTAACGGGGGCGGGGGCGGGGGTGGCAACGGCGGCGCCGGCGGGGGCACCCCCTGGTGCACCTCGCGCCGTCGACCGCCGGTGAGGGCGCTGTCGGCATCCGGCCGGCCGCTCGACGGGGCAGCACCCACGGTGGCCTCGGCCGCGGCGACCGCCGCGGCAGCCACCCTCCGCTCTCGCCGGCGCCCCCCCCCCCGCGGCTCGACTGGCTGCCCGCTATAGTCCTGACGTCGAAGCTGTGTCCTATCGGCGTCGAATCGACCGTCTACGCACTTCTAGCGGGCTTCCAGAACTTTGGGCAGTCGTTGTCTTCGTCATTGGGCGTCCTCGCGCTGGACGAGGGGGGCATCCAGACACCAGATGACGCGCTCTGTGACTTGAGCAACCTCACCCTGCTCATCATCATTGGGCACATTGTTCTCCCGCTCCTGACCATCCCACTGACATTTTGGCTCATCCCCAATGCTAAGATGACGGACGACCTCGTCGGCGGGCTGCCCATGATGGGAGAAGCGGAGAAGGACGACTCGGACGGGAGCGACGCGGGCAGCAACTCCAGCAATTGCAACGGGGAGGCGGGTGGGGGGACGGACGCCACGGGCGTGGAGGGGAGAGGTGGGCCTTTGGCACCTGCCGAAGATGTGCCCCCGCTGGTTGCACCGGTTTCCGTCAGCGCACCGGTGGCGGCCGACGGCGCAGCCCAGGAGAGGGACCAGGAGCCAGCGCAGGGGTCGTCAGGCCCCTTCCGGCGCGGCAGAGGTATCCGTGCAAACCGGTTTGAGCGACCACTGGCGTTAATTGCGTCCAGCCGAGTTCCGCAGTGTTTTCCAATGAACCGGGGTTTTTTGACCCGCGCCGACGACCTGGGAACCGTCGTCTCCGTTGCTATCCGTCTGACACCAGTTTTTCACAAGTGACACCAGTTTTTCACAACTTCCGCTTACATAGAAAACCCACAGTGTCTACATATGAGTTGGACCCTTTCTTTTCCTGTTGACGAGCGCGAGGGCCTATCCAATACCGATATGTACGACGGTGCCGGTGACTGCCGCCTCCTCGCCACTGCCACTGCGCCAGCACCAGCTGTGCCACCGTTGTAGATGCAGCGTTCATGGACAGTATGCGCATTCAACAAAATGTGCCGGACAAGGTGACCATAGAGGTGGGTAAAGCTGGTAGCAACCAGCAAAGGACGTCTTCACATCCCACGTCTCTTTGGACAGCTCGAGTGCATCTTCTGCATGGAACACTGAGGCAGACCTGGAGGGCTTCTCCCAAGGCACTTTGTCGTCGCTGCAGTTTGGAAGAAGGAAGAGCTCATGCTCTCCCCAAGCGTGTGCTTGGAGAGAGCGCGGGACCAGTCAGAAGTAGAAGAGCAGAGTGTTGCGCGGTCCTGCCTCAGGGCGCCGCCCACACCCTCCATTCCCACTACTCACTCCTACAAAGTTGGTCAAAACGGTCCCACTCTCTCACCAGCACCCCCCTCAAACAAGGCAGCTCGCGGCACCCACAGTCCGTACCCCCCCCAACGCCCGCAGCGCCTTGCCTGCCGCGTCCACCACGGCCGGCACGCCGCCCGCAAACAGGCCGTCGAGCGCCGCTCGCCTCCTGCGGGTGCCAAGCACCCCATACGCGAGCCGCCACGGCGCTAGCAGCAGCTCCGCCGCCACGACCCCGCCCGGCACCGCGGCGGTGACTGTCGAGCAGCGGATGCCGTCCACCACGATATCCCCGTGGAGAGTCTGCGGGTTGTACAGCCCGGCGCCAGCCTGACGGGCCACCGCCACCACCACCCCGCCCGTCGACGCGTTGACGGCGGCGGGCCCGTCCAGCACCAGCGCGTCGCCAATGGCCACGTCCGCCGCGGCTACCAGCCGCGGCAACGGCGGCGGCGCGCCGCTGCTCGCCGTGGCGGCCACGTACACCAGGTGGCCCGGCGTCAGGCGGAGCGACGCCCCCCCTGCCGTGGCCAGCCGCACCAACGGCGGCGACGCGGCCGCGTCCCGGTGGGTCCACAGGTAGACATCTGAAAAGGCACCGCCGCCCACCGCCACGCGGTCGCCCACGTGGAGGGCGTCCATGCGCACGACGCGGCCCGTCTCGAGCGTTACCGTCGCGTCGGCGGGGAAGCAGCTACTGCCGTCATCGTCCTGGTCATCACCCCGCGCGCCAATGACCCCCAGCGGCGTGGGCGTCGGCGTGCCAATAGTGGCCACCGTCTCGCCCGACACGCCCCCCGACGGAGACGGAGACGGGCCCGTCACGGGCGTCAGCACCTGGTCAAAGGCGCTGGGGGAGGGCGACGGCGATGACAATGGGCGCGTCGGCGTCGGGGACGCCGTCGGCTGCCGCACCGGGGTTGCCGACGGGCTCGCCGTCAGCGTCGGGGACCGTGTCGGCGGCGGCGACCGGGTGGACGTCGGCGTCGGCGTTGGCACTGGGCGCCTCGTCGGGGTCGGGGTGGGGGTGGGTGTTGGCGGCCGCGTGGGCGTCGGCGTCGGCGGCCGCGTGGGCGTCGGCGTCGGCGGCCGCGTGGGCGTCGGCGTCGGCGGCTGAGTGGGGGTGGGCGTCGGGGACGGCGGCCGAGTAGGGGGGGGGGTTGGTGGCGGCGTCGGCGGCCGCGTTGGCGTTGGCGTCGGCGACGGCGTCGGCGTCGGCGTTGGCCGCCGAGTGGGGGTAGGGGTAGGCGATGGCCGCCGAGTCGGGGTGGGCGTCGGTGTTGGCGGCGGGGTGCGTGTAGGGGTGGGGGTTGGGGTCGGAGTCGGGGGGCGTGTAGGGGTGGGGGTCGGGGAAGGAGTCGGGGTCGGGGTCGGGGTCGGGGTCGGTGGCCGCGTCGGCGCCGGCGTCGGCGTCACCCGCGGCTGCTCCGTGTCGAGGAGGCACGGCGCTCCACCGCTGGGGTTGAAGACGCGGGCGACGCGGGCGCCGGGACGTTCCCCCGGGACACGGCCACTCTTCTGCTCGTCTGCGTGGTAAATGGCCACCATGGTGCCCGCCACGAGGGTCACCTCGTCCCCACATTCCATATCCGAGCCCACGTACAAGAGATTGAGCGGCATCCTGTCCGCGACGCGCGGCCCAACGATGGTGGAATTGAAGAAAAAGGAGGCGCCGGCAAGCGAGTCGGCCGCCCCCACCAACGGCCACCAGTCTGTCCCGAGAGCAGAGGTGCCGGAAAAGTAGAGGGGTGGGAGGACCACCACCGCCTGCACCTCCTTGACACCGTTGCGGGCGGGCGACCGCGCCCGCATCACGCACACCTCCGCATTGACAGAGACGCCGCTCGCGTTGAGGCGCTGAGCAAACACCTGCTGCGAGTTGTCCTCCTTCAACACCGCCACGTGCGACGCCGAGTCGAGCGCAAACGAGCTGATGCACGTGGCCGCCGACACCACCTGGTTGCGGTGGTAGATGCCGTCCAGGTCGCCCGCGAGCAGGTCCAGCGACTCTGCCCGCACCGATGGAGGTGCAACCTCCCCGGCACGGTCGTCGCCCGCAAAGGCGAGAGCGGCAGCCGGAGCGGCGGCCGGGGCTTCGTCGCCCGCCGGAACCGTGTCAAGGTCGTCGGCGGGGGCCACAGCGGGCGCCACGGCGGGGATGCCCCCGTACGTGGGCCTCGACACGGCAGGGCTCGAGAAAAAGTCGTCAAACGCCATGTACGGCAGCGACTCGGACATGCCATCATCCCACCCGCCGTCGCCGTCTAGCGCGGCGGCGGCGGGCACTACCAGAGGGGCTGCCGCCGCCGGGGCGGCCGCCGTCACCGACACGAGCGTGGCGGCCACCGCCAGAGAACACCGCAGCAGCACCAGCCCGCGGGGGCGGCGGCGGCGCGGTTGCCGCGGCAACGCTCCCTCGGTGGGAGGGGGAGGGCCAGATGGCGCCATGATGGCGGCGGGGCAGCGGCGGCAGCGGCGGCGGGGAGGCCACGCACTCGCGTCGCCGCGCCGCGACTGCGGCACGAGGGGCGGCGCCCCACACACCAACTGGGCTCGAGAGGCGTCGACGCTGCCACCGCTCGGCGTGTCGCCCACTGCCCCCACCTATAAAGACAGCGGCGCGGCGGCACGCACGGCGTGGGTGCGGAGTGGGGGGGGGGGGGGGACACGACGAGGCGGGCGCTCGTCCAGCAGCAACCCACAAGCCGGCGGCAGTCGCCCCGCCGCACGGGGTCGCTCCCAAGCGGCCGCCCCCGCCGCTCCCGCCGCCGGCCGTCTGTATCGTCCCCGTGTTGTCGCCGCCGCATCCGCCAGGACCAGTAGGGTCCTCTTATGGGTGCCTGGAATTACACGGGCGTCACGCGGCGCGTGGTCCGCCACCCCCCACCACCGCTACAGACCGCACTGCCCAGCGCCCGCCCCGACCTTTCCCCCCCCCCAGAGGTTGGCCCGCCCACGCCTGCCGCAACAGCCCACAGTGGCGTCGGCGTCGTCCTCGGAGCCGCCCCACCCCCGCCCCCCCCGCCAACCACCGCCCCGCACCTCTCGCCACGCCACGCTACCGCCACGCGGCCACATGACAGAGGCCATCATGATGAGGCGGCAAAGCACAGACCGCTTCCCCAACCCTCCCGCCCCCCCCCTCCCGCTTCACCAACCTCCCAGTAGCAGGGGCGGACTCCCCCCGCACCTTGCCCACACACCCAGGAGGCACCACCGCTGTCTGCTCCTCCCCAACCCAACAACCAAACCCCCCCCCCAATGACCCTCAAACGGCAGGTGACCGCGGCAAGCAGAGCGCCCTGCAGGCGTGGCGGGCACGCGACACCCGCAGGCGTGGCGGCGCACGTGGCGCGTCGCCGCGCCGGCACGGCACGACACAGCACGACACGGCACGGCACGGCAAGGCACAGACCGGCGGCGCACCCTCATGAGCGGCGGCCCGCCCGCCCGTGCAAGGCGCACGGGCGCAACGCACTCGCGGGGGGGGGGGGGGGGGGGGGGGGGGGACGCAACGTCACCGCAAAGAGTGCAACAGGCGGGGGGGTCGGTCGCCAATACGGCGCCGGCGCGCCCCAGCGCGGAGAGGAGAATGCACCAACGGCGGGCCACGTACACGGCGGCGGCGGCAGGGTACATACATCATGATGGTCGGCCCCCCGCCCCCCCCCTGGGACGGGGGCGGCATCCCCACCGGCGGCCGGCCCCACACACCGCCCGCGCGCAGGGGGGAAAGCCATCCATCAACCCCCTCTGACGGGGACTGGCAGCCATGAGATCCGCCGGCAAAGCCACTGCCGCCGCTGCCGCTGCTGCCGCCGCTGCCGCCGCCGGCGCCGCCGCTCCCGCCGGCGCCGCCGCTCCCGCCGCCGACGCCGCCGCTCTTGCCGCCGCCCCCGCAGCTGCCGCCCCTGCCTCCGTCACCCGGCCGCTCCACTTGCCCAACGTGGGGGGGGGGGGGGGACGGTCGTGGCGTCTCCCGCGTCGCGACAGGAAACGGGGGGAGGAGGGGGGCGGGGAGGCAGAGGCAGCAGCGCGCGGAAATAAAAACGGGCGCCCACCCCCCCGCCTCCCCACCCCCCCGTCGCCGGCCGCTGCCGCCGCTGCCGCCGCTGCTGCCGCCGCCGCCGCCGCCGTCACTAGCGCGCTGCCGTCGAGGGGGGAGGGGGGGGGGGACGTCAGCGCTATCTGCGTATGAAGCGGGGCGCAGACCGGGAACCAAATTCCGGGGCGGCGCCCAAAGAAGGGGGGATCAACCGCCCCCCCGTCCATCACACCCCGCAATGGACGGTCGCTTGCACTGGCCGCTGCAGCTGTCTACCGCCAGCGGTGCCTGCATGAGCGCGCGGACGAGAGACCCCAACGTCAACGGCGACCGCGTCCGCGACGACGGCGGCAACCGCACCACGGGGGTGGGGGGGGCGGAGGGGGGGCGGGGCGGAGACGGCCACGTCCCGCCACGTGGCCACGTCTGCGAACGCTACCCGCGTTGGCGCCGCCGTCCGCCGAGCTGTGGCTCGTTTTTGCTCGCCGCCCGCCGAGCACGGGCTCGTTATTGCTCGCCGCGTCGCCACCCCACGCCGCCGCTGGCTCGCTTTTTCTCTTCTTTGTTTCAGTCTTGCCGACGACGCCGCGCCCCTGCTCGGCTTGGCGTCCCTGCCGCCCATGTGCCTGCCTCCGCCCATGTGCCTGCCTCTTGTATGTGGCCGCCCATGTGCCTGCCTCTTTTGTGTGGCCGCCCCCCCCCACGCACGCGCGTGGGTGGGTGCGGCGGGCCTCCTCTCTGTGCGACGCTGCCCCGCGGTGCAGCGGTATCTACCGTTCTTGCGGGCTTCCCTTGCGGGGTCTCCCGCCCCCTCCGACCGTTCCCTGCCTCGCCCCGCTCTCGACGGCGCTTGTCGTCCCCGCGCTTTGACGCGGCCCCCCTTGTCAGCAGGCCGCAGTCCTGAGGGACCCTCACCGCGGCTGTGGTGCCAACAGCCGTGCCCTTCTCTCTGCCTTGTGCCCAGCTTCTTTTCTGTGTGTGTGTGTGTGTGTGTGTGTGTGTGTGTGTGCGTGCGTGTGCGTGCTGCCTCCCTCCACCGTTGCTCGCTCCTCTTGATTGCAAGGAACCCCCCCCGACGCCCCTCCACATGTCTCCCGCCCCCGTCGTGGTTTGAACTCCTCCCCTCCTGCTCTGCCTTCTGTTTCCTTTTCGTACCCCCCCTCCTCACCCCGTAGGATCCCCTGTCGGTGCATCGCTGTGGGTGGAACTGCGCGCCGGTACGGCCGAGCAGGGTGGGGCTGGTGCGACGCGTTGGGCGGGCGGGCGGGTCGAGCTGCTGACCATGCCGCCCGCGGCGGGCCACGTCACCGGCCAGTTGCGGGGGTAACCCTCCTCTCTGTCCCCTCCCCCCCCCACCTACCCCCCCCGCCACTATGGACGCAGACCCCGTCGTCTCCAAGAGGTGGGAATTGCACGCCCGCCTTCGCCACCTATCCACCCCCGGTGTCGCGACGGGCAGGTGCAGCTGGGGTGGCAACTATAGCGGCGGCAACCATGTGGACGGCAGCTGCAGCAGCGGCAGCAGCGACGTGCTCCCCCCCCACCCCGACTGCCGCCTCGCTGTCATCGCGTGGCGCGTCGTCCCCCGCGCCGGGGGTCCCCCCGAGGGGCAGGGCGCGTGCGGGGTGGCCCAACCAGTCTCGGCCACGCCCTTATCGATGGTGTCACTGCTGCCGTCACTGGCAACGTCGGCGTCGACGCCGCCAGGCGCGTGCCCTGCCCTGCCCGGCAAGCCCGGCGCGGCTATGGCAAGCGACAGCGCGACAAATACTGCTGGACTGTGAGGGGGGTTAAGGTGGGGGGGGGGGGCCGGGGGGGGGGAGGAGGCGACAAGCGCTCTCGACGTCCTGTGCCGTGGCTGACGGCGGCTGGGCGAGTGCCGACGGCCACGCCTGTTTCTCCCTGTGCACCGCCGCCTGCTGCTGGTGGCGCACTTTCAGGGTTGATATATTTTGCGAAAGCATCCATCGTTAGTAAAAACATGCGATAGTTATTGAAAACGTTTCTGATAGTTATCGCCCAGGAGCCACGTGTTAGGATGACAGCAATGAATTAACCACGTCGTGCCCAACACGAGCCGCCTGACGAGCTGCGGACACGGCTTTCGGAAAGGGCGTAGAGCCTAAATTGGGCCGCGTAGTACGCAGGCGGCGGAGAACGTGCCGCGTGGGGCGGCCGCACCCGCCGTGTACAGTACGCCGCGGAGGATGTGAAGTCTTAGTCGGCGTACGTAGCTCCTATCGTCCTCGTGGTGTGGGTCTGGATCTTGGCTGGGCACGCTGCCGTACTGTATGGCGGCTACGTACACAGTTCCGAAGACGACGACAGCGTGCGGCACTGCCGCGTGATCAGGCGGTCCGGTCTGGTCTGATGGGCATCCAAGCCGACACGTGGTGGAACACGTGGACGTCTGATAATCATTATCGTTCCGGTTCTCCTGAACGTTATTCTTTTCTGATAATTTACTCGATAATTTTGACTCAATAATTATCGCCTCTCAACCCTGCGCACTTTGATGGTGCGTGGCGCCGCGCCCCCCGACATACATCCATGCATACCCGTGTGGCGTCCCGTCTTCCCTGCCAGTGGCCTTTCCGCCCCCTCCTTCCCCCCCGCGCCAAGCGACCTGCGCAGTCGGCAGTAGTAGTGAGGGAATCACGCGCGGTACCGCATGCGGGTCCTCTTTTCATACACTCGTGAATCCTACCTACTAAAGGGCGTGCGCGTTTTCAGCCTGGCGCGGCCACGCTTGACGGCCTGGACCAGGCGGACCAATGGGGCGACACTCCCCTGCCGTCGAGAAATACGGCACCGCCACCCGCCGCGCGCACGCACGCGGCCGGGTTGGCCGCGCGGCGGGTGTGCAAACAGAAAGCGAAAAAAACCCAGAAAGACGACGAACCCACGCGAGGTGAGACGCGCGCGCAGGGAGCACCCCGCTCTTAAAAGTGGAATGGGGCTGTCAGGATCGCGAGGCCCTGCAGGTGCGCGTCCTCGCCGGCGGCGCTGGCGGCCATGGCGTGGATGCGGCTCAGCTCTCCCGCCACCGCCGCCACCGCCAGCGGGTGGTGCTGCTCACTGGCGTTCACGGCGTTGAGCAGCAGGCCCACCCACTGCGCCTGCGCGTCGCGCTGGAGGTCATCGACCTCCGCGGCGGGGGCGGGGGCGGCGCCGAAAAAGGTGGCCGTCGTTGCCCGCAGCAGAGCGGCGACGGTCAAACCGCGGCGGCTGCCGCCAAGGACGGTGGCTTCGGTGATCCGCGCCAGCCGGGACGGCACCAGCAACGCGCCAAGCACCCGCCCCCGAAACGTGCGCAGCTCGGACACGAGTGGCTTGGCCGCCACGCCCAGGCACTGCTCCGTTGGCAAGCCCGCCCCGCCGGCGCCAAAGCACTTGCGCGCCACCATGTGCGCCCCATACTCCCGCACCGTTGCCGAGCCGAGCAGCCCGTTTCGGGGGTGGAGCTCGCGCAGGATCAACGACAGGGCGCGCTTCTCCGTCGCCACATCCACCAGTGTGACGGGCGACGACGACGACGACGCCGACGACGGGGAGCCTGTGCTGGCCGCCCGCGAGGGCACCACGCCGCCAATAAACTTGGTCGCGTACGCCAACGATAAGACGCTCGACCAGAGGGCATCCTGGGCAACGACCCCAAAGTCCAGCCACGGAGAGCCCGCGGTCTTGGCGGTGGATGCCTTGGAGATGCGCAGCACCTTGCGAGCCACCGCCATCGACTCGGCGTGGTACTCTAGTGGGGAGCCGCTCAAGTCCCAGTAGGACGTCAGGGGGTCAGCCCCAGTAACGCCAGCACCGTCATTGTCCGTGGCAAAGGGGGTCGTCATCGCCACCGACTGTGCAAGCGCAAGGCGTGCGTCGTCCGACTTGAAGTCGCCGTAGCCGTAGCGAATCGCCGAGTAGTCGTACGCCCCGATCGTCGGAGAGGCGTATACGACCTGGTCCGCAGGGTTCTTCCGCACAATCATTGGGAGGTAGTCCATCACTGACGAAGACGTGCCGTTGGCCTCAACCCAGGCCTTGTCAGACAGCTTGGCGAAAGGCATGCTCGCGGAGGCTTTGAAGTTGTGCCGGAGCCCCAGAACGTGACCGACCTCGTGCATGACTAGGTACCTCAGTACCTGCTCAATCACAGCAGCCATCACGCCGGCGGCTGATGCGCCCACCATGGGCATCATGTGCCCGTTGGCCTTGTCCGTCGAAGGCCCGACCGCCGGGCGGGAGACAGCGTCCACGTCATCGGCCTCGTCGGCCGCCAGGGCTGCCAGCATCCGCAGCGACCGCGCACGCATCTGCAACTCGTCCGACTCCATCGACCAGAGGGACTCGTCGCCAGCCGGGGCGTCCTTGGCAATCGGAGAGACCGCCACGTTGACGTCCGACGCGGCAGACTGCACGAAGTTCGCAGTCAGCACGACCACGCCCTTGAAGATCTCTCCCGTGCGGGGGTCCGCGTCTGTGGGCCCCATGGCGTACGCAGGACCCAAATTTGGGGCCCAGTTGATGCTACTGTACCGCGCGTCGCCCATGGAGTAGTCGGCCGGCCAGTCCTTGTCACCTGGTAGGACAGCGCGGATGGCACCGGGGTGGCCGGCCCGCGCAAACGCCTTCTCCCACTCCTCCACCCCGCGCTTGACCGTCCGCCGGTACTCAGCCGGCACCGTCGGGTCGACGTAAAAGACAATGGGGCCGTTGGCCAGGTTCCACCGGTTTGCAAACGTGCGCTTGAGCCGCCCGCCGTCGATGGCGTCTGCCGAGACAAAGCTGGTGCCAAAGTACCCGACGCGGCTGTCTGCCGCGCGCGTCTCCATCGGCTTGTCTGGGAGAGCAACAATGCTGTAGCGCACCTGGGTGGAAAAGGTGTTCTCGGGAGACACCACACTCTCGCCCAGGCCGTCCAAGCTCCGCCGCTTCATCTGTACGTCCAACTCGACGTTGCGCGGGTACGCCGTCGCGCCGACAAGGCGGTGCCCCCGCTCCCAGGAAAGTGGCGCCGGCCGCCCGTCATTGTCAGTGACAACGTCCATACCACCACCCACCCACGGGGTCGCATCCAGCAGGTACGAGTCGCCGATGGAGCGCACGGGGAATGTGCGCACCCAGCCGGGGAAGTACCCTTCACGGAGGGAGGCGGCCATTGGCGAGTCCGCCTTCTCAGCCCGCAGGTCCATCAGCGGGCGGTACAGGTCCAGGGTGTCGGGGTGGCCTTTGGTCTTGCGGAGCGCAAAAACCGTCCGTCCGACAGTGTTGGCAGGGACGCCCGACAAGAAGGCCTCGGCATCGCCCGCCGTGACCTGCGCCAACACCATGAACGGCGTGTCCATCACCGCCTTGGGCACCTCCAATAGCAGCCGCCCAGACGCAAGCCCCTTGCCCGTGTGTACCGTAAAATAGCCGGGGTGGCGGTCAAACAGGTGACCCACCGGCAGGGGGGGCATCGACTGGAGGTGCGCCTGCTTGAGCTCCTTCATCATCTTGGCGGTAGCTGGATCCGCCGCCGCTGTGGCCGCGTCGGAGGCGGCCTTGTGGTCCGCTGCATGCAGCAGGCCATCGGCACCAACGACCGCGCTCCGAGCAGCGGGCTGCAGCCAGCCGACGTCTCCGCCGCTACCGCCCTCACCAGTAGAGAGGGCCGAAGACAGCAGGCCTAGCCCGGCGACGCCGGCCAGCGCTGCCGCAACTGCGGCCACCACTGTGGAGCGGAAGGGGTGCACCGACGACGAGCCCGGGACACCTGCAGACGGAAGGCCCTCCATGGTCACCAACCCCGCCGCTAGCGCGGGGCGGCAAATGGGGGGTGGTGGGCAGGCCGTGGTCACTGTGGAGAGAAGGGTGGACGGTCGCTACCGGGGGGGCTGCTTGGGAGGGGGTACAAAGATTGTCCTGGATGACCGAGGTGCGCGGGAATGCTCCAGTCTTATGCAGGAGAGGGGCCCCCCGAAAGTATCCACCAGACTATGGGTGCCCACCAGTTGGCACGCAGCTGAGGGTGCAGACAGTATCCGCAGCCAAGCTCACTGCGCATGCGCGACGGTACGTCGACGAGCCTGGACGCGGCAGCTCGGAATAGCACGGCGTATTACTGGACGCCTCGGTAGCGCTCCTGCGGTGGGGCTCACAGAACCCAGACATGATACCGGTCGGGGCCGAATAGTGTCTGTACGCACCGACAGCCTCTCCCCTAAGGCACCACCCCAGTGCTCTAACGTACGTAATATCGCTGCCCGGCTCCACCCCATTGCCGTCTGATGATGCACTCAGGCGACAGGTGACCCGAGCCGGCAGCGATTGACACCTCGCCACCTTGGCCGGTTGCGCAGTCGCCGACCCAGAAGCCAGGCGCCACTGCCCTTCCGTGCTGTGTGCCCGTCTTCCCATTTAAGCTGCTCTGCCATTCTTCCACTCGGATGGCGACGTCGGCGGTCAGCGGGGTCTCGCGCGCTCGTCCTTCTCATCGTCCTCCAGGGCCTCGCCTTGGCGTCCCACCCCACCCCCCCAAGGGCCTCGGGCTCCCCCCTGTCGCGCGGGGGGCGCGGGCGCCACGGTGGGGGGGGGGTTGCTGGGTGGTTGTGGCGGGTCCCCAGCAGACTCCTCGCCTGGGGGCGAGCTCGCAGGGACGGGCGCTACGCAAGGGCCGTCGATGGCTCTGCAGCTCGCCCGTCCATATGGACATTTATGCATCCATGCATCCGGAAGTATATCGTCGCTGGCGGCAAACGCCAGGCAAGGTGGGAGCAGCGCCGGCCACAATCCGCAGTGACAGACGACAGAGGGCGTACAGCACGTACATACTGTAGGCCCCAGGTACAGTACATATGTGCAGTACGTACCGTACTGATGATGAACAAGCCACACCAACCACAGAGTCTGTGTGGCACAGACCCTCTGCGTGGCGGTGGTGATCGGAGATCCTTAACCATGCTTGTATCCATCCATTTCTGAAGTGGAGGTACGCCGCTGTATCGTACTAGTCACTGATTGGGCCAGAGAAGCAATCGTCGGCATTTCTACGGCAGCGAATCGGAACGGGCAATGCCTTTCCTCATGGCGTATGTATGTACTGTACTGTATTGCAGAGTCATCGTCGTGACCACGACGACTGACCTGCCGTGCACATGCAGTGTACCGTTGCTACATACCCAAATTTATTTGCACAGCACGAACTCCGTTGTTGTGTACTTTGTCCGCGTTGCCAGAGAGCTCTTGCTAGGTATCTATGTTTGTAGATAAGAGCATTCCTGCCTTCGTATTGATTGTTTTTCTCTTCTATCTACGTATCCTCTTGCTTCTAGATATGCATTACCATTGTTTGCCTCTTCAGAGACAGAAGCAATGGGCAATCGAGCTGGAAACGCACATCCCCCTGGCCGCATAAAGCGCGCCGCACAAAGCAGCCTTGCCGGTACCCCCCTCATCACTGCATGGCGCAGCAGAGGGCAGGCCGCCGGTGAAGGGAGAGATGGCCAGGTCCAGCAGCGAGCTGGGCAACTCGCACAACTCCCCATTGATCGCGACCGTCCTGCCCACCGTCGTCGTCGCCCCCTCCCCCGTCGTCGTCCCCCCCCCTCCGTCATCGTCCCCCCCCCCCGTCGTCGCGGACGCCGTCGTCGTCGTCACCCCCGCCCACCGTCGTTGCCTCCCCCCGTCGTCGCCGCCGTCCCTTGTCGTCGTTGCCGCCCCCCCAACGGGTCGTCTTCCGCCGCCCGTCGTGGCGGCCCTCCGTCGCGTCGCGGCCACCGCCGCCGCCATCGTGGTCGCCCTCTCCGTCGCGGCCGGGATGGTGGGAGTCGCGAGGACAACGGCGGGGGGGTCTTCCAGGCCGGAGCGGGCGGCCCGCCGCAGGAAGGAGGGTGGCGGACAGGACGGCGGAGGTAGCGCCAACCACCTGGGGGAAGGCGTCCCTAGCGGCGGGAAGGGGGCGACAGGACGGCTGGGGTGGCGTCCCGGAGGGTTCGGTGGGCGGCCAGGTCGACAGGGCTGATACACAGTACAGCGGGGGGGGGCGCCGGCGGCGGCCGCGGGCGTGGCACCCGGAGGCGGACATAGGGGGGCGCCAGCCGGCGGTGGCCGGCGGCGGCGGCAGCTGCAGCTGGTCGCCACAGCAGCAGCCTGCGGCGGCCAGCGGTGGCGATGGTGGCAGCCGGCGACAGCAGCGGCGGAAGTCGTCGGCAGCGTCGGCAGCCCGCAGCCGGAAGCCGGCGGGGGTGGGGGCGGGGGGGTCGGCGGCAGCGCCGGCAGTCGCGGTTGCCGTTGATGCTGGGGGGCGAGGGGGGGCAGCGTCGCCCAGGGGGGGGGGGGCCGCGCCGCCTCTTCTCCGACCTGACGCTCCTCGGGGTGGTGGCGGGGGTGCCGCCCGCCGCGGCGCTGCTGCCGCTGCCGCCGCCCCGCTGGGCCGCCGCCGCGGCCGCTACCGCTGCCGCGCAGCCGCGTCTGACCGCCATCGTGGCGGTGCAGTGGGCGAATATGGCGGCCAAGTGGGGTGGCGTACCCGACGGGGGGGGCGACGGCAGTGACGGCAGCGGCGGCGTCGGGGACGGCGGCAGTGCCGAGCCGGTGCCACCGCCAACCCCGCGGGCGGCCGCCGTGGTGCTGCGCGTGTGTGCGAGCCACTCGTACGTGCGGATGACGGCGGCGGCGCTGTTTGACTGCCCCCTCGGCAGCTGGGTCCTGGAGCTGGTAGTCACCCTCGAGGCGGCGGCGCCCGCAGACGAGCTCGCCCTCCAAGTCGCGCGGGCGGTCCTCGACGCGTGCGCCGGCGCGGCACGGGGCGGAGGCCGGACACCCGCGGCGCCGACCGACAGCGGCGAGTCGGGCCGCGGCGCGCCGGCGGGCGCTAGGAGAGGGCTCAGAGGACGTTTATTTGTCCCGCACATGTACCATCAAAATACGAAACAAGTTGCGTAAAATGATAAAGTTCACAAATGAATGAGTTTACGAATGGGTTAATTACAGCCGGAACAAAAAGTGTATAACGTTTTGCCGACAACCACATTGAAGAACCCGGCTTCAATCATAGACGCATCTCTTATTCTAAGTACAACAGCTGCACACTAACAGCTGCGGGGAAACCTGCTTTGAAGAACATCATGGCTTTCTATTGGCCAGACATCCTTCGATGTTCATCCCCTGCCTTCGATGTACTACCTGTCGAACGTCGAAGCCTCCAGTCGTACATTGAAGCATGTGGCTTCCGCGATCTTGCTTGTGGCGTTCGTAACGCGAAAGGCCGCGATGCGGATTTTACTCGACCTACCAAAAGACACGAATCATAGCTGAGGTTGTCCTTTGGAGCACATCTGACAGCATCACGCTCTCCTTTATCTTGTTCCGTCGTCGTGGGGTCTGGTGCGCATGTTGTTTGCGTTTCCCGACAAGAAGGCCGTAGAGAGAAAGGTGGTCGCAAACATCGCGCGTTGGAAGAATCACTCATCCCAACTCGTCACGACCTTGAGAACCCCAACATTTTCCCCTCTGAGACGCACAGCGCCCCATGCAGTCAGTAATGACCGCGAAGCCCATAGCTTTCCTATCTCGATCCGAAACGGTGTCAGAGCTCTTGAGAGAAATTTCCTCTTGTCCGAGGGTGGCGCTGAGGACAAGAGCACCCGCGCAGAGAGGATGACTCCCGCTCTCCGCCATGATGCTAGTCTTTTTGAGACAATGTCCGGCGAATGAGCAGAGGGGCTGTTGAAGAGGGGCTCGTCCATAGCACTTGAGGAATTGTCGGAGCCAGCCGCGCAATTCTGACGCCTGAGGCGGCATTGAATTTGTACCTCTCCGATCCGTCGCACATCTGATCCTGAGTGGGCCAAAATTTTGGGTTGCAACGGTACATATGTATGTGTTGAACAAGTTTGCACCACATACGTACAATCGTCATACATGTCTGGCGCCTGACGATGAATAGAACCCACTTCTTCTTTGTCTCCGAACGAGTTAGGCCCATCGTTGAAAAGAGATGCAGATTGTTCCAGTGCTGCTCGTTTCGTGTCTGATATGCGAGGCCGCCGAGAGATTTATGAGGCATCATAAATGAGAGACTCTTGGTCCGCTGTCGGACTCGCGTTCTGGTGCCACATGGAGGCCGACTTCTCGGGGTGACCTTTAAACACCAAGACTTACTTGGGCGTTTATCTCAGCTTGACCCAGCTCAAAAACTGTGAGGGGTCTATGTAACGCGCCACATATATGTTATATTCAGCGGGCAGCATTCATACCCTCAAGAGAGTCTGTAGATAACGAGATACAGCATCTACTTGCCTAAGCCCCTGGCGGATATTGTAGCCCGCTCTCCATTAAATGGCGTTTTGATACTTAACACAATGTCATCACTGTGAACACTTCCGCGAATGAGGTGCCTTCGTAAGATGCCACGGGCTCCTTCCGCAGGGTCGTAATATTATCGTGAATATATTCTCTGGCCGGAACTTAACGAAAAAAAAGGCCATAGTCTTGAACGTTAGAATAATATCAAATTCAATGGTCTTACCCGCGTGGACGCCACTTGGGCCATAATGTCACATCAAGTCCAAGAGGTTCCTGCCGATGCTGCGCCCGCGGCACTCAAATCCTGGCCACCAGCCGGCCGACAGCATAGTAGACCGTGAGCGCGAAGCGGTTGCCATTGAATGAGACGGCGACGCCATTCCCACCCCGCCCACCTCCACCCCCGTGTCATTGTCGCCGTCAGTACCGTACCGCTGGACGGCGTCGTGCGCGTAGTGCTGAGATCTTCTTACTTGGGGGTAGCCTGCTCAGATGGAAGGCAAAGTCGCAGCCAGCGACTTAGGGCATGACACGAGCGGCTAATTGCTTCGCCACGACCGACGAGGAGACGACGCCGGCGGCGCGGCGGTTGCGGCGGCAGCGGCTGCAGCGGCGATGTGAGGAGACGGTGCACCGCGGACAAGAGTCCATGTGTGCCTGCCAGGCCTGTCCCGCCAAGAAAGCTCCATGCGACTTGTCCTTATCAATCCTTTTGGAGAATAAAAGTTACATCGTGTGTCTCTCACCCGTATGCCCAAACAGAACAGCTTTCTATCGTCGCCTCCACGACATTGTCAAAATTCACTCCTTTAGTACAAACCCTATATGATGTCCTTTCAACCCTATTGATTAGAGTGTAGAGCAACTCTCGTGCGAGGAAAGTGTCCTATTCGTATGACAGGGGTTCATGCATCTAAGACGTACATTTCAGAAGGACAGTATACCTGTCTCTAATTTTCGAACGCTCACTTTTGTTATCAGGAAAACAGCGTATTGTCCGCAACAGTGCAAACAAGCATACTAAAAAGTCGGTGAGCTGCTCCATAGAACCACTGCGGGACCGAGCGACTTATTTTTAGCAATGCACGCAACCTGTTTGCTTCGAAGTCATCCATCCGCTGATCGTCATGCAACAGGATCACGCTTGAACTCATGGACATTCAATTACATAAATATCTCCGCTACTGCATCACGATATCAGTATGAGAGTGGGGTGCGCAAGGCAAGGATGGACAAAACCTGTTCATTTTACAACCCCATTAGAATATTGGATAGAGAGATTTACTTTTTACGGCAGTGGTACGAAACCTAAACTCGCCAGCAGGCGTTCGCACTAAATTGCGAGTACATGGCTGAGTCGTGCACAGTCTTCTAACTTGGGCCCACAGTCAGTTCCTGACGTTTCCCGGTCAGTCATACGCGCCCCCGTTGTGATATCGGATGTGCTTGGCATCGCCTGGCCGAGAGCGCGGCGCGGCGAGAAGTGGCGCCGTCGTCAGAAAGTTTGGCCCAGCAGTAGCATGAGCTTTTTGAGGTCAGCTCCACTCCATATCTTTCGTGGCTTGTAGCCTGGGATGTGTGGAGAAAGCCACAATGACAGAGGCGAGGGGCATAGATTCGCGTATGCCGGCGGAGCAGTGGCCACCTGAGGCTGTGAACCGCATCGCAGGGCTACACCTCGAAGCATACTCTGATTTCAACGGCGATAAGAGTGAGAGGAAGATGGCGCCCCCGGGGGAAGGAGAGAGGACGGCTGTCCCGGCACTGAGTAAATTCATTCATTGATAGAACGCGGAAACGTTATTGCACTAATGTTTTACTTCTTAGCAATTCGGTTTAAAACGTTAATGAATCGGACGTATGGGTCCCATCCATCGCGCCGGCCCTCTGCTGACAACCAAGCAACCCTGGCCGACTTCAGTCGCCACCCGGTCGTTTTTCATGGCTGGCACTCCAACTCCCTAGAAATTTAGGACTTATCAATTATTGCGGCGGTATCAATTTTGGCGGATCCCGACGGGAACGTAAGCGAAAGAACAACAGGCCCAATGGCGGGCTGGTGCCCCGGAACACCCAATCATGCATTCTTATGATCCTCAGACAGAAGAACCCAGTTTGGCCGCCCCAAAATCTGTTGGATTTCTGACTCTTGTCTGTCATATTTCTCGAGTAGATTCTTTGACGGTCCCGACGACAGGGCCACGCGCAGCTGCACGGAGGAGCCCCCCGCCGGCACCACCTCCACGCCCGGTCGCGATGCCTGCCCCCTAGCTGAGTGCCACCGCAGATGCACCGCTCAAAGTCACGCACGCGGTGCGAGCGGTGAGATGGTGCCATCGCAGCGTAACTCTAGCTCGGGGGCGTGGCTTTGTGCGACCGCCGCGGCCAATGCATCCATCGGCCTTATTTTAGGGGTGGCGGCCACGCCGATCCTTACTCGCCCTGACTCCCGCTGCGCTATCGTAGCATGCAGCCTACTGCTGCATTCGTGAACGCGGAGGTGCATAGCACAAGCAGCTATTACGAACTCGTTCCGGTTCGATGAAGTCGTTCTCGGATTAACCCTAGGTTTACTGCTAACTGGCCAGCGGATTACGGACCAGGCGTCTTACAACGGACCTTTCTCAGAACGGGCTATCTCTGCGCGAGTGACCTCAAAAAAGGAGAAATTCTATTGTCGTGCACCACATAATGTCTGTGCGGCGCTTTACGATAGAAGCCTAATCCTTTTGTTGAGCCCCGTCGCGTCGAGATAGCGAGCTTCTAAAATTGTGCAGTGTAAAGTCCCGAGAAGCACACAGCGGTAATGGTACGCGGTCTTGCATCTCCGTCTTCAGCGACACAGTGCCTTCAGTCCAGCCGGTCCGCTGCAGAGGAAGTCCGTCTTAAAGGGCCGCGGGCGTGCCGTCAACTGGGAAGACAGCGAAAGTACAACAATCTGCTTACACTGGAGAATGTGTTCTGGATGTCGCGCACTGAAAAAAAAAAACGTGCACACGACGCGTCTCGTTGCCGCGAAGCTGTTAATGTCGGAAGATGGCAGTGCAAAAAACCAGATAGAATGAGGTTTCTATTGTCAGGGGCTACTCATGATCATAAGGACTCGTTTTGCTCTCTTTTATCGACTTTGAGAGACTAAAGGATCACTGCGATTTCGCTATTGTGCTGCGGCTGCCTCTTTCCTCCGAGCGAGTTCAGCACCTGTGCAATCCCGTCTGAAGCACTTTGTGGGTGCGTATGCGTTAGATACATGGACTTTCATTGTATGCTCCAACAATCTATGCATAATGGGAAAGAAGAAAAAAACAGTCTACGCGACTATTGCTGCTTGATGAATTCTGTCCTGGTGGCCCGAGACGAAGGGAATACGCACCCAGGCACACCGAGTAAGGTTGCAAATCTTGGACCCTTGCAGGAGACCGTGATGGAAGCCCAGAGGGGAGGGGTTTGTTGGGAGGTGACGGTGTCAGTCACTGCAGCTTGCCGTCGATATCTGTATATACCCTATCTACCCGCCCTAACTCCCGTAAAAATATCCTCGTACTAACCGGCCTGCCGGATTGCCAGACAGGTGTTCAGGTCCATGTTTTATCTGGGAAGTGGCCCTCGGTAGCGTCAAATCTATACTTGGCGGTGCTAAGTACCTGTTGGGGTCTGGTCACCGGTGCGGTAGGAATTTCCTACGGTGCTACGCCTCTCCGAGGCATGCTGGCGACTCCGTTTGGTCTACAATGACGGGGACCACCACCCGCTGAACCACCACTGTCGGGTCCCGTTGGGCCGCCCAGGCCGCTGCGGTGCCACCCCAATCCTCTGACACAGCCGCCGCGCTGCGGCCGCCACCCACGCTTGTGCAGGTGGTGTTGCGTTGCGGCCAGTGGCTGACGGCGAGGGTTGGGGGGGGGGGGAGGGGGACCGCAACCCTGGCACCACCCGTGGCGGCGACGGCGATGGCGTCGCTGGGAGCGGCGGCGACCCCGTGGCCTCCGTCATGGACGGCCATAAGGATTCCGCCGCCGCCGCCACTAGCGCTACGGTGAGCGTGCGTGTCACTCGCCCCGGCCACACGCGTTGCAAGCGCGGCGGCCGGTAGCCCGCCCGGTCTGAGATGCCCCGCCACGACGCCGCGGAGCTCCTCCTCCACAGCCGCCACGCGGGAAGCTGGCAGCCGCAACGGCGGGCCGTACTTGCGGGAGAAGAAGGCGGCAGCGTTGGCACCCTCACCGGCCCGGCGACGGCAAGCGCCGCCACGCCGGGAAGGGAAGCGTCGCGAGCGGCTGTAGCAGAAGTCACCTTGAAATCGCCGGAAAAATCGATGTTGGATGCCCGGATTCGAACCCACGCCATGGAACATATGTTAACCAGGCGTTGTGGACCACTGCGCCACGGGTTGAATCCTTGACATCTTGGGCCAGATATGGGCTTTTCAGCCCAAGTCCTTACAGCACCGATCGCTGGGTCCGTTATACGTGGCAGTCGCGATACTGCCACATATCCCCCTTCCGAAGGCTTGACCGCCCCGGTCAAGTAACGTTCCCGGCTACTTCCGCGACTACTCCGAGACGACTTCCACCGTGCAGCTGGAAATTCCGGTACTTAGGTAGACGGACGACTTACGGCATACTGACTTCCACACGCTTCCTGGAACGTGCCTCCGGGGCCCCAACCGGAGGGTACCCGTCCGCCTCGCTGGTCACCGTACTCCCCTGCTGCTCCACCAAATGTAGCAGAAGTCACCTTGAAATCGCCGGAAAAATCGATGTTGGATGCCCGGATTCGAACCCACGCCATGGAACATATGTTAACCAGGCGTTGTGGACCACTGCGCCACGGGTTGAATCCTTGACATCCTGGGCCAGATATGGGGTTTTCAGCCCAAGTCCTTACAGCACCGATCGCTGGGTCCGTTATACGTGGCAGTCGCGATACTGCCACAGCGGCGACCGCCCCCCTTGGTCGCGCGTCGCAGTTGGCGGAAGACTCGACAGCGGCGCGCGGGGGGGCGGCCGAGGGGGGATGGCGGGGATGTAGTGAGAGTAAGAAGAGCAACGACCGCACCTTTATCGGGCGGTGGTGATGCTAGAGAAGGAAGACGGAGGCAAAAAGAGTGGGCGTGGACGCATCCGCGTCTGCTGCGCCAACCTGCGGTGCTCCTCACATGGCGCAGCTACGCGAAGGCCACATGACATTCGGCCGGCGAGGCGCGAGTGGTGTGCAGTCGGGTAAAGACGGGGAGCGCAGGGGCTATCGGACGGCCTTGGCGGGAAGAAGTCTTGAATACGAACCGTCGGATGACGGCGGGTACGCAACGGTGGGCGCAAAGATTTCCCGCAGGAGTTGAACTGGCCGCAGATGTCAACTATCGGAAGCCGTTTACTTGGTCCGCTGATCAGACACAACCCCCCCATCTCGATTTGCCAAGAAAGCCCTCGTCAGCCCGCCTGCGCCCACCGCTGGTCAGCGGATCCCGGCCACCTACCGTTCTTCACCCCGTTTTGGCGCGCGCGGCTTCCTCCCCCGCGGCCGCCCCCATGAACCCGCCTCGGCCCTCCCCTGCGCCGCCAACGCTGGCGCTCCCGTGGTAGCCGCGGCCGTTTGGTCGCGGGTCGCGCGCGCACCTCAAGGGCCAGAGCCACTGGACTCCCATCCGCTCTCGTCCCGGTGAATGTCGCATGAGCTCTGTGAGCTGATTGGTGCACAACGTTCGGCGGGGGGGGGAGGAGGCAAGCCCGCGCGCGCGCCCTCAGCCGCGGCGCGTCACGGATGGGTCGGCCGCGAGGCGGCGACGGCACCCCCAGCGTGGGGAGAAGCGCACATAAAGCGCTTTCCCTTCTTGCACTGGCACTTTGGCTTGCCCTATCTGTGGCCTGTCTGCGTTGGACAGGGCCTGATGAGTCCCACATGGGACCCATAAGGCCCCCGCCGACATGCACGCGTGCGGCCGAGTGGCCTGGCCCGCCCGCCTCATCCCCGTCGCTCACTCACCGCGCACGAGCATGCACCAATCGCTGCACCGGTACCGCAGCTCACTCTCTCCTTCCCTCGCTTTCTGCTTTCTCGTTGTTCTGCTCACCTTCCCTCCCCGTGTTCATCCTCCGCTCCTTTCAATCTCGTGTCGGCCTCTTTTTCGCCCCCCTTGTGTGCTGCTCTTCTTGCCTCTCTGTTGGAGCAAGGATGACGACTGTCGCGCACCCTCCTCCCTGTCGCACGGCTTGTGGCCACGTGGCGGCCTTGCTGAAAGTGGCGAGGGATGTCGTCATGTCGAGGTTGTTCACACTCGCTTGCGCTGCTGGCGATGGCTGGGCCCCTTGTAGATTTCGTGACGGAGACTGCTGTTTGGGCGTGCAAGCTGGCGGTTGCCTCCACCAACATGTCCGTGTCATCGTCGATACTCGCGGTGGGCAAGCTGCTGGCCGCGTCCACCTGGCCGACAGCCGCCGCTTGACTTACCCACGTGGCCGTGTCACTGGCACGCTACGCTAGCAAGACTACCACCCTTGCAGCGGGCGTGGTCGCGCCCGTCGCCGCCGCCGGTACCATAGCTGCCGTGACCTTGAGTGCGACGTTAGTCTTGGTGCTGCTTTCCATCGCCGCCACCGTTGCCGCTGTGCTGTTGCCCTTTGCGATTATGGCGGCATTGGTCCCTACCGCTGGCAGCGCCGGGATGTCGCTTGCTTCATCTGTTGCCGCCACAGCCCGCGCGGCGGTCACGTCGGTGTGGCGCCCATCATTCACGTGTTTTGCACCCCCTGCCGGCTCGCTGGCCGCTCCTACTGATTGCCGTCATCTGCGTGTGCGGGCGGACACAACCGCCGTGCGCCGCCACCATCGGTCTTCGAGGGTCGGAAACCAGGCGGCTGGGACGGCGTCACCTCCATCCTCCTGCCCCCTCCCCTTTATTATCCCTGATGCTTGCTCACTTCCTTTCCCCCCCGTCATGTCCGTGGGGAGCACGGCGGATGCTTCTGCTGCGACGATGGTGCCGACAGCGGGGACTGGCAAGGCGCTTTAGTCCTGGTCAACCCGCTCCCTGGCCAAGGGGTACAGTCGGTACCCATTTAACCGCACGCTTCTGGTAACAATTGTTCATGCCCGAATCGGCATGCCCGATGCGTCTCGTGCCACTATCTGCCCCATTCGGCGTCGGGTTGCGGCCAAGTGCTACGGCATGGCCCCTCTTTAACCGCCCACAGCTCAGCCCGTAGTGCCCCGGTCAGGTCCCCAAGCACCATGACGGGATCAGCACGTCGCCCCCTGTCCATCACCGAGCGCACAACCATCACCGCCCTCCTCGAACAGGGGAAGTCTCTGCAGGCCGTCGGTACGATATTGGGGCCCCGCAAGAGCACCATCGCCTACGCCGCCAAGGCCATGCGCTCAACGGCTGCGGGCCCCCGGGTGGACAAGCGTGGTCGTCCAAAGGCTCTGACGGACCGCGAGCAGCGCACCCTCAAGCGGACGATGGACATCAGCGGGTTTCGCTCAGTGGCCTCCCTGACGGAGATGGTTAATACGACGCGCTCCCAGGCTACGGGGGGGGCTAAAAAAAGCCCTGTATCACCCTCGACGGTCCGTAGGGCCGTCCGGGCCGTGGGGCTCGCCTCCCGGGTGGCGGCCAAGAAACCCTACCTGTCGGCCAAGAATGAGGCCAAGCGTCTCGCGTGGTCCACCGAGCGGCGGGGCTGGTCGGCCGAGTGGGCGTCGGTGCTTTACACGGACGAGAGCTCCTTCGTGGTCCGGGACGGCCGCGCTTCCCGCGTTTGGCGTCGCCCCGGGGAGCGTCACGCCCCCCATCGGCTTCGGCCAACCTTCAAAAGCGGCCGCCAGTCGGTCATGGTGTTCGGCGCCTTCTCTGCGCGTGGCCGCACGCCCCTGGTACGCGTGGACGGCACGATGAACGCCGACAAGAATGCTGGCATCGTGGAGGACTACATTGTGCACCAGATTTGCGCGGACTTCGGGGCGCCGGACGCTGCGTGGCTACAGGAGGACCTAGCGCCCTGCCACGCCGCAAAGGCGTCCAAGGCTGTAAAGGATGCGCTCGGCCTGCGAGTGCTTTCGTGGGTTGGGCAGAGTCCTGGCCTGAACCCCATCGAGAATGCGTGGGCGGAGCTCGAACGCCGTCTACGCCGACGCCCGACGGCGCTCAAGAGCAAGGACGAGCGGTTTGCAGCGCTCTGCGAGGAGTGGGACGCTATCCCGGCCTCCTTTTTTAAGCCGAGTCGATGCCCCGTAGGTTGCGTGATGTGATTGCCGTGAAGGGAGCGAGCACCAAGTACTAATAGGCCCAGTGCCTGGAATCGATGGTTGGCATGTGGTCATATTGATCCGTGCGATTCTCGTTTTTCCTCGTGCGGATAAAATTGGGTACCGACTGTACGTGCGTCTATGTTAAGCTCACATAATACCGGTAGATAAATAAGTTTAATAGAATGTCAATGACAATGACAATGTTGGAGTCTGGTCTGCGTGTGCGTGTCTTGCTTCTTATCCCTCTTAGCGATGTATGTATATGCTCATTGCCGCTGCCTGCTCGCGCACGACGCCCTCCCCATCCGCCATTCCTGCCACCCACTTCAACGTACCCCCTTCCATCGCAAGCTCTCTCGACCCTCCCACTCATTCGCCACCCCATGACCCTCCCGTTCACCGCTGGTATACCAGGAGGGCAGCAGCACCCGCGCTACACTCGCAAAAAGCAACCATTCGGCTCGACGTGCTTCCTCTTCCCCCGCCTGCTCCCCCCCACTGGCCGCTTTCGCCAGTCACTTGCCACACCAGCCGCGGCGCGGGCGGGTCTGGCATAGCCTGCCGCCCCCACGGCAGCGCAGTAGGCGGCGTCCACGCGGGTGTCCATGCAACGGGGTTGTGTGGCAGCCGCGTCCGCACCACCGACCACCTTCGCCGCTGCGAGAGCCGCGACCAACACAGCCATTGATGCAGTCGCCCGTCCCCCGCGCCCCCACCCACCCCCTCGGCTCTTTTCCAGCGCCGCGACGACCGCTGCCGCCGGCGCGGCGGTTAAGCCATTCGTGGTAGTCGCGAGGCAGTGTGCCCACAGACACAGGAAGGGACACGTGGCCAGCGCTGCAGCTGGCTTATCTGTCGCCGCGGACTTTGTCGTTGCCTCTGCCGCAGCACTGCTTATCGCCTGTCAAAATGTTCTTGCTTTTTCGGGAAACTCTCGAGCAAGAACCTGCATAAAACCTGCCCCTCAAGGCATCATTGACACCGCTTTTACCCCCGTTTCTTGCTTTCTGCCCATAACAGCTCGGGCGATTGGTGGTCGCCACCTCCCTTGGTATGACCGGAAGCGCTCGGGGCAGGAGAGCACTCTCGTCAAGCGCAAAGAAGCGACCGACGATCGCTACGCTTGGGAGCAATGTTTAAACAAACGCGTTTAAAAATCGCGCAATCTCTTGCACTGGTGAAGCAAAAACCTGCGCGACGACAGCTTTCGAGGGTCTGCACGGAAAAATCTCTCCGCCTTGCTCGACATCTACAACGAGAATTCTGACCAATGAAACGCTCCGTCCAGCAAACAGCAGCGCCACCGCTGTTGTCATTGGTTGACAGAACACCGACAGCGGCGGTCGTGTCGGTCATTCTGGGGGAGATTCTTGGGCCTCAGCCCATCCCCTCGATCAGAAAAGCGAAGTTCTGCTCGAGCCGTTCATTTTCGTGCTCGAGCAGACCAAGAATTTGCACAACGAAACAAGAAATCTGGCCAAAATCGGGCTTGTATCTTGACAGGGGATAAGCACTGCTGCGCAGCCGTCGGCGCGAGCGACACCCTTGTGATGCCGGCCCCCCCCTTCCTCATCCACCCTAAACCCGGTTCCTTTTGTCGCCGCGGATGGATGTGTGAAAGGACTGACGGGGGGGGGGGGGGATGGGAGGGTGTGGAGAATGGAGAGAGGTCAGGGGGGGGGCGTGTGGAAAGAGACGCGCGGGGTCCTCCCGCTGGTACCGCCACCGCCGCCGCCGCTCTCGTAACCGCCACCGCCGCCACCACCGTCGCTCCTGCCGTGTGTGGCGCGACGCCTCAAACAGGCAGGCCACCCGCCCCCCCAGAAGAGGTGGAGCGCTGCTGACGTTGCCAGCGCCCAGCAGTGCAGGACGGTGCGGAGCGTGCAAGGGGGCCGTTGAAACCAGAGGTGGCCATCACGCACACAAGGCCACGTCACGCCCCCCGCGGCGCGGAGAAGCGCAGGTCTGGCGGTGGCGGCGGTGGGACGGCCGCCGCCATACCATTGACGTCACCGCGGCGGCCTCCAAAGCCGCCGCTGCTGTCGAGACCTCCACTGGCAGCTGCCCCCCCCCCTCCCTCCGCCCCTACCCCGACCCCGCGCCATAACAAAAACATGTGCTCGACCGCGGCGGCTGTCTGGCGGCATCGCGTCCCCCTCGCCGGCAAACGGCGCCTCCCCCTGCGGCAGCCGCCTCGGCATGCGGTGGTCTGCGCCCCTGGGCGGCCAGCTGCCATCGTTTGATGTTGTGCGCGGCTGGGGCTGGCCGCAGAGCACGGCCGTTGGAGGGGGAGGTCCTGTTGGGCCATCCACCCCTCATCTCCTCCCCCTTCACCTCGTCCCCTCCCGGTTCTTCGCCCCCCGCTTCCCCGCACGCGGCCGCGGCACGCGCGCCCTTCTTCCATGATGGGTACTTACATATCAACGCACAGTGCGCAGACTTACCATCCTTGAAGGGAAGCGCCAGCCAGAGGGACAGGGACACCCCCGGGCCGCCAACCCGGCTGCACCCCCGCTTGCCCGCCGTTGCCAGAACACCGGCCACACTCTGCGAAGACCGCCCACCCAGCGCCCCCCCGCCCACGCCACGTATCGGAAGCGCTCCTCCCCCACCCCACCCGTTTGCCACGTGCCGCTTGCCCAGATCAGAGCCACACCCTTGGGATTCACCCTGTTTGGTGGCGCGCCCGCCATGCATCCTGCTGGCTGCAAGGCCGCGGTTCAAGCAGTGCCGCTCCCTCGCCTGCCGCCCGCCTGCGGATGTGCCCGGTGCTAGCAGACCCCGCGCACCACGGCCGACGCCTAGCGTGATACTAAAACGCTCCCGCAGTCAACCGCCTGTGGCTGCCGCTCCACCCCCCCCCCCCCTCCCCACACGCCTGCCCCCCCCCCACTCCCCTCCCCCCCCCACTCCCTTCCCCCCCCTCCACTCCCTCAACTCCTCACCCGTGGTACTCACCTCACGCGGCCCGGTGGTGCCCATCCCTCCCCTTCCCCCCACCCGCCTCCCACTGACGCTCGTCGCGACCATGTCGTACTGCTACATCAACTATGACAGCGGCGATAACAACTGCATTGACCGGTCATATGTGGCGGAACGGCTGTGCGACATTGCCAACAACCTCACCCCGGCCGTGGCCGGCCACTTTGCGGCCGGCGGCCCCGCGGCGGGCTTGCCCAACCCGCTGCTGCGCGTCGTCGGCGGCGGCGGCGACTACCTCGGCTGGCCGGTGGGGGGCGCCCAGGTGGACGCCGCCATCGCTGCGGGCGCCGCAACGCGGGCGCCGTATGGCCTCGGCGAGGCCACCGTCACCAACGCGGTGGTGCGGGACTCGTGGAAGGTGCTGCCGGGGCAGCTCACGTGGGACAACCCCGCCTGGGACGGTGCGCTGCAGGCGCTGGTGCGGGAGGCGGCCGCTGCGTTGGGCGTGCCGGGCCCCGTGACAGCGGCGCTGCACAACCTGCTACTGTACCGGCTGGGCGGCCACTTTGCCGCCCATACGGATACGGAAAAAGGCGCGGGCATGTTTGCCACGCTCGTCGTGACGCTGCCGAGTGTGTTTACGGGCGGACGCCTTCTTGTCCGCCACAACGGGGAGGAGGAGACCTTTGCGGGCTACGCCGACCGCTCCGAGGTGCCAACCGCACCGTACTGGGCGGCCTACTACTCGGACTGTGAGCACGAGGTGACGCCCGTCACCGGCGGTCACCGGGTGGTGCTTGTGTACAACCTCACCCGCCCACCCGCCGATCGGGATTCGGACGGTGACCCTGCCAACGACGCGGAAGGGGTGCTTTCCACACCGCCCGTGCGAAAGTACGGCGCGCTGGGGTCGGCCGCTCATGCGATGGCGGCCTTTGCGTCGCATTGGCGGTCGTTGTTGCAAAGACCAGTGCGCAGTCACCGCACACCCGCGGCGTTGCTCTACCTGCTGGACCACAAGTACACGGCCGATGGGGTCGGCTGGGGGCGCCTCAAGGGCAAGGACGCGCTCCTTGCCGCGGCGCTCCGCGCCACCCCTGCCACGCGCGGCGGCGACGGTGACGCGTCGACGGCTGGTGGCAGCGGCGGCGGCGCCGCCTTTCGGATGTACCTCGTGGCCGCCCACGTGTACGAGGAGCTGGGCCCCGGTCACAAACCCAGCGTGTGGGGCTACGAGGCGCCCCCTGACGGGGGCCGCTGGGAGGACGCGGGCGTGCGGCTCGAGGCGGGACCCGCCGACCTTCAGTGGCGCCACAACGGGGCGCCCAACTCTGACGGCGTCGCCGCAGACGCCGCCGCCACCGCAGCCACTGCCGCCGTCGACGACGACGACGACGACGACGACGGGGCTTTGACCAGGGAGCTGACCACCATTCTAACCCTCCGCGGCTGGCTGGGTGCCCCCGGCCAGGCCAACAGCGACAGCGACGACGACGCGTCGCGGCCCGCCGCAGCAGATCTGGGCCCCCCCTCGTGGGTGCGCGGCACCGCCGCCGTGCGGGCGCTGACGCCAGAGGGGATGGAGATGGTGCCGTCGGGCAATGATGGGGACCTGCCCACCCGCTGGTACCGCACGTACGGGCTGGTGGTGGCGCTGGCGGGGGCGCCCAACCGGGCTGACCCAACGTACGGCTGGTACTTCGTGCGAGGGCGGGAGGAACGGGAGTATGGTGACACGGCACAATGGAGCGGGCCAGGCCACACCGCCTGGACGACGGTCGTACGCAAGTAGAACCGACTGCTGCTAGAAAGCTTGTCGGCAGTCTTTGGCGCTGGGGGGGGGGGGGGGGGGAGGAAGGACGCCCCCCCGCCCCCCCGGCGCCAAAGACACATGGGCACCGCCGTAGGTATTGGAATTGGAATTGTCATTGTCAATTCACCGTTTTATCGCCATTGACGCGAGGGCGTGGGGGGTTACTTACGGCGGGGGGCCAACCCGCCCGGCAAAAGAGCGGCGGCGGCGGCTGTGGAGCACCCTCGTGGCAGGGCGGCCGCGGCGCCGGCGGGGCGCCTTCGAAGTCCGCGTGCCACTCCGGCAGCATGCCATGATGGGGGGAGTGGCAGCGGCCGCTTGGCTGCTGCGCGCTGTGCAGACGCCCGCTGCGGGGCTGCACAAACAAATTCGCTCGGCTCCGGGCCGATCCACCCATGGGAAAGAATGGGGGGCAGGGAGGGTGGAGGGGCGGAACGGCTGGTATCGACAGCCGAAACGTTCCGTCGCTGCGTACCAGGTGTTAGCCTGTGGGTGCGCTTGGGCGCCGCGGCGGCCCAGGCTGCAGCGCCCTCGCAGCGGCACCCTCGCAGGGCGACAGCCGCACGTCCTCACCCCCGCGCCGCCAGATGCTGGCTGACACGCGGGGCGGGGGAAGGCGGGCACGTGCTGCCACACCCACCACGCCAACGCCGCTGCCGTTCCGCGGCCGCTCCGCCCGACCCGCTCGCTCGCCCTCATGGCTTTGGCACCGCCACGGTCCATCACGCTGCCGCCGCCGCCGCCGCCGCCGCCGCCGCCGCCGCCGCCGCCGCCGACGCCGACGCCGCCGACGCCGCTGCCGCCGTTGTTGTTGTTGTCGTCGTCACGGCGAGCGCGGCGGCCGCCCCGTCATCCACCACAACGGCTTGCGCCGTAGGGCGGGGGGGACAGCGGGGGCCTGCCGGGCCGCGACGGCGGGGGCCCAGCCACGCGTTCCTGCGGCCGTCTCTCAAACAGCGGCGGGGGCGCAGGCCGCCGCGTCTGCCGCCGCTCGCCGATCGGGCGAGGTGGCCCAGGCCGCCATGTCTGCCACCGCCGCCGCAGTCACGAGCCGCGGATGCGGCGGTGCCGCCGCTGCCGCAGCCGCCGCCGAGGAGGAGGAAGCGTCTCCTCTCCCTTATTACTCCTGGACCCCTTCCCCGTCCGGCACCACGCCAACGCCAAGTCAAGCAATTCTTAACCCCCCTCCTCTTGCTTTGTAAGAGGGGTCCCTGCGCTTGGCGACTTGGGCGTACTAGCCTCGGTGCCCCGAAAGTGGGGGGGTGTTAGTCCAGGATGGGTATGCCGCTCACGCAAACAGTGGTTGTCAGACGGGAAAAGTCAAAGAAAGTAGTTCGGAGGAGGGTTGGTCGATCACCTCCATCAAGTGTAAAGGGGTGATGCTTGAGCTGTGTTTCCTAGGCATGCGGACTGCAGATGAAGCAAAAGTGCCGGGACCGCCCCCTCCCTCACCTGCCTCGACCTTACCAAGGTATACATAAGAAAGAAACAGAGACCCGAGGAGGGGGGAGGTGCGTCACGGGCGCCTCTGTGCCACTTGCTCTTCCATGTATTTTCCAGCTTGAGCCCCGAAGCGGCGGCAACTAACCGAACGACGGCCCTTCACTGAAGAAGCCGCACACGCAGTAGCCGCCTCAGCAACCTGTATGCAAAAGTCCCTCTCCTCCGCCGCCACCGTCCCACCCAACTCCTCACCGCAAGAGACATCACCGCCGCCACAGTCCCGCCTACAGTTCCACGCCCAGACCGCCCCCAAAAAACACCGCCACCGCACCGTCCCGCCCCGATCGGCCAACAAAACGTGCCGTCGCCGCCACTCCCGTATCCACACCAAAGAAATTCACTGCCACAGCCCACGTCCTTCCATCGTTGGGCGACGAGACAGCATCTGCCGACTTCATTCCCCCGATGCCCCAAGAAAGAACGAGCACCCCTGCAGCCAGAGTTGTCAGCTCGTAGCAACACACGAGTGGCGGTTGAGTGCAAAAGATCATTGTTTTGACGCGACAAAGCTTCTCAATTATTTCTTTGATCAGTCAATGCACTCAGCTCGAAGAGCTATTTCTGCACATGCTCTTTCGTTCTTCACCTCCCCGGCTTAGCTGTCCCTCAGGGCGTACCCACCAACGTGGCTATCCGACAATGGACTATAATGTAAAGTTACGGAGCAAAATCGCATATTACTGTGACAAAGCGACAGCCAATCAGATGAAGCACAGAGAGACCTGCGTTGGTCCGTGGACTACCGGAATGACGAAAGCAGCGAGTTTTACTCACACCAATAGTCAAAAAACTATCGGGGGAGTGGTGATACGCGCGTCTGATTGGCTGAATAGAGTTTCAAGCCGTGACGAAAGGTACGTAGAACTTGAATACCTAAACCAAAACATGGCCTCATTTTAGTCTCGCCATTAGTCCACGTGGGTCGGTATGCCCTCACAGCCGTGTCAGTGGGTAAATAAAATGTCACGCACGCTCCAACGGACACGAGGAAGGTGTCGAGTACGATAGGGTTCAGGAGGGCTAAATCTCAGGCCAATGGTTTCAGGAGGGCTAAATCTCAGGCCAATGGTTTCAGGAGGGCTAAATCTCAGGCCAATGGTTTCAGGAGGGCTAATTCTCAGGCCAATGGTTTCAGGAGGGCTAATTCTCAGGCCAATGGTTTGATTCAAGGTACTGGAGTGCGCGCCATCAACATCAGTCTACACGTTTCTACGACAGCTGGGGCCACGGGGCTCTGGATTGGACGTCTCGGATTGTGCTCTTCCCCATACTGGACCTCTCTGTCGTGCAAGTGCGTCTAACCTCCCCAGGAAGACCAGATCGCGTCGCGAACGGTTTTCGTTTTGCTGCTCATGGAGACTACTCTGGTGCCGAGTACGTGAGAGGTGACATTTTTCTAGGGCCGGGATCTCTAGTCGGGCTTTTGGAAGCGAATGAGTCTTGTGGGTATAGTAAGCCGCCACAAATGCTCTTTATGAATTGCACAAAACAGAGCGCACGATATCTACCGTCGGTTCACCTCATCGCCCTATCGGGCGAGCAAGTACCAAAACATGTGTGGCGGTTTAGTGCAAAAGACTCACTGGTTTGACGCGACCAAGTTTCTCAATTGTTTCTTTGATCAGTCGATGCAGCTCGACGAGCTGTTTCTGCTCATTCTCTTTGTTCTTCACCTCCCCGGCTTAGCTGTCCCTCACAGCCGTGTCAGTGGGTAAATAAAATGTCACGCACGCTTCAACGGACACGAGGAAGGTGTCGAGTACGATAGGGTTCAGGAGGGCTAAATCTCAGGCCAATGGTTTCAGGAGGGCTAAATCTCAGGCCAATGGTTTCAGGAGGGCTAAATCTCAGGCCAATGGTTTCAGGAGGGCTAATTCTCAGGCCAATGGTTTCAGGAGGGCTAATTCTCAGGCCAATGGTTTGATTCAAGGTACTGGAGTGCGCGCCATCAACATCAGTCTACACGTTTCTACGACAGCTGGGGCCACGGGGCTCTGGATTGGACGTCTCGGATTGTGCTCTTCCCCATACTGGACCTCTCTGTCGTGCAAGTGCGTCTAACCTCCCCAGGAAGACCAGATCGCGTCGCGAACGGTTTTCGTTTTGCTGCTCATGGAGACTACTCTGGTGCCGAGTACGTGAGAGGTGACATTTTTCTAGGGCCGGGATCTCTAGTCGGGCTTTTGGAAGCGAATGAGTCTTGTGGGTATAGTAAGCCGCCACAAATGCTCTTTATGAATTGCACAAAACAGAGCGCACGATATCTACCGTCGGTTCACCTCATCGCCCTATCGGGCGAGCAAGTACCAAAACATGTGTGGCGGTTTAGTGCAAAAGACTCACTGGTTTGACGCGACCAAGTTTCTCAATTGTTTCTTTGATCAGTCGATGCAGCTCGACGAGCTGTTTCTGCTCATTCTCTTTGTTCTTCACCTCCCCGGCTTAGCTGTCCCTCACAGCCGTGTCAGTGGGTAAATAAAATGTCACGCACGCTCCAACGGACACGAGGAAGGTGTCGAGTACGATAGGGTTCAGGAGGGCTAAATCTCAGGCCAATGGTTTCAGGAGGGCTAAATCTCAGGCCAATGGTTTCAGGAGGGCTAAATCTCAGGCCAATGGTTTCAGGAGGGCTAATTCTCAGGCCAATGGTTTCAGGAGGGCTAATTCTCAGGCCAATGGTTTGATTCAAGGTACTGGAGTGCGCGCCATCAACATCAGTCTACACGTTTCTACGACAGCTGGGGCCACGGGGCTCTGGATTGGACGTCTCGGATTGTGCTCTTCCCCATACTGGACCTCTCTGTCGTGCAAGTGCGTCTAACCTCCCCAGGAAGACCAGATCGCGTCGCGAACGGTTTTCGTTTTGCTGCTCATGGAGACTACTCTGGTGCCGAGTACGTGAGAGGTGACATTTTTCTAGGGCCGGGATCTCTAGTCGGGCTTTTGGAAGCGAATGAGTCTTGTGGGTATAGTAAGCCGCCACAAATGCTCTTTATGAATTGCACAAAACAGAGCGCACGATATCTACCGTCGGTTCACCTCATCGCCCTATCGGGCGAGCAAGTACCAAAACATGTGTGGCGGTTTAGTGCAAAAGACTCACTGGTTTGACGCGACCAAGTTTCTCAATTGTTTCTTTGATCAGTCGATGCAGCTCGACGAGCTGTTTCTGCTCATTCTCTTTGTTCTTCACCTCCCCGGCTTAGCTGTCCCTCACAGCCGTGTCAGTGGGTAAATAAAATGTCACGCACGCTCCAACGGACACGAGGAAGGTGTCGAGTTCGATCGGGCTTAGGTAGGCTAATTAGTCATGCGAATAGTTTCATTTATGGTACTGGATCGGTCGATCGAAAGTCATTTATTAGTGTCAGGCTGCTTTATGGTCTGGTGTGGCCACGTCTGCAGTGGGCCGTTTCGTTGGCGGGCCCCGCTGGAAAGCACATCCGGGAACTGAGTGGCAGCCTTCTCACATCGACGCCAGTGTGCCTCAGCCCGTGTGATGTTGTCACTGATGCTGTACGACCAGGCGTCCGCCAAAATTGACGAGACGTTCTTACCGTCGCTTTCAGTCACCCGGAGAAGCTCCATACGGCGCACTTCCCGCGCGGGGGGTGGGGGGGTCGGGGAGACACGGTAGTCTGCGGTGGAAGTGAAGAGGGGGGACGGACAGGACGTGGACCACCGCGATGAAGCACGATGGTGAGACAGGGGTGGTGATGGACGGCGACGAGGGACGGCGTGAGAAGTCGTCGGCGAGACGCCAGGACTTGCCAGCACCTGGGACGCTATTGTACCTCTGTGACTCCAGATCGCCACGTGTCCGTGATATACGGTAAGAAATTTCCTGACTGGTAATCACGCAGGAAGACGCAAAGGGGTGGGGTCGTGACATGTCATAGAAAATTCCATACGTGGCGGTCATTTGCACTACGCTATTGCGGGGCGGATCAATGGGCGTCGACATACCCCCGCGAACGAGAAACCACGGCCTCGCGGCCCGCCGCCTGCACGCACCCGGTCGGGTGACCGCGCGGCGGGCGCGAAAAAGGAGTCTACAGAAAATGTGTCTAGTTGTGTTGTTGTAGGGGTTACGCCAGGGCAGCGTGGGGAGTTTTTTTGACGGGCCCGACCGTCAGTCGGCGGGCCCGAGTTGGCCGCAGTCGGGTATAAGATCCCGACCGGCGGGCGAGGGGTGCGCCGGCCGCCGAGGCTTGCACGTTCTTTCACCCTCACGCCAAAGTAGTCATTATTCGACTATGTCCGGCTCGGTTATCGCCTCAAGGGCGATTATCGAGCCGCACATCGCACGACAGCCCTCCTCAGCAAGACAAGAATGTTCCGACGAGAAAGAGAAGTGCAATTGATGATTGAATTTATATTGTAGAATGATCTGCACAATCCTTTTGTGCCGAGCGTCACCCCCCGCCTCGTCGTCCCAGCATCCCCACCGGGTGAAGCTCAGCCCCGAGTGCCGCGTGGGGGCGGGTTGGACGTCGGGGGACAGGCCCATTTACGTGAAGCGGCCCTCATCATTGAGGAAGAGTGGCGGGCCATCACCGCCGAGCACCTCGCCAACTGCTGGCTTAAGGCGGACGTCCTGCCGGTTGAGGCTGCCGCAGAGGTCCGCCGCCAGGTCCATGGTGTGGTGCCGGGTTTTGATAACGTACACACGGACGTATCTGATGTTGTGGCGTTGCTGGCCAACGCCTCGCTCGCCGAGGAGTTTGTAGGCGTCAGGGGGCCCGACAGAGTGCGAGCAGTCCCTCTTTGGCTTGCGGCAGAGGACGACGCCGAGGCGATTGACGAGACGGTGGATATGGTCTTGGATGGGGAGGACGACGAGTGAGCCCGGCTTGCATTTTTATTTCTCGGTCGAGTGCCTCGTGTTGCAGCAGCTGCGCCCGTCATCACCCCCCCTCCCTTTATTGACTTTGCCGTCCAACTCGCTGATGTGGACGCGAGGGTTCAGTCCTCGCCCAAGCTCCAAATTGTACATAAACTACTGTATTTGAGTGTACATCGCGGTCGGAACAGTCCGGAACGTGCAACACTCAGTGTGGAACAGGAGAGGGCTACTTGTACACGAGACCCCCAGCCATAATCGCGTCCGCACTGTACATATAATGGCAGAGTCGGGGGCTGGAACGAGGGTAGAATCGGGAAGATACGAGGAGTAGGTACGAATCCTATTGGCCAGTGCCACACGTCCTCTAAGACCCCACGGCTAGCCACACCACGAGAAAAACACGACGTGTCAACTCACCGCCCCTATCGTGGCCATCGCCCCCCACCTGCCGTACCCGCCGACGTCATTCTCCACCTACTTCCGACCCGCCTGGCTACTGTCCATCTCCAGGTCCTGTCGGCCCCGCGCCCGCCTGGATACGGTGCTCCAGGACCTTTAGGCACGCCTGGCTACGGCGGGACCGATGGTCAACTTACAGATAATTTATTAATAAACTGTTCCGGCGCCACAGCGCCCATCCTGGCCGCCTGGCTACGGTCTTCCTGGAGGTCCCTTTTGCACTCCTGGCTACGGTCTTCCAGGGCCTTTAGGCCCGCCTGGCTACGACGGGACCGAAGGTCAGCATACAGATCATTTATTATTGAATTGTTCCGGCGCGACAGCGCCCATTCTGGCCGCCTGGCTACGGTCTTCGAGCTGGACACGGTCTTCCAGATGGACAGGTCGTCCTCAATGAGACAATAAAAGTGTCAAAGTGAGACCCATATGTGCAGTGCGTCAGGCATGGTGTTGTGGAGGTACCGCGGCGGCGATACTGGGGTGGCAGTCGGGGGGCAGCGAAGCTGCTAGGCGGGAAGGGTGCAGTGCCCGTTGTTGCGGGATCCACCGCAAGCGCGTTTTGACCCCGGAACCGTTGTTGAGACCTTGTTTAGTAGCCCTCTACACCCCCCTTCACACCCCCGTACAGGCCGGTCGAACATGATTTTTGCCTTTGACCCTTGTTGGATGCATCTATACGTCACTGGAACATGGGTTTCGTCGTACGACTAGACGGCCCTCGGCGGTGCGTACCAGAAGATGTTTAAAAAAAATAGAGGACGTACCCACCTTAAAGAATTAACAAGGTTTTACATGCGTTCAACAAGCCCTTTGCCGTGACAGGAGTGTCTGCATTAGGGCGTCTGGACCGCTACAAAGGGGAGGTAAAGCAAGCAAGGCCCGGAAGACGGGTCTCTCAATGCGCTTTCACGAGCTCACTGAGTATACTATCGCGCGCATCAGGAGTTGGCAGCCTCGCTCATCGTCAGCTTTCAGGCCGCGATAAGGAGAGGGCAAGGAATGTCGGAGGCAACTCCCATACAAGGCTCAACGAGAGGAAGAACACCAGCACCCTCGCATCCCACCCCGCGGCCTGCAAGGACCATTGTAATCGCCGCCAAGCCGTGAGGAACGCCGGCAGCCGCCCACTCGCGCTGCTGAGGTGTGCCGGTGGTTGAGCTGGCCGCGGCATCCCCCCCCCCAATATCCGTCTCACCGCGCCCACCGCGGTCGCCGGTACTCCACGCGCGACCCTTGCCGCCGCCGCGCCGACCGCGCCCAGCCCCCGCCGCCGCCGCCCACCAGCGTGAGCCAGATGGACCAAGTGATGCGCGCAGTGACGCAGTCATGATATGCACGCCGGGGGGTCAGGGTTGAGAGGCGATAATTATTGAGTCTAAAATATCGAGTAAATTATCAGAAAAGAATAACGTTCAGGAGAACCGGAACGATAATGATTATCAGACGTCCACGTGTTCCACCACGTGTCGGCTCGGAGGCCCATCAGACCAGACCGGACCGCCTGATCACGCGGCAGTGCCGCACCCTGTCGTCGTCTTCGGAACTGTGTACGTAGCCGCGATACAGTACGGCAGCGTGCCCAGCCAAGATCCAGACCCACACCACGAGGACGATAGGAGCTACGTACGCCGACTAGGAATTCACATCCTCCGCGGCGTACTGTACACGGCGGGTGCGGCCGCCCCACGCGGCACGTTCTCCGCCGCCTGCGTACTACGCGGCCCAATTTAGGCTCTACGCCCTTTCCGAGAGCCGTGTCCGCAGCTCGTCAGGCGGCTCGTGCTGGGCACGACGTGGTTAATTCATTGCTGTCATCCTACCACGTGGCTCCTGGGCGATAACTATCAGAAACGTTTTCAATAATTATCGCATGGTTTTACTAACGATGAATGCTTTCACAAAATATATCAACCCTGGGGGGGGTTCGCCTCGAGTGCTGGCGCCTCTGCGATAAGCCAACGGCGGCGCGTTTTTCTTCCCGATGAGCAATTCCTCTGGGAATTCTGGACCCAGCAGTAGTACTTCTGCGTGCTTTAGTAACACTTCCGGCGCTCCTAATAGCGAGCCTACCCTTCCAATAGTATGCACTTTGTTGGAATTCTTTCTCATTAAGTGCGATATTGGGCTGAGATTTGGGGTCGTTTCACCCCGGCGAGACGGCGCGGCGGCGCCCCTCAACAAGCTTTTACAAGAGCTCAACAACGGTTCCGGGGTCAAAACGCGCTTGCGGTGGATCCCGTAACAACGGGCACTGCGCAGGAAAGCACGCTACAGTCATTCCCCGATGATGTCCCACCCCTATGGCAAGCATTACAGCTGCCGGCACCGTGACGCCAGGTGCGTGCTCGCCAATTAATCGCTCCAGAAAAGCCGCCCGCGCCTCTCTCGCTGCTCTGAATGACTGTAGAAGACTGTCGGCCACTTCGTTATAGGCCCACCTGGGCTTATACGGGGGTGTTGCAAGGTCGGGGATTGACTGTATGGCCGCGACGGCCTTCTTCTGGGGCACGGCGCAGCACTGCTTAACCCCTGTCAAGATACAAGCCCGATTTTGGCCAGATCTCTTGCTTCATTTTCGTGCTCGAGCGGGGCAAGAATTTGCACAACGAACGGCTGGAACAGAATTTCGCTTTTCTGATCGAGGGGATGGGCTGAGGCCAAAGAATCTCCCCCAGGATGACCGACACGACGGCCGCTGTCGGCGTTCTGTCAACCAATGACAAAAGCGGTGGCGCTGCTGTTTGCTGGACGGAGCGTTCCATTGGTCATAATTCACGTTGTATATGTCGAGCAAGGCGGAGAAATTTTTCCGTGCTGACCCTCGAAAGCTGTCGTCGCGCAGGTTTTTGCTTAACCAGTGCGAGAGATTGCGCGGTTTTTAAACGCGTTTGTATAAACATTGCTCCCAAGAATAGCGATGGTCGGTCGCTTCTTTGAGCTTCACGAGAGTGCTCTCCTGCCCCGAGCGCTTCCGGTCATACCAAGGGAGGTGGTGACCATCAATCGCCCGAGCTATTATAGGCACAAAGCAAGAAACGGGGGTAAAAGCGCTGTCTATGATGCCGTAAGGGGGGGTCGATGCAGGTTTTGTGCATGTTTTTGCTCAAGATTTTCGCAAAAAAGCAAGAAATTTTTGACAGGCGATAAGCAAAGCTGCGCGGCCCGCCTGGGGGCACGTCCCTGATGGCACACGCCTTACTTTGACGGGGTCTTTCTTTTGCGCCCGAGCTCGGTCGCGCCGGCCGTAATCTGCGCCCTCTGTGGCACCTGATTGGCCCTCCTTGCTTAGTACGGATCCGACTCCCTTAGCACGGATCCGACCCTGCCATTACCGACACTCCTCGCGCCCTCCCACGGGCCCGGCTGGCAGCCCCGCATCCGGGCACACAAGCGCGATGCACATTTTTTCACCCGTCGGCGGCGGGGACACCCCTTCCCCGTCGCCCCCGATCAATAGGGGCTGTGACTTGCCGCGCCCACTATGGCCGGGAGGTCTAGCCTCTGACTCCTTGGTCAATAAATGGAGTGAACGGCAGACGCGACCCTTGTGTGCCCGGAGTAAACTGTATCACAAAGGAGACAGGAGCCAGCGAACCGGCGCGCGGTGCGCCCCACGTGTATGGAGCACCCCTCTCCGCCTATCCAGCATAAGCAGAAGTCAGAACGGACAGGCCGCGCAGGTGCGGGTCCTTGGCGGCGCCCGTAGCGACCATGCCGTGGATGCGGCTGAGTTCTCCCACCACCGCCGTCACCGCCAGTGGGTGGTGCTCCTTGGTGGTGTTGCCCCGCACGGCGTCGATCAGCATGCCAACCCACTGCGCCTGCGCGTCGCGGTGCAGGTCATCGACCTCGGCGGCGGCGGCGGGGGAGGCGCCGAAAAAGGTGGCCGTGGTTGCCCGCAGCAGGGCGGTGACGGTCAAGCGGCGGCGGTCGACGCCCAGGACGGTGGCTTCGGTCAGCCGCGCCAGCCGGGTGGGCAGCAGTAGCGAGTCAAACACCAACCTGCGAAACAAGCGGAGCGCCGTCACCAGCGGTGCCGCCTGAACGCCCAGGCACTGTTCGGTCGGCAGTTCCAAGCCGACGTGACTCCAGCACTCGCGCGAGACCATGTGCGCCCCATACTCCCGCACCGTCGCCGACCCGAGCAGCCCGTTCAGGGGGTGGAGCTCCCGCAGGATCATGGACAAGGCGCGCTTCTCCGTCGCCACGTCCACCAGCGTGAAGGCCGACGACGACGACGACGACAACGACGACGGGGAGCCTGTGCTGGCCGCTCGCGAGGGCACCACGCCGCCAATGAACTTGGCCACGTACTCCAACGAGAAGACGGCTGACAACATGGCATCCCTGGCAACGTCAGAAAAGTCCAACCACTGGGATCCCGCAGTCTTGATGGTGAATGCCTTGGAGGTTCGCAGCACCTTGCGCGTCACCGCCACCGACTCGGCGTGGTAGTCCAGCGGAGAGTCGCTCAAGTCCCAGTAGGACGTCAGGGGGTCAGCCCCATGAAAGCCAGGACCGTCAGTGTCCGTGGCAAAGGGGGTGGTCATCGCAACTGACTGCGCAAACGCAAGGCGCGCATCGTCCGACTTAAAGTCGCCGTAGCCGTAGCGAATCGCGGAGTAGTCATAGGCCCCGATCGTCGGAGAGGCGTAGACGACCTGGTCCGCGGGGTTCTTCCGCACAATCACTGGGAGGTAGTCCATGACCGACGAAGACGTGCCGTTGGCCTCCACCCAGGCCTTGTCGGACAGCTTGGCGAAAGGTATGCTCGCGGAGGCTTTGAAGTTGTGCCGGAGCCCGAGAACATGACCGACCTCGTGCATGACCAGCTGCTTCAGATCCTGCTCGATCACCGCAGCAATCACGCCGGCGGCTGGCGCGCCCACCTCGGGCATCTTGCGTGCGACTGCCGTGTCTTCCTTAACTCCTACCGCCGGGCGGGAGACAGCGTCCACCTCATCCGCCTCGGCGGCCGCCAGGGTGGCCAGCATCCGCAGTGACAGCGCACGCATCTGCACCTCGTCCGACGCCATCGACCATCGGGACACATCGCCGGCGAGGGCTTCCACGGCAAGGGGCAATAGGGACAAGTGGGCTCGCGACGCCGCCTGCTGCACATTGTTTGCGGCCAGCATGACAGAGCCCCGTAGGATCTCCCCCGTGCGGGGGTCCACGTCTCTCGGCCCCATGGCCCAGGCCCACCGCAGATTAGGAGCCCAAGCGATGGAACTGTACCGCACGTCGCCCAATGAATAGTCGGCCGGCCAGTCCTTGTCACCTGGTAGGACAGCGCGGATGGCACCGGGGTGGCCGGCCCGCGCAAACGCCTTTTTCCACTCCTCCACCCCGCGCTTGACCGTCGGCCGGTACTCGTCCGGCACCGTCGGGTGGACGTAAAAGACAATGGAGCTGTTGGCCAGGTTCCACCGGTTGACAATCGTGCGCTTGAGCCGCCCGCCGTCGACGGCGTCTGCAGAGATAAAGCTGGTGCCAAAGAATCCGACACGGCTGTCCGCGGCGCGCGTCGCCATCGGCTTGTCGGGGAGAGCAACGATGCTGTAGCGCACCTGGGAGGAGAACGTGTTCTCGGGGGACAACACACTCCCGCCCAGTGTGTTCAAGCTCCGCTGCTTCATCTGCACGTCCAACTCAACGTTGCGCGGGTAGGCCGTGGCGTTGACGAGGCGGTGCGCCTGCTCCCAGGCACGTGGCGGCGGCCGCCCGTCATTGTCAGTGACAACGTCCATACCACCACCCACCCACGGGGTCGCATCCAGCAGGTACGAGTCGCCGATGGAGCGCACGGGGAATGTGCGCACCCAGCCGGGAAAGTACCCTTCACGGAGGGAGGCGGCCATTTGCGAGTCCGCCTTCTCAGCCCGCAGATCCATCAGCGGGCGGTACAGGTCCAGGGTGTCGGGGCGGCCTCTGGTCTTGCGGAACGCAAAAACCGTCCGCTCGACAGTGTTGGCAGGGACCCCCGACAGGCCGGCCTCGGCATTGCCCGCCGTGAACATTGCCAGCACCATAAACGGCGTGTCCATCTTCGCCTTGGGCACCTCCAACAGCAGCCGCCCAGACGCAAGCCCCTTGCCCGCGTGCACCGTAAAGTAGCCGGGGTGGCGGTCAAACAGGTGACCTACCGGCAGGGGGGGCATCAACTGAAGGTGCTCCTGCTTGAGCTCCTCCATCATCTTAGCGGTAGCGGGATCCGCCGCCGCAGCGGCCGCGTCATCGGCGGCCTTGTGCCCCGCCGCGTGCAGCAGGCCATCTCCGCTAACGACGCTGCTACGGGAAGAAGGCTGCAGCCAGCCGACGCCTCCGCCGCCACCGCCCTCACCAGCAGAGAGCGCCGCCGACAGCAGGCCGAGCCCGGCGACGCCTATCAGCGCGCCCGCCACGGCGGCCACCACGGTGGAGCGGAAGGAGTGCGCCGACGACAATTCCGGGGCACCCGCAGATGGCACGCCCGCCATGACCACGAACCCCGCTGCCAGCGCGAGGCGGCAGAAGGCGTGTGGTGAGCAGGGCTTGGTCGCTGCGGAGGGGAGGGCGGGTGGTCGCTGTGAAGAGGTGGGGGGGGGGGGTCTTGGCTGGTACGGATGGAGGGAGAGGATCGGCTCTGGGCTCGGGGGACTCTGCCCATTTATGCAGGAGATTGGCCCCCCCAAACGTATCCACCAAGCTGTGGGCGACCTCCGTCGGGCATGCAGCTGAAGATTGCCTACCCCCAGCTAAGCCGGTTGTGTATGCACGACGGTACGTCCCCGAGCCTGGATGTGGCAGCTCGGAATACCCCGTCGTAACCTGGGTAGCGCTCCTGTCGAGGAGCCACCAGGATCAGGATATCCATCAGGGCAGTACGGGCTCTCCCGTATGGCACCTCTCCAGTGCTCTGACGGTGCGTACAGTGCAAAACGTACTGCACGGCCCTGTTCCACCCCATGGCCGTTTGGTTACGCTCCCCCCCGATAGGTGATCTGTACCGGCTGCGATTGGCACCTCTCGCTGGCCCGGGCGGTTGCGCGGTCGCCCCAGGGCCCAGGTGCCGCCACTGCCCTTTCGGCTCTCCAAGCGCCTTCACGCTCCCCTGCTGAGCGTCGTTCCAGTATATATTCAAGGTACTACTGAACGCCGCCCTGTCGGGGCTCGAAGGGCCCAGTCGCCGGGCATGGCCTTGCCCGCTGGTTCGTCCTATGATCTCCGAGTTTCGCCTCTGCGTCATGCGCCAGCGCCCCCCCCCTGTCACAACGGCGTGGGGCGGACGCTGGGTGGTGGACGCGGGTGCTCAGTACTCCCCGCCCGGGGGCGCGGTGGAGGGGCGGCCGCTACTGTACGCGTAGCTCTGCCGCTCGCGACTCGCCGGAATGGACGCTCATTGTCACCCGCGACAAACGGCAGGCGACAGAGGTCCGGGCAAGCGCCGGCTGAGACCCACAGTGTCAGGAGCGGCCAGCAGGTGACTTCACAGCCGAGATCCCCGACCACGCATTCATTACCTTCGCATCCGTCCATGGGGCCTGTGACCAGTATCTATCCACTTATTTTTGTACATCCCAGATAGATTAATGTATGCATTAATACACTAAATCGATTTTTAATTTATCTACTTTTTTTGCTGGACTGGGCTTGAAGTCGCTGATGCGACAACGTGGAGCGCGCCCCTTGCTTTGTCGCCCAGGAACTATGCTCTACACCTGCTCGCTCCTTTCAATCTTGTTGCTGATCTTGTTGTCGCTGAGGACGGTGCTCAAGGCGGCTATGGAACGGCTGCGAATCTCGATGGGGCGGCAGAGGCGACAGAGCCAGTGGCCGTAACAGTCTCGACAATAGCGTTCTTCAGCGCCGCACCGACCCCCGACCGTACATGGCCCGTGCTAGAATCAGAGTGGGAGGGCCTGCGGCCAGGGCGGCGGTGAGGAAGTCTGCAGTGTCTGCGGCCGCAGTGGTCGCACAAGTGGCAGCGTCCGCGTGGGCGACGGACCGTCGCGCAACGCCAGTCCTGCTGTGTTTTCTCCGTGGCGTGGCGGGGGTAAAGAATGGGAGAACAAACAGGACGAGGGGCAGTGGGGAGGAGGGGCGGGGGGGAAGGGGGGCTCACCATGCATGTAGTTAAATATTGCATTAAAAACGGGAAAGCGCCAACTGATTAACCTGTCATTTATTCGTCTGTTTAGAATTCTATTAATTTAATGCATCGTTTCATTAGTGCCGACCATGGTGTACAGTAGTGTACGCCGCAGTATCGTACCAGATACTGATTGGGCGAGGGGCACGTGTCCCATTTCTACGGCAGCGCCACGGCTCGTCCGCTGCTTTTTTTAGGCGGAGAAGACCTTCGCCGGGATCACGACGACCACGATGGCTGACCTACGTACAGTACAGTACAGTATTCACACTGAGTCCCCTACATATTTGAAGAGGTCTCAACGTTGAGCCCCTCCCCGGCCTGTCTGGCTCAGCCGCGCCCCACTCCACCCAAGCCTCCACGTGGAGCCGGCCGTGCCGCGGTCACTGGAATTGGGGACAGGAGCCGTCCGCTGCCACGACCAAATCTTTCTTCACGACGTGTCAATGTGCGTTCTTCTTTGCCTGTTGAAGTGGCTTGGACACGTCACATCCACCGGCTTTCTCCCGACATTCCGGATTCCCAGCAGGAATTCGTGACCTCCCAGCCGGCTTCTCCCCGCCCGGATGTCTCGGGTCCGTACCTTCCCGCCCCGCCTGCTGGCCGCCCTGCCTACGAGCCGCCCTACAAACCTGCATGCCTCCTTGCCTGCTATCCGCTCAGCCTGCTGGCAGCCCCACCTGCTGGCTGCTCCGCCCGCTGGCTGGCGCTCCCCGTCTTTGCGGGTAGGCCGCGTCCACCACCCGTGTGTCCACGACCGGCCTCCCATCGACCTCGTCCCACCCCTTCGCGCTGTTCCACACCCCGTGTGGACGCCCGCCCTCCCCCTCCCCCCCCCCCCCCCCCCCCCCCCCCCGTCCAAGCCATGGCCACCGCGCTGATGGCTGGGGCGGCCATTGCTGGCGCCGCCCTCCTCTCCCGCGCGGCGCTGCTGTCCCTCCGCACCGGCGGGCGGGCGGCGGGCGCGGCGGCGGCCGGCGCGGCGGGCGGCCCCGTCCCGCGGGCCTTTGCCGGCGGCTTTGAGCGCCCGATGGACCGCAAGGAGGCGGCGCTCATCCTGGGCCTCCCCGTGGGGGGGAGCCCGTCCAAGGCGGCGGTGCGGGAGGCCCACCGGCGGCTGATGCGGGCCAACCACCCAGACAGCGGGGGGAGCACGTTTGTGGCGACCAAGGTGAATGAGGCCAAGGAGCTGCTCCTGGGCGGGCGGCGGGGGCAGAGCGTCTTTTGACACGGAGAGGGGGTTGCGGGTGGCGAGGGGGGGGGGCGGGGGGGTTGCTATCGCCGTGGCGCTCGCGGTGGGACCGACGCTGGCCAAGGTCCAGTTCCCCCCTCCTTGGACCAGCCTATTCTGTTATTCTTTTTTCTCTCCTTGTTTTTTCCCGTGTCTAGTCTTTCTTGTCGTCTCTGCTGTTGCTTCCACTTGTGTCTCGCCTACCCCCGCCGCGGCGCACTGCCGGCGGGGCCTCTTTTGCCAATTTTGACTCCTGATTCCCTGCGTATGCGCGAGCGGCGGGGGGCGTGTCCCGTCTGTCTCGCCACCCCCGCGCCGCGGCACCTGCCTGTGGTACTATTCATCCATCCGCCCGTAGCCGTCGCCGACCCCGGCGCGGCGACTGCTTTGCCTTCCTCTCGTCTGCTGCGCCCTCCCCCGCCGCCTCCCCCCCTCCATCGCCCCCACATCCGCCACGCGCGTCAGGCCACACCGGCGGCCGCCCCTGCCGCCCCCGCCGTCCCGACCGCCGCCCCCGTCACCGCCGCCGCCCCCAACGGCCGCAGCACGTAGGTGGCCTCCCGTGGAAAGGCACACGGCAGGTAGTCCACCTCCCCCCCCCAGCTGCCCCCCCCCCCCCCCTCCGCGGCAGCGGCACCACCGCCACCGCAACCGCCGCCCGGCGGGCGACCGCCGCCAGCACCGCCCGCGAGAGGGCGCGGCCGAGGCACGCGTGGGGGCCCCCCCCAAAGGGGAGCCCCCCCCGCCCCCCGGCCCCCCCGCCGCCGCGCGCGCCCGGGTCCGCGCCCAGCGCGGGGAGGACGAGCGTGCCGGCGGGCACCCGCAAGCCGCTGGGCAGCACCACCGCCCGGGCGGCGGTGGCGGGCAGGAAGGGGGCGGGGGGGGCGGCGGCCAGGGCGGCCGTCACGGCCGCGGTGACCGCCGGGCCGTCTCCCGCCGCTGCTGCTGCTGCTGCTGCTGCCGCCGCAGCCGCCGCCGCCGCCTCTGTCGCCCCACCGGTGGTCGTTGCGGTGGGGGTGGGGGGGGCGGTGGCCACCTCGGCGCGGATGGCGGCGACGGTGGCGGGGTTGGCGGCCAGGTGGGCGAAGATGCCCAGCACCCCCGCCGGGAGGCCGTCGGTGGCGGCCATCAGCGAGTCGAGCAGCACGTCTGCCACGACGGTGGCGGGGAGCGCCGCGCCGGCCTTGCCCGCCACCACCGACGACGCCCAGTCGTCGAGCATAGACGGCGGCGGCGAAGGCCGCGGCGGGGGGAAGGTGAGGGGCTCCGCCCGGGGAGGCGCCCCTGCCGGCACAGGTTCTGCTGCTGCTGCTGCTGCTGCTGCTGCCGCCGCCGCCGCCGCAGCCGCTGCTGCCGCCGCCGCGTCGGCGAGCGCCTCGCCCACCCTGGCGGTGAGCGCGGCGGCGAGGCGCTCCCGCGCGCGCACCGCCCGCCACAGGGCGGTCCCCGGCAGGCGCACGGGGAGGCCCGTGAAGCCCGCCGCCAGCGCCGCGGCGTCCCGCGCGGCCCGGCGCCGCGCCGCCGGCGCGGCGCCGTAGACTGGGCGGCCCAGCCACACCCCCTCCACCACCGCCATGCCCAGCGCCCGGGCGCGGCGGCGCCCGCCCACCGCACCCGCCACCCCCCCGGGGAGGGCGGCGGCGGCCCAGGCGGCGACCGCCTCCCCCACCGCCGCGTCAATGGCGACGGCGTGGCGGGCCATGGCCGCCGCCGACGCGGGCGCGGCGAGCGCCCGGCGGGTGGCGGCGTGCGCGGCGCCGCCCGTGACGGCCACGTTGGCCGCCCCAAACACCGCCACGGTGTTGGGGTGGAGGGTGTGCGCCCAGGCGGGCCCCCCCCGGCAGACGACCGCCGCCACGTCGGCGGGGGCGGTGAGGAGGAGGAGCAGCCGGGGGCGGGCGGGGGCGCCGCCGAGGCACGCCACCGCCCCGCCGGTGGGGTGGGCGGCGGCGGCGGCGGCGAGGCGCACCCACAGGCCGTGGGGGTCCCACACGAGGCGGGGGAGGACGCCGACGAGCGGGAGGGGGGGGACGGGGCTCGCCAGGGGGGGGGTCCCGGGGGGGGGGACGCCCCGCACCGCGGTGCGGTAGCGGTGGTGGGAGACGGCGGCGGCGGCGGCGGCGACGGCGGCGGCCACGGCCGCGGTAGCCATGGCGACGGAGCGGGGGGTTGTTGCCCCGGCGGCGGGGAGGGCGGCGGCGGCGGCGGCCACCCCTCGCTGCACCGCCATGGCCACCCTACCCCGCCACCCGGAGGCGGCAGCGGCAGCGGCGGCGGTGACGGTAGCAGCAGCGGCAGCGCCGGCCGCAGCAGCAGCCACAGAGACGACGGCGGCTGAGCCGGCAGTGGTGGTGGTGGTGGTGGCGGCAAGGTCGGGGCGGCCCGCCGGTGGCGACCGGCCGGCGGCAGCGTCGGCGGCCATGGCCAAACGGCACAGGCGCACCGCCGCTCCAAGCGCCTGCAAGGGGGGGGGGGGAGCTGGGGGGGCGACACTGCCGACGGTGGTGCGGGAGCGGAACGAACCGCCCCACCCACCCGGCGGGGTGGTGTGCGCCTTGCCGTCGACGGTGGCCAGCAGCCACCGAGGGTGCCCGCTGCGTTGCTGTCGCGACAGTCGAAGATGAACAGAGGCGGTGGAGGGGGGGGCGGGTGGGGAGGGCGGTGACGGGGAGGCTGGCGGGTGGCGGTAAAGTGGGAGGGGAAGGGGGTGGGGGGGTGTTGGCGGTGCTGGTGGGGCGTGTGCCACACGGACGCGGCGCCTCCCCCCGCCGGCGGGGACGCCGCTCTTGTACCCGCCCCGCGGCCATGGCAGCGGCCTACAGGGGATGGCGGCACGGGGGCCCCGGCGCCCCTCCCCCCACGGCGCGCCGTCGGCAGCGCCGGCGCCGCCCACCCCCTCCCCCTCCCCCAACGCGTCACCCCCCCCCCCCACCCCGCCAGCCGGGGCGGCCGATGCCACCGCCGCCGCCGCCGGCCCCCGCCCCCCCCCACCCCCTGGGGCGTGCCCCCCCGCCGTTGCGCACGCCCCCTCGCCGTTGCGCACGCCCCCCCAGCGCAGCAGCGGCGCCCGTCGACGGGCGGCGCGCCGCACCCCCCCCCCCCCCACCACCCCCCACCGCCGCCGCCGCCCACCGCCGCTGCCGCCCGCCGCCGCCAGCCCGCCACTGCCCGTGCCGTTGACGGGGGACCCCCCCCGCCCCCCGCCGCCGCTCCTCGTCCCACGCATCCCCCCTCCTTCCCACCCCCGGGCGGACGCGCGCGCCGCCGCCGCGTGGCGAGCCGGCCGCTGCGCACCCCACCCCCACTCCACCGCCGCCGCGCCGCGGCGCGGCGGCCACCGGGGGAGGAGGGGGCAGCCCGTCGACGCCCCCCGCCGGCGGCGCCTCCCCCACCACGCACGCTGTCAGTGTCACTCGCCACGCGGCCGCCAGCCTGTCGCGGTCCCTGCGTCTCTCCCCCCATCCCCCTCCACCATCAATGTACCCCCCCCTCTGGGTCAGGGAGGAGGGGATTCCCCCCCGCCGTGCTCTCCGCCTTGCTCTCTCTTCCTTCTTTCGTTTCCACCGCCGCACCCCCTCCAACCCCCCCCCTACCCCCCCTCCTCCCCCACCCCAGCCCCTCCCCACCAGACCCGCCGTTTGTGCCATCACCGCTGTCCACCACCCGCTACCATGCACGTCGTTGGGGTAGGGGAGCAAGAAGTGGGGGGCGTGTGCGTGGGTGGGGAGGACATCCTCATCACCCACCCGCCTGGCGAGGAGGACAGCCGCCACGCAAGCGGCGCCGTGGAGGGGGCGGCGGGGGGAAAGACAGACGGCGGACGGCTGTCGAACCGCGGGGGGCTAACGACGTGGGGGGCGGGGGCGGGGGGGGGGGGGCAGGCGGAGGGGGAGGGGGAGGGGGGGGTGGGGTGACCACCGTCACGCGTCACAACCGCCACGTCGACCCGGCGGGAGGGCGGGCACACGGCCGCCTGCGGCGGCCGCAGCCACCAGAGGCGGCGGCGGCGGCCGCCGCCACCGCCCGGCGGCCGCAGCCGCCGCTCCAGATAGACGGGCAGCCCCCCGGCGGCCGCCCCCGCGGCCGCCGCCGCTGCCGCCGCTGCCGCCGCCACGCGCGGCGGGCACTTGCACTGGCCGGGCAAGGCGGGGGGGGGGGGGCGGCGGGGCGGGGGGCGGCGTGCGCCCCGTGCACACACCAAACCCCTCGGGCGACTGACGGCGGCGGTGAGTGGGCACGCGGCCGGGCGGGCGGGCGGGCGGGCGGGCGGGCGGGCGGGCTGGCGAGGCGGTGGGATGGAGACGAGTGGCTCTTGCCACCAAGAGGCCACCCGCCCACGTGGTCTACGATGAGTGGGTGGTGGCCGGGCGGCGGCGCCGTGTGCCCCCCGCCCCCCCCCGCCCCTCCGCCGGTGCTCTTCCCGAGGGAGCGCGCGGTGGCCATCGCCCCCTCCCCCCGCCCCCCCCCCCTCCCTCCCCCTCCCCGCGCGCGTCCGGAGGTAGGTAGGCAGTGGGGTCCTCCCGCTGCGCGCCCCCCCCGCCGGCGTTGCCGTCGAGGACTGTCAGGCCCGGGCGGCGGCTACTTGGTGCCGCCGTTGTCTGGCGAGGCGGGCCGCGGCGGGGTCCCCGCCGCCTCCCCCGCCCCCCCCCCCCCCCCCCCCCCCCCCCCCCCCCCCCCCCGCCCCCCCCCCCCCCCCCCCCCCCCCCCCCCTGCCGGGGACAGCCGCCCGGCGGGGCGGGGGGGGGGGGGGGGGGGGGGCGGGGGGGGGGGGGGGGGGGGGGGGGGGGGGGGGGGGGGGGGGGGGGGGGGGGGGGGGGGGCGGGGGCGGTAATTGGCGGCAGGGTGCCCACCGTGCGGGGACGAGCGGGCGGTACGGGGCAGAGGCAGCAGCCGCCGCCGCCGCCATCGCGACCGCCGCCGCCGCCGCCGCCGCGACTGCCCAGCCGAGGAGGGGCGGGGGGGCGGGCGGGCGGGCGGGCGGGCGAGCGCCGCTGGGCGGCGGCGGCGCCCCTTTGGTCCGCAGAGGCACTGTCGCGAGCCGCCGCCGTTGCGGCCGCACGTGCGGACGGGAGCCAGGGGGCTGCCGCGGCGGCGCGGACGGTGGGGCGGTCGGCAGCACCGGCCAGCTCTTCTTCGATTCCTGTTTTTGTGGCTCTTGGTCTTCTTGGTGGAGCGCCTGCCTTTTGGGTGATGGGGGCTGCATGGCCTGCCCTTTGGGTGATGGGGGCTGCACGGCCTGCCCTTTTGGAAGGGGGGGACGGGCGGGGTGGCAGTGGGACATGCCCGTGCGCCGCACGCCCCCGCCCGTTGCCTTGTGGACTGACGGTTGGGGAGAGAGGGGGGGAGGGGCGGGCGGCGTGGCGCAGCGTGGGGAGCGTTTTTGTATGCGCAGTAAGAAGCACCCCGCCGGCACCCCCCCCCACTCGCACCCCCGCCCCCCCCCACCAGGGAGTAGGTACACCCCCCCCACGCGCACTCCCCCCCTCCCAGCCGCGTGGGCGTCTGGTCACCGCAGCTGCGGGTGCGCCAGCGCCTTGGCCGCAATCGCCCCCGCCCCCACCGTCAGGGCGGCCATGACGTACAGCGGCACGCCCGGCAGGCCGCGCGGGGCAAAGAAGCCAAAGAGGCCCGTCGCGACGAGCGGCGCGACCGGCTGCACAATGGTGGACAGGGCGGCGAGCCCCCCCTGCAGCGCCCCCTGCTCGTCGGGCCCCACCTGCCGGGCGAGCAGGCCCTTCCACGCGGGGCCCGCCGCGTAGCCGAGCGTCGCCACCCCCAGCGCGCCGTACATGGCGCCCCCCGACGGGGCGGCGCCGTACAGCACCAGGTGCGTCGCCTTGAGGGCGTAGCCGGCCAGGATCAGCGGCCGCTCGCCGAGCACCGCCACGGCGGGGCGGGCAAGCACCCCCTGCGAGAGGATCATGCTGACGCCGACGGCGGAGAGGAAGCGGCCCGTCTCGGGGGGGCCCCACCCAAAGCGCGTGTGCGTGTAGAAGAAGAGCATGGAGCCGAGGCCGCCGGTGGCCACCCCGGAAGCAGCAACGGTGGCGCCCAGCCACCGCAGCACTGAGGAGCGGAACAGCACCCGCAGGCGGGGGAGGGGGTTGATCGTCACGGCCGCGCCGCCGCCGCCGCCGCCGCCACCACTGCAGCCACCACCACCGCCAGGCAGCCACCCCCTCCCCACGGGCGCCGTCTCTGGCAGCACCCACCGCACGGCCACGGCGTTGAGGGCGACGGCGGCAATGGCGCCGTGAAAGGGCGCCGTCGGGGAGGCCGTCGCGGCCATGGCCCCCCCCAGGGCGGGCCCCACCGCAAACGCCACCCCATACGCCGCCCCCAGCACCCCGTACGCCGCCGCCTCCTCCCCCGTCCCCACCGCCAGGTCGGCCGTGACGGTGGCGAGCGTCATAAAAAAGACGCCCGTCGCGGCGCCCGCCAGCGTGGCCGCCACGTGCGCCTGCCAGGCGCCCGCGTAGGCGGCGGTGAGGGCACAGTCGGCGACGAGGCCCGCCTGCGCCAGCAGCAGCACCCCGCGGCGGCCGTGGAGGTCGCTGACGTGGCCCAGCGCGGGGTTGGACACCGCCTCCACCACCGCGTCCAGGGTGGACAGGCCGCCGGTGAGCGCCGCCGCCCGGGAGGCCGACCCGCCGAGGGCGTCGAGGAGCAGCTTGGGCCGGACGGGCACGACCATGGCAACGGCCAGCGCCTGGAGGGCGCCCACCAGGACCACCCGACCAAAGGCGGACCAGTCCATTTCGCGCACCGCCTTTGGCCGCCCGCCCCCGCCGCCGCCGCCGGCCGTGGCCGCGTCACCCACCTCGACCACCAGCCCACCCACGACGGCGGGAGGGGGGACGGGGGGGGGGGGGCGCGCCGCCGCCGCCGGCCCCCCCTCTGCTGCCCCTCTTGATGGCAGCAGCAGCAGTGGCGACGGGGGCAGCGGCACCCCGTCGCCGCCCCCCGCAAGTGGCCGCCGGCGGTCGACGCCGTCGACAAGAGCCACCGTCTCGGGGTCGTCGTCACCGTCCATCCCCCCGGCTGCCGCCACCCTCCCCGCCTCTGCTGCCGCCGCTGCTGCAGCCGCCGCCGCCGCCGCCGCCGCCGCCGCCGCCGCCGCCGCCGCCGCCGCCGCCGGTTGCGGCCGTGAGCGGCTGCCAGCGGCCGCCGGCGGCGCGGTCGCCCGTGGCATCGCCGCCGCCACGGCCATCCCCAGCCGACCCCCGGGGGGGGGGGCGGCGCGCACAAGACACCGCGGCGTCGGTGGCCTGGGTGTAAAAAAAAAAAAAAGAGTGGGGGAGGGGGGAAGCGGGAAGCACCAGGATGGGGGGGGGGCAGGGGGGAGGAGGGTGGGCAAGAAGGAACAGTCCACCGGCACTGGGCGAGGGCCACGGATGGGGGGCGGGGGGAGGGAACGTGCGCGGCAACACCTTTTAGCCTCGCGCCGGGGCGCGGCCACTGCACAAGAAATAGCGGGCGGACAACTTCCCCCCCCCCCCCCCCCCCCCCCCCCCCCCCCTCCCCCTCCACCCCTGTTTAGCGACACGAGGGGCGTCGGGCCAACAGGCGAGGGCGTCGGTCCAAGGAAACGGCCGCGAGGGATGGAGGGGAAAGGAGCAGCGGGAACGGCGACGGCGCACGTGACTGCGCGTCGCTAAAGCTGCCGCCGCCGCAGCAGCCACACCTACAGGCGGCGGGCGAGGGGAGCGGAAGGCAGGGGGGGGAGGGAGATGAGGGGGAAAGCGGGGAGCCGCTGGCCCGGCGCTCGCCGTTGGCGTGGCCCCCGCGGCCGGCCGCGGGGGGTACCGCCGCGTACGACGGCTGATCACTGTCGCCGCTGCCGCTGCCGCCACTGCTGCCGCGCCGTCGCTGCCGTCGCTACCCGCGCGCCGCCGCCGCTGCCGCCGCTGCCGCTGCTGCCGCCGCGTACCGCCGCCACCCACCACGGACGCTGCCGACGCCGCCGCGTCCGCTGCAGACGCGGGGTGTCGCAGGCGGGCGACCGGCGGCGGGCGTCATGGCATGGTGGGGGAGGCGCCCCCGGCAGACCGCAGACGATGGCGGCCTATGGCGGTCCAAGGGGTCCACGGCCGACGGGCGGATGAGCGCACAGGGGCGCCGCCGCCGCCGCCGCCCCGCGCTGGCGGTGATGGGCGTGGAAGCGCCCCATCGGCTGTCAACGACAGAGGAAGCGTCCGCATGAGAGGAGAGGGCTCATGCTCTGCTGCTGCGCCAAGGGCGACGCGTGAATTCCACCGCTGCGATCCTGCTTCGAACCTTTTCGCAAAAGTCTTCTGTTCTCTTCTTCAGTGTTTCTATAAATTCACCGGAACGAGTACGTACCGTTGACAAGTCTTTCATCGCGGGGTTTCGCGCGTGAGGGATCTATCGGGAATTGGCCAATCGCCGGGCCGCTTGACGCACGGCCGCGCGCCGCCGTTGCAGCCTCGTCCGCCGTTGTGCCGTCGCCGTCGTTCACATGCCAGGAGAGCCACGTCGCTGCTGCCTGCCACCGCTGCCGACGACTGCCGCTGGGACGGTGGGAGCAGAGCCCATCCGCCAGGCCGCGTCAGAGTAGGGGCTTCCGGCTTGCAGGCGGGGCGGCCGGCCAGACCATTTACCGACAGCTACCGGCTGCCTGCAGCTATGGGCCGCACACCCAAGGGCAAGCGGCCCTCGGCGTTGGGCGGGAGTTCCAAGGTGCCGCTGCCGCCCATCCGAAAGTCGGCCAAGAAGGGCAGCTCGCGCAAGGCGGCTGCCGCCGGCACTCCCTCTGCTGCCGCCGCTGCCGCCGCTGGTGCCGCTGCTGCCGGCGGCATGGACGGGGCCAAGCTCGAGTCCGTCGCCCAGCTCATCGCCACCCTCTCCCGCAAGGCCGACGCGTTTGACGCGGCGCAGGACAAGGCAGAGGCCGCCGCGGAGCGGCAGGCGGCCAGCGGCTCGGGCAGCAAAAGGAAGCCCCGCAAGGTCGCCGTCGCTGCCCGCCCCCGCCGCCGTGCGCCGGCTGCGGCTGCGGCGGCGGTGGCGGTGGAGCCAGAGATGGAGATGGAAGTGGAGGGGGAAGGGGAGGGGGAGGGGGTGGGGGGGGGGGGGGCGGCGGCGTCTGGCGCACCCACCGCCGACTCGTCGGCCAGCGACGCGTCCGACTCGGACGCGAGTGGCAGTGGCGCCTCTTCCGCCTCGGACGCTTCCGGCAGTGACGCCTCGGATGACGACGGTGCCGACGCCAGCGGCAGCGACGCAGACGAGGAGGCGCAGCATCAGGCACAGCTGCGGGAGCTGGAAAAGGCCGACCCGGCTTTCTTTGCCTACCTCCGCGAGAACGAGCCGGCGCTGCTCGACTTTGGGGAAGCCGACGACAACGACGAGCAGCCGCGTGCCGATGGCGACAGCGACGCCGAGGCGGACCTGTCCTCCTCGGACGAGGAACCGTCAGACGACGAGGAGGCTGCCGCCGACGCTGAGGTGGCAGGTGTAGCCGCCGAGGACGAGGACGAGGTCGGTGACGCTGCCGCCGACGTTGAGGCGACCGACGGCGACCAGGTGGTCACGGCCGAGCGGGTGGCGCGGTGGAATGCCGCCCTGGACGCTCGTACGGTTGGCGAACGCACCGCCCGGTTGATGGTCCGTGCCTTTCGGGCTGGGTGTGAGCTCTCCCACGGGTCGGACCCTGGCGGCGGCGGCGGCGCTGCTGGTGCTGCTGGCGGGCGCGGTGGTGGTGGTGGTGGTGGTGGTGGTGGTGGTGGTGGTGGTCGCGTCGGCGGTGGTGTCGGCGGTAAACCCCCCGTCGCGGACGAAACGGTGGTGGCGGCGGATGGAAGCTTTGGCGCCGCCGGCGTGCGCTTTGCGTCGGCCCGGGTCTTCCGGTCGGTCATGACACTCGGCGCGGTGCGGCTGCACGACGTCCTGGACATCATGCTCGGCCGCTCCGACGCGTCTGCGGCGGGCCTCGCCACTTTCCACCCAGAGCAGAGCGGCCGGTGGCCCAAGCTGCGGGCGCTGGCCAAGGCCTACGCCATGACCTACTTGGGCCTCCTCTCCGCGGTCAACGACGCGCCCACGTCGCGGGTGCTCCTCCGCCACGCCCCGCGGCTGGCGCCCTACGCGGCCGTCGAGGCCCCCATTGGCCACCGCCTGAACCGCCTGGTTGTCGACGCGTGGGCATCGTCGGGGGTGTCGGCCGCCACCCGCCTGCGGGCTTACCTCACCCTCCGGGCCATCATCCTGGCGCGGCCGGCCAGCTTCTTCACCCCGCTCCTCAAGCTGTGTGTTGCCGCGTACCGCCGGCGGGTCGGAGCTCGCAATTCCCCCCGCGCCCTCCCGCGCATTGCTTTTGCGGTGCGGAGCCTGGTGGAGCTCACGGCCCTGGACGTGGCGCAGGCCTACACGCTGGCGTTTGGGGGCATCCGGGACCTTGCCATTACCCTCCGTGGCGCCCTGACGGCGGCCGACAAGGTGGCCGGCCGCCTGCCCGTCCTGTCGTGGCCCTTTCTCAACAGCCTCCGCCTGTGGGCGGCGGTGCTGTGTGCGGCACCCAGCGCCGATGCAGGGCTGGGCGCCCTCGTCTACCCGTTTGTGCAGGTGTGCCTGGGCGCCATGGGCCTGGCCGTCACGCCCCGCACCTTCCCAGTGCGCTTCCACATTGCGGGCTGGCTCGCCGACGTACAGGCCGCGTCCGGGGCGTACGTACCACTGGCGCCGCCGCTGCTGGAGGTTCTGCAGTGTGCGGAGCTCCGCAAGGCCCGCTCCGCTCTGCCAACGCCTGGGCCACGCAAGGCGGCAGATGGTGGCGGCGGCAGCGGTGGCGGTAAGGGTGGCCGCCGCCCCCCCCCCGCCCCCCTCACCGCCCCCGACCGTCCCATTGACTGGCGCACCACCGCCCGTGTGTCAGACGCGGGCGTCCGTACGGCGGGCTTCCGGTCGGGCCTTGTCCGGCGGTCGCTGTTGCTGCTGGGTCGCCACGCGGCGGGCCAGGCTTCGCACGTGGCGTTTCCCGAGCTCGTCGCCCCGACGGTGGGGGCGCTCAAGCGCTTTGCCAGCACCACCCGCGTCCCGGAATTCCGCGCTGACGTGGCTGGCCTCGTCGACGCCCTCACCGCCACCGCGTCGGCAGTGGCGGCCGCCCGCTCGACGGTGCCATTTGGGCCCCGCGACGCCGCAACGGTCTGTGGCAAGCCGGGCACTGCGGGGATGCAGCGGGCGGTGTTGGACAGCCTCACCGCCGGCGGGCGCACCACCCCGGTGGAGGGATGGTACCGGGTGGAGCGGGAGCGGCTCGTCAAGGAGGACGCCCTCCGCGATGCGGGGATGGATGGGAGCGACGCAGAGGAGGAGGTTCGGGGGGCGGGCGGGGGCGACGCTGCCGTGGGCGCCGACTCGACCGACGACGACGGCGACGACGACGACGACGACGACAACGACGACGACTCGGACGGTGGGGGTGGGCAACATGCCGGAGAGGCGGTGGCACGCGAGGCGCGGGCGGCCAAGAAGGCAACAGCCAAGGAACGCAAGGCCGCAAAGACAGCTGCTGCGCGCTCCGCGGCGACACGCGCCATGCAACGGCCGGTGCGGCTGAGCGCGCCGGGGGTGGATGAGGATACGGTCGACACGCTTGTGCTGTCCGACTCAGACTCTGGGGACGAGTGAAGGGGGAAGTGGAATCGGGGGTTGGGCTTTGGCGCCAGTTGCTCCGTGTGGTGTCCCTCGTGCATGGTCATTATCATCGCGCTTGTCCATCCTTTTGTTTTCCCTTTCGTGGAATGTGTCTGATGGCGGGTGCTGAGCTGCCATCCACCGTTAATAGACCACACCACAGCGGGCATGGAATGGGGTCACACGAATAAATCACACGACACGCACACACGCTCACGAGCGACAGGGCAGCCCACTGCCGCTCCGTCCCCCCTCCTGTTCACCAGCACAACTGCCACCCACTCTTCTCGCACCTCATCCAATCAGGCACCTTCTGCCACTGCTGCCTCGACGGCCGCTGCAGCCTCGGCCGCGGCCGCTGCCTCGGCTGCTGCCGACGCAACCGCCGCGTCTGGTACTCCCGCCTCAAAGGCTGCTGCCGACGCATCGGCTGCCGCCGTCCCTTCGGTCGCCGCTGCCGCCTCTGGCGTCGTACCCGCTGCCACCATCGCGGCTGCCGCTGCCGTCGCCGCTGCCGTCGCCGCCGCCGCGTCAGGGGCTTCGGGCTCATCCGCCGGCTTCTTCGCCACCCCTGTCTGTTGATTGTGCACCGTCCGCGCGTGACGCAGCAGGTTGTGCTTTAGGCCAAAGCGGCTGCCACACACTTCGCACCGGAACGGCCGCTTCTTCTCGTGCACCGCCGCCACATGGTCCCGCAGCTGGTTCTGCGTCACGTACCGGTTGCAGCAGTGGACGCACATGTACGGGCGGCTGGCGCCGTGGTCGGTCACCATGTGCTTCTTCAGCTCGGTGCTGCGCTCAAACTCTTGGCCACAGAGGGAGCACTTGGAGAGGGCGAGCGCCCAGGTTGGGTCGGACGGGTCCGTCGGCGACGGCGCCATGGTCGTTGCGTAGCCTGTGGCGGTGCTGCTCGCGGCGGCCGCGGCCGCTGCCCCTGCCGTTGCGGGGGATGGAGGCGCCGCATCAGCGGCGCCGTTGGTGTCGCCGGTCGCAGCAGCCGCCCGCACCGCCGCCACCGCCGCTGCGGTGGCTGCCGCAGACGCGGCAGCCGCTGCGGCAGCGTCGGTCGCGCCGCCACCGCCTTGGTCAGCCGCCATCTCGGCCGCGTGTTGAGCCGTCACCCACGCGCCACCGGGGTGGTAAGGCGACACAGAGGGGGGCGCACTAGAGGCGGCCCCTGCAGAAGCCGATGACCGCGTCGTCCGTGTGGTGGCTAGCGCCACAGCGGCCGCCTTTTCCATGAGCTGCCTGGAAATCTCCTCCTCCGACAAAGCGGTCGCGGGTGGCGCCTCGGGCACTGGCGGCGGCGGAGACGGCAGCAGCGGCTGCGGCGGCGACGACTCCGGCGGGGCAGCAGCCGCAGAGCTGCCGCCCTCCGCACCGGGCTTTGGGCGCTTTGACGCCCCGCCGTCCGAAGCATCGGACGCGCGACTCCGACGGCGGGTGCCCCCGTTCGCTGACGTGCCCCGCCCAGAGGGAGGCCGTCCCGCCGAGCGACCACCCGAACGACCCCCCGGTCGGGGGACCACTACCGTCACGGGCAGCGAGTCACTGGCAGGGACACCCCGCTGGGCCGGCGCCCCCCCCCCCCCGCCGTCGTCCTCGTCGTCCACATCGTCCCCAGCCATGACCACCACAGGCAGCTCATCATCATCCACCGGAGCGACGGGAGGTGCCGAGGCGCCTCCACTCATGTGGCCGGTTGGGGGCAGCTCCAGAAGGACCCCCGGGTCATCGTACTCTACTACCACGTCCATCTCGTCGGCGGCGGTTACACTCAACAAGGGGGCGCCGTAGCCACCATAGCCAGCCGAGCCCCCCGCGCCCGCGCCCACCCCGGGACCGCCAGCCGGCGCCAGTGCCGGCTGCGGGGGTTGCGGCTGCAGCCGCCTCAGCGACGGGTGGACGACCATGGTCACAGATGTTGCGCCCGCGAGGAGGGCGTTCTGCAACGACAGCTGGGCCACATCATAGCCCGCCGCGGCGAGCAGGCTGCGGCAGTCATCCACCACGGACAGGAGCGTGCGGCCGCCGGGGCCGACCGCATGCGACGGGCCGCTCATGGTGGCGGGCGTCGTTGTCAACGCCCCCCTCCGACCACCTCTCCAGCAGTGGCCGAAGAGAATCAAAAACGGGAGGCAGGGGGAAAGAACAGCTGGGTGGGGAGCAAGAGGGGGAGCCGGGGGGGGAGGAGGGCCGGGGGGGTGAGCAGGACAGAGAGAGTCGAGTAGTGCCAAGACCAATAGCCGCTGCAGCCGCCAAAGTCACACCGACGCCGCCGTCTGCAGTCTGACACCCAGTCCAACAGCACCACCACCCCCCCCCCCTCCCAACGGCGGCCACGCCGCCGCCCTCCCCCACCGTCCTCAACCCCGCCACCGCCGGCCCGCCGCCGCCCAGTCCGCACCGCCGCTGCGCTCCGGCCACCCGGCTCCCCCCCCACCCGCGCGGCGGGGGCGCGAAATCCGGGAGCCCCGCGCGAGCAAGGCGCCGGGAAATCCCTCGGCCCCACGCGCCCGCCCACCACCGACGGCGCGAGTCCGGATGGCGACGCAGGCGGCGGCGCGGCGGAAGCACGGGCACGGTGAGCGCAACCCCCCCCCCCCCCCCCCCCCCCCCCCCGCAAGCCCTCCAAATCACTGCACCCAAAGGAAAGGGGGGGGGTCCCGCCCTCCCTCTCCCTACCACAGGCCCAGCTGCTGCCGTGGGCGCGCGCGCGGGCGCTACTGGCGGGGTCACGGTCGTCGGGAAGGAAACGGGGAACAGACTCGGGGGGGGGGGGGGGGGAGGGGGGGGGTGAGGGGCACCCACTGCCCGCCTCGTCGTCGTAGGTGTTTAATCGCCGCCGCGACCGACCGCCACACGGCCCGCTTCTCGCCTCCCTGTTAAAGGAGGGGGGGCGAGCACAGCGCCCGCCCGGCAGGAAGCACGGACAGGAAGGCGGGAGCGCACCTGCGCGCCAACTGTGTTGCGTTAACTTCGGTTGCGGGAGCCCCGCTTGGGAAAGTATAGGCTGTGGCTGGAGAGGCCTCGGACGTGCGGCTGGGCGGCGCCGCCGTCGTCACCGAAATTCGGACTGGCCAGGGCAGGCCTATTGCGCAAACCAACGTGGGCGGGAGAGCTCCCCTTTCCCCCCCCCCCCCCTCCCCCCCCCTCACCGGGGCGCAGGAAGAGGCGTGCACACCGGCTGCGCGTCGTAAATTCGTAGAATCCCATGGGTGGGGGAAAAAAGGGGGAGCGGCCGACGAGGCAAGCCATCTACCAATCTGCGGGAAGCGCCTGGCCGCCAAAAGAGGCGGAGCGGGTGGCCAACCGTTTGGACAAGGCTGACAGGGCGTCATTCGAGGCCTCGGTGGTCGCGTGCCCCGTCGGATGATCCGACTTGGATCCAACCGCCCTGATGGACGCCAGTAAACATGCCAGTAGTGGCCCCCCTTCATCCGACACCCATCAGGTCAAAAGAGTAACTACACACGGACTGTCGCTCGTCGCTCCCCTCTTGTTCACGCTCTTTCTTTCTCGGCGCCGTCTGCTCGTCCAGTCCAGTCCAGTCGTGCAGCCGCGCCTCCCCCCTTCCCACCCAGACCACGCTACCCACACACCCTACTACGACTCCCCCCCCACCCCCACCACCACCCCCCGCGGCTCACCCCCCGCCATGATACACCCGCAGCGCCTCCACGCCCACCTCCCCTCGCCGCAGACGCCACACGTCCGCAACGGCAGCGTAAAACGACCGGGGGCGCCCGCCCCCCGCGGCGCCGACCAGCGCCGCCGCCACGGCGGGCGCGGCGCCCGCCGGCAGCGCGGGCGCGGCGGCCCAGGCGGCGGCCGACAGGAGCGCCGCCACCCGCCCCGCCGCGGGCGGGTCCAGCGGCGGGGACCCCACCGACGGGACCACCGGCGGCGCGCCGCCACAGGCACACCCGTCCACGCCCGGGGGGAAGGGCGGGTGCACGCCGCCAGCCGCCGCCGTTGCGGCGTGGCACGGGTAGGCGGGGGGGGGCGGCGCCGCGGCGGCCGCCGCAATGATGGCCGCCACGTCACCGCCGTCGGCGGTTTCCCGGGGCACCCCGCCCGCACCCCCCCCGCCGCCCCCGCCCGCCTCGGTGGCAGCGTCCCAGGCACGCGACCGCAGCCGGGCGAGCGCGTAGAGCGCCTCGGCGGCAAGGCGGGCGGTGCGGGCCTCGGGGGCGTTTGCCGCGGCGGCGAGCAGCGCCCCCCCCACCCCGCCTCCCCGCCCCCCCGGCAGCAGCACCGCGGCGGCGGCGCGGCCGAGCACGCCCCCGCCCACCCCATCGGCGGCGTCGAGCAGCAGCGCCCGCCATCCGCGCACGACGGACCGCCCTATGCCCGCGTCGGCAACGCCGCCGCCCGCCACGGCGGCGAGAGAGCCCAGGCCGACCGTCGCCACGTCGGCCAGGTGGGGCGCCACCGCCGTCGCTCCCGCGCCGCCGTCGCCGCCGTCTTGGAGAGCGTGCCGGAGGAGCGACGCGGCGGCACCGAGGAGCTCCCCCGACGTGCCCCAGCCGCCCGCGTCGGGGCGGGAGGCAAACACCGCCACTACCCGCAGGGCCGCCCCGACGCTGACGCCCACGACGGCCGACCCGGCGGGCACCCGCGGCAGCAGGGCGGTGAGGGTGTAGAGCCAGGCGGGCTCCCCGGCGGGGCCCGACCGCCCAAACGAGCCGACCACCAGCCCAATACACGAGACAACCAGGCGAGCCAGGTCGGCGTCGGCCGCCGCCGCCGCCGCAGCCGCTGCCGCCGCCGCGCTGCCGTCAGAGGCGCCGGCACCACCACAACCACCGCCAGCAGGTGCAGCACCCCCGTCCACCCCCCCCCCTCCCGCCGCCGACCCCGGCGCCACCCCCGTGGCGCTGTCACGGTCGCCCTCCTCGTCGGCCAACTCGGGCGCCACGCACGCAACAAGGAGGTCTCCCAAGGCGGCCGCCACCGCCCCATCCGCGGCGTAAGAGGCGGCCAGGCCCGCAATCGTGTCTGAGTGAGCGCGCAGCAGCGCTCGCGCAACGGCCACGTCGCCCGTCTCCTTGGCCGCCGCGGTGAGCAGCCGCAGGTCGCGCGCCATGTCGCCTGATGACGCTGCGGGGGGCATGGGGGCACCGCCGCCGCCGCCCGCCCACTGGGCCGGCGACGACGCTCGCCACGACGACGGGTCGGTGGCTGGGGAAAAGGCCTTGGCCGCCGCCGCCAGCGCGCCGCCGTCGCCAGCACGGGCAATGGCAGCGGCGGCGGCCGCAGCGGCCGCAGCCAGCCGCGCCGACGGAGCCCCCACAATTGCCGCCACTGCTGCCAGCCGCTCCTCCGAGGTGCGGAGGACAGACGCGGCACGTGCAAGCGCGGCTGTCACGTCCACCGCAGCGCCCGGCGGGAGCGCCGAGGAGAGGCCACGCGCACCCGCCGGGCCGCCTTGCGGCTCGCTCTGGCGGTGGCCATTGGCAAAGCCGCCACCGCGGGCCAGCCCGCCGGCGACGCCCCCCGCCCCCCCGCCTCCCCCCTCCCCCGCCCCAATAGGCGGCGCTCCAAACCCCCCCAGCAGGTCATCGGCGTAGGGGAGCAGCGCGCCGGGCGCCACATCGGCCAGCCCCCGTAGCGCACGCGCCGCCTCGACGGGCGCGTCGCGGGCGGCGGCAGCCAGGACCGGCACCACCGCACCCCGCACATCGGGGGGTCCCCGTCCGACCGTCGGGGCGTAGGCGGCGAGGAATGCCAGCGCGGCGCGGCGGGCGTGGCCGAGCGCCGGTGATGCCCCTCCCGCCGCCCCCGAAGGGGGATGGGTGTGGGGTGGTGGCAGCGCGGCCAACCCAGGGGGAGACAGCGACGGCAACACCCGCCGGAGCACCCACAGGACCGCCTCGTCGAGCGCCCGGGCGCTGGTGCAGGTGCCCGCGTCGGCCGCGGCGGCCATGGCAAACAGGGCCGCCTCCCACGCGCACAGCGCCGTGGAGGCAGCGGCCGCGGCAGCCGCGGCGGCGGCCGGCCGCCCCTCATCCGTCCGCGCCGCGGCGGCGGCCACGCCAGCCGCCGCCGCGTCGAGGGCGTCGAGCGCCGGCGACAGCAGCGAGATGAACCGGTCCAACGACAGGGACGAGGCGGCCAGCAGCAGCACATCCCCAATGACCTCCCGCCGGTGGCTGTGTTCCCCCGCCGCGAGCTCATCGCCCAGCACCGCCGCCGTGGCGGCGGGGTCGCCGGGCAGCGCCACGCGGCCCACCATGGTTCGCACCGCCACGGGCAGGCGGTCGCCACAGAGGCGGGCCGTTACAGGCGCGTCCGCCGCAGACGGTTGGCTGTGGACTGACGGGAGGGCGGCGGAGAGCGCACCCCAGCCCGCAACGGCAGCGAGGAAGGCGCCTTCGCTGCCGCTTGTCAGGCACGCGTCGAGGACGTCCACAAGCGTCAGGGCCACGTTGCCGCCATCGGCCCCACCGGCCACCCCTCCCCCCTCGACGCCGCCGCCGCCACCGCCGCCGCCCCCCCCCGCCAGCGCCTGGTTGACATACTCGAGCAGCTCATCCGCGTGGCACTCGACGGTGGCGGCGGCAACCTCGGCCACCCCGTGGGCCACCCGCTCACACCCCCCCGCCGCCCGCAGCGCCGCGACAAGCCCGTCGGCCAGCAGCCGAATGCGGCCGTCGCCCACCACAAACGCCGCCACCGCGTCGCCGAGCGCCTCCGCCCCGTCCCGCGCCAGCTCCGCGTCTGCGAGGGCGCTCAACAGCAGCGCCAGGGCGGGGTGGCCCGCCGCCGTGGCAGCGGCGGGGGGGGGCGCCGCGGGCGGCACGCCCCCGCCGCCTCCACGGACACCCCTGCCGCCGCCGACGCCGCCGCCACCGCCGCCTCCCCCCCCACTGCCGGATGGGGGCGCGCCCCACCGACGGCGCCAGCCGTCGGTGCCACCCGCGAGCAGGTGAAGCCGCGCCACCGCCACCCCCGCCCGGCGGACGGGCAGGGGCGGCCGGGCGGCGGCCGGGTGTGCCCCCCCCCCGGCTGGGCCCCCCCCTAGCGCCCCCCCCCCCCCGACAGAGGGCGCCCCCCCCAGCGCAGCCGCCGCCGCCGCGAGTGCGGCGGGCGCCTGGGCGGCAAGGAGGTCCCGGGCGTACCCCCCCCCCCTCCCGCCCCTCCCCCCCTCCCCCGGCGCGGTCACCAGCGCCTCGGCCACCGCCGCGTGCGCGGCGGCGCTCCCTCCCGTCGTGGCCAGCAGGGCGCCCACCGCGGCGGCCGCCGCGGCGGCGGTCGGCGGCGTCCACGCCGCCACCGTCGCCGCGGCCGCCAACGCACTCGCCGCCGCCGCGGGGTTGCCCGCCACCGCGGGGCAGCGGATGGTGGCCAGCGACAGCCGCCGCACCGCCTCGGCGGGGTCCGTCTCATCGGCCAACCCGGCGTCGCCGTCGACGCCGCCGCCGCCCCCTCCGCCGCCGCCGCCACCGCCGCCGCCACTGCCACCGCCATCACCACCACCACCACCACCGCCACCACCACCACCACCAGGGGCCACCCCGCCGCCGCCACCACCGCCGCCGCCGTCGGCGGCACTGGCCAGCCGTGCCGCCGCGGCCGCCGCTGCTGCCGCCCGCAGCGCCCCCCAGTCGGCACGCACCCGCGCCAGCAGCGTGCCCGCCGCGTAGAGGGCCACCGCCGCGGCCGCTCCCGGCCCAGCCGCCGCCGCCACCGCCGCCGCCGTCGCCGACACCCCCCCCGCCAGTGGCGGTGACGGGTGGCCACCCCCGCCGGCGGGCGGGTGGGCGCCCCCCCCCCCCCCCCCCCCCCCCCCCGCTAACGGCGGCGGCCGTCCACCCCCACCGGCACCATCACCCCCGCCACCACCCCCTCCGTCACCGCCGCCACCGCCGCCGCCACCCCCACCGCCACCCCCACCATCACCGCCGTCGCCGTTGCCTACCAGCGCCGCCACCACCCCGTACGCCGCCGGCGAGGCACGGACGGCCACCAGGTACGCGTCCGCCGCTGCACGGTCGGCCGGGGGGGTGGACGAGGCGTGGAGGGCGGCGAGCGCGCGGGCGCAGGTGACGGCGGTGGCGTCATCGGGGATGAGGCGAGCCATGGCGCGAGCGGGGGGGGGTGGGGGGGGGAGGGCGTTGCAGCAGCGGGCCAGGAAGGGTGAGGGGGACGGGGACAAGAGGGGCGACGCCGCAGGGGGGGGGGGGGGAGGGTTGGGCCGTGGGGAGGGGCGACAAGCGGCGCGGGGGGGTAGACGGATTGGGGGGACGGGCCGCGCTGCCGATGCAGGGGGGGAGGAGGGGGCAGCGGGGCGTGTGCAGCTGGGGAGGAGGAGAAGGGGGGGGGGGAACCTGTTGAGGGGTGGTGGAGGGAAGGGGGGGGGAGGGGGAACCCACCCGCCCGCCTGCCGACGGGCGGCGCCGCGGCGTCGACCCGCTGCGCCGCGGCGGCAGCGGTGGGGCGCACGCCGCGGGATGTGGAGGAGGACGGGCAAGGGGGGAGGGGTCAGATGGGGGGGGGGTGGACCACGCGCGGCTGTAGCGGTGGGGGGGCTGACGCGCGGGGCGGTGGGGGGCTCTGGAAAGGGAGTGGGCGACCGCCGGCGTTGCAGATCTGGCCCCCGTGCGAGGCGGGTCGGTGGGGCGGCTGGCCGCGGCGGCACCACCCAATAAGGGGTCCCAGCGGGTGGTCCCCTTTGAACGGAACACCTTTGCAGGGGGACTGACGCCCTTGGCGGCGGCCGCGCCACGCCACGGCGAGCAGCCGCCGACCAGGTGCAGGCTGCCTGCCACCGCCGTGTTCTTCCCGCGCCGCCGCGCCCCGCCGCCGCGCCCCGCCACACCCGCCCTTTTTTACCGCTGCCGTGGGCCGGGGGGGGCTGCCGCCAGCGACGGCAGTGGGGGGATGGTGCGGGGGGATGACGGGCGCGGGAGCCGGCTCGGCCGCCGCCGGCCGGCGGGGGCGCGTCGGCGGCGGCCACCCACGGTCCCTCCCCGTCAGCCCCCCCCCCGCCAATCTTTTGTATAGCGCTCGGCGGGCCGCCGCGGCTTGTTTTTGCTTCTCCTTCCTCACCACGCCCACCCACACAGCTGTCCCCACTTCTTACTTATTTTTTATTTTTCTTCTTCCTCTTTGTTTGCCCGCTGCTGCTCGCGCGGCGCTTGCCGCCCGGGGCGGCGCCACGCGCGCCGACAGGGGTTGTGGCAGCGGGCGCCCCTGCCTGCCAGCCCAGCCCCCTTGGCGCTCCCACGTGCCCTTGTCAAGCCGTTGCCGGCGTCTCTCGGCGTGCCGTTCAGCCGCCGGCACCACAGCCGAGCCAAACCCTCCCTGCCATCGATCACGCCGGTAATGAGGAGGAAACGGCGGGGGCGAAACAAGCTACCTTTGCCTCTACCTCCACGGGGCACGGGCACGTCACTTGGTTTAGGACCCCCTCCCCCCCCCCCCCCCCCCCCCGCCCCTTGACGTCATGGCGGCAGGGCACCACCCCGCAGGGATCTTGATGCTCCGCCGTGCGTCGGGCACAGGCCGGCGCCCCAGCCGTGGAAGGACCGTAGCCGACGCCCGTCCACAGCCCGCCAGCCAGCCGCGGCGGCGCTGTCATCAGCGGCGGGGTGCCCGCGGGATCGCTCGCGGAACGTTGACGTCTACGGCGGGGGGCTGGGCCCGCGGCCCGTTGCTCGTTGCCGAGCGCAGCGGCCGGGGCGTGGCCGCCGTGGCGGGCGGGAGGCGTTCAAGGTATGTAGCTGCTTGCCCTTCAGGGAGGCATGCGCCGAAGGGGTGGTGAAGTCTGTTCCGCATATACATAATTAGCGAAGCTCCTATGTGGAGCAGCCACGCTTGTTGTCGCGCTAACGCCAATTGATTGGTCCACGTATTTGCAATACCAAATTGCTTCTGGCCACACGTTGAATGGATATGGCTCGGGTGGCATGATGCTGGACCCGTCGGGGGGGGGGGGGGGGTGGGGGGGGGGGGGGGTAGGGTGGGAAGGTGGGTATAGGGTGGTGCGTGCGTGCGTGGGGAGAGGCAGGCTAGAGGTGGCCCTCAACTGGAGACGCCCTGTGCGGGGACCGGTTGCCCCTCGTCTGCCTCTTCCCGCCCGCCCACCGCTCTTGCCCACTCTTCCCCCCCTCTCTCACCCGGGTTCTCTGCCTTTCCTCCCTCCACGCCGTTCTCTCCCCCCTTTCCCAGGCCAGTTAAGCACGTTCGCCATCACCGTGCACGCGCCCGCCCCTGTTGCCCCATCCCGGCCAAGGCAGGAAGAGTGGGGGAGGGAGGTGGCGGCGGGGGGGGGGGGGGTTGAGGAGGTGGTGGGGTAGGGTGGGAAGGTGGGTATAGGGCGGTGCGTGTGTGGGGAGAGGCAGGCTAGAGGTGGCCTTCAACCGGTGACGCCCTGTGCGTAGCCCGGTTGCCCCTCGTCTGCCTCTTCCCGCCCGCCCACCGCTCTTGCCCACTCCTCCCCCCCCTCTCCCACCCGGCTCTTCCGCCTCTCCTCCCTCCACGCCGTCCCCCCCGTTTCGCAAGCATGTGAAGCGCGCTCCCCATCGTCGTGCACGCGCCGCTCGCCTGGACGAAGGTGATGCGCCCCGTCGTGTACTGCCTGCGGGTGCGAGCAGGGCTGTCGCATCATTGCCTACGTGAACGACTTGACGGCGCCCCGCCCGCCTTGCTGGGCCGACCGGCCACCAAGGCCCAGGCCACGGCCGCTTACCGCTACGCGGAGCGGCTCATTGGCGAGCTGGGCCTCGAGATGCACCCTACGAAGGGCGTCAACGAGGGGCCCACGCAGGTGCGCCTGCTGGGGCACATCGTCGACACCCACAGTGAGGGGGGCCGTGCTCAACCTCACCAGCGGGCAGCCTCTTGCCGTCCCAAACGCGCAAGTACTGGCCGCGGTCAGAGCTCACGGACGGGTCCGACGAGCTAGCGGTTCATCCTCGAGCTACCGGGTCGTCCTCGTGCTCTAGTTGTTCCTTGAGGACCCCTCTCGTTGCTGTGGTCTGCTGGAAGCACCTTCGCGCAACCGGTGAGCCCGCTGCCGTTGACACTGATGCTGCGGCTCCAGTGGCCGGCTTACGGCACGCAGAGTCACGATGGCGGACGGCGAGGATAAGCCGATGACGGCAGGGAATGGCAGCGAGCCGGCTGGGCCGTCGACTGCCAAGCCAAAGATGCCGTCTGACTTCTCGACGGCCGTCACGGCCCAGAAGAAGGTCCCGGCCGACTGACTGTGGAAGACGACGTTAACGATGACAAATCATTGAATGGGCCGAGCCCGGCCAACATGGACGGCTCAGCCCGGCCGAGATGGACGAGCTGGAGCTTTTCCGGGGCGACACGGTGTACGGGCGGTAGCCAGCTAGACGGGGGCGTTTAGCTTCCCCATCAACGGGCCGGATATTACGTCCAAACTGGCTGGCGAGTCCCAGTCCAACCCTGCGCAAGGCGTTTGGGGAGGCGGAGCAGAACGCGCCAGCCATTGTCTTCCTTGACGAGATTGATTCGATTGTGCCCAAGTGCTAGAAGACCAGCGGGAAAGTGGAGCGGCGGATTGTGTGTCGCAGCTGCCGACGTTAATGGACGGCCACGAGGCGCGGTCGCACGTGGGGGTGGTTGTGGCAACGACCCGGCCCAACAGCATTGACCCGGTGTTGTGGCGTTTCGGGCTGTTTGACCTCCCGCTGCTGCTGCGTCCTCGCTGTTTGGGACTAGTCAAGCGACTATTTAGTGGCACGCCACCCTCACCGGCCATGTATGTGGAGGGTGACAGGCGGCTGAGGTCGCTCACCTCTGGCACTGCAAGAATGCCCCCTTTGCGACACCCCACACACTCACTCCCCCCCCACCAATGCCCGCCTGCCACACACACGAGTGACTCTCGCTCTACCTTCTGCGGCCCTCGGAAAAACTACTATCACCGAGGCGTGCCCGGTCCAAGGCGGCTCCCCCCACACTCACCCTGCACGCTTCTCCCCGTCCCATCCTGGTCGAGCCTTCAGGGGGTGGGGCTGCGGCGGCCGGAGAGCAGGTACAGACGACCAAGTCCGTGTGTGGTGTCATAGTCGAACCACCCGGGCGGGTACTCTGGCGACCCCAGCGGCAGGGGCAACGTCGGTAGTGGCCCAACAGGAGACGGCGGTGGTGCGAGAGGCACAAGAGGCAACGCACACGGCAAGGGCGGAGTCGTAGGTCGTAGAGGCAGTCTTGAGAGCCTTGTCACCCGGGACCGTCTAACCACCGGCGAAAGGCCGGTAACGGGTGGCGACAGGGGCGACGGGGGCGACGCGGGCGACGCGGGCGACGCGGGCGACGCGGGCGACGCGGGCGACGCGGGTGACGCGGGCGACGGGGGCGATGGGCGCTCTCCTGGGACGGTCAACGGCCCCGCGGTCGCCAGGCAACACAAGAGTTCAGGAGGTGGCTGCGGTGACGGGGGCGGTGACAGCAGAGCCGGCGGCTCCTCTGGCGGCGGCCATACCCGGCATGTCAGTTCGGGAACGTGCGGGGCTTGACCGCCAGCACCACCACCCACACCGCCGCTGCAGCAGACCTCATACATTCTGTGGTGTTGGGGGCGGGGGCAGGGGCAGGGGCAGTGGCAGGGGCGGGGGCGGGGGCGAGGGCGGGGGCGGGGGCGGGGGCGAGGGCGGGCGCGGGCGGGCGCGGGCGGGGGTGGGGGCGGGGGCGGGGGCAGGGGCGGGGGCGTGTGAACTTCCGCTTCGCTGCCACACAGCGCCTTGCGGGGTCACTTGTGAGCAGGTGTTCCAGCACCCACCCGTTGCGAGCTATTATAGCAGGGCGCCGCCGGGGGGTGGGCAGACTCGTGGAGGCGAGTCGGAGCGCTCACCGCCCGCATCGTTCGTGTGACCCGCGACCGAAAAACGCGGGCGTCGTTGGACTAGTTCTTTTGGCACTGTGGTACACCGGCCAGGGCCGGCCCCCCGCCCGCATTTCCCGTCAAGCACATCCATCGCCACTTGTGGGCGCGACGGGCAGCCACGTCGCCCACGTTGGGCGAGCACCCTCGCGCGGCATGGGGCCGGCGGGGCGCTCCTGGAAGTATCTACCCGTGAGAGCGCGTGGTCGACCCGAGAAGCAGGTCGACCGGGGGCCATGACGTCTAGCCGCGTCCCGAAACTCGGACGACCACGATCACTGGACGACATCAGGGACGGCTTGGAGCGGGGGGGCCGAGTGAAATGCGTCCCGAAGTTGGGGCGACCACGATCACTGGACGACACCAGGGACGGTCTCAGAGGGGGGGCCAAGTGAAATGTGTCCCGAAATTTAGGCATCCACGATCACTGGACGACACCAGGGACGGCTTGGAGAGGGAGGGCCGCTCGAGTTACCGGCGACGGGCGACAGTCCGGTCGGGATGGTGGTCCGCCAGGGGCGCTCCTTCCCATACCCCGCCGGTGTCGTCGTGTGCCCCTACCGCATCCGGAGGAGGTGTGGGTGGGGAGGTCAACACGGGCGACGGCAGCGGGGTGCTCCGTTGTGACTCGTCCAAGAGAAAATTACGGTTGAGCCCGCGCGTCCACAGCGTGAATGCACTGGTTACTGTCGCGCCTGGGGGGGTGGGCGGTACAGGCACCGGCGCGGGCGCAGGCGCGGGCGCAGGCGCAGGCGCAGGCGCAGGCGCAGGCGCGGGCGCGGGCGCGGGCGTGGGCGCAGGCGCGGGCGCGGGCGCGGGCGCAGGCGCGGGCGCGGGCGCCACGGGCGGTGTCGGTGCCGGCGCGGTCGCGGCCGCAGGCGCGGCCGCAGGCGCCACGGGCCGGGCTTGGTTGGGGCGGATGGTTTGGCCGGGACCTGCGCGGACGCCACCACCACCGGGGCGGGCGCGGGCGCGGGCGGTACCGACACGGGCGGGCGCGGGCGCGGGCGCGGGCGCAGGCGCAGGCGCAGGCGCAGGCGCAGGCGCAGGCGCAGGCGCAGGCGCGGGCGCGGGCGCCACGGGCGGTGGCGGTGCCGGCGCGGGCGCGGCCGCAGGCGCGGGCGCGGCGTAGACGCCAAATGCCTCCAAACTGCGCTTGGGGAGGACGTCGCTGGTGCTCGGCGCAGGTGGCCGTGGCACTGGCGCGTCTTGACCTCTGGTTGCTGCCACGCCGTCCGTGTCCGCGTCCGCACCCGCGCCCGTGTCGTGACAGACGGTACACGGGAGGCCAAGGCCATAATGGCTGTCATGGGCCACCTGGGACAGGGCAGCATTGTCCGCGACAACCATCTGGAGGAGGTCACGAGCGGCCAGGTGCCTCGCAGGGGAGCTTTTGCTGCTCGACCATTCGGCCACGGTGGCGGCGACTGCACCCGAGTAGCGGGTGGGTGGTAGCTCCTTGACAACCCTGTCCAGCAGCGCCTCTGCGGCGTCCAGGGCTTCCATCTGCCCGTCTTCCTTGACGGCGACACAGTACGCGTGGGCCTCGAGCAGCAAGGCGGTCGTCAACAGTGACTCTAGCGCCGTAAATTCAGACGGAAACGTGGCCCGCAACACGGCCATTGACGTTGGTGGGACGTCGGGCGAATCATCGTCAGCCGTAGCAGTGGTACGGCGGTGCGTTGCCGGTGGGGTGGACACGGCCGCCAACGGCAGGGGCACCACAGTCCATGCAGTCATCCGACCGGGCGCAGCCGGTGGGGTGGATACAGTTGCCGACGGCAGGGAAACCACAGCCAGTGCGGTCGTCGGTACGGGCACCGCAGTCGACGCTGTCGCCGGGCGGGGAACGGCCGTCGGGGCGGGGACGGGGGAGGGCGGCCGGGCGGTTGGCGACCACACCAGAGCTGGAGGCGGGGAGGAAACAGTCGCCGTCGGTGGGGGTGGCACAGCCGCTGTCGGTCGGGGACGCACAGTCGCCGGCGTGGGCACAGTCCCCGTCGGCAGGGGAGGCACAGCCGCCGCCTTGGGCACAGCCGCCGGCATGGGCACAGCCGCCGTCGGTAGGGAAGTGGCCCTCAAAACAACCGCCGTCGGCAGAGGACGTGTCGTGCTGGGCTGTGGCAACGCGGCAGTTCCGAGAGACGCCCAGGAAGCCACGCCCGCCGCCACTGCCTCTGCTACCGGCCGGCCGGCAAGGCCCGCGGCCAGGGCAGCCTGTGCGGCCACGTCGCGCGCCCTCTCCGCCTGTGCGCGCGTGCCACCGGCGACCAGCACTGCCCGTGTGACCCGATCACGGGCGTCACGCTGTGCCATACAACCGAGGGTGTGCTTGACCTCCACCTGTACCGTGGCATCGTGGCCCGCCCGTGTGGCCTCGGCTGCTGTGCGACCAGCTACACAGGCGGCCACTGCTGCGGCTGCCGCCGCCGTCCCGGCCACCTCCCCCGCCTGGTGTGCTTGAGAGGGGGTGCCGCCCGCGGCCAACACCGCCTTGGAGACACGCTCCCGCGCCGGGCGCCTCGCCCGCGACGCCCAGCAGTTTTTACGGGCAGCCAGCAGCCTGGACTCCTCGGCGGGGTCGCTCGTCTGCCTGCGCTTTCGCCCAGGCGCTTTACGGGTACCGTCGGGGGGGGCCCACGCGTCTCTGACGGTAGCGGCGTCAGTAGTAGGGTGGGCGGGCGGCGCGATTGCCGACCCGCCCGGTGGCAAACCCGCAAGGGCGGGCACTTTCGGTTGACCTGCCGCCCGCTCCACGCCCCCATCCGGCGGGGAATGTGGCCTGCCGGCCGCACCGCAGCCAGGTTGGGCCTCCCCAGGCATGTTTGGTCGGAGGTGTAGGGCGGGTGGGAGGGGGGTGAGGGATGGGGTGGGGAGGAGGATGGTGGGTGGGCGGGACGGGGTGGGCGGGAGGGGGTAGGGAGAGCGGAATGCCGGGAAAGGTGCGCGTCTTGGCCGGAAAAAACGGTCCGTGTGCAGTCGCATGTGTACGGAGAGTTCGGGGGGACAAGAGCAAGGCCACCGCGCGAGCACACCCGATGGCGTGCGGTTAGGGGTCAGGCCGCCCTCCTCCTGGATACTCCACGCCCATGACAGAGGCGCAGCGTGTGTACCCTCCGTATCGTACTGGGATATTCAAATACGGAAGCAAAGGGCACCCAATAAGTTTGTCCAATGTCCCGGCAAATACCGCCATCCACACAGGGAGGGCGGGCTGCTGGGTGCCCCGGCCTGTGATTGGCATTGACTGGACAGCCAGGCACAGGGCCCCACGGGGAGGGTGGGAGTCGGGTGGGTGGGAGATGGCGGCAAGGGAAGAGGCGGGGCGCTCAGATACCTCTCGCATGGCCCCCGGGCCCCGGCGACGGGCCGATCGCATGGATGAGGCGGAGGGGGGGGCGTGCCAGCTGGCAACCGCTCAGCTACATATGCGCGACGCGCCAGTGACCCACAAAGAACGTCGAGGGGCGGGGGGGGGGGGGGGGGGGGGGGGGGGGGGGGGGGGGGGGAGGGGAGAGGGTATACGTGGAAGGCCATGGAAGGCCGTGTAAGGTGTCGGGGGGGAGGAGCTCGGTGGGCTTCCGGCCCCTCGCCAGCCACTTCACTGCGCCAGCACCCACAAAATTGCAGCTGTGGGCCATCACCGTACCCTTTGTCGGCGCCGCGCCGCACGGTCGCGTCGTCCACACGCTGACCGTCACCCAAAGCGGCCAGGCCTGCCTTGTTTCCGCATATGGGGGGGGGGGGGGGGGGGGGGGGGCCGCTGCCGCCGCTGCCTCCCTCGTGGCGGCCACCCCCGCCAGCCAGGACGCGCCGACCCCCCGTCACCGCGCTGCCGGTGTCGCTGCAGCTGAACCCCTGTAGGCGCCCGACACCCCCCTCCTCACCCTGCCGGGTGTGTCTGCCCTTTCATCGGGCGGCAATTAAAGTGGGGAGGCGCACGGAGGTCGGCAGGGTTCCGTACAAATGGGCTAACCGGGGGGGCCTGGCGCGATGCCGTTCCCGCTCATGGTCACGCTTCTTGGTGGTGCCGCCGTGGTGCCGCCGCGGTGGAGATCTACGAAGGGAGGGAGGGTGGCGATCGCTTATGGTTTTTACAGCGGGGGGAGGGGGCGGCGTTCAAAATGTGAGGGGACGGGACTTTGTTTTCCACATGGTCTTCCCACCGTTGGTCGTTGTCTAGAAATGGGAAACCACATTTCCTATTTTCCGTGGCTGTATGCCCCAATAAATTTTTGTTCCACACACTACCGCGCGTCCTTTCTGGGAGAATTGGGACAGACAGGGGAACGTCTGGTGAACAGTCAGACACGGTGAAGGGGGGGGGGGGGGGGGGCGGGGGGGGGGGCCAGGATGTACGGACTGCACCATTGCGTTGTCGGGGGGGCGCCATGTCTGTATGACAATACACACGTCTGTATGGCGCCATGTCAGTATGACAAGACACATGTCTGTATGACAATACACGTTGACGCGGTGTCGGGCAGCATGTCTGTATGACAATAGAGGCGGTGTGGTCGGGGGGCCGCCATGTCTGTATGACAATACACACGTCTGTATGACAATAGACGTTGACGCGGTGTCGGGCAGCATGTCTGTATGACAATAGAGGCGGTGTCGGACTACATAAGCTGAGGGATATTGGGTGTAGGTGCGCATGTTGGAGGCGGAGCTGAGGGGGTCGACTGGAATGGCTCTGTTGACGTGCCCCGGGACGGCGGAAGTGCTGGGCGTGCCGCCGCCGTCGGCGGTACCGTTCTCGCCCGTGGCAGTCGTTGGAGGTGGCGGTGGTCGGATCAGGAACAGGCATTCTCTCTTTGCCCCACACCAGCTCCCCCCACCCCCCTCTCCCACTTTCTGCGCATGCGTCGTCGGGCAAAGGGGGGTGTGATTTTCAGGCACTCAGAGCAAGCCGTATGGGCTTGCTGTCGCACCGGGGAAGAGTGTGTAGGGGGCCAATAGCATCGGGTCGAGTCGGGTTGTGAGTTCTTTGCGAGGGGGGCTGGCGGGCGTAGCTGGTCTTGCGAGTTCTCCTTGCTTCATTGTTCTGTCCTTGTGGCTCATTTTTTCCTTCTATTGAGGGGTGCGCTGGGTGGTCCGGGAGGGGGGGGGCCCAGGGGGGGGGTGCTGGGCAGAGGAGGGGGGGGGAGGGGGGTGCCGGCTCCAGCCAATGGCGGGGGGGCTGCTGGGAAGGAGAGGGAGGGGAGGGGGGTGCCGGCTCCAGCCAATGGCGGGGGGGCTGCTGGGAAGGAGGGGGGGGGAGGGGGGTGCCGGCTCCAGCCAATGGCGGGGGGGCTGCTGGGCAGAGGAGGGGGGGGGGAGGGGGGTGCCGGCTCCAGCCAATGGCGGGGTTGCTGGGAAGGAGGGGGGGGGGGGGGGGTGCTGAGAGGGGGGGTGTCGGCTGCAGCCAATGGCGGGGTTGCTGGGAAGGAGAGGGGGGGGGGGGGGGGTGCTGGGAGGGGGGGGAAAGCCCGTCAGATACAGCAGGCGAGCCATCGTCGCCGCCCATGCGCACCCCCAGTTAAGGGCGGACATTAGAGTTAAGAAGGAATATTGCATTACATCCAACACGTGCCACGTTCGGGCGACTTCTCTCTCGATACGGCTTCCTGGTTGGACGAGAGAAAAGATATACGACCATACGCAGCAAGAAAAAAAGAAGCAAGAACACAAAAGAAGTAACAAGAGAAAAAAGAGGTACAGCCGTATCACTTCCTTAGCACACAAAAATGCCTCGTCAAGAGGGCCATTTTTTCCATGCATAAAAAGTTAATGGTTCAAAGTGGTTCGGCAATTAGTCCGCGCGCGAATGCAACTTTCAGGGGCTCTCGCACTTGTATATAAGTTTTACAATTCTCCCGGGAATCCGTCCGATCCACAGCGCAAATCGAACGGCCCCACCCGCTCCTGCCAGAGCCCACGGTCAGATCCGGACATGAGAGCGAAAGGACAAGGAAGCAGCAGCGGAGGAGGCCGAAGCAGAGGCCGACGATGCCTTGGTCGCTGCTGCAGAGGAAATGTGCCTTGTCATTTTGCTTGACGATTAAAGATACACTGGCTGTTCTTTCACATGACCTGTGTACTCTGGACATTCCTTTGTACATCTTCCAGGTTTTTATGTCTTCGCTCAGGTTCCCCTGGGTGCCCCGTGTGCGACTTGCGCGCATGCCGAGGAGGAAGATAAGACGACCAACCCATGAAAGAGACCTTCTGGGATGCGGGGAAATAACTGAGCTGCTGTTGTTCCCGTGCAACGATCCCCTTCCGGCTTAGAGGGCCTGCTCCCCCTTGGGCTGTCTTGTGTGACTTCGTCGTTGCTGTGGCGATGCCCGTGAGGCACTGTGCGCTTTTTCATTGAGAAGGAATGTGCTGATTCCATGTCGATTTTCCACGCAAGAGGCCCTCCAGAGCAGCCCCAGGCAGCTGTGCTCCATTTCTCATCAGACACGTCGCTTGAACCCTGGAATAGTGTGACAATTTTCGGTATATGCCATATTTGCTCCTGACACAGCGCTCTGGGCCAATGGCTGATCCGGAATCGCTCTGAACTCTAGTGTCCGCTCTGGGCACGCCTTAACTGGGGGTGTGCGGGGCGGAGGTCTAGCGGGAGGGCGCAAAAAAAAGTATAATCCTGGCAAGGGGGGAGGGGGTAAGGGGCCCCGATGGGTCGGTAGCCAACGCAACGACGCTGTCCAGCGCCTCGTCGGGGCAGCCTCGTGGTGTTCTCACCGCTTGGGGAGGCCGGGCGGACTCGTCGGAGTGGGGGGGCAGGACTGTGGTCGTGGGGGTCGCCCGCTTGTGGTGCCTACAGTACTGTACATACCCGCCCCCTGACGACGCCGGCCATCTCCTTCGCAATGCCGCCCGCCCCCGGGACGACGCCGCCCGCCTCGGCGACGACGCGCCCGTCCGACCCCGTGGGGGGGGAGCGGCTGCTGCCTGAACAGGGGGGGGGCGGCTGCAGCATGGGGGGGGCCGCTCGCTGCCTGAGCAGGCGGCGTCTGCGGCCAGGCGTGGGGCGGCCGCCGCTGGGTGGGGGGGGGGGCTCCGGCCGGGGGGGCGGCGGCTGCGGCCGGGGGTACGGAGGCTGCGGCCGGGGGGGTGACGGCCGCTGGGGGGGGGGGGGGGGCGTTGCCGGCTGGAGGCCGGGGGCGGCCGGCCGCGGTTAGTGTCGGCTATGGGTGGGGGGCAGGTGGTGCCTGAGGCGGGGCGAAGGCTGCGGGCGGCTGGGGGCGTTTGGTTGGCGGCTCTGCCGGGGAAGGGGTGGCTGTTGCGACGGACGAGGCGGCCGCTGGTGGTCGGGGGCGGGGGGTTTGGGGCCGCTGTCTGGGAGGGGTTCGATTGCCGCCAGAGGGGATGTTTGTGGGCGGCGGGGGCGGGAGGTCGCTGATGAAGGGGGTGGCTGCGGTCGTGAGGGGGGTCAATATCTGCCGGGCGGCAAGCGACCACCGACTCGGGTTGCGGCTGTCCGCACTGACCGCCAAATGGGGATCCGGTGGTGGGGGTGGGGGTTGCAGCGGGCGGGCTGCCGCCTGCAGTGACGCCGCGGCGGCGGCCCTTCCCGCCCACCAGGCGCCCGCGCCCGTGTCGGACCAGACCTGCGAGGCGGCACCGTGGTGTGGCGACCCTCGAGCGGCCTGAATCACATTCAGATGGTCGCCGATAGTGACGCCCAGGTGGCGGTCGCTTCCTTTGGGAGAAAAAACAAACAAATAGAGAGGCGCGGCAGGGCTCTCCGCCGCGCGAAGAGGTATGTGCGGTCGGCAGCCGCTCCCCCCCCCCCCTCCGTGGGCCAGGAACGCCCCCTGCCGCCAGCTGCCGCCCCACCCCTGACAGCGGCCACTCGCCTCCGCTCTCCGAGGCGCAGGCGCGGCTGGCCGAGGGAGGGTGGCCGCGCTCAGCATCCACGTCCCCACCGCCGCCACCGGGGTCGACGGCGGCCACGACGACAGTGGTGGCGGCGGTGATGGTGTGGCGGCGGCGGCGGCAGAGGTGGCGGCGCGGCAGCTACCTGTGCCGGCGAATGTAATGCCATTCCCCATAGTCTCAGTCGTTCTTTCCCTGGACTTCCAGAGAGACCGGGGGGGGGGCTCCCATTGATACATTGTACAGTATAAACAACGGTACAAGCGCGTCAGTCAAATTGTCTCGGCGTTCTCGGTGCGAGACTTGAAAAGGTATTGTCTTCCACTCTTTGCATACTGTCAATAACGAATCATCCTTACACCACATCAGACACTACTGTACTGACAAGAAGACCCATCGCGATTTGCCGAGCGAACTCGACGAGAGCGGCGCGAACAAACGCCGTGATCAAGAACGCTGCAGGTGACTGTCGCCCACTCTCGTCTACCCGACGGCGCTTCTTCTTTGCGGCCAGCCCGTCGCACGTCCCACCCCCTCCGTCACAGCGCCCTTCCCCTCTTCACCCCGAATATGTAGAATGCTAGAAGCCACCCGCAACACGCCAGTCATCGCCCTGTCACCCCCCTTCCTCCGACGTGGCCTCAACCGCCGCTGTCGTGGAAGTCAGGCCGTCCACGGTAGTCGCGGGGAAAGGGTTCACCAACGCCGGCGCTCATCAGCAGCCGGATAGGCAAGCAGCAGCGGCAGCCGCCGCCAGTGGCCTCGACCTTTGCGGCTGCCCCTGCGCGGCAGTCGGTCGACGCGCCAAAGTTGGCAGCCTCACCGCCATGCTCCCCAGCCGGCAGCCCCCATAGCTGCGTCCAGTATTGGAGCAACGGCGGCGCCCCCCCCAGGGACCCCCGCGAGCGCCCAGACGGGCGCCCACACCCCTCCCGCCTCGGCAACGGGCACGCCTATCCTCCACCCGCCGTCGCGGTACGCCGCCCACCCACCGTAGTCGGGCACGTCACCTGGATGGGACACCCCTGCCGCCCCGGGACACCCCCGCCGCCACCGCGGTGAGCGTCGTCCACAGCCGGGCGGCGGTGGTGTCCACGTACCCCCGCTCCTCCCGCCACCACCGTCGGGAGCCCGCTCGACAGCAGCGTCGCCACGACGCGGGCGTACTTTCGTGGGGACGCCCGCCCGCAGGCCCCCGCTGAAAGGGTCCCCCGCCAGGGCGTCAGCGCCCGCCACGACCAGCAGCGCCGCGGGCGCAAAGTGGCGGCGGAGGACAGCAGTGACAGCGGTAACCACCGCGGCCCACTCGGCATGGCGTGTGCCAGCCGCCAGGGGCACCCGCACCGCAGTGGCGGCGGCGGCCCACCGAGGGTGACCCCGGGCGCCACCGCCAACCAGCCGCCGTCGGACGGGGGGGTAGACGCCCGGGCCCGCCCGATGAAAGGAGGCGGATAGCACACGCGGGTCGACGGCAAAGGCCGCGTCGACGGCGTCACCAGAGTGCGAGACGAAGTCGACGCCCGCCACCCGCCCGACCACGGCGGCCAGTGCGGCGGCGCCCAGCACCACGTCATGGACGAGCCAAAAGCCGGCAGCGCCGTCTCACCGCTCATGATGCCGCCCAACACCCCACCATACCGCCACACGAGGGCAAGGGGCGGCGTCTCGTGCACCGGGTCTGACCCGCCTTCCTGTCCCCCTCCGCCTGGCGCTTCCCTCCCGAAATCCTCGCCCACCGCGTTCCCCCCGTCCCCTCAATTCCCCTCGTGATCGCAGTTCTCCCCGCCCCCCTCAACGTGGCCCCCCCCCATGGTACCCCCCCCGGCCCCCCCCACCCCCCCCGTCACCGCCGCCACAGAGGCGAGCGTGCCCCCCACCGTGTAGCGGGCGTAGTCCCCGAGCCCCCCCCACGGCGGGCCCTCCCCCCCCAGCCCCCATTCGGCGGCAGGCCGTCCCGCGGTCAGTGCCGCCACATTGGCCGCTGCGTGGTGCACCCGCAGCGCCGCGGCGGGCGCGGCGGTCGCCGCCACCACCACCACCTCTGGGGCGGCGGTCACGCCCGTTGCAGTAAGGAGCGACGCGGCAGTGGCCGCCTGGGTGGGGTGGCGGGGTTGGCCGGCCGCGGCAACAATGAAAGTGGAGGTTCTCTCCACAACGGCCCTTCTTCCCCACCCCCCCTGCTGAGGCGAAGAACAGGTAAGGATACTGCCTGCTGCCAAAGATATCTACTTATGCCTTCCTTTACACGTTCAGCAAGCAAAACCTCATCATGCTCAAAAGACGTCGATTCCGTGGGCCCAGCCGCGCAGATATTGCTCCCATGCATGACTCTTAGCTCTCAAGTGGGAGAGACACACAAAAAGGGAGAGCATGTGAACTGCGCTTCCCGCTGAAAAAAGAAGAAGGCAATACAACCGCGTATCGGCGGAGCTATGGTCGGTCATCAGACCGCGCAAACCGGCCTAGCTACATGGAATCCACCTTGAGCTCGAAGGAATCCACCTTTAGGCAGAGTCCACCTTGGACATGTGCGTGATCAGGTCCACAACGCGGTTGGAGTAGCCCCACTCGTTGTCGTACCACGCCACCAGCTTGACAAACGTCTCGTTGAGCATGATCCCGGCCGACGCGTCAAAGATGGACGACCGGTTGTCGTGCACGAAGTCGGTCGACACAACAGCGTCCTCGGTGTAGCCCAGGATGCCGGCCAGATCGTCCTCAGACGCCGCCTTCATCGTGGCCTTGATGTCATCGTAGGTGGTCGGCTTCTGCAGGCGCACTGTCAGGTCCACCACCGACACGTCGGGGGTGGGCACACGGAAGGCCATGCCGGTCAGCTTCCCGTTGAGCTCGGGAATGACCTTGCCCACCGCCTTGGCAGCACCGGTCGAGGAGGGGATGACGTTGGCGCCCGCCCCACGGCCACCGCGCCAGTCCTTGTGGCTGGGGCCGTCCACCGTCTTCTGGGTGGCCGTCGTGGCGTGCACGGTCGTCATCAGGCCCTCAAGGATGCCGTACTTCTCGTGCAGCACCTTTGCCAGCGGCGCCAGGCAGTTTGTCGTGCAAGACGCGTTGGACACGATGGACAGGTCCGGGGTGTACTTCTTCTCGTTCACGCCGCAGACAAACATGGGCGCATCCGCCGACGGAGCAGAGATGACCACCTTCTTGGCGCCACCCACGAGGTGAGCCTTCGCCTTGTCGGTGGTGGTGAACACACCCGTCGACTCGACAATGTACTCGGCGCCCACATCCTTCCAGGGGATCTCGGCCGGGTCGCGCATCCCAAACATGGTGATGGTGAAGCCGTCAATCACCAGCTTGCCGTCCACCACCTCCACCTTGCCCTTGTACGGGCCGTGGGTCGAGTCGTACTTGAACATGTACGCCATGTAGCTGCGGCACACGCAAGACAATGAAGGGAAGCCAGCACGGCAGGCAGGGAAAAGACCAGTCAGGTACGACGAACGCGAACAGAAACAGTTAGAACGTGGACAGAAACCGTAGCGTAAAGCGGCCACAAGAGCCCTCATGCTCAACGACCAGCAGCGAAAACTCCCATGGAGATGGCACGCCGCAAGGCATAGCTAGCAGTACGTGCACAGGACGTCACCAACTTACTCGAGGGCAATGAACGGATCGTTGATGGCAACAACCTCAACGCCACCCTTCTCCAGGGCGGCGCGAAGCACCAGACGGCCAATGCGGCCACCGCCGTTGATCCCGATCTTGACCACCATGGTTGCGAGGGTGTGGTTGGCTTCACAGAGGAGCTAAGGCTGCTGTTGGAGAGCATCACAGAACGAGCGCGACACGGAAAGCAGGGTACAACCATCACATATATGTCGCAAACCGGGTCAGGAGAAACGTCGGACAGAGCGGCAGTCAGCAAACAGGAGCCAGCAAAGGATGGGACCCCCCAACACAATCAGTCAGACAAGCCCAGAAGCAACTCTGTCGACGCAGGGTGTGGTACGCTGGCTCGTTGACCTTCGGCCACGTCGCGATCCGACCACAGACCGCTAAATCACCCGAGGGTGTGGGCGGGCCAGACCCGGCGACAACGCCTAGCTGGCAGGCACAGCCACATCAGGGGACAATAGACGGGACAACAGATGGCAAGGGATCGCGGAACAGTGTGGCAGCGGCAGGCACACTCTAGAAGGGCAGGGGTGAAGGACCACACGTACAGATGGGAGCGAAGGTGGCGAGCAGGACAGAGAGCGATGGCGACGACAACTGCGAGACGCTGTCGCAAGGACCGTGACGATGGGCAATGATCAAGGGGGAGGGCCACGATGGGTTCGGCAATGCGACTGACGCTGCGTCCGGATCAACAAGGGGTGATTTGTGGTGGTGGTTGCACCGCAATTCGAAAGATTCTCCCGTCAAGGGCACGCGCTGCTAGGCTAGGCAGCACCGAGCGATGCGCATGCAGTCTCGTTGCGTGTTGCGTGTCCAATCCGCGCCCGAGGCGAACGAGGGGGTGCCCGCACAAGTCACTGGCGCAAGTGGGAGGCTGGAGACGTTGACAGCCGAACAGGAAGGCTCTGGAAGGAGAGGTGGTCCTGCTTCGTGCTCCCTGATGATTGACGGTCAACGTGTATTGGTGTCGGTTCATTGGCGGAACGATTGGCGGTTCGCGCCATCCATTGGTCGAGCGGCATCATCATCGCCCGTCTTGGATTCTGTCGTGCAGCCAGGGCAGACTGTGATCGACAGGATCCAATGTCGTTGATTACATTGAAGAATACATGCACTTATGCTGGTTCCGGGAATATTCAATGCAGAGGAATGAGCGCGCATTTTATGGGGGAAAGAGTTGTCGTATGTAGATGGTCGCTACTCCAATGCATTTGTTTTCAAGCCTCTCCCGCTGTTGTGTCGATTGGGAGCGCAAGCATTCGTGTCAGCGACAGAGCGGGCTGGCTCTGGACAGCGGGAAGGTGTGGAGAAGGGACGGAAGCGGCTTGCAAGCGGCAACCTTGCCCTGTCGTCTCCCTTACTAGGTGTCTTGTCGCGGAGCGGCACCATCTGGCAGCGGTGCACCTGTTACGACCCTGCAGCAACCGTCTTTTTTTCTTTATCAGGCTGCTGCTGGCCGGGCGATCGCCAGCAATGGCGGACCCCGCGGAGGACGCGCGGAAGATGGAGGCCCTTCGCGACTTTCGCCGCGTCCTCCTGGCCCACAAGGAGGCCGACGCGCGTGTCCGCTCTCTACGGGAGGAGAACCGCACCCTCAATGCTGCGTACGACAAGACTGAGGATGACCTGAAGGCTCTCCAGTCCGTTGGCCAAATCGTGGGGGAGGTGCTCCGCCACCTGGACGCCGACCGGTTCATCGTCAAGGCGTCGAGCGGTCCCCGCTACGTGGTGGGCTGCCGCAGCAAACTGGACAAGACCAAACTGGTTCAGGGCGTGCGGGTGGCCCTCGACATGACCACCCTCACCATCATGCGGATGCTGCCGCGGGAGGTTGACCCGCTTGTGCACAACATGCTGACGGAGGACGTAGGGACGCTCAACTTTGCAGAGATTGGCGGCCTTGGCGACCAGATCCGCGAGCTCCGAGAGGTGGTGGAGCTGCCCCTGACCAACCCGGAGCTGTTTGGGCGGGTGGGCATCAAGGCGCCCAAGGGGGTGCTGCTGTACGGCCCACCGGGGACGGGCAAGACGCTGCTCGCGCGGGCGATTGCATCCAACATTGACGCGTCCTTCCTCAAGGTCGTCGCGTCTGCCATTGTCGACAAGTACATTGGGGAGAGTGCGCGAGTCATCCGGGAGATGTTCAACTATGCCAAGGACCATCAGCCGTGCGTCATCTTCATGGACGAGATCGACGCCATTGGTGGCCGCCGCTTCTCGCAAGGGACGTCGGCAGACCGGGAAATCCAGCGCACTCTGATGGAGCTCCTCAATCAGCTGGACGGCTTTGACGACCTCGGCATGGTAAAGCTCATCATGGCCACTAATAGGCCAGACGTGCTGGACCCGGCGCTGCTGCGGCCAGGCCGGCTGGACCGCAAGCTGGAGATCCCCCTGCCCAACGAGCAGGGTCGGCTGGACATCCTCAAGATTCACGCCACCAAGATCTCCAAGCACGGGGATATTGACTACGAGGCGGTGGTGAAGCTATCAGACGGCTTCAACGGCGCGGACCTCCGCAACGTGTGCACAGAGGCGGGGCTCTTTGCCATCCGGGACGAGCGGGACTGGGTCATCCACGAGGACTTCATGAAGGGAGTCCGCAAGATTGCAGACAAAAAGAAGCTGGAGGGCAAGCTCGACTACAAGAGCGTGTAATAAACCAACGTCGAGTAGCTCTTGCTTCCTTTCTTTTCCGTACTGTTCCCACCTGTTTGTTTTCTTCTTCATTCTTCCAATTTTGGCGGCGCCCGTGGCGCTTGTGTGTGTGTGTGTATGTACGTATGGTCCAGCCTGTCTCTCTGTCTGGTGGCACTCCCTCAACGCGGCCGCGTTTGGTTGCGCTTGCGCGTTCCTCCATTTTCATATCCACGCTGTGCCGCAGTGCGCCGCCCCGCCAGACACGTCACGCCCCAGCGCGCGACCCCGAGCGTCCGCCACTCCCCCCTACCGGCCGTCCCGGCCGCGGTGGCGGCAACGACCGCGGCAAGACTGCAAGAACGGCCGTGGCGCCCACTGCGGGTCTCTGATGGCCCGCTTCTGCCTTGCCGCCCCGTTCCCTACCCCCCCCACGTGCGCTGCCCAGCTGCCAGCGTCGGTGTTCACCACCACCAAGGCAGCGCGGCCGCGCTCTGCCACGTCCCCGCGCACCCCGCCCGCGTACCGCGGGCCCACCCCCCCCCGCACCGCCCCGCCTATATACCGTAGGCGCCGCCTGGACAGTCAGTGCCATCGCCGCCGCCGTCCCACCATCCCCTCCCCTGCGCACCAAAGCTCCCCGCCCCCCCCACCTCACCCACTCACCCCCCCTCTCGCGCGCGGTGTGTGCCTAGCGTCGATACCGCTTACGCCCGCCGTCGGCCCCCCCCCACTCCCCACCCATGCTACGACTGCGCGCCCGCACGCGGGTGCCGCCACGGCCGCCGCGTCCGTCGCGGCCGTTGCGGCCGCCGCGGTCGCCGCGTCCGTCGCGGACGTCGCGGCCGCCGCTGTCGCCACGGCCGTCACGGTCGCCGCGACTGTCGCGGTCCTCGCGGCTGTCGCAGTCATTACGGCTGCCGCGGTCATCGCGGCCGTCGCGGCCGGTGTGAGCAGCGCGCCCATCACGGGCGTCGACGTCGTGGCGCCGACGGCGGCCGCGGCGGCCGCCGTCCTCGTGGCGGCCGTCGCCATTGCCGCGCGTGCCGTAGTCGACGAGGACGTCGCGGGCGTCGCGGGCGTCGCGGGCGTCGCGGGCGTCGCGGGCGTTGCCGCGGCCACCGCGTCCCCCGCGGCGGCCGCCGCTCGCGTCACGGCCCGCGTCACTGGGGCGGCTGGGCGGCGACGCGCCCGCCCCACGTCGGCGGCCGTCGCGGTCGTCGGCCACTGCACCACGAATCCCGCCGCCGCTGCCGCTGAGACCATTGTCCCCCCGACGCCCACGGGCTGGCCGCCCGGCGGCGGGCGACCGCCGCCGCGCCCGCGGCGACGCCATCGGCGGCGGCGACACCGACCCCGACCCCGCCCCGCGCGAGCGGCTGCGCGAGCGGCTGCACGAGCGGCTGCGCGACCGCCGCCGCGGCGACGGGGGCACCACCCCCCCCGCACGGCCGCCTGCGGGTGGTGGCGGCGACGACGGCGGCCGTGGTGGTGATGAGGGTGGTGGTGGCGGCGTCGACGACGACAGCGGCGGCGCGGCGGCGGCGGCGGCGGCAGCGCCCCGGCGGCCAAGCCGCGACGGCGGCGTCGGTCGGAGCGCGGCTAGCCGCAACGCCTTGAGCGCCCGCGGCGACAGCGGTCGCCGGCGGGGGCGAGCCACAGCCACCGCTGCCGCCGTCGCCGCCGCGGTGGGGGGTGCGGGTGAGGGTGCCGCGGAGCCGTCGTCGGCGACGCGCGCAGGGGAGTCCACGCCGCCCCCACCAGGCGTGGCCGCCGCGGCCGGCGACCCGGCTGCAGGCGCCGCGCCAGTGGTCGGGTCGCCGCCCCCGCCACGGCGGCCGCCGTCCTCGCCGGCGGAGGCGCCGGCGCCGGCGCGAGTAGGTGGCCGCGCGGGGGCGTCTCGCCGGCGTGCTGGCGCCGCCGCCGACGGGGAGACCGCGACGGGCGACGGCGACCGCCTAGACGGAGACGCCCGTCGCCGCGGCGGCGAACCAGACCGCCGCGACGGCGAACCAGACCACCGCGACGGCGAGCCGGACCGACGCGGCGGTGACACCTCCCGCCGAGCTGACGGCGACGGCCGCCGGCCTGGAGGGGCTGGCCGCCGGGCGGGGGACATCTCCCGTCGAGCGGGGGACAGCCCCCGACGCGAAGGCGAAAACCCCCGCCGAGGAGGCGACGGTCCCCGCCGAATAGGCGACAGCCCTCGCCGAGGTGACGGCCCTCGCCGACCCCATAGCGGCGATATCTCCCTCCGGGCGGGGGACACCCCCCGTCGAGCTGGTGACGCCACCCGCCGCTCCAGTGCTGCAGGCCGCCGAAGGGGCGAGAGCCCTCGCCGGGCGGGCGACTGCCCCCGCCGAGCAGGCGACTGCCCCCGCAGAGCAGGGGACAGCACACGCCGAGGAGGAGGCGAAAGCACGCGTCGAGAAGGCGACAGCCCTCTCAGAGAGGGCGAGAGCCCTCGCCGATGAGGCGGGAGCCCCCGCCGAAAGGGAGACACCCCCCGCCCTGCGGGCGACAGTCCCCGCCGAGCGGGAGAGACTCCCCGCCGAGTCGGCGACGCCCCCCGCCGAGCCGGGGACACCCCCTGCCTATCCGGTGACCCCCCCCGTCGAGCAGGCGGTGCGGGCCGCCTGGCGTCCACCCCCCCCCGTCGTGCCGGCGACCCCGGCCGGCGGCCGCCGCGCGCGCGGGCGGCGGCCGCCCGCCAGTCGCCGCCACTGCGGCTGCGGTCGCGGCTGCGGCCGCGGCCGCCGGCTGAACTACTGCGAGGGCGGACGGCCGGGCGACCGCCGCGGCGGCGGTCGACCGAACGGTCACGACGGCCGCCGCGGCTGCGGCTGCGGTAGCGGCTACGGCTAGAGAGGAGGGGCGCGTCTAACCCGCGGCCGCGGCGGTAGCCGCGGCTGTGGCCGCGGCTACGACCGCGGCTAGCACTGCGGACGGGACTGCTGTGGATGGGACTGCGGCTGCGGCTGCGGCTGCGGCTGCGGCTGCGGCTGTGCCGGCGGGGCGCGACGCGGCCACCGCCATTGGCAAGCCCCGCGGGGCGCGCCGCAGCGGTCGCCGCCGCAGGCGCCCTGCGCCGACCGCGGTCGTCGTCGCGGCCACGGGCGGCCCCGCGGCCGACGCGGGCGTCGCCGCGCAGGTCGCGGCCAACGCGCTGGTCGTCGGCCCGTGGAAGGCTGCTGCTGCGGCCGGTCGGCCGCGGGGCGGCGGCGGCGCCGCCGCCGCCGCGCGCAGGGCGGGGGCTGGTCGCGCCGCCGCCAACGTGGCCCGCGCGTGGCGCCGCACCCCTGCCGGCGGGGCGGCCAGACGCGGTGGAGCGGCTCGACGCGTTGCGGCTGGAGCTGCTCCCACTAGAGCTGTCGCTGCGGCTCCGCCGCCGCCTGTGCCGCCGCCCGTGGCCACGGCCGCGGCCGCGGTGGCGGGAGCCACGAACGTGGCCGCGGTCACGGCTGCGGCCGCGGCGGCTGCGGCTGCGTGTGCGGCTGCGGCTACGGCTGTGCCTACGGCTGCTGCGAGTGCGACTGCTGCTAAAGCTGCTGCTCCTGAGCGTGGAGCTGCGGCTGCTGCTGCGGCTGCTGCGGCTGTAGCTGCTATCAACGACCCGGGAGCGGGTGTGTGCGCGGCTGCGCGTGTCACGCACGGCACCCCTGCGACCACGGCGGCTACCGCTGCGCCGGCGCCCGCGGGTGGAGCGGCGGTGACGGCCGCCGCTGCGGCTCGCGCGGCGACCACCGCCACGGCCCCGGCCGCGACTACGGGTGCGACTGCGCCTGCAGCTGCGGCTGCTGCTGCGGCTGCGTGTTAAGCTGCTGCTGCTGACAGTCGACGACAAGGTCGAGCTGCCGCTGTCCCCTGATCTGCCGCTCCTGCTGCCAGCCCGCGCGCGGCGGCGGCGGCCGCGACCGCTCGACGACCGGCTCCGCTGCCGCCGCCGCCCGAGCGCCACGCCGCCAGGCGCCGCGGCTCCTGAGGCTGGGGGCGAGCCGCCAGCGACAACGCCGTCACGCGGTACGGGCGAGGGCGACGGCCTCGACCGCCCGGGCGGGGGCGCACCGCCTGCCGCCGGCTGCATGGCGGCAGCAGCCGGTGGCGGACTGGAACTGGCGGCGGCGGCGGCGGCGCCGTCGCGATTCAGCGCAGCTGTCGCTGTCGAGGGTGGTGGCCCCGACGGAGACACTCCGGGTTGCCGCGCCATCGCCCAAGCCGGCGGCGGCGGGGAAGGTGGCGCCGCCGGCAGCGACGGTGGCGGCGCCGCGGCCGCCGCGGCCGCGTCATCCAGCTGCTGCCGCCGCCAGGCGGGCAGCGTTAGGTCCGCGCCCCGCCCGCGACCGCCGCCGCCACGGCCGCCGCCGCCGCGCCCGCCGGCCGGCGGCATGCGGGCACCAAACGCGGGTGGCCCGCCAGGGGGGGCGGCGGCCGCCGCCGGGTAGCCGTCGCCGCGGCCGTGGGGCGGCGGGTGGGGGGCACCGGCCCCAGCGGCCCCCCCTCCCCTCCCATAGCCGTGCCCCCCGCCCCAAGGGGCACCGTAACCCTCCCCCGCTCCCGAGTCGTCCATGGCGCGGTAGGCGCTGTTCGGAGCGGGTGCGCGGGGCGGCCCCGGCCCTTGCTCCCCAGCTGCGCTGTCAGAGGAAAGAACGGACGAGGAGGAGAGAGAGGAAGAGAGCGAAGAGGAGGATGACGACAGGCTGAGAGACCCCGAGCTGTCAGACGCTGCGCCGACAGTGGTCTTGGGCAGCGTTGCTGCTCGGCGACGGAGATCCTCTGCCACCGCCCCCAACCCAATAAACGTCCAATAGTTGATGGCAAACGCGGCCGACTCGGCGTCTTCGGTGGGGAAAAGCCCCGCCACGTGCGGAGCCAAGTCGGGCGCGTGGAGCGCAGCGGTGAGCCCCGCAATGCTCCGTGCCGACGCCAGGGATTGAAAGATGATCTTGAGAAGGATGCGGGTAGAGGAAGTGGTCTCTGACTCGACAAGCCGCACCAGCCCAAACACCCGCCACGGCAGCGCGTCGGCGTGAAGCATGGCGGCAAAAAAGTTGCCCACATTCCGCAGCTTGCGCGTGTCCAGGTGGTGGGCGCCCGCGTAGCTGGTGGCAAACGCCGCCTCAGCGGCAGCCTGGTAGCCCCGGCCGAGGAGGCAAAACCGCGCGCCGAGCAGCCCATAGTAGCGCAGGTAGGTGCGCTCCTGTGTGCAGCACTCGAGGAGCATGTTCATCAGCTCCGCGTCGCGGCCCGTCTGACCAGCCATGAGGGCCACCAGCTTGTGGGCGGCTTCCTCGTGTGACAAGGCTGACATGATGGTGAGGTACACCGTGCGACGGAAGGTCACGAGCTCCCCGTCGGTCATATCCTGCACGACGCCAATGGTGGGGGGCGCAACGGGGCGAACGGCAGGTGCCACCACGAGCGGCCCTGTCGTGGTTGTCGCGGCCGCCCCGCCTGCGACCGCCGCGGCGCCGGCGCCGCCCCCCCGGCCAGAGACACCCCCCTGGGCCAGGGGTGGCAGCACCACGTCGACGCTCCCGTCGCCCACGTCCCTCCCCCCCGGCAGGGGCAGCGCCGCCCGCCGGAACGCCGCGTACGCCGCCTCGTGCTCATCATACCGCGGGTCGATAGAAAAAACATTGAGGCGGTTCTCGACGGCGAGCTCCCCCCCCAGCTCCACCCCGTGGACCACCTTCTCCGCGTCGGGCACAATGTCCAGGTGCGGTGCCAGCGGCGGGTGACTCGCAAAGCCGTCGCGCCGAGCGGCGAGGAGCGCCTCGACCAGGTACGCCACTCGCTGATTCAGCCGCCCGTCGTGCAGAAGCGCCCGCAAGCGGGCCAGGGCATCCCCAAACGGGCGCGGCGCCACATCGAGCAGCAGGGCGCCCGCGTCGGTAGCAACCGCGACCGCGACCTCCACCGCGTCGTCGGTGGGGCGGGACAGGAGGAGCGTCAGCAGCTCCAGCGGCAGCAGCTCCCATACCAGCCGCTGGTTGAAAAGCGCCGCCACCAGCCGCGCCGCGGCCACACACGCCCGCCGCTCCCGCCGCGCATAGGCACGGCGAAACGCCGCGACGACACGCGCGCCCAGCAGCGCCCCAAACGCCGGCACCCTGCTGTTGACGCCCGCCGCGAGGCTCGCGTAGACGGGGGTAAACTCGGGCGCCGCGACCTGCGCGCGGAGGAGTGCGCGGACGAGGAGCCCCCGCCCGCGGACCACGTTATCCCGCAGCACCAGCGCGGTGACGGCGGGCAGGTTGGCCGCCGACACCCGGTTGACAGCCCCGTTGAACCGCCGCTTGAGCGCCTCCCACGCCTCCCGCTGCGCGGCGGGGGGGGTGCCCGAGGGGGCCGCCCGGGGGGGGGGGGCGGGCCGGCCGGCCGCCGCCGCCGCGTCGGCGTCGGCCTTGGCCGCGGCGGCAGAGGCGGCCGCCTCGGCCGCCGCTTCCGCGGCGAGCGCGCGGGCCAGCTTGAACGGCGGGATGTAGACGCCCCCGCCGACGCGGCGGGCAAACGCGGCGGCGCCGGCGGTGGTGCCGGCGGGCGCACGGGCGGCCATTCCGGGGCGGTCTGCCGCCGCCGCCGCCGCGCCCGGCGTACCCGCGCCACCCGCACCACCCGCCGCAGCCGTCGACGACACCTCCGCCGTCGGTGCCGGCGCTGGTGCCGCGGGGGGATCCGCCGCCCCCGCCATGGGGGGGGGAGGGGCGGCCCCCCGACCGGCCGCAGCGCCCCGAGGGGCCCGCAGTCGCGTGCCGCCGCCCTGTCGTCAGCAGAAGGGGTCGGGTCGGGGAGGGAGCGTCAGCGGGGTGGTGACCAGCAAGCTCGGCAAAGTGGGGGTGGAATGGGAGGAAAAAAATGAGGCTCTCACACAATGGCAGCGCTTCCGGGAGGAGCGCGGAGAGGCGGGGCAGAGGGAGGGGGGGGGTGGGGGGGGGAGGGCGCCCGCGGGCGACACGGTCTGCCGACGGCGGGGAAGCCGGGGAGCGCGGCGGGCGCGGAGGCGGTGGTGGTCAGGCGCGGGCCGGTCACGGCCGGGGACGCGGCGGGGGGAAATGGGTCGAAAAATGGGCAAAGTTGCAGGCGGCAGCGCGGATCACGGGCCGACATTTTGGGCGGGAGGACCCCTACTTTTCACAATTTTTCGTGGTTGGAGCGTCGGCGCGCCATCTCGCCGTCGAGGTTGGGTTTTCCGGTGGGCCATTGCCAACCGTCGGGGCCTCTCCACCGCTCAACGCCACGGCACCGCCGCGACCACCACCACCACCCTGGTCGAGCTGCCTCCACCATCGCCCCGCCTCTCTGCCGTCTCGCCGCCATCAGGTGCTGTGGCCGGCCGCCCATTTCCTACTCCCGCCCACCACCCTCATCCTTCCCCCCCCTTCGCCCCTCTCTTCGCCTTACCCTCGGCCCTTTCCACTCCACCTGACCCAGCTGGGGCAGCCCCCGCAGTGAAGGCCATGGCGTCGGCCGCGTTTGTCCTCTCCGCCGCTGGCGTACGGGCATCCCGCCTGGGCGCCCGCTCGGCGGCACCTCTCAGCCACGTCTGCCGGCGACCGCGAGGGGTGGCGGGGACGGCGCCATTGCCCCCCTCGCCCCACGCCTCTCCCTTCATCCCCGCCACCTCCCCGCGCATGGCAACGGACGCGACGGCCACGGACGCGACCGCGGCTGCTGCCGCCGGCTCCCCCCCGTCCGTTGCAACGGCGCCACCGACTGGCGGCTCTGCTGCTGCTGCTGCCGCCGCCGCCACCACCGCCGGCGGGCGCCCCCCCCCGCGCAAGCTCCGCGTCCTGTCGGGCGTGCAGCCGACGGGGTCCCTGCACCTGGGCAACTACCTCGGCGCGATTGCGCAGTGGACGGCGGCACAGGATACCTACGACTCGCGGTTTTGCATCGTCGACCTGCACGCCATTACTGTCCCCCACGATGCCAAGACACTGTCCGCGGACACTATCGACGCGGCCGCCACGTACCTGGCGTGCGGCATTGACCCGGCCAAGGCCAGCATCTTTGTGCAGTCCCACGTGCGCGCCCACACGGAGCTGACGTGGCTCCTCAACTGCATCACGCCGGTAGGCTGGCTGGAGCGCATGATTCAGTACAAGGAAAAGGCGGTGAAGCAGGGGGACTCGGTGGGGGTGGGCCTATTTGGCTACCCCGTGCTTATGGCGGCGGACATCTTGCTCTACCAGGCGGACCTGGTGCCCGTGGGGGAGGACCAGCGGCAGCACCTGGAGCTGGCGCGGGATATTGCCCGCCGCTTCAACGACTTGTACCGCGTCAAGCGGTCCAAGGGGCTGGTGATGCGCGAGCCCAAGGCGCTCATCCTTGATGCGGGCGCGCGGGTCATGGCGCTCGACGACGGGACGTCCAAGATGTCCAAGTCGGCACCCAACGATGGGAGCCGCATCAATCTGGTCGACAGCGCCGATGTGATTGCGCGCAAAGTCAAGCGCTGCAAGACTGACATGGGCGTCGGCCTGACCTTTTCCGACCCATCACGCCCAGAATGCCGCAACCTCCTCACAATCTACGCCGCTGTGACAGGCGGGCGGTCGGCGGAGGAGGTGGAGGCCGAGGTGGGGGGCTTCCGCTGGGGGGAGTTTAAGCCCCGCCTCGCTGAGGCGCTCATTGCACACCTATCGCCGATCCAGGCGCGCCACGCGGAGCTGTCTGCCGAGCCGGGGTACCTTTATGACATCCTCCGCCGGGGGGCGGAAGAGGCCAACGAGGCGGCAGAGGTGACGCTGGAAGGGGTGAAACGGCGGATGGGGTTTGTGTTGCCCAAGGACCTGGCACCGTAGGAGTTGGGGGGGCTACGGCAGTCAAGGAGGAGGGGGGGGGGGCAGAGGAGCTGGTGTGGTCCACGACGCGGGGTGAGCAGGGGGGTGGGAATGGACAGTGGTGTAGGCAGTGCAGCGTGTGAGCGGCAGCTGCTGTCGACCATGGGTGCGAGCGGGCCTTCATTTTTATTTCCCAGCGCTCGGTGGACATGCCGTGAGAAGGGTTCGGCCGACCACGGCCCGCCATCCCCCCTTGAGAGGCAAAGCCGAAGTGCCGGCATCATTCATAACGACGCGCCTCCCTTCGCCCCCCGCGGACACCTTCCTGTCCGGGACCATCCTACCCCCAGCTACCCGCCACCTACCCCCCCCTCCCTTTAGAACAGCCGGTCGTAGCGGTCAAAGCGGGCGCGCAGGGCATCCACCGCCTCGACGGTAAGGACCAGGTGTTCAAACCGCAGCACATCGTACACATTGATGCCCAACACGGGCAGCACCTCCACGGGTCGCAGGTTGTTCGCCGCCTGCCGGAGGCCCACCGCCCACTCACGGTCTGGAGTGGCGCCGCCGGGGACTGCCGCACCAGACGACGCCTCCACGCCCTTGTCCCCCTCCACCTCCCACGCGTCGACAATCAAGACGCTCTTGAAGCGAGCAGCGTCCATGGCAGCGGCAAGCACACCCGTCTTGCCGCGCTCCCCCACCTCCGCCCCCACCCCACTCACCACCCACAGCTTCCCCGCGTCCCACTTGTTGGTCAAAACCGACCGCAGCGCCGACCGGCGCACATTGTACGGCAGCGTGTAGGCCCACTTTTTCTCCGCCTTGGGCCCGTGGGCCACCCCACCGCCGCGGAAAATGGGCGACGTGCGGGCACCCGCGCGGGCGCGACCAGACCCCTTTTGGGGGCGGCTCTTGGCCGATGTGCCCGACACGAGGGAGCGGCTCTTGGTCAGCGCCGTCCCCGCGCGGCGGCACGCCAGCTGCCAGTGGACGGTGCGGTGGACGAGGTCCCGCCGAACGGGGGCTGCAAACAGGCGGCCGGGGAGAGAGGCAATCGCCACAGGGGTGAAGGAGGTGAGGGAGGAGTAGACGAGTGTCGGCCGGTCCGCGCCAGCCCAGAGGGGGAGGTCACCAGCAGAGACGTCTAAGTTGGCCGCAGGGGCAGCGGCTTCCGCGACAGCCGCATCGAGGGTCGGGGAAGAGGAATGGACCGCCGCAGCCGCAGCCTGGTGAACAGAGGCAGTAGAGGAGGCACCACGCCGGGGGAAGGGTGAGTTGTGTGCACGTGGGAGGAAGGGCGTTGCCGATGCCAGACCAGCGGCCGGCGGCTGGGGCGGGGCGCTCCGGCCGGCCAGCGTGACCAGCGCCGAAGCCCGCCGTGCGAGCGTCGTCACCAGCGGCCGCGACAACCGGAGCGGCACGTAATTCATGATGGAGGTGGACAGCGTCGACGACTGGTGAGAACGAGCAAGAAAGGGCCTTCCGGGAGAGGAGAAGCGGAAGCGGGAGGCCCGAGGCGCAAGACCATGAGCGGCAGTCGTGGTCGATGTCGTCGACGAAGGGCACGAAAAGAGGGCGCGTATTTATTTGAGAATTGCAGGAGACGAAAATATTTTCAAGGGACCTTTTCAAGATACCACCCAAAAAAAGTAATATTAAATAGTGCATTATTGGCGCAGGTGACAGATGGAAGCGGGTTGAGTAGCTCAGTGGTTCACCGAGGTGTGCGAGAGAGCGAGCGGCTGCAGTTCCGAAGAGTCCGCTAGGTCATCGGTTCAAACCCGGTCTCAACCTGTCTGATACCTTTTTTGAGCTGCGTATCTGTGTGAGAAAAAGTGGACTTCTCAGTCTTGCGCCACGCATCCCGGCGGCTCCGTTCGCTACTCTTCTTGCATCTCAACGTCCGCGGCGTGCGGGTCAGGCGCGAGGGGCCGTCAACTTTTATTCAAGACCGAGTACAACGTAGAAGGGTTTTTCCTGACTGGTCTTGTAAGCGTCGCTGCAAGCACAGACACGCGGCCAGGCCTCCCAAAAAAAGGGATGATCCTGCCCGCCCCCCAGTCCCAGAGCACAGCCCACATACGCCCCCACCCGACCTGCCCCAGTCGCCAAGCCGCTCAAAAGTCCAGCTCGGTGAGCGATACGCTCCCCGCGTGGGTTTCGATAAACTCCCTCCGCGGCGCCACCCGGTCGCCCATGAGCATGCTAAAGACCCGGTCCGCGTCCATGCCGTCCGCCACCTCGACGCGCTTGAGCCGCCGCGTCGACGGGTCCATGGTCGTCGTCCACAGCTGCGTGGCCATCATCTCGCCGAGGCCCTTGAAACGGGTAATGGCCAGGCGACCCGTCTTGCCGGCCGCCGCCCGGGCGGTCTGGAGGTCCCGAAGCTGCCGGTCCGAGTAGAGATAGAGGGGGCCCTTGGGGGTCCGCCGCCGGCTTCCGCCCGCGCCAGCGGTCCCACCACCGCCCCCGTTGGCCGCTCCCGCCGACATGGAGTCGGCAGTCACCCCTGGCGCCTCCACCTTGTACAGAGGCGGACACGCAATGTAAACGTAGCCCTCTTCCAGCAGCGCCCGCTGGTAGCGAAAGAAGAAGGTCAGCAGGAGCGTCCGGATGTGGGCGCCGTCCACATCTGCGTCCGTCATGATGATGATCCGATGGTATCGCAGCGCTGCCGGGTCAAACGCTTCGCCCTTGACGCCCAAGCCAAGGGCGGTCACCAGTGCCTGCACCTCCGAATTGCCATACATCCGCGCATCGTCTGTTTTCTCCACGTTGAGGATCTTGCCGCGCAGGGGGAGGATTGCCTGGAACGCCCGGTCTCGCCCCTGCTTGGCCGACCCCCCAGCCGACACGCCCTCGACGATAAAAATCTCCGCCGCCGTCGCGTCCCGGCTGGCACAGTCCGCCAGCTTTCCTGGCAAGGTCGTGCTTTCGAGTGCAGATTTACGCCGCACCACATCCCGCGCCCGCTTGGCCGCGTCTGCCGCCGCGGCAGCGGCCAGCCCCTTCTCCACAATGTCCGCCAATATCTTGGGATTAAGCTCAAAGTGATCAGACAGCTCACGCGCCACCGCCTGTTCGACGGCAGAGCGGACCTCGGGGTTGCCAAGCTTCCCCTTTGTCTGCCCTTCAAACTCTGGGTCGGCCACCTTGACAGAAACGACGGCGGTGAGGCCCTCGCGGACGTGGTCGCCGGACAGGTTTGGAGCCCCCTCCTTGAGCTTGTTCGCCTTGCGCCCGAGGGTGTTCACCGTTCGCGTCAGCGCCGCGCGGAGACCCTCTAGATGGGTGCCCCCGTCCGCGGTGCGGATGTTGTTGGCGTAACCTTGGATCGCCTCAGCGTAAGAATCTGAAGACCACTGGAGGGCTATCGCCACCGCCACCCCGCGAACGGTAGCGGTCAGGCTAATGGGGCCGTCGTGAAGGGCTGTCTTGGAGCGGCACAGCCACGACACGTACTCGGCAATGCCTCCCCGGTGGCAAAACTCACGGGACCAGCGGCTGTCATTGTCGACCGCTACCGCGGATGCCGCAGGCGGAAGGCCTGCTGCAGCAGCCGCCGCGGCCCCAACGGAGGTCCCCGCTAATGGTATGACACCGTCGGGGTCATTAAGGGCGACGGCAGCGGTTGCAGCAGTAATATCGTCCGAGACGGAGGGCGCCCCACCACCCACATCTTCTTCTGCACGGGGCCACGCCGACCCGCCCGCCAAGGGCAGGGCGTCCCCCTTGGCGAGACGTTCGTCCACCAGCACGATTCGGAGGCCGGCGTTCAGGTAGGCCAACTCGTCCAACCGTCCCGCCAGGGTGGTGGTGGAGAGGTCGGTGCCGGCCGCAAAGATGGTCGCATCAGGCTTGAACCGCACGCATGTGCCACGCATGGGTGGTGGCAACAGTGCATCACTACCATTGGCGGTCGCGGAGAGAACCGCAGGGGTGGCGGGGCCTTCCGCCAGGTCGGTCACGGGCACGCCCCGCTCAAACGACATGTCCGCCCGTTGCCCGTTGTCCTTCCAAACCGACACGGACAGCCACTCACTGAGCGCGTTGACCACAGACACGCCCACCCCGTGGAGGCCGCCCGACACGTTGTACCCACTGGCGCTGCCGTCGGTGGCGCCACCAAACTTGCCCCCCGCATGAAGGACGGTCAGCACCGTCTCGAGCGCCGACTTGCCTGTGACGGGGTGGAGACCCGTAGGGATACCGCGCCCGTCGTCCGACACGGACGCTGACCCATCCGCATGAAGGGTCACCGTGATGAGGGTGCAGTGGCCGGCCAGCGCCTCGTCCACCGCATTGTCCACCACCTCGTAGACCAGGTGGTGCAGACCCCGCGGGCCGGTGGAGCCAATGTACATGCCCGGCCGGCGGCGGACGGGCTCCAGCCCCTCGAGCACCGTAATCTGCGCCGCCCCGTATGCGGTGTCCACACGCTCATCCACAGACGAACCCGCGAGGGGCTCCGCGTCCGGCAGGGTGGGGGCAACATCACCTGCGGCAGCGGCAGACGCCGTCGCCGAAGCTGCGCCGTCGGCGGCAGGGGGGCTGCTCGCTGCCTTGCCCGCCCCGCGCGCCATGGCCGACACGCCCGCCGCGCCCGGGGCGGCCGCGGCCGAACGGCAACAGCGCCGTGACCGCAACGGGGCGGCCCATCGAGGCTGGCAAGCGGGGGGGGTGGCCGACCAGCCACCGCCCCCGCGGCGGCCATCGACCGCCGCGGCGACCGCCGCCGCTGCCGCGGCTGGCACAAACGCCGCGGCGCGGCGGGACCAAGGCGGCACGTCCGCGACAGCGGGGGAGGAGCCCAGGCCCAAAGAGCGTGGAGGGGGTGGTGGGGGTGTCATGGTGGTCACCCGCGTCTAGCGACACGGCATGGGGGGGAAGGGTAAGGGCGGCAGTCGGAAGCGCGGGGAGCAGCAGGAGCGCGGGCAAACGGTGGTCGGGGCAGTGGAGGGGAGCGCGGTTCGTAGCCTTTCAGCGACGTGGACGATGGCGGCAGAGTCGGGCCGGGTCCACGGCGGCCACGACGCGGCGCGAGCGCCCACAATCTGCGAGGCAAGAACGGTAGTCCCCCCCCACGCATGTTGCCCGCCCAAGACACACCACGAACGTCAGGATCAGGTTGATCTGATCAACTATCTTCAGATAAGACACAGGATGTCAATACTTTTGGCATGCTTGTAACTTGACTAACTTTTAGTCCCAAATTGCATTGCTGCTGACAAACACGGCGGCCCCAATCATCCTACCATGTGTGGCTTCACCATTGAACGGCAAATTTCGCGCTGCTGGGTTTTGCTTCCACGCTACCGGCAGGCGCTCACGGCCCTTGATTCTTCCAGCACGCCTCGTCCTGGCGGGAGCCCCTACTGCCCGACGGTCACGAGACCGTCTTGCATACACATGTCTCGTCGAAATTTCAGTGCGCGAACCGCTGGACCGGCCGAAAGCACCGCCGGAGAGGGTGAAGGCGGCGAAGCGCCCCCACTGCCCAGCGGTGGGCGCGCTCCTCACCCGCCGCGACCCCCCCCTCGCGCCCCCGCCCGCGGAACGCGCCACCCTCTCTGACGTCTCCCGCCGCCACTCCATTGCCCACGGCTCCCGCCGGCGCCACTTTCCCCTCCTTTCACCTGGGTTGAACCCCATTGCCCGCCACTACCCAGAGTTTGGAAGTTTGCACCCTTTCCGCGCCTCCACTCCCAACGCCCCCACCACCAGCCGCCGACGCGACTGGCGGCGGCGGATGCGTCACTGGCCGTGTGCCCCGCCACCAGCAGCGGGGCGGCGGACGGTCGCCGACGACTGGCCGTGAGGGCCCCGCGGGGCCAGGAAGTGCCCCGCGGACGTGCTTGCATCCGCCCCCGCCCCCGGATAAATCTGCGGGTCCTATCTGGCGGGCCTGCGCGTCCGTGCGACCCGCCCTCTGACCTGCAGCGCTGCCCGCCCCCTCCCCCCTACCTGCAGCACGGCCCCCATCTCACCTGCAGCGTTGTCCCCCCCCTCCCACGCTTCACAGCCACCGCCCGACTACATCAATCCCGGCGACCAACCACCCCCACGCCGCTTGGAGCCCACACCGCCGCGTTGAGCGCATACCCCGACCTCCCCTGTTCTCACCCGCTCCATTTGTGCCCAACCCTTCTGCCGACACAACGACCACGACCGCCACTGCCACCGCCACCGCTACCCGCCACATTCACGGCTGCCACCACCACCACCTCCGCTGCCATCTGCCGGTGCAAGCCAAGGCTCGGCCGGTCGCCGTTGACGCCGCACCCGCTCCCCTCGGTGGTGCCCTCCCTCTCATGACCATGGCAACCCAGCCCGCGGCGGGCCGTCCACGCCCTCGCCCCGCGGCGGCGGCCGCCCTCCCGGCAGCCCACCCCCCTGCTGTCCCCCCAATCTGGTGGCAGGTGGGGGCGGCGGCGCCGGCGTTTGCGGCCTCTACCCCACTGGGAGCCGCCACCCCTACCGGCGGCCGCCGCTGCCCGCTGGGCTGCCGCCGGCGACCGGCACTGCGGGCGCCCCCGCAGCTCGCCTCCCCCACCGCCCGCCCGTCGCGGTCCGCTTCGACGCAGGCGGTGGTGGCGGCCTTCCGCGCCGCGCCGGCGGGGGCGTCGGCTCCGCGGGTCGGCCGTCCGGCATCGACGGCGGCGGCGGCGGGGGTAGCGCTTCCCCGCGAACACCCCAGCGATGACGGGGGTGCCCGCCCCGCATCTCCGCTGCAGCACCGACCACCAGCTGGGGCGACGACAGAGGGGGACGACGAGGCCCCGCCCGTCGCGGCGCCCGTCATGCGCTCCCTCGTGTCGGCGTGGCTAGAGGATGTGGCCGCCGCAGACGGCGCCCGCCGGAGCTCCCCGTGGGCGTGGCTGTGGCGGTTTCTCCCGTGGCTCCGGCGACAGGCGCAGCCGTCACCGGGCCTGCTGCTGTCCTCCTCATCCCCGTCGGCGACGTCGGGGGGCAATGGCCGCGGCGTGGACGCGTCGGCTTCCACCCCCCCGGCGGCCGCCCACCCCACCCAGCTGCTGCGGTCGCTCTTTTTTGCCGCCGCGGTTGGCGGCGGCGAGGACGCTGCCACCACCGCCCGGCGGCTGCCATTTTTGGTGACCCAGGACAACTCGCACGCGACGGCGGTGCTGGCGGCGCTCCGCCGGGCGCTCGCGTCGGGGCGGGACGAGGCGACCAAGCAGAGCGGGAGCTTGTGGCAGGGCTTCCTTGCGGCAGTCCTGTCGCTCAACCCGCTGCGGTAGGGGTAGTGGGTGGGTGGGTTAGGGGGGGGAAGGTGAGGCGCCCCTGTCACGTTTCTTTTGCGCAGAGAGGTTTTTTTTTGCATAGGTGCGTTCTCCCCCGCAACTTTTTTTTCCGCTCTTCTTTTCTCTCTGCTCTTCGCCACCGCTGTCGCCGGTCGCGGCGCTACCCGTCTCGTTGCCTCGGCCGGTCGGTGTGCCGGATGGCACCCCGGCGGCCTCGTTGCGGGCGTGGGCCACGTCGACGGTGTGGTGCGGCTGAGGTGAATTTTCAAGTGGGGCGCGGCGGCCTGGCGTGAGCGGGTGTGGGATTTTCGCGGCTGACGACAGAAGCCTCTCACTGTAAATAATTCTTCACAAAGTCACGTGCCACTCTTGCGTGAGTAAGTAGATACGCCACGAAAGTAGAGAAGCACTTGGTGCCTATCGCCACCTTTCTACTTGTTCTCACGAATACGCAGTCTCATGGTTGGCCGTGCGTGGCCGCGCGCGCTGGGGTCGTCGTCGGCGGCGCGCGGGAAGGGGACGCGGCCGGTCGTGGCGCCCGCGCGCCACCGAGAGCCGTCGCCCGCTCTCGCCCACCCAGCAGCGTGACGCGCCCCCACCCGCGCGGCCGGCGGCGGCTGCTCGCCCCGCCCGCACGCGCCGCTGCCGGTGCCTCCTGTTGCGCAGTCGCCAGTACCGGGGGCGCCCATCCCTCGTTTTTCTCCCGATTACTCTGGCTGCGGCCTCTTCCTCTCTCTTGCCTTGCCTCCCCGTTTACCTCCCTCCCTCCCGCCCTCCGCTCCTGTTTTGCCCGTCTTTGGCCTCTCTTCCCCTATCGCCCCCCCCCCCCCCCCCCGCCCTCCCCCCCCCCCCTCCCATTTGCGAGGGGAAGTGCACCTCCCCTGGTGCCCGCCGCCATGTCCTTTTACTGTGCCCTCTCCGGCACGGTGCCGACGACGCCGGTGGCGGCCAAGACGACCGGCCACGTGTACGAAAAGGCGCTCATCCTCCGCCACCTGGCCGCCACCAACAACATCTGCCCTGTCACGTCGGCACCGCTCACCCCCGACGACCTGCTGCCGCTGGTGCCCGCCGACGCGGCCGACGGCGCGCCGCGGCCCGTGCCCGCCACCGCCCTCTCCCTCCCCGCCGCGCTCGACCACATCCGCGGCGAGTGGGAGGCGCTCGTCGTTGAAGCCGCCGCCACCCGCCGCGCCGCCGCGGTGGTGCGGGGGGAGCTGGCGCACGCGCTCTATCAGTACGACGCCGCCTCGCGAGTCATTGGGCGGCTGGTGGGGGAGCGCGACGACGCGCGGGCGGCGCTGGCAGAGCTGCAGGCAGAGGTTGACCGGGGGGTGGCCCGCGCGGCGGCGGCGGCGGCGGCGGCGGCGGCGGCCGCGGTGGCGGGGGCGGCGGCCCCCGCGGCACCCGCTGGGGCGGGTGCCCCCGCCGCCGACGCCGCCGCCGAGTCGGGCAGGGCAGACGCGGACGGGGAGGACGAGGATGGGCGGCGGCCACCGGCGGGGGAGCCCGACCCAAAGAAGCGCAAGACCATCACCGTCGCCTCCCCGGCGCCCGATCGTGAGCGGGGAGGCGACGGGGTTGATGGCGGCGGCGGTGACAGCGCAGGGGGGGACCCCTCACCTGCCATTGTAGACGCGGGTGCCCCCGCCGCTGCAGACGCGGCTGCTGCGGCCGCGGGCGACACTCCCCCCGCGTCATTGCCAGCCGCCATGCTGTCAGCCATGGAAGCGACCGCCGCGACGCTGCAGGCGCGCCGCAAAGCGCGGGTGCTGTCGCCAGACCTGGCCTCCGCCGCCACCCTCCGCACCTTCACAGCCGCGGCTGGGGTGTTGGCGCTGCCCGCCCGCGTCACCGCCGCGGCGGCGTCTGGCGGGGGCGGCGTCTCGGCCAGCGGCGACGGCGGCAGCGGCGGCGGCGGCGGCGGCGGCGGCGGCGGCGGCGGCAGCGGCCGGGGCCTCTTTGCGGTTGGTACCGCCGACGGGCGGGTGGCGGTGGTGGCGGGCGGCGACTTGCCAGGGCGGGAGCCGCTGGCGACCGTGGCCATGCGGTCCGCTGTGGGGGGGATGGCCTGGCACCCGGGCGCGGGGTTGCTGTACGCCGCGTCGGCCACAACGGGGGAGGTGGCGTGCTGGCGGGTCGGCGACGCTGAGCGCGGGGCGGGGGGCGACGCCGACGTCCGCGGCGACGATGACACGAGCGGCAGCCGCCGTCGCAATGGCGCTGCGGACGGCGCGGCCGCCCCGACGCGGACGCTGACGCCGGGGTGGTCGGTGGATGCCGCGACCGGCGGCGACCGGCGGGGCAGCACCGACAGCGGCGTGTGCGCGCTGGCCGCCCACCCCGCCGGCGGGGTGCTGCTCGCCGCCACCCCCCGCCGGGGCCTCCTCTTCCTCTCTACCGACACGGGGTCGGCAGTCGCGGCGCTGCCGGCCGTTGCCTCGGCCGCCCTCTGTGCCGGGTGGCACCCCGACGGCCTCGTTGCGGGCGCGGGCCACGTCGACGGCGCGGTGCGGCTGTGGGATATCAAGTCGGGCTCGGCGGCGGCGACGCTGGTCGAGCCCGCCAGCGGTGGCGGTGGCGGCGGGGACGGCGGGGGCGTGGGCGTGACGGGGCTGGCGTTTAGTGAGAATGGCTACTATGTGGTCACCGCCGCCGCGGCGGGGGTGCGGGTGTGGGATCTACGCAAGCTGGGCGTCGCGCGCGCCGCGACGGGCGGCGGCTGGGCGGGTGGGGGCGTCGCGCTCGACGCGTCGGGCCTGTACGCGGCGGTTGTGGGGGGGGGGGGGGGGGCGTCACCGTCGCCGAGGTGAAGAAGCTCAAGGTGCTGTCCACGCCCGCCGTTGGGGGGAGCGGATGTGGGGGGGTTGCCCTCTGGGGAGCCGATGCCCGCTGGCTGGCGGTGGGGGGGGAGACTGCTGACGGGGGGGGGGTGGTTACCTACTACGCACCCCCCTGAGGCGGTCGCTCCGGGCCCACCGGGGGGGGGGGGGGGGGGGGTTGAGTTGCGCGAGGGGGAGAGCGGGCAAACGTGCCGGGGGGAGGGGGGGGGGGGGGGTCCCGACGCAGCGTGCCGCCGCCAATGGCACCGTGACAGGGTTTGCTGAGCGCGCGCCTCGTTCTCTTCTTCGTCACTGCCGCCTGCCCCTGCCGCGGCCGCCGCCACCGTCGCCGTGGCCACCGTCGCCACCGCCGTCGCCGCTGCCGCCGGCATCCTTGCCGCCGCCGCCTCCATGTGCCGGCGCCATTCTTGTCGCCATTGCCGCTGTCAACGCAGCCCGTCTTGCGGTGTGGGGTTGGGGGTGGGCGGGGGAGCGGGTGGGGGAGAGGGCGACGGGTCCCGCCCGCTGCCCTCCCCGCGCGTCGCGGCGGCGGGCATTCGCGGGGGGGGGGGGGGGGGGGGGGGGGGCGACGGCGGGGGGATGGTGGTGACGGCGGCGGCGACGGTGGCGCGCGGGGATGGACGCAGCTCCCCCCGACGGCTCCCCCTGTGCGTGTCGGGGGTGGCGGGGGAAGGTGGGAGGGGGCTGCGTGGGTGGGAGTACGGCGTGGGCGTGGGTGTGGGTAGGCGGCGGGCTCGTCTGGCGGCTTGGCCGCAATGGCAACGACAGCGACCACCAATGTGGGGGGGGGGGGGGGGGGGGTTGGGGGTGGGGTGAGAGCGGCCAGCAGCGGGGGGGAAAGGGGATGACAGGCGGCTTGGGGTGTGGCTCTGGGGGGTGGAGGTTTGGAGGAGGGGGTGGAGGTTTTGGAGGCGGGGGTGGGGGGTGGAGGGGAGAGGCCCTGCCGCAGCCGTCGGGATCATCCGCCCCCGCCCCCCCCCGCTGTCCCAACCCCGCGTCGCTGCGCGCCCGCCATTTTATTTCCGCCCGCCTGCCCGTGTCCCCGCCGGCTGCACTTGCCCCCGCGTGTCACCGCCCCCCCCCCCCCCACCCGTTGCGGCTGCATTTTCTTTTCTTCTTTTTGTAGACTATGGCGGGGGGCTGGGAGCGGCGGCGGTGTGCCTCGTTCCCGCCCCCGCCCCCTCCCGGTGGGCGGGGAGGGCGGGACCCCCCCCGCACCAGCACAATGCTGTTTCCCTCGTCCCTTGCGTGCTGCTCATCAAGCGCGTCATGATGGCGCTCTTTCATCCCGTGGCGGCGGGACGCCGCTGTGGCCAACCGTGCCCCCCCTTCCTCCCCCGCCGCGCCCTCCCCGCCCCCGCCCCCCACCGCCCCCCTCCCTGCCGCCATCTCTCTGCTCATGGGGGCCCGCCCGCGGCACCCACCGTGGCCACTCCCCGCGTGACTCTCCGCGTGGAGGGGGCGGGGGGCGGCCGCCGGGGGGGCGGGGGGGGGGGGTGGGGGGGTGGGGGAGGGGAGCGGGCCCGTCGTGCAGGCGCTGGGGGCGGTGTCACCCCCCCCCCCCTCCCTTTGCGGCGGGGGGGTGTGGGTGGTCCACGCGTGCGGGGGGGGGAGGGGTGGACACCCCCCCGCTTGCGCGCGCGGGGGCGGCGGCGGCGGCGGCGGCGGCGGCGGCGCAGCGGAAAGGGGGCAGGGGGGGGGGAGGGGGGGGAGGGCAGACAGCAGGGGGTGCCCCCCCGCGGCGGGGCGGCGGCGCTCAACGCCCCTTCTCGCCCTTCCACCGCCCGCTGCCGCCGCCGCCGCCGCCGCCACCCTCGGCCACCACCGCCGCCCGCTGGTCGTCGGTGCGCTGCGGGGGTGGTGGCCACACGGCCAGTGCCGGTGGGCTTGACCGGTGGTCACGGCACCATTTTGGACACCCCCCCCCCCCCCCCCCCCCCCCCCTCCCTCCACTCTCCACTCCCTGCTCCTTGCTACCCGCCCGGGGTGGCTACGTCAGCCACCCACCCTGACGACGGGCGTCCCACCCGCTCCATCCCCCGGCGACGCACCCCCCGCTGCTCTGCTGTCGCCGCTGCTGCCGCCGCTACCCGTACCGTGGGTGCTGGTGCGGGTGCTGGTGGTGCGGGTGGTGCGGGTGCCGGCGCGGGTGCTGCCGCGGCGGGTGGTGCGCTCCTTTTTTTTTTTTTTTTTTCCTTTCCGCCAACCCCCCCCCCCCCCCCCCCCCCCTGTGTACCGTTGCATGTGGCTGCCGCGGGCGGGCGGGGGGGGGAACCCCACCACGGGGGTGTCCGCGGCGACGCGGGTGGCGGGCACGGGGACCTGGGAGCACGACCCGTGACCGTGTCGGTGACGGAGCGTGTGGGGGTGTGCGCCCGAGGGGGACGCCCGCGTCGAGTGGGTGTGTGTGGGGGGGGAGGGGTAGGTTTGTGGGGGTGGGCGGGTGAGGAGGGGCTGCGTTTTTTGTTTTTTGTTTTGCGACCGCTGCTCCCGACGCCGCACCGCTTGCCGGCCTATACCCCGCCGCCGGCGCGAGGCCGCCCATTTGCCTGCACCCGCGTGGCGGTGGCGGTGGCGGCGGCGGTGGCGGCGGCGGCGGTGGCGGCGGCGGCGACAGCGACCGACGGCGCGCGGCGGTGGGGGCGGGGTCATGGCGGGCAACGGGCCGCCGCCCGTCATCCGGGGGGCCCCCCCGCGGCCCGGCCTGTCGGCGGCCGCCGTGCTGGGCGAGCGCGGCGTCGGGCAGCCCAACCCCGCGGCGGCTGCGGCGGCGGCAGCAGCAGCCGCAGCCGCCGCCGCGGCTGCCGCCCCCGGGGAGGTGCTCCGCCATGAGCGCAACGTGCTGGCGACCATGTCGGGGGTGCGCATGCCGGGCGCGCCGCCGCCGGCACGGTCGTCTGGCGGGGGGGGGGGGGGCGCTGGGGGGGGGGGGGGGGGCGAGCCGCCGCCTCCCGACCGAGGGAGCACATTGGTGCGGGGGGGGTGGGGGGGGGCGGTGGGGCGGCCATCAAGTATCCACAGGGGGCGCAGCAGCCGCGCAGTAGTGGCGGCGGCGGCGGCGGCGGCGGTGGCGGCGGTGGTGGCGGCGGGGGGGAACCGTCGGCGGCGCGGCCGCGGCGCAAGACGCCAAAGGCTGGCGACGGGGCCAAGACGCCCAAGAGCGGCAAGGCCAGGGCCCCCCAGATGATTGAGGAGCCCGGCGACCTGTCCGACGGCAGCTGGGAGAGCTTCACCGACGAGGAGGCAGAGCCGCCAGAGAATGACCAGTTTATGCACATTGCGCTGCCAACGACCGCCGCCGCGGCGCCCGCGGCCGACGGGCCCCGCGGCGGCCGGGGGGACCCGTCGGCGGGGGCGGGGGCGGCGGCGGCGGCGGGGCCCCGGGGCATTGTGCGGGCGGTGAGCAAGTTGCGGCTGGGCGGCGGCGCTCGTGGCATGCCCCGCACGTCGTCGGTGCTCGGGGGGAGCCACCGGGAGGCGCTGTCGGGCGACGCGGATGACGGCGGCGGCGCCGCGGACCCGGTCAGCCCAAGAGGCGGCCGCCAGGGCGGCGGCGGCGCCCAGCGGGTGAGCGGGGGTGGTGGTGGTGGTGGCGGTGGGGGCGGCGGCGGCGGCGGCGGCTGCGGTGGTGGTGGCCGCGCGCGGGGAATGGCGCGGACCACCTCCTTCCGGGCGGCCGCGTCGGCGGCGGTGGCAGGCCTGGCGCCGGCGGGCGGCAAGGCGGCCGGCGGCGAGTCCCCCCGAGGTGCCAAGGCCGACAGCGGCCGCGGCGGGGCGGGGGGCATGGCCCGCGGCCGCTCCATGCGCGCCATTGGGCGGGTGCTGTCGTTTACCAAGGGCGACAAGGGGGACAGCAAGAGGGAAAAGGAGGAGGCCAAGCCGCGGCGGCCGTCTAAGCACGTGGACGAGTTCCTCGTCCCGTTTACGCCCAACAGCGCGTACCGCAAAGTGGCGACGGCGGGGGGGGGGGGTGGGGCGGCGCCGCTCGTGGACGGGCGTGAGGAGCTGGAGCCGATGTCACGGGACAGCACGGTGCCGAGCGGCAACTCCCTGTCCATCCCCACCGTCAGTGACGGGTACATGTCCAACCGGCACAGCCGGGTGCTGTCCTCCCGCACCGCCGGTGGGAATGGGGGTGGCGGCGGTGGGGAGCGCGGCGGCAGCGGCGGCGGCGGCGGCGGCGGCGGCGGCGGCGGCGGCCGGCCGTCGAGCACCCACCGGCTGGCGGGCACGCACAGCAAGGAGAACCTCGAAGCGCTTGACGGAAGCGTCGACCGGGACGATGGGGGCCTCGCGTCGCGGCGCGAGTCGGGCCGCCCCGCCCGGCCGTCCAAGCCCGGCGGCGGCGGCAGCCGGCAGGGCCTCCCCGAGTTCCGCCGCACCCTCAGCGAGAACCACACGGGCAAAAAGGAGGCGGCCGCCGCTGCCGCGGCCATTGCGGCCAAGAAGAAGAGCAACAAGACGCGGGCGGCCGTGTCGGGCCTCGTCCGCAGCGTCAGCCGTCGGCGGGGGGTGGACGGGGACGGGGCCAAGGTCAAGCGGAAGAGCGCCCGGGAGCGGGTCGAGCTGTGAACGGGGGGGGGATGGGGGTGGTGGGGGGGGGGAGGGGGAGCGGTGTGGGTTAAGGGATGTGGGGGGCGGGGACGGGGGAGGGGAAGAGGGGGGTTGGGTGGGGGGGTTCTCCCTATGGGCGCTGCCGTCTCTTGCGTGTTGGGTGGGGCGCTCTTTGGACAGCTGGTGGCCTGCCTTCCCCCGCCGCCCCGTTGCCATGGACGGTCGGCGGTGGGTGACTGAGAAAAACGAATAGCGCGCTGCTCGCTGTGTAGACCGTACGCTCAGGCGCACCGCGCGCTCAGAGCACAACTAAGAGCACAACTAACCACGTCCATCCCAACGCCTCAAATATTCATTCTACGATGACACGTATGGCACGTGGCGGCCTGTGAGTGGAGTGCCCATTTACAAACTTGGTGCCCCAACCGATTCGGATGGACTTGCGTAGAACGGCGTCAACGGGCGGGGTATACGATTGGGCACCGACACACAGAGCGACGTTCCACTGTTTTCCATTTTTTGAAAATGTGCTGCCTGGCGTGTTGCGTGTATCGAGTGCACGCTGTCAATCGATCGGCTTTCGAAGCGCAATCGTCGCTCGCGGGCGCCGGATTGGCGGGTGGGCGGGGGGGGGGCTGGGGAGGGAGCTCCTGGGGGGGGGGTGTGTGCGCTGGATGGTGGATCGCGCTGTGCCCCCCCCCCCTGAAATGTGCGACGGCTGGTCGCCGACCTACCGACCTGCAGGGGGGCCAAAAAGCTTGGGCCCGCCCGCCGGCCGTCGCCCTTCCCGTCCGCCGCCGCCGCAGCGGATTGGTGGCCGCCACGACGACGGACGCGGCTACCACCCGCGCTACCACCCGCATCAGGGGGCGGCCTCGCCGCCGCCGCCGCCGCCGCTGCCCGCGTCGCCGCTCCCTCCGCGTGGCCCGCCCCCGCCGCCCATCTCCCGCGGGGGCGACGCTGACGACAGCCCTCGCCGCCCTGACGGGCGACCCCCGCGGCCCCCGCCGCGCTGCTAGCCCCCGCAACATGGGCACGCAACGGGGGTGGACGAGTGAGGAGCTGAAGGTGCTCTGCTAGAGGTTTTTGGCTGTGAGCAACGACCCTATCAAGGGGACCGACTAGAAGAGCGCTGAGTCTTGGGCGGCTGTGTCAGAGGCGTACGACGAGGCGGTGCCGGGAAATACGGACTATGTGGCGCGGACGGTGAACGCGGTGAAGAAGGTGATGGACAAGGCCAAGAAGGGGGTAAGCGCATTTGCTTCCTCCTGGCTGGCCATGCAGCAGATGGACCTGACTGGCAACCCGGACGAGACGGCGATGATTTTGGGGGCCCTTGCCCACAGCAAGGGCCAGCCCGTCTGTGCAGCGATCCAGGCCCGCTAGCGTCGTATTGACGGGACACCCACTGCGGCGGACAAGCGCAAACACTACCACCTGGAGAAGTGGGTGCCACGCTGGAGGGTGATGCGGGGGTACGACAGGTGGAGTGGGGCGGCTGGGGCTTTTGCTACCGGCCTGTCCGGTGGTGAGAGCAGCGACAGTGACAGCGACGACGACGACGACACTGCAGATGTTGGGGACAGCGGCAGTGGATCTGGACGCGGTGCAGGCGCTGCAAGCGCAAGTGCCGGCGGTGTCACTGTAGGTGCCGGTGGTGCTGCGGGAACTGGAGCTGCGGGTGGTGCGGTGGGTGCTGGAAGGCCATCCGGGGCTGGCAAGTCCCCGCGCGCCGGCCGCACATTGGAGCGCCACCACATGGGCACCAAGGCGGCCAAGCGGCAAAAAGCTGAGGAGCTGAGCATGTCCAGAGAGATGCAGGCCAGCACGGCCGCTCTTGAGGCTATTGCCAATCACTCCAAGGAGCGGTCCTCTATTCTACTTTTCAACCTACCTGAGATGCGGTTTACTGAGGAGGCGAAGATGATCCGCCAGGCCAAGGCCCGCGCTGCACTGGCCGCCGCTGGCAACACTATGGAAAAAAGCGCTATTGCTACTGTTGCTGCAGCTACCCCTGCAGGACCGGCAGTGTGTGAGATCGAAGACGAAGAGTGGGAGCAGCCACGCCCGCCACCTCCCCAGGCCCCGCCCGTTTAGGAGTCACGCCCACGGTCGGGAGCCCCTGCTGATGAAGCTGCTGTGTGGTATAAAACTCGATCCTCTCAGACACGTGTCCATATCCCTCGGAGAAAAGGGACAGGTAAGACAGAAAGGGGAACTACGAGAGTGGTATGCCTGTTGCCTCACGTGCCTGCTCGCGGAGCAAACAGATACGCACGGTAGTGCACACGGGGAAGAGGAAAGCAAACGCGCAGTTGTCTTTTTCCTGAGGGCGCGGGCCAAGGGCGCCTCGCTGTCCCTCTTAACGTGCATCTGGGGGAGCCTCGGCACGTTGGCCACGTAGCCCCCCCATACCCCCGAGTGGCCCCGACCCGAGTCTAACCTCGTCAGGTCGGGGGCCACTATCACTACTAATTCTACTCCCACTCACTAATCTCACACTCAAATTCTCTCAAATCAAGTCTCTCACAAGTATGCAAAAACCCATCAGAAATCCCTCTCTCACGTGTGGATAGCGTAGTCCACCGCATCCCAGTGCCGGGCACGGGCCACGGCCGCCAACCATCACCACACGGCGGGCGTGTTCTGGCACCTGGTGCCCTCTGGTTGCAGTCCCGGGTCGGCGCCAAGTCGGGGCCAGGGATGCTACATAGCTCCCTCCCTAGTCCGGCACGTCCTCGGGCCGAACCAGGTGCCACCGTGCACAGCCTCGAGCACGTCCACACCGGTGCCGAGGTCGAGCGTCATCACCCCGGGCACGATCACCTGCTCCAATCCTGCCCCCCCCCTCCTCCTTCACCTTGACCCTCCCGTTCCCCCGGATTCTGGACGTCATGTCCAGTTCCGAGATCCAAGCTGGGCCCGTGGTTCCGGCGGCGAGTGTTCCAGAGGAGAGCTCGGGCGGCCGTGCCCTACTCCTGCCTCCGGTTCCTCGGGTGTCGGTGCCGGCGTCGGTCGCCACGGCGGAGGCGGATCGAGTTCCCCCGGCTTCTGCGTCGCACCCGGTCGAGACCCCCCCGGTGGGTCTCCCGGAGATGCTTCCTGGGCAGGATCCTCTGGCGGGCCGGCGCTACTCCATGGTGGTCGGCAACGCCAGCGCGGCCCAGTGCCAGCAGGATTGCCTGGTCATCTGGCGCAAGGAACTCCAGCGCGGAGTCTTGACGGAGATGGACAAGACTCGTCTCCATGCGGCGGACCAGATGCGCCTGGCACAAGACCGCTCCCAGAGCTTTTTGGATTCCTCTTGGGCTGCTCGCCTGGAAGATCTCCCCTTCGCGCTGGTGCTGGATCTACCCTTGACCGAGCGTCGCGTGTCTGCGTCCGTTCTCCGGTGGCCAGAGGAGGGAGGGTTGTAGCAATATGGTTGGCCGTATTGTAAACCTAATATTAGGGGGGCTACTTCTAACCCTTAACTTTCAATTTGATAGTTCGTACTGGTCACGGTATCTAAAAGTTACGCATGACCAGAGGGACTTGCATCTTGGGGTGGAGGGTAGTTAGTAGTGTCTCCGAGGGTTTATAACGTGGGGGCCGGCGGCGAATCCACCGCCGGCCAAGGTAGAACAACAAACCCCTCCCATTTGGGCTCCCATCTTGGTCCCGTGGCTTGCGCTCCAAGGACAGCAACCTTGGCCTCCCGGTGACGTTGGTGCCGATCCCCCTTGGTGAGTGTTCCCTGAGAGTGGACGTGCGACGGATACCTATTGTGCTACATTGGTGGAGCAGCAGGGGACGGGTTTCCGTCACCCTTGTGGTGACGCCGTCTTCGGCCCTGGCACACGGATAGGGATCCGGTCCTTTTCTTGTACTCGTGGTGTTGCGACCTGATCGATTGTGTTGAGGTTTTACCTGTGACTGTGATCTACTGTTACTCTCCCCAATCTACCCCCTCGCTCTCTTATTCGTGGTGATTGTTACGTCGGTTGACTGATTGTGAGGATGTCTTCCCAAGAGACGGGGAACGTTCAAGATGACGGATCGGCGTCGACGCCGACCCCGGAGGTGACTACGGGAACCGGGATCGGAAACCCGATCGACAACATTGAGACGCCAATGCTTTCCGGTGCCGGATCGACGTTTGGCACGGCTCGGACGGCAGGAGGCGGGGGTCCGCCTCAACTGTCATCGACCGACCTCACTCCGCCGCCTCCTTCACCAGGGGATTCCCTGATGGCATCATTGGCCCGCATCGAGGCCCGGTTTTCCGGGCTCGACGCCCCTCAAGATCGGACGGAGGACGCCATGGCAGTGTTGATGTCAACACGCCACACGACGGGACCCCGACGTGTTCCTCCCACACCGGTACGGTTCGAACCGGCCGGACTACTTTCGGAGTCCACCAGGGTCAACCCTGGTGTTGCTACTCCTGGACAACCCCCGGACACAATGGGGTATGGATCCGACTCGTCGGCAGAGTTGGAACGGAGTCACACGGAGCGATACACTCGGAGCACCCGAAGCGGACTCCGCGGACACGACCCGGCGGATACTTACGCCGGTGGAGAGTCGGTTATTGGGGGAGGGGGTACCCTCTCGCAGTACCCCCACGACGAAGGAGGCCAGGCAACTCGGGTTCCCGAGGTGCCGACGCCTGGAGTACCATCTTCAGTGGTGGAAGCTATGACCGCGCAGGTAACTGCGAGCCTACTGAAGCGGATGGAGTCCGATGAGTTTGCTAACCAACTGGCTAAGCGACTGGATACCCAGGACGCTGACACGGAGATCGTTAACGAGGTCTTCCGGTCGGTTCTTACTCCGGAACGTTATCGTTTGGAGGACCGATCTACCACAGTATCGGAATCGATGCGTAATACGTCGCACCGAGCGATCCGCTCTATGCAGACCCTTATGAAGGGAGTCCCTATGTTCGGGGGCCCCAGCGGACGCCCGTTGGCAGTCATCGGCTTCTTGACTAGCTTCAAGGCAGCCGCAGACAAGGCGCTCGTCAACGAGGGGCTGGCCCTGGAGATCCTCCCTTTCTTTGTTGATGAACGGGTGCGAGGCATTCTTCGCCAGGCATCCCCGATGCCGGGAATGAGGGTCGCGGCCACCCCCATGGATTACCGTGGGATTCTCAAGGAGCTGCTGAGCAGCTACCTCAGCGAGGACAAGTGCGAGGACCACTACCGGGCCCTGCGCACTGCCACCGCCCAGAGCTGGGAGGATGAAGAGATGTTTGGACGCCGGATCCAAGAGCTCGACTACGAGCTGGGGAAGCTCCTCGGTGAAGGGGAACTACGGGCCATCCTGTTCGCAGGAGTACCCAACTACGTGCGGATATCCGCACGGGGAGCCAATACGGCCCGGACGAACTTCAGTCGACTGATGCATATGTGCAAGTCCCTAGGGGACGCCTACCGGGTTCTACACCCGGAATGTGCCTTGGCCCCGAAGCCCAAGGGTGAGGGAGGCAAGCCCAGTCTTACCCCGGTACCGAGGCAAGAGAAGGTGGAACGTAAGGCCGCACCAGTACTGGTGGCGACCGAACATACCCCTACGGGCGAGGATGAACCTCTAGTTGACCAACAGGGCCACCTGTTGCTACCGGCGACGCCGGTGATTGATGAGCACGGTACGGTAGCGTACATTGCTCCGGCGGGGACCCAGTTACAGGTCAGCGAGGGCACGGGACGTCGCGTCCCATACGTACGGACTACGGGGTACTCCCCGGTGACGGGTAACCCTCACCAACCCTTGCCAACATGGGCGGTGCGCACAGAGGCACCCCCGCAGATTGCGGGCCGACCCAACTGGTTGGGGGAGTCCATGTTCCGGTTGACCCAAGGACCCAAGGCCTACCAGGGAGCAGGCACTCGGGCGCCCGAGGGAGGCAACCGCAGCTACGGGGCTACCCCGATGCGAACTCAAGGGGGGACCGGCACGTCCGGATGTATGTTGTGTGGGGATCCCCAACACTGGGTGTCTTCCTGCCCACTCATCCCCGAAGAGTCTCGGCGGGCAGCGGCGCAACGCAAGGCATCCACCGGGGGGTATCCCGCCAGAGCACCCGGACCCGCACCGGGTAGGCAGCCAGCTCCAGGTGGAGTACTGGCCGTCGAGGAGGCACCTCCTCAGCCGGATGTCCCGGCGGACAGCACCCTACCAAGGGCGGGAAACGAGTAAGAGGAAGGATGACCGGGGGGCGCTGGGGTAACCCAAGCAAGCCACCCCGGAGTACCGCGGGGAAAGCCCCACGGAGAGCGCGGTTGAGCCGACGCCGCATCAACCCCCGGGTACACCTTCCGGCCCCGACGACACGGCGTCAGGGGATTGATGACCAACCTCCAAGGTTGGGAGGAGAGGACGGGAATCCCCGTCACATGGAACCAGACAAGGGCCCTGTTCAGGATGCCCGAGCTACACCGGATATCGGTGTAGGCCACGTACTGTTCACCTTGGAGAACTTCAAGGTATCAGCTACACTGGGGGTTGACCCCCAGTCGACACGACCGTACTACCCTGTACTGGATACAGGGGCTGGACCCAATGTAGCAATATGGTTGTCCGTATTGTGACCCTAATATCAGGGGGGCTACTTCTAACCCTTAACTTTCAATTTGATAGTTCGTACTGGTCACGGTATCTATAAGTTACGTATGACCAGAGGGACTTGCATCTTGGGGTGGAGGGTAGTTAGTAGTGTCTCCGAGGGTTTATAACGAGGGGGCCGGTGGCGAATCCACCGCCGGCCAAGGTAGAACAACAAACCCCTCCCATTTGGGCTCCCATCTTGGTCCCGTGGCTTGCGCTCCAAGGACAGCAACCTTGGCCTCCCGGTGACGTTGGTGCCGATCCCCTTTGGTGAGTGTTCCCTGAGAGTGGACGCGCGACGGATCCCTATTGTGCTACATTGGTGGAGCAGCAGGGGACGGGTTTCCGTCACCCTTGTGGTGACGCCGTCTTCGGCCCTGGCACACGGATAGGGATCCGGTCCTTTTCTTGTACTCGTGGTGTTCCGACCTGATCGATTGTGTTGAGTTTTTACCTTTGACTGTGATCTACTGTACTCTCCCCAATCTACCCCCTCGCTCTCTTGTTCGTGGTGATTGATACGTCGGTTGACTGATTGTGACCATGTCTACCCAAGAGACGGGGAACGTTCAAGATGACGGATCGGCGTCGACGCCGACCCCGGAGGTGACTACGGGAACCGGGATCGGGAACCCGATCGATAACATTGAGACGCCAATGCTTTCCGGTGCCGGATCGACGTTTGGCACGGCTCGGACGGCAGGAGGCGGGGGCCCGCCTCAACTGTCGTCGACCGACCTCACTCCGCCGCCTCCTTCACCAGGGGATTCCCTGATGGCATCATTGGCCCGCATCGAGGCCCGGTTTTCCGGGCTCGACGCCCGTCAAGATCGGACGGAGGACGCAATGGCAGTGTTGATGTCAACACGGCACACGACGGGACCCCGTCGTGTTCCTCCCACACCGGTACGGTTCGAACCGGCCGGACTACTTTCGGAGTCCACCAGGGTCAACCCCGGTGTTGCTACTCCTGGACAACCCCCGGACACAATGGGGTATGGGTCCGACTCGTCGGCAGAATTGGAACGGAGTCACACGGAGCGATACGCTCGGAGCACCCGAAGCGGACTCCGCGGACACGACCCGGCGGATACGTACGCCGGGGGAGAGTCGGTTATTGGGGGAGGAGGTACCCTCTCGCAGTACCCCCACGACGAAGGAGGCCAAGCAACTCGGGTTCCCGAGGTGCCGACGCCTGAAGTACCATCTTCAGTGGTGGAAGCTATGACCGCGCAGGTAACTGCGAGCCTACTGAAGCGGATGGAGTCCGATGAGTTCGCTCATCAACTGGCTAAGCGACTGGATATCCAGGACGCTGACACGGAGATCGTCAACGAGGTCTTCCGGTCGGTTCTTACTCCGGAACGTTATCGTTTGGAGGACCGATCTACCACCGTATCGGAATCGATGCGTAATACGTCGCATCGGGCGATCCGCTCTATGCAGACCCTTATGAAGGGAGTCCCTATGTTCGGGGGGCCGAACGGACGCCCGTTGGCAGTCATCGGCTTCTTGACTAGCTTCAAGGCAGCCGCAGACAAGGCGCTCGTTAACGAGGGGCTGGCTCTGGAGATCCTCCCGTTCTTTGTTGATGAACGGGTGCGAGGCATTCTTCGCCAGGCATCCCCGATGCCGGGAATGAGGGTCGCGGCCACCCCCATGGATTACCGTGGGATATTGAAGGAGCTGCTGAGCAGCTACCTCAGTGAGGACAAGTGCGAGGACCACTATCGGGCCCTTCGCACTGCCACCGCCCAGTCCTGGGAGGATGAGGAGATGTTTGGACGCCGGATCCAAGAGCTCGACTACGAGCTGGGGAAGCTCCTCGGAGAAGGGGAGCTACGGGCCATCCTGTTCGCAGGAGTACCCAACTACGTGCGGATATCCGCACGGGGCGCCAACACGGCACGGACGAACTTCAGTCGACTGATGCATATGTGCAAGTCCCTAGGGGACGCCTACCGGGTTCTACACCCGGAGTGTGCCTTGGCCCCGAAGCCCAAGGGTGAGGGAGGCAAGCCCAGTCTTACCCCGGTACCGAGGCAAGAGAAGGTGGAACGCAAGGCCGCACCAGTACTGGTGGCGACCGAACATACCCCTATTGGTGAGGATGACCCTCTAGTCGACCAACAGGGCCACCTGTTGCTACCGGCGACGCCGGTGATTGATGAACACGGTACGGTAGCGTACATCGCCCCGGCTGGAACCCAGTTCCAGGTCAACGAAGGAACGGGACGGCGCGTCCCGTATGTGCGGACTACGGGGTACTCCCCGGTGACGGGTAACCCTCACCAACCCTTGCCAACATGGGCGGTGCGTACGGAGGCACCCCCGCAGATTGCGGGCCGACCCAACCGGTTGGGGGAGTCCATGTTCCGGTTGACCCAAGGACCCAAGGCCTACCAGGGAGCAGGCACTCGGGCGCCCGAGGGAGGCAACCGTAGCTACGGGGCTACCCCGATGCGACCTCAAGGGGGGACCTGCACGTCCGGATGTATGTTGTGTGGGGATCCCCAGCACTGGGTGTCTTCCTGCCCACTCATCCCCGAGGAGTCTCGGCGGGCAGCGGCGCAACGCAAGGCATCCACCGGGGGGTATCCCCCCCGAGCACCCGGACCCGCACCGGGTAGGCAGCCAGCTCCAGGTGGAGTACTGGCCGTCGAGGAGGCACCTCCTCAGCCGGATGTCCCGGCGGACAGCACCCTACCAAGGGCGGGAAACGAGTAAGAGGAAGGATGACCGGGGGGCGCGGGGGTCACCCAAGCAAGCCACCCCGGAGTACCGCGGGGAAAGCCCCACGGAGAGCGCGGTTGAGCCGACGCCGCATCAACCCCCGGGTACACCTTCCGGCCCCGACGACACGGCGTCAGGGGATTGATGACCACCCTCCAAGGTTGGGAGGAGAGGACGGGAAGCCCCGTCACGTTGAACCAGACAAGGGCCCTGTTCAGGATGCCCGAGCTACACCGGATATCGGTGTAGGACATGTGTTGTTTACCTTGGAGAACTTCAAGGTATCAGCCACACTGGGGGTTGACCCCCAGTCGACACGATCGTACTACCCTGTACTGGATACAGGGGCTGGACCCAACCTCATCCGGAAGGATACCCTCCCGGACAAGTGGCTTCCACGAGTCAGAGTGACTCGGGGACCCACCATCAAGGACGCGAATGGTCGACTCATTCGTACGACCGCAGCGATGTCGCTGCAGGTTACCATCGGGGATCTCACCACGGAAGTTGACTTCCTGGTATGTGAAACGCTATCGGTGCCCTGCATACTGGGGTGCACCTTCATCAACGTTCACGTTGATGCAATCCGGCCAGGCCGGAGGACCGTCGAGCTTCAAGAAGCCGACGGGACGAAGCGAGGACACACGGCTATCGTCAGGGACCTGACGCTACAAGGAAGCCACGTTAACGTGGCTGAGGTGTACGCAAGCGTCGAGCCGAAGACACTTCGGTTGGCCGAGCGAACTCGCTTTGAGCCGTTGTCAGAGACAGTCCTCCCGGTTAACTGCGACCTCGCAGGCATCTGCAGAGTCCAGTCCAACCTACGGACGTACAAGCGCCATGGGTTGACCATGGCCAACGGTCTCATAGACCTCCCAGCAGGAGGGTCGTCCCTCCTAGTGATGGCGAACTACCGCCGTAAGGCAGTCACCCTCCCGAAGGGAACTATCCTCGGGATTGCCGAACTCTATGAAGGAGATATCCTTACTCCTGATAAGGAAGGTCAAGTGGAACCACTTGAAGTACTGGCGGTCGCCGAGACCACCGAGCGACAGCAACCCGATGACGGGAAGCCTAACCCATCGGCGGCGCCGGCGGACCTGCCGCCAAAGGACCAAGAGGCCTTGAAGGCACTGGCCGAGGCTGACCTCGACCACCTTCACCCTTCGGTAGCCGAAGGGGTACGACGGATGCTAAGAAAGCATGACGTTATGTGGACAGGCGGGGCCTTGGGGACCATTGGGGCAACCCAACATCGTATAGACCTGGTACCAGGCGCACGACCCGCCCGGTCACAACCGCACCGAGCGGGACCTATGCAACAAGAGATCGTTGATGGAGAAGTGAAGAGGATGAGTGAAGCTAAGGTGATCCGACCTTCGATGTCGGAATGGGGTGCCCCAGTCGTTATTGTGCCGAAGAAGGATCAAACCCCTCGGTTTTGCATCGATTATCGACGCCTCAACTTGGTTACCAAGAGAGACTCATACCCTTTACCAAGGATGGATGAATGCATCGACTCCCTGGGGGAGGCAACGGTGTTTACCACCATCGACTGCAATGCCGGATACTGGCAGATCCCGGTGGCGGACGAGGATATCCCCAAGACGGCATTCGTCTGTCACAGTGGAGTGTACGAGTTCCTAAGGATGCCCTTCGGATTGTCCAACGCCCCCGCTACATTCCAGCGGGCTATCGACATCATACTGTCGGGGGTGAAGTGGCGTAACTGCCTAGTGTACCTCGATGACGTCATCGTCTTCTCGCGTAACATGGATGACCATGTACAACATGTTGACGAGGTACTCACCCTCTTGAGGAACGCCGGGGTAACCCTGCGTCTGAAGAAGTGCGCCTTCTTCCAACAGACGGTCGAATATCTGGGCCACCAGATAACCCCTGGTAAACTAGGGGTACTCGAAGCCAATACCCGGGCACTCCGGGATGCCCGGTTCCCTAACACCCAGACGCAGCTCAAGAGCTTCCTGGGAATGTGCAATGTATACCGACGGTTCGTCAAGGACTTCGCTCGGATAGCTAAACCGTTAACGGTTCTTACGAGCAGTACCTTACCCAAGGTACTCCAACCCCCTTCGCCTAGCGAAGAGGAGGCATTCGAGTCGCTGAAGCGAGCCCTACTAGCCCCACCCGTCCTTGCGTTACCGCATAGACGGGGTACCTTCGTCATCGATGTCGATGCGTGTGATACACAAGTGGGATGCACCCTGTTACAGGGAGAGACGTTGATCGGTACCGATAACGTTATCCCGGACCTACGTCCGGTAGGGTACTTCAGCCGGACACTCAACCCGGCTGAGCGGAACTATAGTGCCACCGAGCGTGAATGCCTCGGAGTCATATGGGCAGTGCAACTGCTCCGTCCATACCTGGAGGGCTCCAGGTTCATCGTGAGGTCCGACCACGAACCCCTACGATGGCTCCTCAACCTTGGTGACAAGGATTCCGATAGCCATGGGAGGCTAGCCCGATGGAGGCTGAAGATGGCCGAGCACGACTACCGCACGGTGTATAAGGCTGGGTCAACCCACCACCTCGGAGACGCGTTGTCTCGACTCGACACCCCGAGCGGGGATACCCGCCCGGTGGACGAGGACATCCCGGTAGTACCGGTGTGCATGGTGGGTAATGCTACCCAGGGTATGGCGGACCATACCAGGGCACACCTTGCGTGCCCATTGACCCTCGCGGACTTCCGCGAGGCACAGGCCAACGACGATGACTGTAGACGTCATCGTGCTAACCTCCTGGCCGGTACGGCCGGCATCTTCTCCGAGAACGAAGACGGACTCATATACCGGCGGGCACCCGCCGATGGACGACATCAAGTCGTGGTTCCCGTGTCCTTACGGCAAGCCGTCATGGAACGAGAACATGAGAACCCTACAGCCGGACACCCGGGAGGTTCACGTATGTTCGCAGCAATGCGAAGGTTCTTCTACTGGCCAGCAATGGCCGTCGACGTGGTCGACCACGTACGGGGATGCCACCCCTGTGCACGTAACCGCATGAGTCTACATAGGCAGGCGTCTGCCATGAAGCTATTCCCACCCGATGGGCCCAACGAGCAAGTCGCTATCGACATACTCGGGCCACTTCCGGTAACGGAAGAAGGGAACAGGTACATCCTGGTCATGTCTGACCGCTTCACTAAGCTGTCAAGAGCGGCAGCCATCCCGAATGATACGGCATACACGATCATGAACGCAGTGGTTGACCACTGGATCAGTGCATACGGAGTCATGAAGCAACTCCTCTCCGATAACGGAGCAAACCTTACGTCGGCATTCTGCACTAAGGTCCTGGGCATGTTCGGTATCGAACCACGTCGGGCATCCGACTACCACCCGCAGTCCAACGGGCAGGTGGAGCGGTTCAACCGCACCATCGTAAAGATGCTACAGTGCTACGTGGCCGAGCACACGAACACTTGGGACAGGCTTCTGTCCGTACTCACCCTGGCATACAATGCCAGGCCACATCGGAGCACAAACATTGCTCCGCTGGAGTGGGTCATGCCACTAGGCGTCGGTAACCTGACGCTGCCACCCGGCAGGTGCACTCGGTATGATACACCGAAGGGCCGACCCGCCGAACGCATCCACCTAGCTTGGTTGGCCAAGCTATCGTGGATGATTTCTAAGCTCAAGGGTGCCCTTGACAGAACACAACTTCGGTATAAGAAGAACTTCGACGCCCGACTACGGGTGCGCAACGCAACCCTGGTAACAGGTGACTGGGTCTATATCAGACACCAGAAGTTCCGAGGGAACAAGCTTATGCAACCGGTCAAGGGACCGTACCAGATCCTCCACAGAGATGACCACTCTGTTATCTTACACTCCGATACGGAGATCCAACGCATCAGTATGAATGATGTCACACCTGCTCCGAAGCCGGAACAGCCTCAGCCGGTACCGGCTGGGTTGCTACATGAAGCTCTTACAACCCACCGGTCACATGACCCGGTGGGACCGGATGGGATTCCATACCAAGTAGAGAGCGTGGTCGGACACACCGACCCGGACATACCAGGACCCTGGTACGTCAAGGTTATGTGGGTCGGATACGACTCACCCACCTGGGAACAGGCGGCGAATATACCCCGCCAACTACTCATGCCTTACATGAGGCGACGACGCCTACTGTAACAACCCAACCGACACCGACTTCGGCTGTTGGGGGGTGAGGCTTATACCTACTAAGTAGGGTGTGACATGGTTACGGCAGACTTAGGTTTCTAAGTCAAATCAGACTTAGGCTTCTAAGTCGAACCAAGCTTAGGTAACTAAGTAGAGCTAAGCTTAGGTAACTAAGTAAAAAACCTGAACCTTAATAAGTTAACTTAAAGGTAAAGGCTAACTCCGATAATATCGAAGTAACTAGGGAGCTTACACGGGAGGATGACCTCCCCAAGCCAAGACACAAAGTGAGGGAGGATAACCTCCCCAAGCATGAACCAACCGGAAGAAGTTGGGCGGGAGGCAAGGCACCACTGAGCCAGAAGGGGTACTCCCCAGGGCAGCAAACAGAGGCAAGCAATGCCCCCAGCGGGGGATGAGTTTATACTCACTACTACCCGGCTACCATCAGGGTTGCCGGGGCCCTCTCCCTCACAAACAAATAGCACTCCTCAGTGGGTAGACCCACTGCCCGAGGGAGGCCACTCACGCGTAAGCGCGTATACCTCCGTGCTCCACCGGTCGGCAATGTCACGACGGTCGACCACCCGAGTTACCTCGGTGCATAGCTGGACGAGGGTGCTGCGGCCAGCCTCCACGTCCTCCAGAGCTTTCTGGAGGCGGTCCAGCACGCCACCGAAGCAACGCGCTGACCCAACCAGCGCAGCACCTGGGGGGATATCCCCCCAGCTAACAGAGAGACCCCCACGCATGGCGCGGGTAACAAGGGCGTCAACGCCCTCATACCAGAGACGGGGACCCCCGTCATGTAGGACAGGGGCGGGAGGTGACACTGGCGCAGCCAGAGGGGCCACAGGAGCCGACACGGCTACCACCGGAGCCGGTGGCACCTGATACGAGGCCCGGTAGGACCCTACCGAAGGGGCTCCACCGTAACCACGGCGGTACTCCGCCCGACGACGGGACACCTCACGCTCCCCACCCACAGAGCCCCACTCTCGGGGACGACGGCCAACCGCCGCCGGCATCGGGTTACCGAACCACGGAGCAAGGACCTGAAGAGGGTCATGGATAACCATGGGAATACCCAGGTCAGGAACGGCCTCGGTGGACGCCCACCCATGGCAACTAGGCTCACCCGGCTGAGTACGCCGGACACGCAACGAGTGACGAGGCAAGGGGGAAGCCCCAGCCTGCGGGTCCCGGTACGGGGGAAGGGCCAACACCCCAGCCCAGTTCACGGCATCGTGAACAGCCAGCAGGGCTTCGAACTCCCGGGCCAACCCGGTCTTGGCAGCTATCAGATCCACGCCCAACTGCGCGATGTGCCGACGGACACCCGTCGGAAGATGAAACAGACGACCCTGCCGGCGGACGGACAGCAAGAAGGATGAAGCCTGCCCGAGGGTAACCTCAAGGGTGAAGGTACCCTGCAACGGGTGGACCGGCCGGGAGGCCAACACACTCCCGAAGTATCGGAGGCAGGAGCCGGTGTCAAACCGGAAAGCAGGGGCGGGTTCCCACCCCTCCTGCCATAGCGGCGGGCGCACGGGAGTATATACCGGAGCACGACCGTTGCCGGTCTGCAACGCACACGTTATATCCGTGCGGAACGCATCCGCCATGACACCATGGTTACGTCGCCAACTCGACGCCGACTTCAACCCCGCCATGGGCGGGTAGGGAGCCGTCAACGACAGATACGGGGGTACCCCCGGATAGTAGTCAAAGTCGGGATACCGACCGGTACGGCTCACCGTCTCCCCAAACGCAACCGGCTCCGCCGCCGCCGCAATCCCCCGAGCACTAGCCGGGTAGTCAATCTCCCGCGGCAACGCGGGGGCAATCAAGTCGCAGACCCCGAAGTTGGGGTCGAGGTAGACCTCACCCCGTCCCACCCGGGTGCGCCAGAGCTGCGCATGCCGGTCGTCCGGCTGACTCAGGATCCAATGGTGTTCCACCCGGACCGCGTTCGGCTGGTTGACCAGCCGCACCAACTCCCGCTCCCAGCACGGGTCCACCTTGACGCGCCGGGAGGATTCTCCACGGGGATGCACCAGGTGGAAATCCACCCGTATACGCCCATCGGACTCCATCGACTCTTGCACCGTGAGGCCTCGAACCCGAGCCACCAAGTCGGACACCGACATGGCGGGTTGACCCGCCGCCACGGCGACGCCGCCACCCAACGGGGCAACCCGGGCAGGACCAGGAAGAATCGGGGGCGCCGGGGGACGCACCACCGGCAGAGGGGCCGACGTCGGAGATGGACGAGGCCGAGGAGGAAGAAGAAGGGCGGGCGCCCGCCCGGAGTAACTCCCGGTGTCAACCGCCATGGGAGAAGGAGCGTCTTGACCGCTCGACGCCCGCGGCACCGCAGGTACGGCACCGGCGCCGGCACCACCCGTCGGCGTAGCCCCCGCCTCGGAAGTGGAAGGCACTGGGACAGCCTCCGGAGCCGGAGCCCCGGCCGTGCGGACACCCGCACCGTCTTGACCCACCGCACCGGGTGTCGCACCGCCACCACCACCCGCGTCAACGTCGGGACCACCTCGAGGAGTCACCGCCCGGACACCCGGACCACCTTGACCAGCCGGAGTCGGCTGCGGGTCGCCACCTCCGCCGCAGGGCGGACCATCTTGAGGTAGCTGCGGTGAGCCGGCACCGGCACCAGGCCCCATCCGGGCAGCCGGCAGAGAGGGGGTAGAAGCCGCCACGCGCGGTTGACCGCCGGGTTGACCTCCGGCCGACGGCACCGTCGTGCCGCTGCACACGGACGACAGTCCTCCGGCCGACAGACGGACGGACACCGCAGGCCCGTCGTCGTCAGACGAGCTCACCCCGTAACGCGCGGCGTCGGGACCGACAGGCGCGTCGTCCTCCATCTCCTCCCCGATCAGGAGGTCTTCCTCCTCTTCAAGCACCTGGGGATAGGACATGATAACGGGTGCGGAGTCCCCCGCGCCCACAAGCCGTCGACGGCTACAACCCGGTACGGCGGGACAACCGGGACGAGCCAGGGAAGCGCGGACACCCGCGCTTATGACCACAAACGGCCACGAGAAGCGCCGCAGGCACGCGGGTCGACCCGCGCCCCACGGGGCTACGACCGCGCTCCACCCAGGCACCTGGGCGGGACGGGGCCACACCCACACACGGGGTAAGTAAGGGGGGTCACCCCCAACCGCCCCCACGCAACGCGGGCAGCCCCCGCCCCCCACTCAATCGTCCACACGAGAGGGGCCCCCCTACCACCAGGCACCTGGTGGCGGATCCGCTTGCACCACCCCTCGGAAAGGGGGGGCGTGAACAGCAACCCGCATCGGGAATTTAACGGTCCGGAAAACGGATCGTGTGTGTGTACCACGCAGAGGGGGGCACCCCTCTGAGACAACCTCGAAAAGGGGTGTCTGTCGCGACGGGGCGCAAAGCCCCACCCGACGGGTAAACGGTCACGCGACCCACTTACATTCGGTACCCCGAATGCAACTCGACCCGAGGACGGGTCGAATCTAAGGGGGGGATATGTAGCAATATGGTTGTCCGTATTGTGACCCTAATATCAGGGGGGCTACTTCTAACCCTTAACTTTCAATTTGATAGTTCGTACTGGTCACGGTATCTATAAGTTACGTATGACCAGAGGGACTTGCATCTTGGGGTGGAGGGTAGTTAGTAGTGTCTCCGAGGGTTTATAACGAGGGGGCCGGTGGCGAATCCACCGCCGGCCAAGGTAGAACAACAAACCCCTCCCATTTGGGCTCCCATCTTGGTCCCGTGGCTTGCGCTCCAAGGACAGCAACCTTGGCCTCCCGGTGACGTTGGTGCCGATCCCCGTTGGTGAGTGTTCCCTGAGAGTGGACGCGCGACGGATCCCTATTGTGCTACACCCAACCTTATCCGGAAGGACACCCTCCCGGACAAGTGGCTTCCGCGAGTCAGAGTGACTCGGGGACCCACCATCAAGGACGCGAATGGTCGCCTCATTCGTACGACCGCAGCGATGTCGCTGCGGGTTACCATCGGGGAACTCACCACGGAAGTCGACTTCCTGGTGTGTGAGACCCTATCGGTGCCCTGCATATTGGGATGCACCTTCATCAACGTTCACGTTCATGCAATCCGGCCGGGCCGGAGGACCGTCGAGCTGCAAGAGGCCGACGGGACGAAGCGAGGACACACGGCTATCGTCAGGGACCTGACGCTACAAGGAAGCCACGTTAACGTGGCTGAGGTGTACGCAAGCGTCGAGCCGAAGACACTTCGGTTGGCCGAGCGAACTCGCTTTGAGCCGTTGTCAGAGACAGTCCTCCCGGTTAACTGCGACCTCGCAGGCATCTGCAGAGTCCGGTCCAACCTGCGGACGTACAAGCGCCATGGGTTGACCATGGCCAACGGTCTCATAGACCTCCCAGCAGGAGGGTCGTCCCTCCTGGTGATGGCGAACTATCGCCGTAAGGCAGTCACCCTTCCGAAGGGAACTATCCTCGGGATTGCCGAGCTCTACGAAGGAGATATCCTTACCCCTGACAAGGAAGGTCAAGTGGAAGCACTTGAGGTGCTGGCGGTCGCCGAGACCGCCGAGCGTCAGCAACCCGATGACGGGAAGCCTAACCCATCGGCGGCTCCGGCGGACATGCCGCCAAAGGACCAAGAAGCACTGAAGGCCCTGGCCGAGGCTGACGTCGACCACCTTCCCCCTTCGGTAGCCGAAGGGGTACGACGGATGCTAAGAAAGCATGACGTCATGTGGACAGGCGGGGCCTTGGGTACCATTGGGGCAACCCAACATCGTATAGACCTGGTACCAGGCGCACCACGCGCCCGGTCACAACCGCACCGAGCGGGACCTATGCAACGAGAGATCGTTGATGGAGAAGTGAAGAGGATGAGCGAAGCGAAGGTGATACGACCTTCGATGTCGGAGTGGGGTGCCCCAATCGTTATCGTACCGAAGAAGGATCAAACCCCTCGGTTTTGCATCGATTATCGACGCCTCTACTTGGTTACCAAGAGAGACTCATACCCTTTACCAAGGATGGATGAATGCATCGACTCCCTGGGGGAGGCTACGGTGTTTACCACCATCGACTGCAATGCCGGATACTGGCAGATCCCGGTGGCGGACGAGGATATCCCCAAGACGGCATTCGTCTGTCACAGTGGAGTGTACGAGTTCCTAAGGATGCCCTTCGGATTGTCCAACGCCCCCGCTACATTCCAGCGGGCTATCGACATTATACTGTCGGGGGTGAAGTGGCGTAACTGCCTAGTGTACCTCGATGACGTCATCGTCTTCTCGCGTAACATGGATGACCATGTGCAACATGTTGACGAGGTACTCACCCTCTTGAGGAACGCCGGGGTAACCCTGCGTCTGAAGAAGTGCGCCTTCTTCCAACAGACGGTCGAGTATCTGGGCCACCAGATAACCCCTGGTAAATTAGGGGTACTCGAAGCCAATACCCGGGCACTCCGGGATGCCCGGTTCCCTAACACCCAGACGCAGCTCAAGAGCTTCCTGGGAATGTGCAACGTATACCGACGGTTCGTTAAGGACTTCGCTCGGATAGCTAAACCGTTGACGGTTCTTACGAGCAGTACCTTACCCAAGGTACTCCAACCCCCTTTGCCTAGCGAAGAGGAGGCATTCGAGTCGCTAAAGCGAGCCCTACTGTCCCCACCCGTCCTTGCGTTACCGCATAGACGGGGTACCTTCGTCATCGATGTCGATGCGTGCGACACCCAAGTGGGATGCACCCTGCTACAGGGGGAGACGTTGATCGGTACCGATAACGTTATCCCGGACCTACGTCCGGTAGGATACTTCAGCCGGACACTCAACCCGGCTGAGCGTAACTATAGTGCCACCGAGCGTGAATGCCTCGGAGTTATATGGGCAGTGCAACTGCTCCGTCCATACCTGGAGGGCTCCAGGTTTATCGTGAGGTCCGACCACGAACCCCTACGATGGCTCCTCAACCTTGGTGACAAGGATTCCGATAGCCATGGGAGGCTAGCCCGATGGAGGCTGAAGATGGCCGAGCACGACTACCGTACCGTGTATAAGGCTGGGTCAACCCACCATCTCGGAGACGCATTGTCTCGCCTCGACACCCCGAGCGGGGATACCCGCCCGGTGGACGAGGACATCCCGGTGGTACCGGTGTGCATGGTGGGTAATGCTACCCAGGGTATGGTTGACCATACCATGGCACACCTTGCGTGCCCATTGACCCTCGCGGACTTCCGCGAGGCACAGGCCAATGAGGATGACTGTAAACGCCATCGTGCAAACCTCCTGGCCGGTACGGCCGGCATCTTCTCCGAGAACGAAGACGGACTCATATACCGGCGGGCACCCGCCGATGGACGACATCAAGTCGTGGTTCCCGTGTCCTTACGGCAAGCCGTCATGGAACGAGAACACGAGAACCCTACAGCCCGACACCCGGGGGGTTCACGCATGTTCGCAGCAATGCGCAGGTTCTTCTATTGGCCAGCGATGGCCGTCGACGTGGTCGACCACGTAAGGGGATGCCACCCCTGTGCGCGTAACCGCATGAGTCTACATAGGCACGCATCTGCCATGAAGCTATTCCCACCCGATGGGCCCAACGAGCAAGTCGCTATCGACATACTCGGGCCACTTCCGGTAACGGAAGAAGGGAACAGGTACATCCTGGTCATGTCTGACCGTTTCACTAAGCTGTCACGCGCGGCAGCCATCCCGAATGATACGGCATACACGATTATGAACGCAGTGGTTGACCACTGGATCAGTGCATACGGAGTCATGAAGCAACTCCTCTCCGACAACGGAGCAAACCTTACGTCAGCATTCTGCACTAAGGTCCTGGGCATGTTCGGTATCGAACCACGTCGGGCATCCGACTACCACCCGCAGTCCAACGGGCAGGTGGAGCGGTTCAACCGCACCATCGTCAAGATGCTACAGTGCTACGTGGCCGAGCACACAAACACTTGGGACAAGCTTCTGTCCGTCCTCACCCTGGCATACAATGCCAGGCCGCATCGGAGCACGAACATCGCTCCGCTGGAGTGGGTCATGCCACTAGGCGTCGGTAACCTGACGCTGCCGCCAGGCAGGTGCACTCGGTATGATACACCGAAAGGCCGCCCGGCCGAACGTATACACCTAGCTTGGTTGGCCAAGCTATCGTGGATGATTCCTAAGCTCAAGGGTGCCCTTGACAGAACACAACTTCGCTACAAGAAGAACTTCGACGCCCGACTACGGGTGCGCAACACAACCCTGGTAACAGGTGACTGGGTCTATATCAGACACCAGAAGTTCCGAGGGAACAAGCTTATGCAACCGGTCAAGGGACCGTACCAGATCTTACACAGAGATGATCACTCTGTCATCCTGCACTCCGATACGGAGATACAACGCATCAACCTCAATGATGTGACACCTGCTCCGAAGCCGGAACAGCCTCAGCCGGTACCGGCTGGGTTGCTACATGAAGCTCTTACAACCCACCGGTCACATGACCCGGTGGGACCGGATGGGATTCCATACCAAGTAGAGAGCGTGGTCGGACACACCGACCCGAACCTACCAGGACCCTGGTACGTGAAGGTTATGTGGGTCGGATACGACTCACCCACCTGGGAACAGGCGGCGAATATACCCCGCCAACTCCTCATGCCTTACATGAGGCGACGACGCCTACTGTAACAACCCAACCGACACCGACTTCGGCTGTTGGGGGGTGAGGCTTATACCTACTAAGTAGGGTGTCACATGGTTACGGCAGACTTAGGTTTCTAAGTCAAATCAGACTTAGGTTTCTAAGTCGAACCAAGCTTAGGTAACTAAGTAAAACCTGAACCTTAATAAGTTAACTGAAAGGTAAAGGCTAACTCCGATAATATCGAAGTAACTAGGGAGCCTACAAGGGAGGATGACCTCCCCAAGCCAAGACACAAAGTGAGGGAGGATGACCTCCCCAAGCATGAACCAACCGGAAGAAGTTGGACGGGAGGCAAGGCACCACTGAGCCAGAAGGGGTACTCCCCAGGGCAGCAAACAGAGGCAAGAAATGCCCCCAAAGGGGATGAGTTTATACTCACTACTACCCGGCTACCATAAGGGCCACCGGGTCCCTCTCCCGTACAAACAATAACACGCCTCAGTGGGTAGACCCACTGCCCGAGGGAGGCCACTCACGCGTAAGCGCGTATACCTCCGTGCTCCACCGGTCGGCAATCTCACGACGGTCAATCGCCCGAGTTACCTCGGTGCAAAGCTGGAAGAGGGTGCTGCGGCCAGCCTCCACGTCCTCCAGAGCTTTCTGGAGGCGGTCCAGCACGCCACCGAAGCAACGCGCTGACCCAACCAACGCAGCACCTGGGGGGATATCCCCCCAGCTAACAAAGAGACCCTCCCGTATTGCGCGGGCAACAAGGGCGTCAACGCCCTCATACCAGAGACGGGAACCCCCGTCGTGCAGGACAGGGGCGGGAGGTGACACTGGCGCAGCCAGAGGGGCCACAGGAGCCGACACGGCTACCACCGGAGCCGGTGGCACCTGATACGAGGCCCGGTAGGACCCTACCGAAGGGGCTCCACCGTAGCCCCGGCGGGCCTCCGCCCGACGACGGGACACCTCACGCTCCCCACCCGCAGAGCCCCACTCTCGGGGACGACGGCCAACCACCGCCGGTATTGGGTTACCGAACCACGGGGCAAGGACCTGAAGAGGGTCATGGATAACCATGGGAATACCCAAGTCAGCAACAGCCTCGGTGGACGCCCACCCATGGCAACTAGGCTCACCCGGCTGAGTACGCCGGATACGCAACGAGTGACGAGGCAAGGGGGAAGCCCCAGCCTGCGGATCCCGGTACGGGGGAAGGGACAACACCCCAGCCCAGTTCACGGCATCGTGAACAGCCAGCAGAGCCTCGAACTCCCGGGCCAACCCGGTCTTGGCGGCTATCAGGTCCACGCCCAACTGCGCGATGTGCCGACGGACACCCGTCGGAAGATGAAACAGGCGCCCCTGCCGGCGGACGGACAGCAAGAAGGAGGACGCCTGCCCGGGGGTAACCTCAAGGGTGAAGGTACCCTGCAACGGGTGGACCGGCCGGGAGGCCAACACACTCCCGAAGTATCGGAGACAGGAGCCGGTGTCAAACCGGAAAGCAGGGGCGGGTTCCCACCCCTCCTGCCATAGCGGCGGGCGCACGGGAGTGTATACCGGCGCACGACCGTTGCCGGTCTGCAACGCACACGTTATATCCGTGCGAAACGCATCCGCCATGACACCATGGTTACGTCGCCAGCTCGACGCCGACTTCAACCCCGCCATAGGCGGGTCGGGAGCCGTCAACGACAGATACGGGGATACCCCCGGGTAGTAATCAAAGTCGGGATACCGACCGGTACTGCCCACCGTCTCCCCAAACGCAACCGGCTCCGCCGCCGCCGCAATCCCCCGAGCACTAGCCGGGTAGTCAATCTCCCGCGGCAACGCGGGGGCAATCAGGTCGCATACCCCGAAGGCGGGGTCGAGGTAGACCTCACCCCGTCCCACCCGAGTGCGCCAGAGCTGCGCATGCCGGTCGTCCGGCTGACTCAGGATCCAATGGTGTTCCACCCGCACCGCGTTCGGCTGGTTGACCAGCCGCACCAACTCCCGCTCCCAGCACGGGTCCACCTTGACGCGCCGGGAGGACTCTCCACGGGGATGGGGCAGGTGGAAGTCCACCCGCATCCGCCCATCGGACTCAATTGACTCTTGCACAGTCAGGCCTCGAACCCGAGCCACCAAGTCGAACATCGACATGGCGGGCTGACCCGCCGCCACGGCGACGCCGCCACCCAACGGGGCAACCCGGGTAGGACCAGGAAGAATAGGGGGCGCCGGGGGATGCCCCACCGACAGAGAGGCCGGCGCCGGAGTCGCACGAGGCCGTGGAGGAAGAAGAAGGGCGGGAACCCGCCCGGAGTAACTCCCGGAGTCCACTGCCATCGGGGTAGATACCTCTTGACCATCGCGCGTCCGCGGCACCGCGGGCAGAGCATCGCCGCCACCCGGACCCGACGTGGGTACCACGGGGGCAGCACGGGTAGACCCGCTACCCGCCGCAGCGGACACACCAACCGGGCGGGCACCCGCGCCGTCTTGACCCGCCGGACTGGCCGGGGTGCCGCCACCACCATCCGCCACGCCGGCGACACCGTCTTGAGGTAGAGCCACGCCGGTACCGGCGACAGAAGCCATCCGGGCCGCCGGAGGAGAAGCGGTAGAAGCCACCGCTGCACGCGGTTGTCCGCCACCCGACGGAGCCGTCGTGCCGCTACACACGGACGACAACCCGCCTGGCGCGCCTTCCGGGGCCACACGAACGGTCACCCGGTCGTCCTCGTCCTCCGACGAGCTCACTAGAAAGCACTCGGCGGCGGTGGCGGAGACGGGAACGTCGTCCACCATCACCTCTTCCCCCTCTTCAGGCAGGAGCTCGTCCTCGCCCCCGGGTACGTGGGGGTCCGACATGGTCCAACCGGGGTAGCAGGGGTGCCCCGCGCAGAAAAGCCGAGGCCGGCTCGACCCGGTACGAGGAACGCTCGCGCGGACGAGCCAGGGAAGCGCGGGCACCCGCGCTTATAACCACACAGCTCAGCACGAGCGATACGGCAGCGCGGGACGACCCGCGCCAGCCGAGCTACGAGGGCGCTCCACCCAGGCACCTGGACCGGGGCCACGCCCCCCCCACACACGGGGTAAGCAAGGGGGGGCACCCCCAACCGCCCCCACGCAACGCGGGCAGTTTCCGCCCCCACTCAATCGTCCACACGAGAGGGGCTCCCCTACCACCAGGCACCTGGTGGCGGATCCGCTTGCACCACCCCTCGGAAAGGGGGGTCGTGAACAGAACCCGCATCGGGAATTTAACGGTCCGGAAAACGGATCGTGTGTGTACCACACAAAGGGGGGCACCCCCCTCAGACAACCTCGAAAAGGGGTGTCTGTCGCGACGGGGCGCAAAGCCCCACCCGACTGGTAAACGGTCACGCGACCCACTTACATTCGGTTACCCGAATGCAACTCGACCCGAGGACGGGCCGAATCTAAGGGGGGGATATGTAGCAATATGGTTGGCCGTATTGTAAACCTAATATTAGGGGGGCTACTTCTAACCCTTAACTTTCAATTTGATAGTTCGTACTGGTCACGGTATCTATAAGTTACGTATGACCAGAGGGACTTGCATCTTTGGGTGGAGGGTAGTTAGTAGTGTCTCCGAGGGTTTATAACGTGGGGGCCGGCGGCGATTCCACCGCCGGCCAAGGTAGAACAACAAACCCCTCCCATTTGGGCTCCCATCTTGGTCCCGTGGCTTGCGCTCCAAGGACAGCAACCTTGGCCTCCCGGTGACGTTGGTGCCGATCCCCCTTGGTGAGTGTTCCCTGAGAGTGGACGTGCGACGGATACCTATTGTGCTACAAGGGTACGTCCATCGGGCGCTCAAGGTCTGAGACGAGGCGCTCAAGGGGTCGGGGAGCCTGAACTGTGATCCCCGTCCGAGCATGGTCGCTCTGGAGCCGCCTTTCTTGACCCGGAAGTACTCCCTGTTGTCGCCGGCCCGGGAGCAAGGCGAGCGGCGCGGGCGCCAGCGTGACTTCATCGTGAGCTGCAACCATCAAGAGTTCTGGAAGCTGGACAAGGCCAACCGGGTGGCGTACTACCCTAAGGTCATCCCGGAGCAGCAGGAAGTCGAGATCTCGGTCGGATTTGCTCCATCCAGCATCCCCTTCACCTGGTACTTTCTGGACGCCTTGACTCAGGCGTCGACCAAGGGCTTCTTCCACTCCATCCCGTAGATGATGTACACTTCCGAGATGACGGTCTTGGCGGCCAACCACTGGCTCCACGAAGTCTTGGTGTCCAACCGGCTCAGGCTCCTCCCCGACCTCCTGATGGTCTGGATCGTCGACAAGTTGACCGTCGACTTCCTGTGCAGCCAGGACGAGGAGTACAAGGAGCTCTTCCAGGCGATGATTGACTTCCGGCGTCAGCTCCCGGTACATGACCGGAGCTTCTTGAACGCGATCGCCGACCAGAGCAGCCCGCGTCGGGATGGCTCAGGTTGGGTGCAGGTGGTCTACCAGTCTTCTCCGGCCAAGGTGCAGCAGGCGACGCCGCTTTCGGCGTGGCCGCAGCTAGGCAGATTTCCTGCTCCGGTCGCCCTCGATCTCCTGCCAACTGGGCCGCCTGTACAAGAGTCGGGATGGGCCGCGGCGGTCGGTCGGGCGTCTGCGGCGGCTCCGCTTCCTCCTGTTGCACCTGTCGCCCCGGTGGCCTCGCCTGAACCGTCGCCGGCGCGTTCGCGCCCTGCTCCGGCTGTGCCGGCACTTCAAGCTCCTCCGGCACCGCGCTTGTCTGCAGCGAGTCTTGGCGTGGCCGTCCGGTCGCCGACTACTCCGGCCGTTCTTCCTCGGGCGCCTTCTTCAACTGTCGGCGGCCCTGTGCCTCCTCTTGAGTTGGGGACTCCGGTCTCTGGGGCTATTGTGGACCGTCCGGTAGTGGCAACCTCGGGGCGGTTCGAGATCCCGGCGCCGACTCTGCCCCTTACCCGCTTCCGGGTGCCTGACTGGTACCTGAACAAAAGGTGGCCCGACGTGCGACCAGTACGACGTCGGCATGATTGAAGACCTGCTGGGTCGTCTTCCTGTGCAGGTCGAAGGCGTCGGGTCTTCCTTGGTGTTGGGCACATACGCCAGCGTCTTGACCGATGTGGTCGACCGGGTGTTTGCTTGCGCGGACAGCGGCCAGATGTCGGACAGCCCGGTGGTTGGTGAACTTCTGGCGACTTTGACGCGGCATGGCTTGGCCCAGCAGTGGTCGGAGACCTTCACTGGCTTCCAGGGGCGCCGACAGGTATATCTGGATGAGCGGGAGCGCCCGGCAACTACCGGTACTGCTCCGATGGCGTCATACATGGAAGCGCCTCGCCCACCGCACTACGTCATCCCGCCTTCCTCCGGGTCCCGTCGTGCCGCGGAGGCGGCTCTGGAGGACGCTCCTGCGGCACAGCGTCCGCGCCGGGAGTAATTCTTGGAGGCAAGGAGGATGAGAGTCTAGGGAGAAGTGAGGAGGGAAGAGGCGGAGAGAAGGGTTGCTCGAGCGGGTGCTTGTTTTTCTTGATAGTTCCATGCTTGCATTGCGTGTTTTCCTTGATACACCCGTTCCCTTTTTCTCAATCTTTTTGTTCCGCGTCTGTTGCGGGTGAGCTCGGCTCGTCCCGCGGGCCTTGATCAGCTCCTTCCTCCTGGTCATCCTCCGAGTCCGATTCCAGGATCTTGCCGGCTCTGGCCACCGGAGTGCCCTCAATCCCGTTCCGTCGCGTGTAGGCGCAGACGTCCACAATGGGTAACCTGTTTGAGGGTTCCCAGGTATCATCTGCCGGATTGAAGCCGAGCCAGCGTACTCGCAGGTACAAGCGCCCGTCCCTCCAGGCGTGGTCGACAAGCTTGACGTTGACATATTCTCGGCCTTCTTCTTGGGATAAACAGGGTACTGCGGCCCGCTTGCGCCGGGTCAAGTCCCGTTTGCTTGGCGGTGGAGCTCGGGTGACATGGTCGCTGCTCGCCCGGTACGGGGAGCCATCCACGTCTAGAAGAAAGGTCCAGCCGTCCGTATTCAGGATCTCATAAGGTCCATCCGTCTTAGAGTCCAGCTTCCCCCGGGTCTTGCTATGGTTGTCCACGAAAACCCAGTCGCCACCACCCAGTTCCTTGTTCTTTTCCCGAACTCTCTTGTCATAGTCCCGCTTGTATCGCTCCTGGGTCTTTGAGATTGACTCCTTGAATCTTGGGGGCAGGAGCTTCAGTTGTTCCAGGAACACATCCTTTGCCTTGGGACCTGACTTCAGTGCAGTCTGGAGACCGTCTGGTATTCTTTTCCAGGGAGAAGTTGGTCAGCCGGCTTGGGGTGACAAAGTCGAGTGGAGCGACCCTCATTGTCCGGTGAACTCGGGAGTTGTAGCCTAGCGTGAGGACATCCAGAAGCTCGTCCCAGTCTTCTTGGTGCTCCTCCACGTAGTGCCGTAGCATGTCCACCAGGGTCCGGTCGAATCGTTCCACCTGGCCGTTCGTTTGCGGGTGGTACGTCGTGGTGAACAAGTTCTTGATACCCATCAGGTCACAGACTCCTTGGAAGAACAGGGATGCAAACTGGGGGCCATTGTCTGTTAAGACGGAGTCTGGAGGGCCGTAGGCAGCTATCCAGTACTCGCAGAAGGCTGATGTGACATCCAGGGCCGTAATGGTCCTCAGCGGGATCGCTCACGTGAACTTGGAGAACCGGTCACAAATGATGAGCAGGTATATGTTGCCACTTGATGTTTCAGGTAGGGGCCCCAGAATGTCCTTGCTTAAGCTTGCAAAGGGCTCCGCCGCAGGGAATAGGCGTAGCTTAGAAGTCTTCTTCCTCTGGGACAACCGGTTCCTTGCACAGGAGACACAAGCCTCAAGGTGCTTATGGACGTCACTGGCCATGGTTTCCCAGTAGTAGTGTCGTCGCATCGAAGCATACATCCCGTTGATGCCAGGATGTCCGGCCTGGGGAGACGAGTGCTCCAGGCGGAGGATGTCAACTCGTAGACTCCGGGGTACGTAGACTTGAGTTGCCCCATAGAAGGGTGACACCCGCACCAGGAGTCCATCTGTAGACTCGGAGAAGCGACTGTTCCGGTTCAGGTCCATTTGGTGGCGAAGCTCCAAGCATTGAGGATCCGTCAATTGTGCCTCCAGCATCCGGTGAATGGTTACCGGTTGGTGAGCTTCAGGTGTCTCATACAGGGGAGCATGCCAGCCACGTCCGACATTCGGGAGGATGAAGCAAGGTATTTCCTCCGGGATAGGACCGGTGTCAGCTGCAGGAGTCTCCAGCCGGGACATAGTGTCGGCGCAGTGGTGCTCCCTCCCTGCTCTGGTGCACACCTTGTACTTGAATTCTGGAAGGCGTAGGCGCCACCGGGCGACCCTTCCTGGGCTGCTGTCCATGCACAGCAGCCACCTTAGGCTGGCGTGATCTGTCCGGATGAGGAACTCTTGTCCTTCAAGATATGGGCGTAACAGGAAGCAAGCCCAGACGACCGCAAAGCACTCGCGCTCCGTCGTGGAGTAATTCCTTTTGGCTGGAGTCAGGACGCGGCTGTAGTAGCCTATCGGGAGGAAGTGCTCATCAGGTTGCTGCTGGAGTAGAGAACACCCCACCTGGACGCCACAGGCATCAGTCTCCAGAACAAAATGGCCCTCCCGCTTGGGTAACGCCAGTACTGGAGTGGTGGTCAGGCGCTTCTTGAGCTCTTCGAAGGCCGCGGTCTGCTTCTCGTCGAACACCGGGAGTTGTGCGGGAAGCTTCTTGCTGGTGAGCTTGGTCAATGGCCGGGCAATCAGGGCATAGTCCCGTACGAACCGGCGGTAGACGTTGCACATACCCAGACAGCTCTTGAGTTCCGTCTGGGTCTTAGGTTGCCGTGCATCCCGGAGGGCCTTGATGTTCTTCTCGTTGAGTCGGAGCTCCCCCGGACTCAGCATGTGCCCCAGGTACTCCACTTCAGTCTCAAACAGGTGGCACTTCTCGGCCTCCAGGGTAACTCCAGCCTTGGACAGGAGAGCCAGGACCTCTCGAAGGTGCTCTAGGTGTTCCGCCGGGGTCTTGGAGAAAACGATAATATCGTCCAGGTAGACCAAACATGTTCTTCACCTTAGCCCCGACAGGATGATGTCGATGGCTCTCTGGAAGGTCGCCGGAGCATTGGTGAGACCAAAAGGAAGACGCTTGCATCGGAATAGTCCCAGGTGGCATGTGAAGGTGGTCTTGTCCTTGTCCTCGTCAGCCAGAGGTATCTGCCAGTAACCGGCATTACAATCCAGCGTTGAGAAGAGGGTGGCATCACCAAGAAAGTCGATGCAATCATCCATGGGGTATCGGGTATACATCCTTGACTGTCATCTCGTTCAGGCGCCTGTAGTCAACGCAGAAGCGGAAGTGACCGCCAGGTTTCGGGACGACTACCACCGGGAAGGCCCACTCGCCATCAGACGGCTCGATAACATCCATCTTGAGCATCTTGTTAACCTGCTTTTCAATCTCGTCCCGGCGATAAGGTCCAGCCCGGTATGGTTGCAGGTGCACTGGCTTGGCATCTGGCTTGAGTTGAATCCGGTGTAGAGTGGCGTCCATCTTGCCCAGCTCTCCAGACCACAGGTGCCGATATTCCTGGAGAAGCTTCTCGAGTGCCTCCTTCAAGTCGGGAGAAAAGTTTTTCTGGTTGACCTTCGGCATCCCGGATGGTGCTTGATCGGGCTTCGGGGTGACGCTGCTAGCCTTCTCTTGTCTCGGAGGTACGTCTAAGGCCGCTAACTTGGATGCCATTTCTTGTTGCAGGTTCAAGAGGTCCTCCTTGCTCATAGCACGGGCAGACCCCCGGTAAGGCTCTGCTGTACCAACTCGAGTGCCCTTGGCGAGGGTTATTGGCTTCCGGCTCACGTTGAAGATCAGCACCGAGAATGGGGTGTGCCTTCCCACCTTCTTGTGATGTCCGTAGGCCAAGTATAACCGCTGTTTCGCCAGAAATTCCTTACGTCCGTAGATCAGGCATTGACCTGCAGTCCGGGTGGTTATTTGAACCTTGGTCTCCGAACGAGGAGGTAGGAGCATCGGTTTGAAGAGAGTCAAGGTAGAGAGTGGGATGCGTTCCTTCTTGTTCTTGACAACACGAACCTTGGCGTCCAAATGCTCCAGCACTGGTGACACAAACCCATGGTTGAACTGCACCTTTCCTTCTCCGGGCAGGATACTCTTGACATGCTGCTTCTGGAAGTCCCAGCCTAGGATGAGGGGGACTGATAGAGTCTTGACTACTAGAAAGGGAAAAAGCATTGGTTCATTGTTGACATAGATGGCGACGGGAAGACGGCCAAGCGGTTGTAGGGTTTGACCCGAAGCGTCGACAATATAGGTCCTGGTAGACGCTCTCCAGGCATGTCGACGCCAGCCGGGGGGTGGCAGGCTCTCAGTGATGACGCTTGGTCCGGCTCCCGTGTCAACCACCGGAGTAACAGCTTGGGGGAGGCTATCCCCCACACGCATACGAGCATTATTAATCTTGAAGTTTTTCTTACGCAGGACAAGCAAGGTCCCCTTGAACAAACAGGGTGTCCAGGCGGCTACCAGTTGAGCAGGTAACTGCCGTCCTTTCTCCCGGCACGCAAGGGGAGAACGGCTAGAAGTACCCTGCCGTCGGAGATTCGGGAAGACACTTGGGGAGAGCGCCTGCCCTACTCGTTTCCCGGGTCCGAGGACTCCTTAGAGGTTTCGGTCTCCAGGTCAAAGTCCGTAGGAGCTTTCCTTGCCAGAGCCTCCGTGATGCTCTGTAAGGTTGCCACCCGGATTGCGTGTACCTGTGCCTTGTCCACCTTGGAGGGTGCTCGCCGGTCAGCCCAGTTGACTGCCTTTGCAAACAGCAGTCCTTGGCGCTTGAACTTCTCCTGGAGGTCCTTGGGAATGGTCGGGCACTGGTAGGACATGTGGTCCTCCTTCTGGCACAGCCAACAAGACCGGAATCGCTGGTTCTTGACCTGCTTGGGGGCGACTAGGGGAGGTTGCTCCTTAGAAACCAAGCCGCCCCACTTGTCTCCTGACCCCACGGGTGAGGCCTCGCCAACTGCGTGCACCGGTACAGGGCTATCACCTCCCTTATATATGTCGGGTCCGGGACGAACTCGCGACAACGGCTTGGGAGTTGACACCATGGGAGGTTGGAAGGCCTTTACTTGCCGATACTTGCCCTGGATGTAGGCCATCAACTGCTGGAAGGTATGTTCCTGATGTTCCTGGTTGTAGTTCTCCGCGTCCACTTGAATATATTCAGGAAGCCCTTTCGAGAAGATCATCTTGCGCCTGTCCTCAGGGTAAACGTTGCCACAAGCCTCGCTCATCTCCCGAACACGGCAGGCGAAGGCCTCTGGAGTTTCTTGTCGCTCCATGGTTGCCCGGTTCAACCTGCCCACTGCCTTGCGCAGGGAGGGAGTCCGCGTCAGCGTAGTTGGACAGGAGCCAGTTCACCGCTTCTGGATAGCTCCCAACGGTACGCCCGACAATGTGTCCGGCAGAGTCTGGTAGAACCTGTGCGAACCGCTGGTCCGCTTCTCCGGTCATGAAGTCAACCAGGAGGTAAAGTGCCTTGCCCTCGGACACATCGTTGTCGTTGCATGCCTTGACAAACCGGCGCAGGAAGGCAAAGATAAGCGCCGGCTTCTTCCTGGAAAACTTAGGATGTCCCCCGAAGCTCGGCTGCATTCGCCGGTTCAGGGATGCCATCTTCTTGGCCTTCTTCCGAGTGTAACCGTGGTCTTGGTTCTCCAGCCGGTAGTTACCCCAATACGTGATCTTGTTCAGTGTGGCATCTCCCACTTGGTGGGCAGGGAAGTCAAACTCGACTAGCCTGCGCCGGGTGGGACCAGGAGATGTGTCCCAGTCATATCCCTCCTCAGAGCTGGAGGAACTGGTCTCGCTGGTGCTAGAGCGAAGACGACGACGCCGACGCCTCCGGCTGCTCCGGTTGCCGGTCTTGGAGCTCCCCGCCCCATAGGATGCAAGAGGAGGAAAAGCTTGGCCGGTCCCAGGAGTCGAGGTTTCAAGGTGACCCGTAGAACCAGTTACAGCGGTGCCTCTGGCACTGCTAGTGCCCACAGGGAGAGGTGTATACACCCAGCTGCCATGTGTGGGTCCCGGAGTAAACACAACAGGGGCTATCCCTGGAGGTCGAGGAGTAGAACGGACAGGAGGAACACGTCTGCTGCGAGCGGACTCAAACGCCGTTGACCCCGGGGTGGCTCCCACAGGGGGAACAGCCGGAGGAACGGGAGCAGGAGGTACTTGGCCGCCTGTAGACTCCAGTCCGCTACCGGATGTCACGCCCAGGATTGCTTCACCCGTAGGGTGAACGCCGGGTTGGGCACCGTCCCCGGCGGTGACCAGGGATGCGTCAAGGGACGCGGGGTCTACCCCTTCGGGCACCGTCGTGCGAGGGAGGGTAGCCATGTTGGTCTCTTGACAGCCACAGTCCAGCTGCCTGCGTGTCCAAAGATCGCAAGACCTCAAGGGAGGGGTTGGAGAGCCAGGAATGGGGTTCCTGTGAACGAGTGCAAATAATTCCCAAACCACAGAAAAGACAGAACAGGATCAACCCAACCGCTGCTCCCAAATGTCTCTTCTCAAACACTCCAATCCCCTGCTGCTCCACCAAATATGTGGTATAAAACTCGATCCTCTCAGACACGTATCCATATCCCTCGGAGGAAAGGGACAGGTAAGACAGAAAGGGGAACTACGAGAGTGGTATGCCTGTTGCCTCACGTGCCTGCTCGCGGAGCAAACAGATACTCACGGTAGTGCACTGTAGCAATATGGTTGTCCGTATTGTGACCCTAATATCAGGGGGGCTACTTCTAACCCTTAACTTTCAATTTGATAGTTCGTACTGGTCACGGTATCTATAAGTTACGTATGACCAGAGGGACTTGCATCTTGGGGTGGAGGGTAGTTAGTAGTGTCTCCGAGGGTTTATAACGAGGGGGCCGGTGGCGAATCCACCGCCGGCCAAGGTAGAACAACAAACCCCTCCCATTTGGGCTCCCATCTTGGTCCCGTGGCTTGCGCTCCAAGGACAGCAACCTTGGCCTCCCGGTGACGTTGGTGCCGATCCCCCTTGGTAAGTGTTCCCTGAGAGTGGACGTGCGACGGATACCTATTGTGCTACATTGGTGGAGCAGCAGGGGACGGGTTTCCGTCACCCTTGTGGTGACGCCGTCTTCGGACCTGGCACACGGATAGGGATCCGGTCCTTTTCTTGTACTCGTGGTGTTGCGACCTGATCGATTGTGTTGAGCTTTTACCTTTGACTGTGATCTACTGTTACTCTCCCCAATCTACCCCCTCGCTCTCTTATTCGTGGTGGTCGTTACGTCGGTTGACTGATTGTGACCATGTCTACCCAGGAGACGGGGAACGTTCAAGATGACGGATCGGCGTCGACGCCGACCCCGGAGGTGACTACGGGAACCGGGATCGGGAACCCGATCGATAACATTGAGACGCCAATGCTTTCCGGTGCCGGATCGACGTTTGGCACGGCTCGGACGGCAGGAGGCGGGGGCCCGCCTCAACTGTCGTCGACCGACCTCACTCCGCCGCCTCCTTCACCAGGGGATTCCCTGATGGCATCATTGGCCCGCATCGAGGCCCGGTTTTCCGGGCTCGACGCCCGTCAAGATCGGACGGAGGACGCAATGGCAGTGTTGATGTCAACACGGCACACGACGGGACCCCGTCGTGTTCCTCCCACACCGGTACGGTTCGAACCGGCCGGACTACTTTCGGAGTCCACCAGGGTCAACCCCGGTGTTGCTACTCCTGGACAACCCCCGGACACAATGGGGTATGGGTCCGACTCGTCGGCAGAGTTGGAACGGAGTCACACGGAGCGATACGCTCGGAGCACCCGAAGCGGACTCCGCGGACACGACCCGGCGGATACGTACGCCGGGGGAGAGTCGGTTATTGGGGGAGGAGGTACCCTCTCGCAGTACCCCCACGACGAAGGAGGCCAAGCAACTCGGGTTCCCGAGGTGCCGACGCCTGAAGTACCATCTTCAGTGGTGGAAGCTATGACCGCGCAGGTAACTGCGAGCCTACTGAAGCGGATGGAGTCCGATGAGTTCGCTCATCAACTGGCTAAGCGACTGGATATCCAGGACGCTGACACGGAGATCGTCAACGAGGTCTTCCGGTCGGTTCTTACTCCGGAACGTTATCGTTTGGAGGACCGCTCTACCACCGTATCGGAATCGATGCGTAATACGTCGCATCGGGCGATCCGCTCTATGCAGACCCTTATGAAGGGAGTCCCTATGTTCGGGGGGCCGAACGGACGCCCGTTGGCAGTCATCGGCTTCTTGACTAGCTTCAAGGCAGCCGCAGACAAGGCGCTCGTTAACGAGGGGCTGGCTCTGGAGATCCTCCCGTTCTTTGTTGATGAACGGGTGCGAGGCATTCTTCGCCAGGCATCCCCGATGCCGGGAATGAGGGTCGCGGCCACCCCCATGGATTACCGTGGGATATTGAAGGAGCTGCTGAGCAGCTACCTCAGTGAGGACAAATGCGAGGACCACTATCGGGCCCTTCGCACTGCCACCGCCCAGTCCTGGGAGGATGAGGAGATGTTTGGACGCCGGATCCAAGAGCTCGATTACGAGCTGGGGAAGCTCCTCGGAGAAGGGGAGCTACGGGCCATCCTGTTCGCAGGAGTACCCAACTACGTGCGGATATCCGCACGGGGCGCCAACACGGCACGGACGAACTTCAGTCGACTGATGCATATGTGCAAGTCCCTAGGGGACGCCTACCGGGTTCTACACCCGGAGTGTGCCTTGGCCCCGAAGCCCAAGGGTGAGGGAGGCAAGCCCAGTCTTACCCCGGTACCGAGGCAAGAGAAGGTGGAACGCAAGGCCGCACCAGTACTGGTGGCGACCGAACATACCCCTATGGGTGAGGATGACCCTCTAGTCGACCAACAGGGCCACCTGTTGCTACCGGCGACGCCGGTGATTGATGAACACGGTACGGTAGCGTACATCGCCCCGGCTGGAACCCAGTTCCAGGTCAACGAAGGAACGGGACGGCGCGTCCCGTATGTGCGGACTACGGGGTACTCCCCGGTGACGGGTAACCCTCACCAACCCTTGCCAACATGGGCGGTGCGTACGGAGGCACCCCCGCAGATTGCGGGCCGACCCAACCGGTTGGGGGAGTCCATGTTCCGGTTGACCCAAGGACCCAAGGCCTACCAGGGAGCAGGCACTCGGGCGCCCGAGGGAGGCAACCGTAGCTACGGGGCTACCCCGATGCGACCTCAAGGGGGGACCGGCACGTCCGGATGTATGTTGTGTGGGGATCCCCAGCACTGGGTGTCTTCCTGCCCACTCATCCCCGAGGAGTCTCGGCGGGCAGCGGCGCAACGCAAGGTATCCACCGGGGGGTATCCCGCCCGAGCACCCGGACCCGCACCGGGTAGGCAGCCAGCTCCAGGTGGAGTACTGGCCGTCGAGGGGGCACCTCCTCAGCCGGATGTCCCGGCGGACAGCACCCTACCAGGGGCGGGAAACGAGTAAGAGGAAGGATGACCGGGGGGCGCTGGGGTCACCCAAGCAAGCCACCCCGGAGTACCGCGGGGAAAGCCCCACGGAGAGCGCGGTTGAGCCGACGCCGCATCAACCCCCGGGTACACCTTCCGGCCCCGACGACACGGCGTCAGGGGATTGATGACCACCCTCCAAGGTTGGGAGGAGAGGACGGGAAGCCCCGTCACGTTGAACCAGACAAGGGCCCTGTTCAGGATGCCCGAGCTACACCGGATATCGGTGTAGGACATGTGTTGTTTACCTTGGAGAACTTCAAGGTATCAGCCACACTGGGGGTTGACCCCCAGTCGACACGATCGTACTACCCTGTACTGGATACAGGGGCTGGACCCAACCTCATCCGGAAGGATACCCTCCCGGACAAGTGGCTTCCACGAGTCAGAGTGACTCGGGGACCCACCATCAAGGACGCGAATGGTCGACTCATTCGTACGACCGCAGCGATGTCGCTGCAGGTTACCATCGGGGATCTCACCACGGAAGTTGACTTCCTGGTATGTGAAACGCTATCGGTGCCCTGCATACTGGGGTGCACCTTCATCAACGTTCACGTTGATGCAATCCGGCCAGGCCGGAGGACCGTCGAGCTTCAAGAAGCCGACGGGACGAAGCGAGGACACACGGCTATCGTCAGGGACCTGACGCTACAAGGAAGCCACGTTAACGTGGCTGAGGTGTACGCAAGCGTCGAGCCGAAGACACTTCGGTTGGCCGAGCGAACTCGCTTTGAGCCGTTGTCAGAGACAGTCCTCCCGGTTAACTGCGACCTCGCAGGCATCTGCAGAGTCCAGTCCAACCTACGGACGTACAAGCGCCATGGGTTGACCATGGCCAACGGTCTCATAGACCTCCCAGCAGGAGGGTCGTCCCTCCTAGTGATGGCGAACTACCGCCGTAAGGCAGTCACCCTCCCGAAGGGAACTATCCTCGGGATTGCCGAACTCTACGAAGGAGATATCCTTACTCCTGATAAGGAAGGTCAAGTGGAACCACTTGAAGTACTGGCGGTCGCCGAGACCACCGAGCGACAGCAACCCGATGACGGGAAGCCTAACCCATCGGCGGCTCCGGCGGACCTGCCGCCAAAGGACCAAGAGGCCTTGAAGGCACTGGCCGAGGCTGACCTCGACCACCTTCCCCCTTCGGTAGCCGAAGGGGTACGACGGATGCTAAGAAAGCATGACGTTATGTGGACAGGCGGGGCCTTGGGGACCATTGGGGCAACCCAACATCGTATAGACCTGGTACCAGGCGCACGACCCGCCCGGTCACAACCGCACCGAGCGGGACCTATGCAACGAGAGATCGTTGATGGAGAAGTGAAGAGGATGAGTGAAGCTAAGGTGATCCGACCTTCGATGTCGGAATGGGGTGCCCCAGTCGTTATTGTGCCGAAGAAGGATCAAACCCCTCGGTTTTGCATCGATTATCGACGCCTCAACTTGGTTACCAAGAAGGACTCATACCCTTTACCAAGGATGGATGAATGCATCGACTCCCTGGGGGAGGCTACGGTGTTTACCACCATCGACTGCAATGCCGGATACTGGCAGATCCCGGTGGCGGACGAGGATATCCCCAAGACGGCATTCGTCTGTCACAGTGGAGTGTACGAGTTCCTAAGGATGCCCTTCGGATTGTCCAACGCCCCCGCTACATTCCAGCGGGCTATCGACATCATACTGTCTGGGGTGAAGTGGCGTAACTGCCTAGTGTACCTCGATGACGTCATCGTCTTCTCACGTAACATGGATGACCATGTACAACATGTTGACGAGGTACTCACCCTCTTGAGGAACGCCGGGGTAACCCTGCGTCTGAAGAAGTGCGCCTTCTTCCAACAGACGGTCGAATATCTGGGCCACCAGATAACCCCTGGTAAACTAGGGGTACTCGAAGCCAATACCCGGGCACTCCGGGATGCCCGGTTCCCTAACACCCAGACGCAGCTCAAGAGCTTCCTGGGAATGTGCAATGTATACCGACGGTTCGTCAAGGACTTCGCTCGGATAGCTAAACCGTTAACGGTTCTTACGAGCAGTACCTTACCCAAGGTACTCCAACCCCCTTCGCCTAGCGAAGAGGAGGCATTCGAGTCGCTGAAGCGAGCCCTACTAGCCCCACCCGTCCTTGCGTTACCGCATAGACGGGGTACCTTCGTCATCGATGTCGATGCGTGTGATACACAAGTGGGATGCACCCTGTTACAGGGAGAGACGTTGATCGGTACCGATAACGTTATCCCGGACCTACGTCCGGTAGGGTACTTCAGCCGGACACTCAACCCGGCTGAGCGGAACTATAGTGCCACCGAGCGTGAATGCCTCGGAGTCATATGGGCAGTGCAACTGCTCCGTCCATACCTGGAGGGCTCCAGGTTCATCGTGAGGTCCGACCACGAACCCCTACGATGGCTCCTCAACCTTGGTGACAAGGATTCCGATAGCCATGGGAGGCTAGCCCGATGGAGGCTGAAGATGGCCGAGCACGACTACCGCACGGTGTATAAGGCTGGGTCAACCCACCACCTCGGAGACGCGTTGTCTCGACTCGACACACCGAGCGGGGATACCCGCCCGGTGGACGAGGACATCCCGGTAGTACCGGTGTGCATGGTGGGTAATGCTACCCAGGGTATGGCTGACCATACCATGGCACACCTTGCGTGCCCATTGACCCTCGCGGACTTCCGCGAGGCACAGGCCAACGACGATGACTGTAGACGTCATCGTGCTAACCTCCTGGCCGGTACGGCCGGCATCTTCTCCGAGAACGAAGACGGACTCATATACCGGCGGGCACCCGCCGATGGACGACATCAAGTCGTGGTTCCCGTGTCCTTACGGCAAGCCGTCATGGAACGAGAACATGAGAACCCTACAGCCGGACACCCGGGAGGTTCACGTATGTTCGCAGCAATGCGAAGGTTCTTCTACTGGCCAGCAATGGCCGTCGACGTGGTCGACCACGTACGGGGATGCCACCCCTGTGCACGTAACCGCATGAGTCTACATAGGCAGGCGTCTGCCATGAAGCTATTCCCACCTGATGGGCCCAACGAGCAAGTCGCTATCGACATACTCGGGCCACTTCCGATAACGGAAGAAGGGAACAGGTACATCCTGGTCATGTCTGACCGCTTCACTAAGCTGTCAAGAGCGGCAGCCATCCCGAATGATACGGCATACACGATCATGAACGCAGTGGTTGACCACTGGATCAGTGCATACGGAGTCATGAAGCAACTCCTCTCCGATAACGGAGCAAACCTTACGTCGGCATTCTGCACGAAGGTCCTGGGCATGTTCGGTATCGAACCACGTCGGGCATCCGACTACCACCCGCAGTCCAACGGGCAGGTGGAGCGGTTCAACCGCACCATCGTAAAGATGCTACAGTGCTACGTGGCCGAGCACACGAACACTTGGGACAGACTTCTGTCCGTACTCACCCTGGCATACAATGCCAGGCCACATCGGAGCACAAACATTGCTCCGCTGGAGTGGGTCATGCCACTAGGCGTCGGTAACCTGACGCTGCCACCCAGCAGGTGCACTCGGTATGATACACCGAAGGGCCGACCCGCCGAACGCATCCACCTAGCTTGGTTGGCCAAGCTATCGTGGATGATTCCTAAGCTCAAGGGTGCCCTTGACAGAACACAACTTCGGTATAAGAAGAACTTCGACGCCCGACTACGGGTGCGCAACGCAACCCTGGTAACAGGTGACTGGGTCTATATCAGACACCAGAAGTTCCGAGGGAACAAGCTTATGCAACCGGTCAAGGGACCGTACCAGATCCTCCACAGAGATGACCACTCTGTTATCTTACACTCCGATACGGAGATCCAACGCATCAGTATGAATGATGTTACACCTGCTCCGAAGCCGGAACAGCCTCAGCCGGTACCGGCTGGGTTGCTACATGAAGCTCTTACAACCCACCGGTCGGATGACCCGGTGGGACCGGATGGGATTCCATACCAAGTAGAGAGCGTGGTCGGACACACCGACCCGGACATACCAGGACCCTGGTACGTCAAGGTTATGTGGGTCGGATACGACTCACCCACCTGGGAACAGGCGGCGAATATACCCCGCCAACTACTCATGCCTTACATGAGGCGACGACGCCTACTGTAACAACCCAACCGACACCGACTTCGGCTGTTGGGGGGTGAGGCTTATACCTACTAAGTAGGGTGTGACATGGTTACGGCAGACTTAGGTTTCTAAGTCAAATCAGACTTAGGTTTCTAAGTCGAACCAAGCTTAGGTAACTAAGTAGAGCTAAGCTTAGGTAACTAAGTAAAAACCTGAACCTTAATAAGTTAACTTAAAGGTAAAGGCTAACTCCGATAATATCGAAGTAACTAGGGAGCTTACACGGGAGGATGACCTCCCCAAGCCAAGACACAAAGTGAGGGAGGATAACCTCCCCAAGCATGAACCAACCGGAAGAAGTTGGGCGGGAGGCAAGGCACCACTGAGCCAGAAGGGGTACTCCCCAGGGCAGCAAACAGAGGCAAGCAATGCCCCCAGCGGGGGATGAGTTTATACTCACTACTACCCGGCTACCATAAGGGTTGCCGGGGCCCTCTCCCTCACAAACAAATAGCACTCCTCAGTGGGTAGACCCACTGCCCGAGGGAGGCCACTCACGCGTAAGCGCGTATACCTCCGTGCTCCACCGGTCGGCAATGTCACGACGGTCGACCACCCGAGTTACCTCGGTGCATAGCTGGACGAGGGTGCTGCGGCCAGCCTCCACGTCCTCCAGAGCTTTCTGGAGGCGGTCCAGCACGCCACCGAAGCAACGCGCTGACCCAACCAGCGCAGCACCTGGGGGGATATCCCCCCAGCTAACAGAGAGACCCCCACGCATGGCGCGGGTAACAAGGGCGTCAACGCCCTCATACCAGAGACGGGGACCCCCGTCATGTAGGACAGGGGCGGGAGGTGACACTGGCGCAGCCAGAGGAGCCATAGGAGCCGACACGGCTACCACCGGAGCCGGTGGCACCTGATACGAGGCCCGGTAGGACCCTACCGAAGGGGCTCCACCGTAACCACGGCGGTACTCCGCCCGACGACGGGACACCTCACGCTCCCCACCCACAGAGCCCCACTCTCGGGGACGACGGCCAACCGCCGCCGGCATCGGGTTACCGAACCACGGAGCAAGGACCTGAAGAGGGTCATGGATAACCATGGGAATACCCAGGTCAGGAACGGCCTCGGTGGACGCCCACCCATGGCAACTAGGCTCACCCGGCTGAGTACGCCGGACACGCAACGAGTGACGAGGTAAGGGGGAAGCCCCAGCCTGCGGGTCCCGGTACGGGGGAAGGGCCAACACCCCAGCCCAGTTCACGGCATCGTGAACAGCCAGCAGGGCTTCGAACTCCCGGGCCAACCCGGTCTTGGCAGCTATCAGATCCACGCCCAACTGCGCGATGTGCCGACGGACACCCGTCGGAAGATGAAACAGACGACCCTGCCGGCGGACGGACAGCAAGAAGGATGAAGCCTGCCCGAGGGTAACCTCAAGGGTGAAGGTACCCTGCAACGGGTGGACCGGCCGGGAGGCCAACACACTCCCGAAGTATCGGAGGCAGGAGCCGGTGTCAAACCGGAAAGCAGGGGCGGGTTCCCACCCCTCCTGCCATAGCGGCGGGCGCACGGAGTATATACCGGAGCACGACCGTTGCCGGTCTGCAACGCACACGTTATATCCGTGCGGAACGCATCCGCCATGACACCATGGTTACGTCGCCAACTCGACGCCGACTTCAACCCCGCCATGGGCGGGTAGGGAGCCGTCAACGACAGATACGGGGGTACCCCCGGGTAGTAGTCAAAGTCGGGATACCGACCGGTACGGCTCACCGTCTCCCCAAACGCAACCGGCTCCGCCGCCGCCGCAATCCCCCGAGCACTAGCCGGGTAGTCAATCTCCCGCGGCAACGCGGGGGCAATCAAGTCGCAGACCCCGAAGTTGGGGTCGAGGTAGACCTCACCCCGTCCCACCCGGGTGCGCCAGAGCTGCGCATGCCGGTCGTCCGGCTGACTCAGGATCCAATGGTGTTCCACCCGGACCGCGTTCGGCTGGTTGACCAGCCGCACCAACTCCCGCTCCCAGCACGGGTCCACCTTGACGCGCCGGGAGGATTCTCCACGGGGATGCACCAGGTGGAAGTCCACCCGCATACGCCCATCGGACTCCATCGACTCTTGCACCGTGAGGCCTCGAACCCGAGCCACCAAGTCGGACACCGACATGGCGGGTTGACCCGCCGCCACGGCGACGCCTCCACCCAACGGGGCAACCCGGGCAGGACCAGGAAGAATCGGGGGCGCCGGGGGACGCACCACCGGCAGAGGGGCCGACGTCGGAGATGGACGAGGCCGAGGAGGAAGAAGAAGGGCGGGCGCCCGCCCGGAGTAACTCCCGGTGTCAACCGCATGGGAGAAGGAGCGTCTTGACCGCTCGACGCCCGCGGCACCGCAGGTACGGCACCGGCGCCGGCACCACCCGTCGGCGTAGCCCCCGCCTCGGAAGTGGTAGGCACTGGGACAGCCTCCGGAGCCGGAGCCCCGGCCGTGCGGACACCCGCACCGTCTTGACCCACCGCACCGGGTGTCGCACCGCCACCACCACCCGCGTCAACGTCGGGACCACCTCGAGGAGTCACCGCCCGGACACCCGGACCACCTTGACCAGCCGGAGTCGGCTGCGGGTCGCCACCTCCGCCGCAGGGCGGACCATCTTGAGGTAGCTGCGGTGAGCCGGCACCGGCACCAGGCCCCATCCGGGCAGCCGGCAGAGAGGGGGTAGAAGCCGCCACGCGCGGTTGACCGCCGGGTTGACCTCCGGCCGACGGCACCGTCGTGCCGCTGCACACGGACGACAGTCCTCCGGCCGACAGACGGACGGACACCGCAGGCCCGTCGTCGTCAGACGAGCTCACCCCGTAACGCGCGGCGTCGGGACCGACAGGCGCGTCGTCCTCCATCTCCTCCCCGATCAGGAGGTCTTCCTCCTCTTCAAGCACCTGGGGATAGGACATGATAACGGGTGCGGAGTCCCCCGCGCCCACAAGCCGTCGACGGCTACAACCCGGTACGGCGGGATAACCGGGACGAGCCAGGGAAGCGCGGACACCCGCGCTTATGACCACAAACGGCCACGAGAAGCGCCGCAGGCACGCGGGTCGACCCGCGCCCCACGGGGCTACGACCGCGCTCCACCCAGGCACCTGGGCGGGACGGGGCCACACCCACACACGGGGTAAGTAAGGGGGGTCACCCCCAACCGCCCCCACGCAACGCGGGCAGCCCCCGCCCCCCACTCAATCGTCCACACGAGAGGGGCCCCCCTACCACCAGGCACCTGGTGGCGGATCCGCTTGCACCACCCCTCGGAAAGGGGGGGCGTGAACAGCAACCCGCATCGGGAATTTAACGGTCCGGAAAACGGATCGTGTGTGTGTACCACGCAAAGGGGGGCACCCCCTGAGACAACCTCGAAAAGGGTGTCTGTCGCGACGGGGCGCAAAGCCCACCCGACGGGTAAACGGTCACGCGACCCACTTACATTCGGCCGAATGCAACTCGACCCGAGGACGGGCCGAATCTAAGGGGGGGATATGTAGCAATATGGTTGTCCGTATTG